>JARJCX010000017.1:1200000-1839646 GCA_029282285.1 Mycena rebaudengoi
GGTCCGATACGGCGTCGATAGAGAGGTTCAACATAACTCAGCCGGCTCCTTCACCTCTCTGCGGCAGCAGCGGTAACGGTATGTTAATAGCTTGCGGCAAATTTAGTGCATCGAACAGAAACGTGAGACCGTGCTCATAATGACTGACGTTCAGCATAACTCAAAATAACGAGGACTCGGGCATCGGTTGGGATCGTGGACAAGGATGGACTCAGGTCATATGATGAGCTTCAAACGTCCTTATAAGTCTGCGAGAAGGTATCTATGGACAACAAACCATGAGCATCCCAATTCCCCAACCCCCTACCATCCCCTTCATCGGCAATGTCACTTCTCTGGAGAAAGAAGTGCCCCTGCGCAGCTTCCACCTCCTGGCAGAGACGTATGGCGAAATTTACCAACTCAATATTTTAGGTGACCCTTATGCCACTCAATTCTCCGTGGCGATTGACTATTTTACGCAGGGCGCACTGTTGTCGTCGTTTCGTCGTATGAGCTGGGGAACGAAGTTTCTGATGAAACCCGGTTTAAGAGACGCCTTACCGGTGGGATGACGGAAGTTCGAAATCTAGTCAACGACGGCCTTTTTACCGTAAGTGAATTACAGTAGACTTCGACCCGTCTCAAATGATGCCGTCCGCCAGTCTTATGGGGATCCGGACGAACCGAATTGGGGAATTGCCCGTACGCCCAGAATACCCATAGCTAGAAATATACTGACTGTTTTTAATAGACCGCCTTCTTATGCCCGTGTTTGGGCCGCTTCAAATCAAAGAGATGATGGAAGAGATGCGAGACATCGCCAGCCAACTTCTCCTCAAAGTATGTCGCCTTCATATTTTCATCTCGGCCTTCACTGAATACTTGACACTAGTGGGAACGGTTAGTCGTGCCAGTTTTTTTTCTGGCTCTGCCTAACCGAATAGTAGATTTGGTCCTGAAGCCGTCATTGACCCTTCCGACGACTTTACCAGGCTCACACTGGATACGATCTCGTATTGCGCCATGTCTCATCGGTACGCCGGACTGTAAATATTTATTTTACCACTCATCGTCTTATATAGCTTGAACTCCTTCTATTCGGTCAGAACGACTTAGTGACCTCTCACATTATTAGCTGACACTCAGTATATTGTAGGAAAATCCGCCTGAATTTGTCGTACGCTCGGATGTTCACTTTCGGCCACCTCTAAATAAAAGACACTTATTTTGCCAGGTCGCAATGGGTGATTTCCTCAGAGAAAGCGGACTGCGTGCGAATCGTCCTCGGGTGCTGCAGGCCCTAATGCCAGGAACCACTACCAAGTATGAACAAGACATAAAGAAAATGAAGGATTTGGCCGGCAAAAGTATTTTAACTCTTTCTAGCTTTACATTCCGCTTAACTCTACTCAGTTGTTGCTACTCGCAAAACACATCCTATGCCTAAGAAGGACTTGCTAGATGCCATGTTAAACTCTCGGGATCCCCAAACGGGGCAGGCCATGACGGATCGGTCGATCACAGATAATGTGTGTATCGATCCTTGCCGACTTGAATTCGCTGACTTGATTTGAATGTCAATAGCTTCTCACCTTCCTTATAGCAGGTAAGCATCATATACGACACGCTTGTTTTCAACCATTGACCAGTTTGAACAGGTCACGAGACAACCTCAGGTAAATCTTGGTAATTGCGTTCAACTCGAATGGCGACTGAACTCTGTTCAGGAATGATGACATTCATGGTATATTACCTGCTCAAAAATCCAGAGGCCCTCCGCAAGCTGCGTACTGAAGTCGATGAAGTTCTTGGAGATCGCCCTGTCCAGTACGAAGATTTTGGGAAACTGAAGTACCTTACAGGTACGCAAGTTGATTGTTATGAGAATGCTCCAGAAGTTCACAGTTAACACGAAGCTGTTATGCGGGAGACCCTACGTCTTTCCGCCCCCTTGCCGACGCGCCCCACGGCTCCGCTCGAGGACACGACACTCGGCGGAGGAAAGTATGCGGTCAAGGCCGGGACAATAATATCTCTCCTCACTTGGAAAATTCAGACGGACCCGCATATTTGGGGGGATGATGTGAGTCTTTTCGGATGTACACGAGAAGCTGGTTGATAAAGTGGGAACTCCAGGCAGAAGAATTCCGACCCGAGCGGATGCTTGATGGAAAATTCGAGGCTCTTCCTGTGCGTTTGTTTGCCGAAAACTCGCGCCTTTGAAGAACACTGACGACTAAATTGACTAGCCTAACGCCTGGCAACCGGTATGGTACTCGCATAAGTCGATTATTTAAAATTTAAACTTATCTAGTTCGGATATGGGGTGAGGGCTTGCATTGGACGTGCCTTTGCCTGGCAGGAAGTTCTGTGAGCATCTAGAGTTGTATGAATAAACGTCACATTGACCCTTTTCAGCCTCGTGATGTCCTCCCTCATCCAGAAATTCGACCTCTCCTTCGTGGACCCTTCTTATGTGATGAACCTTAAACAAACCCTTACAGTCAAGCCATATAGCCTCCGCATTCGCGCCACTCCTCGGACTGCCCCAATCCATCTGCATGCTTCCCCTTCGTCGGCTCTTTTGCCGAATCGCGGCTCGGATCTTTCTGCGCCTCTGCAGATTACTTCCTCGGGGATGCTCCCGCTGTATGTTCTATATGGATCCAATTCGGGCACCTCCGAAGCGTTTGCGCAGCGGGTTGCGAACGATGCGCCTTCGTATGGTATCCCGTTACAGTTGGCCTTCCGTATTTTATATTCTAACCGTGTCTCAGGCTTCCGTCCGTCCATCGGAACTTTGGATTCGGCATTGGACAAAGTGCCTACGAACGGGCCTGTGGTCATTATCACTGCCTCTTTTGAAGGTAAAGAGTATCTCTCTCTGCGACTATGCATGTATTTACGGGCATACTCAAGGGGAGCCCGCTGACAACGCTGCACGCTTCATTGATTGGCTCCGCCACCTCGAGGGTAACAAGTTGGAGAATGTCCGCTTTGCCGTGTTTGGCTGCGGGAACTCGGATTGGAACGCTACGTTCCAGAAAATTCCGATCTTGTGCGACGAGTTGCTGGAGAAGCATGGTGGAAGCAGGCTCGTCCCGCGTGGCGCTGGCGATGCGAGGAGCGCCAATTTCTTCCAGACGTTCGATGACTTCGAGGCCAATCTTTGGGCTACGCTCTCGAAGGTACAGCACTGTCGTAAAACAACACCTCTTTCTTGGTTGATTTTCCTCTCAGGAGTATTCCACCTCACGTTCGGAGGCGCAGACGCTGCAAGTCAAAACGGTCGATGCCGGGAAGGAACGTGCCGTCGTTCTTCGCCAAGCGGATTCGCTCTTGGGACGCGTAGTTGAGAATCGAGTGCTCACGAAAGAGGGGCCCGTAAAGAGACACATAGGTGCTTGTCAGTCTCTTTGCACACGACCCAACTCGTTTACTTGCCTTTCATCTCACAGAGTTCGAGCTTCCTGTGGGTGCGGTTGCACGAGGTATATGAATCTTCATTTATCGTCTGAACCAATGCTGATCTTGGCGAAATAGCCGGAGATTATGTTGCGATGTGCGTTCAGTGTTGGTCTATTTATTCGACCTCTGATTACGTTAAATCAGCCTGCCACAGAATCCTATCAGAGACGTCAGACGTGTCCTTGCGCGTTTCAGTTTGTCGAACGAGGAAGAGGTGAGGGTCTCCGTGACAACTCTTCAAATCGGAGTGGCTTACACTTTAAATCGCAGGTTGTTTTATCTTCCGCTGGCCCGACGAACTTGCCACTGGATAAACCTGTCAAACTGTCTGAACTTTTGAGTGGCTACGTTGAACTATCCCAACCGGCAACTACGCGGGACGTGGGCATTCTGATCGCAGCGGCCACCACTGAAGGGACTCGAGCCTATCTGGAGCAATTAAAGGCCTCTTATGTGGACTCGGTGCTGGAGAAACGGCTCAGTGTCTTTCAAATTCTCGAAGGCCACCCCGATATCGATTTTTCGATTGGAGCGTTCTTGCAGATGCTCCCTTCCATGCGCGTGCGACAGTATTCGATATCGTCCTCTCCACTGTGGAACCCCGGCCACATTACTATTACCATCAGTGTGCTCGACGCTCCTTCCTATTCTGGAGACGGAACTCACCCGTTCCTCGGCGTGGGCTCGAACTACCTTGCCAGCTTAATCCCGGGTGATCGTGTTCAAATGGCTGTTCGTCCGTCCGCAGCTGCCTTCGGCTTACCGGAGAACCCGAAAATACCGGTCGTCATGTTCTGCAGCGGGTCTGGCCTCGCCCCGATGAGAGGATTCATCCAGGAGCGCGCCACCCAGAAGGCCACTGGGAGGGACGTCGGGGAGATGCTGCTCTTCTTTGGTTGCCGGTCCCCCGACATGGACTTCCTCTACTCCGACAGCGATCTTGCTGAATGGGAAAAGAATGGGGTCGTTGATGTCAGGCCAGCCTTTTCTCGGTCTCCTGAAAACTCGGAGGGCTGCAAATACATTCAGCAGTGAGTTTTAGAACCGGTGGCGTTCTATTATTTCGCTAACTTGTGTGTTGCAGCCGAGTGTGGAACGATAAGGCAGACGTCGTTGACGCGTTCCGCAAGGATGCCGTGGTACGTGCCTCTTCTCACAGGTTGAAATTTTTACTGACTGGCCTCTTTCAGTTCTTCGTGTGTGGCGGAAGTCATGCTGCGAAGAGAGTCAAAGAAACTCTCGTCGAGATCATCAAGAGCACCCAAGGCATCGATACCGCCGAAGCGGGCGAGAAATTCGAGAAGATGACGAAGGGTCGTTACGCGACGGATGTGTTTGATTGAAAGCGGGATGATATGTGTACTTCTGTAAATGCAATGGGGGCATGTCTATCGAACTGTTTGCCTTGACCACGATTTTTTGGAAACACGTGGATATCCGATTTTTTTACCCATTGGAAACTTTGTGAGAAGGAAGCGCATCTAGAACGGCGCATCAATTTATAATGAACCATGTTCGCAAAACTTCTCTGTGAGGGGTGCATCAACATACTGGGCCACAAGTTATTGAACGGAAAATAGGCTTCCTCATCCAGATCCCCACATCGGTTCGACCGTCATGGGTGATCCTTTGGTGATCCTTGACAGTGAGATTGGGAGATTTGCTCGTTTCGACCGCGAGCACTGCTTCTTCATTTGGCAACATTTGCGCTAGCATCCTCCTCAAAAAGCGGGGGTGAGACAACCTTGACGTACTCGGAGGGGCGTGGGCGCGGTAACACTGATCGTTTGCCTCTAATTTTATCCAAATTTTATCTTATCTTATCTGGAAACAAACAAGCGTCAGCTTCATCAAAGCTGCCATAATTTCATAAACCACTTCACCCTTAACCACTTATACTGACTAGCATCTGACTGCCAGCAAGCAGATACTTGGCGAGTACTTTTCACCGCTCTTCTCTGCGCAACGCTAACGCGCTCTATGCCTCAGTCGCGATGCAAGTCCCGCAGGAAACTGTCGATGCGATCATCGACAACCTGGTGTCTGCGGGTAAAGATCAAAAATCGCCGTATTTCTGCGAGACTCCAGAAGCAGATATCGATACCCTCAGGGCTTGTTCTCTTACCGCTCGCGCGTTTTTGCCAAGGAGCCGAATGAACTTGTTCTCCGTGATCTCCTGCGAGCCCGAAAGCGTCTTTAAGTTCGACGCCTTCCTTGCGGAATCACCGCAAATAGGCGAACTCTACGTCAGACGATTCTATCTCCACGGAACCCGGGGTTACCCTCCTATTGATGCCGATGAAGGCTCGTGGTTCCGCGCATTCTGCGCCGCTTGCCCAACTTGACGCACATCGGGTACCACTCCCATCACGGCGAGCGTTGGGAAGAAGTGCCTTCCTCGAACAAAGCAGCATTTCAGACGACCTTCTCGCTCAATTGTTTGCGGAGCATCTACCTTGGCGCCCTGGTTTTTGCCGATGTCTCGGAGCTCGACTTGCTCCTCAACCACGCAAAGGGATTGAAGGAGCTGACGTTGGACACCATCGACTTCAAGGATCCAGTTGTCCACCATATCAGTGGCAAAAATGAGCCCTTCGTCGTCCTTGAGGCCCTCACCCTAGTACATATCGAGGAGACTCCCGGCAATGCAATGATATCTGGATTTACCATCGATATCAAACATCTGCAATGCCTAAACCTGATTACTACGGCCATGACTCCACTCCTCAAAGAAAACAGAAAAACCTTGCAAGAAGTTCGGAATTCGCTTTCACTGTCAGATAGAGATGGTCCGTATAAATCTTCCATCTCTCCCCATCTTTAAAGTGCTGACGAGGTAAAAATAATAATAATAATTTAGGGGAGCAGGACCTCGACATTTTGGACGGAAACCAGACCCTCCGTTTCATAGAAATTAATGAGCTCCACTACGGCATGGACTCCACCCTTCGGCAGTTGGGCCATCTCGGTCATTTCAGCGCGCTCAAAACAATTTCCCTCGATTTTGCGGAAATTATCAATATTGATGAGGAGATTACGGACGAGGTGCACTGGCCGGAACTCGACACAATCCTTGCTCAAGCTGGTGAAGGGGTGGCGGATATTCAGATCCATGCCCTCACTTCCTAAGGAGATCCGCCAGACCTAAAGCAAATTAGAGAGCTTTTGCCGTCGGTAGCGGACAAGATTTCCGTTCATGGAAATCCGCGACTCACTGGCGTGTAAAATATTCGAGAGGGTCGAGCGCTCGGGCTTCCTGACCGTTCAATTTTATTTACGTGTCATCCCAACTGAGAATTGGAATGTGGTAGTTTTATAACGCGTACATTTAATTCATTTAGAGGAAAAGACGTGGCAATTGTAGGACGACTCAGTAGCTGTGAAGCAATGGCTGACACCATTAGGATGAATCCTACCCTACCTTCGGGAGGGAGCTAGGATCAATCCTTCCCTGGTACCTCAGGCCACATAGGTACAGCAGCAACACCGTAGTCCCATCCTATCCTAAGTTCCAGTCTGTATCCTACCACGATAGGATAGGATTCCCGCATCTCATCTCAAATCAATTTTTTTCCACCTGTGAGCTTAAAGAGTAGGATTCGTGGAATCCTATCTAAATCGGCCTGAACATCGGATTGGGTTGGGATTGAGTTAGGATGTGTGCTCAACTGTTCATAATCCAACTCAGTCAACAATCAAATGACACTGGTAGTATTGAATTACTCACAATCCTATCCTATATTTTCTCGATCCTATCTATATAAGAAAAGGCGTGGATGTCTTGGACAAATGACAAGGTGGAACCGGGTGGAGCACCCGGGTTCATCCGGTTGAACTCCGGCTGTCGGTTTGCCCCGATGTTGAACTCTTGCTTCCAGCTCCACTGTGATGTTGAATGTCAATCTTGCCTTTGAATACTGTGGTGACATTGAATCCATGATGGGATGAAGGTAAACACAGATGTAATTGAGGGTGGGGGTCGGAAAAATCTGTATAGATAAAGGTGTGCTCAACAATTTGCCGCAATGTTGAATTCTTGCATCCAGCTCCACCGTGATGTGAAGATGCCGTTTCATGAATCAAAACAGAGAAACCATCCATGTAAACCCAATATTTATTCAAAGCTGTCTCCCTCTGCTCATGGTAAAATTCCGCTGTTGCCGAGAATTACGGTCAAAGAACTCCGGGAGCCGAAAACCCTGATCAAGGTGATTCTTGAACAAGAGAAACTGGGCTGGCATACGCAATTCAAAAAGAGGATCCTGAGCACAAAGGATAAGTAAAATAAATAATATGAAAGATTCGCAGCCTCACAATGAGAGCCACATCTGCTTACCTGGGAAGCATACAGGCGGGTGAATCTATATGAAAAAAAAATTATATTCATGGGAAGTAGAGCAGATTTTTACCATGAGCAGAGCTTGAATTTCGAACAATAGAACAATTGTGAAACAGGATAACCCGGGAAGACGGGTGAGATGATTCATGAGGGTAGAGATGAAAGTGGACTTTTGGATGAAGATTGTAGGTTGAAGCTGGGCTCATGAAACCTCAGAAAGATGAATTTAATGTCCAGGTGATTTTAATTTTTTTAGAGGTAACACAGAATTTTGGGTGATCACGAAGGCAGATTGTGGCCTGTGCACGAGACCGCGAGGAGGTTGGCGACAAGCGGCGTTTTATATCAAATCAGGCCGCAAATTATGTTGAATTATCCATGGCGAAGTCACGGGCAACTGCTAGTCCAAAAAGAAAAAAAATGTGGTTCTGGACAGTCGGACGTCCACCGGGTATAACACCTTGGGAGGCTGGGAAGGTAGACTCTGATTTCTCCTTGTGTTGTTCAATGGTTGACCTTTAACAGGACTATTTACTTACTGACCATTGTGTAATATGTTGTTTGGGAAGTAGGATAGTAGGGTGTTCTCAAGAAAAAAAAATCAAACGGGTGGATAGGATATATCAACAAATTCACACAACATCAGTGGTGTCTGAAAAATAAAATGGATAGGATAGGATAGGATAGGATTTCTAGCTGGTGAATCTCAACGAAATTTTAACGGCCAATTGGTTCTGAAAAAATACATCAACTGGATAGGATAAGATGGGATTTATAACTCGCTACTTGCAGTACCAAAATGAAAATGAAATGCGTGCGAAAGCGCGGACGACGGGCCGTATCGGACTGCCCCAAGCACAATTGTTGCTAACTGATGTGATGGTCCGTGACACAAGCAAACAATGCTTTCATCTCGACCACCACATGCACACTTCGTCTCTACACCCCCTGGCCTCTCTTTGCACCATCTTCCTCCTCCTCCATCTAGTGTTCCCACTCTGCATGGACTGCAAGCCATAGCATCAATCAAAAGTCTCGAAGCACTGATGACTCGTGCCGTACAGTGGCACAATACATGGTGCCACTGCCCGCCTCAAGTCTGACCGCAGTACCACCAAACGATCCCAGATAGGCATCACCGTGTGTTTGCCCTACCTCCCTTGCTACTGTCCAATGACATTGTCTTTCAATTTTCCGCCAGAGATGCACTGCATTAGAGTATATCCTATCCTATTGCATCCCAACCACTGTGGGTCTGATTCGGCTTCCGTTTGAGTATCATTCTTGATGTCACAACTTTGGATTTAGGATTGCCCAGACTCAACCAAAGATGAGTTATCCTATCCTATCTACTCTCTCTTCTTGTAAGCCCGCTCAATCAACCAGATAAGATAGATTTCTTCTATCCTATCTTATCCTCCTTGCTCACTTCATCTCAAAGATAGGATATGTTGGATCATTGGAGTAGTTAGTAGTTGTGTAGTATAGGATAATCATATGGCTCTCCCAACAGTAGAATAGGATTATCCTACCAGCTGAAGTGGTCGCCAAAAGCGGTGAAGATAGGGCTGGACTCGATCACAGAGTAAGGGCTTTTTTTGGCTCCTGTTCTTCCAGTTCGTCATTAAATGATTCTCCTGCTTAGCGCCAGTGCCAGCGACGTGGTGGCAGCCGCTTTAGGAAAGCTTTTCGCCGTCGACGCTGCCGGAGACGATGTTGTAGCCCTTTGCATATGAGTGAAGGCTACTACGGTTAATTTGTGTCGGACCAGGGTATGTGTTGGAGTGCAATCACTATGGGAGTCAAAGATACTGACTTTCCCCTGGTCGGGCATATGAAATTCAGCCCACAAGTTGCTGAATTTCACGTAGTTTAGGAAACGTTCCAGGGACTTTGCCATGGAATCCACGAGAGGTACATGAATCTTGACCGAAATACATGAAACTCATATACGTAATTCCCATACTTTTCGAAAGATTCCAGGGGCTTGTGGTGAATTTCATGGTTTCTTAGGGCAATTTCGGGGATTTTGACAGCCATAGTGAATCCTAGTACTGTAATTGTTTTATGACGCCTTGTAGGTTCATGAGTCTACCTTTGGAATTGATACAAACGTGAAGCGAATCGAGACTGGTGGACGCAGCGAAAGAGTTTTTTTTTTAGGGGGGGGGATATTATACTCCCGTGGTGCAAATGTCTGAATCACGAGATTACCGAAGAAACAGGTGGTAATGTACGCGAGCTGGGTAATTCTAGGATTTTTGATTCCACGGTTACATCTACGCACAACGTCGGGCGGGACCGTGGCGTGGCGACCTACTAGTACCTACCTACGTGTCTGTTGGTCTTCTTGGTTCCTAAATAATCGCATGGTTGAGATTCTGCAGCACCGATAACAATTTGAATTCTGCTACAACATGGCCAGAAAGGCCACACAGGTGAACAACAAAGTAAAAAACCATTGAGTGACTGAGATAGGCCGCATCCATACTCATCATGGGCGACACATCGTAAATATCCAGTTCCTTGAGCACCCGGATGAAATAAAATAAAATGACCTGTTAATATATTCTGAAACTACTCCTTCGTGCATTCAAATTGTTGTGTATTATGAACAAGAACTCCGGAACTAGATAGGTTTTTGGTTAATTTGATGGGAGGTTCAGAATATTGATGGGACCACCGAAAAGCTATCTTGTCTCTCATTTCCTGTGTATTTTATTCTTCAGATGGGGGGGGGCCATCCGTTTATTGTTGGGGCTAGCCCCAGGGCATCGGTCCGGAAAAATCACCCGAACAACTTTGATTGATCGGAGACGACGTTTGGCGCTTTTTTACGCCTCTACGGCCCAAACGGTCGGAAATGCCGTAGAAAGCCAGAGGTACTGGGATAGACACCGGAAAATCCCAGTGATATGTGTAGTTCATTTGGGTGCCCAAGTCATATATGTAGGTATGGGGTACATATTTTTACAGCCGGCATGGCAAGTGCAAACATTATTTGCCTCAAGATTCAACGAGTGGTCGCCGATATTCCTAGGGGAGCTTAGCCTAGCAGAAACTCAATGCGTGTTGAATTCGATTTACCTAGGTGAAGCCTATGGGGATATTCCCAATAGATTATACGCTACAATGGGACGACCCACCCCTCCCAACAAATTTACAAAGTTATAGCCCAAGGGAAACCCAGTTACGATCCGTCTCCGCCGTTCCAGCGCCGTTCACGCGCTACAACGAATTGGCAACATAGATCTCAGCATTCTGAGTGCCTCGGACGTTGCAGGCTCAGCAAATGAGAAGAATTTTAAATGTATTCTACACCGGCGTGAGAGTATATTCAGGACACTGGACCGTGGACAACATATGTAGTCAACGAAGATGTACCCCCGATTTGCCAGGTATGCGAGGTGAGTATTCAAGAGCCTGGGAAACAAATTACTACAGAAAGAATGGTCTTTAGGACGTGTGTCACCTTTCTTGGAAGACACTGTTGAATCTAGGAACTGCCATTAGCCGTCGTCGCTCTGGTGCAAAGGTCAATGGTGACTGACCCACTTCCCTGGGCTTCTCCCGAGAAGTACGCGTATCGTCTAAATGGCCAGTCAGGCTCCATATTGGCTTGGGCCCAAAAAAACGCACGATGGACGGGTCCTCGAAGCTTGGAGTTGTGGCAGTGACAGTTCATATTGTCTGATATCGGTAAAGGTAGGATGCTCAAGCGCGAGGATTTCTGGGGCAGCGGCAAAACAGTCTACCGGGTTCCAATGCAGTGGAGGGGACTTCGTACACAGCATCTTGTAGGCAATGGACGCAAGTATGACGAGAAGGAGGCCAACGCCTACAGACTTGGAGCCCACTTTCCGACGGCACAGTCCAAGGAACATGCGAGCAGAAAAGAAACCTGTGTGTCCATGGACCCCCTTTGGCCAACAATTAAAAGATTGTTTATCCGCAGCACACAAGTCGTGCGACAAGGCATCCCATGTGGGAAGGCCGCCGAGGCGCCTCTCCAGGCCTGATGAGTAAAACGATTTGCGAGGTACGGCTGGCGCTTGAACTCGGCCAACGGAGCTAACAGTCTCAACGGCGTTATCCTCATTCCTATCATTCCAAATTTGGCAATTCAACCCACCTGAATTAGCACAGCTTCAACGATGATCGCGTGAATCGTATTGAGCCCAAATCGGAGGCTGTTACCAATGATTAGCGCCCTTGAACGCGGTCTCATATCCGCTGGCCCAATTTGAAAATCTCAGATCTCTGCATTTCGGTCGGCGTTTGTGGCTTGCCGTTGAATGAGCGGTTCACATAGAACAGATAGGCAATGTAGTCGGCGGCACCGAGTATGACCGTTAGGCGCTGGCCGAATCTAAGGGGTGGTATAAAGTGAGCGGGTGTTGTATCAAGGGACGTAGGCGGTGCCATCGGGACGCTGGTGTACATTTCCAGTAGTCCGGTTGAACACGTCTCATCGAAATTGCGAATACACCGGAGAGCTCCTGTCAGCCAGATAGTTTACACTGCAGTGGCAATCGAGTTAACTCACTCACTTGGAGATGGACATTGACACAGGAAAACTCGTCAAAAAGCCCCTGGACTTTAGGCACTACCTCAGGGTCAATGTTCCAGATCATCGTGTGGCGCTGACAACTGTGACTGGACAAGACCATCCGTGTGAGTTTCGCAATTGAACGACGCCGTTGGAAGGAGCGTGGAAAGAAACCGGTCCCGAGAGAATGGCGCCTGAGTGGTTTCTGTCAAGTGCACATTGAGGACCAGTGCACGCTATGTTTGTTTGTGACCACCCGGCGCTCATGGAGATCCGCGAAATTTTCCTCGTCAAACTATATTCGCAACTACCAGATATTCAGGGGACATTCCCCAGCGCGCTGGATTTCTTCCGTGGGATCTTACCTCGGAGGGAGATAGCACCACTCATAGCAAAGCTGGCATTTGACACACTGAAAATCTACGATGCTGTGGAAATATTGCGCGTGGAGCCACCTGATTCTTGAGTGCTCTCAGCACCATCCCTCCCAAGGGATAACTCTTGATACATAACTCTATTTATCTTGGGCTCAGTTCTGTGGGCAGACTGGCTGTGGCTGTACACTTTCGGAAAAAAAATCTGGTTGGATTTTTTTTTCTACACTCGAAAGTGTATAGCCACAGCCAGTCTGTCCACAGAACTGAGCCCAAGATAAATAGATTCAAAGGTGGGGGCCGGTTTACAGTGCTTCGACTTCTGGTTTAAGAGCTCACATGCATGGGTTCACATTTTCGAAGTCCGATAGCCCCTAGCGGGAAGTTGCGCGATGCAAAGATGGGATCAGGATGTTGTAGCACGGTCAACGGACGGACAAAGGCACCAAACAGACCTGGTTCCTAAGTCCGGAACCAAGGATTCTTCTACATGCAATTGTTTCGAGTGAAAATGCGGGATGTAATCCACTTCCCAAATGCGCAAACCTACTCCTAAATAAAACCACAGTCATATACAGCTTAGCTTACTCGTCGGTGTTGAAAACCGAATCGGGAGTCGGGACGCCGCCGACCGAAGCATACGGATATCATGTCTGTGTATATTAGAATTGAATCACTTTGAGGTTTCGGCGCTGAGGAGGTGCTTGAAGGAGATCCGACCCCGCCCGAGGAACTGCCCAGATACAGTTCGGAACACCGTCCAACTGCTTCTAACTAAACAAGCCGACGAATTACTCACGATCCTGGAGAATAAAAACCAACTAGGGGACCTACACCATGAGTGCCGAAACTCACAAAGCGCAGAGCACAAGAATGAGAGATGCGATGTTCGACTTTGTCCGGCTCTCATCCGGCTAACCGGGCCCGTGAAACCCGGCTGCGGCCCGTGACGCTGCCCATCAAAATAAACATTTTTGTTGTCTTCTGCCTATTGTCCGCGCCACAGCTCGTTATATAGCGGTGCCCCGAATCTCCCCCTAACTACTCGGCAACTGGTAAGGCGATTTATTAATGTTGTAGGTGGGTCCTTAAACGGATCCCCGCAGTGCGGAGATCCGCCTATCACTGTCTTCAGGTATAAAGGCACAATTTGCAGTTCGCGGTCAAGCCAGCTTGAAATCCGGATTTCAGCGCCTTTGACCGTTTCTTTGTTATAGGTATTTTCCTCTCCATCCGTTCATTTCGGCTGCCAACTTGTCTGTTAGATGCTGGCATCTATTCACTCCCTTTCCACCTTTCTTAACTCACGCACAAATCTTCCCAGGTAAATTTGTATTTCAATATTCATTGTCGACACCGCGCTGACCCAATGTGCCCCCAGAATGCAGCTCGCCTCTCTCGCCGTGGTTCTTGCCACTGCGAACACGGTCTTTGGTGCACCCACCAGCAATTCCAGCTCAATTACGACCCGTAAGACTACCGGTATCAACTGTAACGGCTCCAAGGCTTGCTTCTACGGCGACTCCCGCGCGGCGGCTTTTCTCGCTGGTTATATTGATAAGATGCGCGATGACATCTGGATCAATAACGGGCAGCATATCGCGTGCATTGGGCATATCTGCGCGTTCCTGCAGAACACCGGCGGCACGTGGGGTTCGATTGTCAAGCAACTCGCGCCGCACATTCCGTACGGCCACAGCTGCAAGATCTGCGGGAGTGTTCCGTATTATTTTCCGCAGGGCAATAACAATGTTGCGGACGGAGAGCTGACCTTCAACTATGTTTACAGCCCGTCCTGCACGAATAAGCTTTGCGTAGACTAGAGAGTAGTTTACATAATGTGTATGTGGCTTGTAGTGATCAATGGACTTATTGTGGGATGTGATAAGGTGCGCCCTATAGAAATGTTCCAGTCATTGGGGGGGGGGGGGGGGGGGCCAATGACAATCAGGAAAGTTCTGGAAAAGCTTGCTGGCACTCATATGGGGGGGGTCCAGAAAAATCAGGGGAACAATATTGGTTATCCCTCAGGACGTTTGGCCTTGTATTGGCGCCGCTACGGCCGAAACGGTCCGAAATCCCACCTTTCCTTGCTGGCAGGGTGTTATACATCGGAAAAGTTTGCTGGCGGCCATGCAGCAAAATCTGGAAGGTGATTCCGGCGGGATTCCACTTTCGTTTCAGCGATTTGGTCAAGAATCCGTGCAGCGCTGGAGCATTCTTTATATTTGTGAGGGCTCGATCTGCAATGCACCCTATCAATGCTTGCTGGCACAGGGATAAGTCAGGGAAAAGCTTGCTGGTGGATGTGCAGCAAAATCAGGAGGGTGATTCCGGTGAGTTTTCCCTTTTGGTCTGAGTGATTTGGTCAAGAATCCGCTGCCATCCATTATATTCAGGCCCTTTGCAGCACCAGAGGTAGTGAGTCAGACACCAAAAAATGTTGCAGATGGCTGTATAGAAAAATCAGGACAGTGATTCTGATCAGTTTTTACTTTTGTCTGAGTGATTTAATCAGGTGCAGTAGTAGCCTGTTTATTATATTCATATATGGCCCTATATTCTGGTTGCCATCAATGCTTGCTGGAAGATGTTTAGACACTGGAAAAGCTTGCTGGTGGATGTGCAGTAAAATCAGGAGAGTGATTCCGGCCAGTTTTCACTTTTGGTTTAAGTGATTTGGTCAAGAATCTGCTGAGTATTATTACCCTTATATATTCTGACTTGACATCAATGCTTGCTGGCGGATGTGCAGTAAAATCAAGAGAGTGATTCCGGTCAGTTTTCACCTTTGGTTTGAGTGATTTGATCAAGAATCCGTGGAGTAGTAGCCTGTTCATTATATTCATGTAGCACCCTATATTCTGGTTGACATCAATGCTTGCTGGCAGATGCTTAGACACCAAAAAAGCCTGCTGGCGGATGTGCAGTAAAATCAGGGGCGAGATTCCTATCTATCTTATCCAAGAACCTAGGCCCAGGTTCTCCGTTCAGATAGTTAGGAACAGTAGGATTTCGGACGGTTTTGGCCACAGCGGTGCCAATACAACACCAAACGTCCTGGGGGATCAATCGATGTTGTTCCCCTGATTTTTCCGGACCCACCTGCACAGGTGCCAGCAGGGATTTAGGGGTCGACCGGATTGGGAATAAATGGGGGGCCATTTAGTGGAACATAGATCTAGCTGTGTGTGTACACCGGCCGTGATTTCTCCTTCATCACATGCCTCAATACATGCTGTAGCCTGGGGAGAAAAATAATTTAAACATGAAAAGAGGCAACTTACAGCATCGGCTTGGTATCTGAGCACGCTGTGACTCCAGTGAGTCATGGATATGAGTATTTTGGTAGAATATATATTTCTGCACTGCTCACGTATAAATTCGAACCACCCTCAACAGCATTTAATTATTAAAGAATGGTGTACCTGCCCAACCTTGTAGCCCTACATAAATTGTGGAAATTGATTGTTCAGACACTAGAGAATTTCAAAGTATTATAACCGAAATGAAGGCTGCTCCAGAGCGGCCGAATTGTTCTAAAATAGCTGAAATAATTGAAGTTGAAGTCAGTTTTCTGTCTCAGAGAAATATGAACAAGGGATTAAATTTACAAGAAACAAAATATCTGACAGGTAGAGAATTCATAAATGACTATAATCCATAGTGAACAAAGGGAACCCAGCGCTCAAAGGTCATTCCTGGTTCCCTGTAAAGTGCTTTCACGGCGAGATGGAGCGCTTTAGCTGCTTTGCTGAGATCAGGGAGTCTCGGAGGGTCAGAGTGCGGACTGCAATCTTTGAACAGATATTCATAGAATGTATCTGCGATCTTGGGACCATCATCATCATTCATCCTCCTATATTGTAAATCAGACTTTGCAGTGGAAAATACTCCAAATGGCTAACTCACCACATGGTGGCAACAACCCCACCAAATCCTGCAAACAGCAGGGTTGCAGCAAGGTGCATGGCTTCATCCGGTGCCTTTGCATCACCCTTCGCTGTTTCACACGCACTGAGAAAGGCGAGTTTCATGGTATTCTTCATCATGTGTGTATGATTATTTACTGGTGTGCGCATAATATGGGCCATGTCAAGGTGACCATCCGAGAGAATGAGGCCACTTTTAAGGGGGTTTTCCAAATCTTGAGTCCCATGGCATGCAAAGTGGATCACTGATGAATTATGTAAATGATGCATGACTGTTTCTCTAGTAGTGCTCTCCAGGGGGGTGAGCCATTGGCTCGGAACTCTGCTCTGGATCTTTTCGAGCTCCAGCTCTGTACCTGGAAGAGAACCACATTTTGGTGCATTAGGTTCAATCACTGCTGTCATCTTGAAAAGGGCTGGATTGTAAGCTGGAGGATCCAACAAGGCAGCTAAGGTGGGAGTGCTTGATGAGACAACATAATCTGAAACACAGTCTGTTTCATCTGTGTTATAAATCCCTGCTGCATGAATAGGAACAAAAGCGAAAGGCCCAGTCGGACACCACCATAAGCGAGAGGGATTGTCTGACTTCTGCACAAGGGGGCACCTTGAATCACCCATAAAATGGAAAGAATGTGGCAACTTACCTTCAATTTCAGGACCTCAAAAACTGGTTTCACAATGGTTTGCCAGATGTCTGCCAGAAGTCTGCAGAAAATATCATTTGGACTCATGTTGATACGGTCCTCTTGTGCCCCAAAGAGACGAGCCGCCAAATCAGATTGATGATAGGAATTGTTTCCACATCCATGGTTTTCCAGAAAGTCTTTGACAATGAAAGTCCGGACTGATAATGCACGGGGGAGATCTGCATAGTGCTGCTGAAGCATCTGAAGCTTCAGTGCAGGGAGTGGCACATGCTGAACATCCTCAGAGGACTTTACAATCAGAGCTGAACAAGCTGAGTCATTGGCAAGCAACATTATGATTGGCCCAGATACTGCTGCCTGCTGAAGAGAGGTGATGCTCTTGGGCTGAAGGAAGTCTTCAAACCCAGGCAACTTTCGAACAGCACTGACAGTCTCATCCCATGCATCATTGTGTTGACGGCACTGAGATGCCACTGCCTCAATTGACCTGAGTTCGCGCTGACTGTCCTTGGAGATGTGCCAAGAAGTGTCTCGGAAAGATGCCTGCTCCAGTTGCTGTGATAAATGCCTGAGCTTGTTGGCAAGCTCAGGCTTTACATCTTCTAACTTATCAACTGGAGTTTGAAGATGTAGTGCCTGGGCCCAGAAAATTGAGCGGCTGGCCTCCAAAAGTTCCACCGCAAGATTATTCTGCTTCAGGCCAATGGCACATGTAGCAGCAGCAGAAGCCAGGGAGACAATATCTTCTCTAGCCAACATTTGTTGGCGAGACTTCAGATCCAGGGAAAATGCTGCCAACTGTGGTAGGAGGCCAATAGCAGTATGGTATGCATCTAATGAGGATGCATGGCCATGTCTGGTGGCAGTCCGGATCCATTGATGGGAGGCAGAGAAGCGAATGAGTGCAGAAGAATGGATGTATGTTGATGCTTGTCTGTGCAAGACAATTGCCTCACCAATGTCTTTGGGATCACTGCACTGCGCAAACCGTGTTTGGATTGCATCGGCCAGATTGTTGAGGGAGCTTCCTCGGGTGGGATGAGGTGCAGCACGGATCTCCAGTGCCTCTCTGTGCAGCATGACAGCCTCATCAATGTCCTTGGGATCACCACGCTGATCAAACCGTGTTTTGACTGCATTGGCCAGATTGTTGAGGGACATTCCCCGGTCAGGATGGAATGCAGCATAGATCTCCAGTGCCTCTCTGTGCAGCATAATTGCCTCATCAATGTCCTTGGGATCACTGCACTGCTCAAACCGTGTTTTGACTGCGCTGGCGAGATTGTTGAGGGAGCTACCTCGGTTGGGATGAGGTGCAGCACGGATCTCCAGTGCCTCTCTGTGCAGCATGATTGCCTGATCAATGTCCTTGGGATGACCACAGTGCTCAAACCGTGTTTGGACTGCACTGGCCAGATTGCTGAGGGAGCTACCCCGGTTGGGATGTGGTGCAGCACGGATCTCCAGTGCCTCTCTGTGCAGCATGATTGCCTGATCAATGTCCTTGGGATCACCACGCAGCTCAAACCGTGTTCGGATTGCACTGGCCAGATTGTTGAGGGAGCTACCCCGGTTTGGATGAGGTGCAGCACGGATCTCCAGTGCCTCTCTGTGCAGCATGATAGCCTGATCAATGTCCTTGGGATCGCCACGCTGTTCAAACCGTTTTTGGACTGCACTGGCCAGATTGTTAAGGGAGCTACCACGGTTGGGATGGGGTGCAACACGGATCTCCAGTGCCTCTCTGTGCAATACAATTGACTCATCAATGTCCTTGGGATCGCCGCGCTGCCCAAACCGTGTTTGGACTGCAATGGCCAGATTGGTGAGGCAGTTTCCACGGTCAGGGTGAAGTGCAGTATAGATCTCCAGTGCCTCTCTGTGCAGCATGATAGCCTCATCAATGTCCTTGGGATCACCACACTGCTCAAACCGTGTCCGGACTGCATTGGCCAGATTGTTGAGGGAGTTTCCACGATCAGGATGTGCAGCACGGATTTCCAGTGCCTCTCTGTGCAGCCTGATTGCCTCATCAATGTCCTTGGGATCACTGCACTGCTTAAACCGTGTCCAGATTGCATTGGCCAGATTGTTGAGGGAGTTTCCACGGTCAGGATGGGGTGCAGCTAGGATCTCTAGTGCCTCTCTGTGCAGCATGATTGCGTGATCAATATCCTTGGGATCACCACACTGCTCAAACCGCGTCCGGACTGCATTGGCCAAATTGTTGAGGGAGGTACCCCGGTTGGGATGATTTGCAGCATGGAGCTCCAGTGCCTCCCTATTCAGCCTGATTGCCTCATCAATGTCCTTGGGATCACCGCACTGCTTAAACCTTGTCCAGATCACATTGGCCATATTGTTGAGGGACATTCCCCGGTTCGGATGAGGTGCAGCATGGAGCTCCAGTACCTCCCTGTTCAGCCTGATTGCCTCCACAATGTCCTTGAGATCACTGCCCTGCTTAAACCGTGTCCAGACTGCAGTGGCCAGATTGTTGAGTGAGCCGCCCCGGTCAGGATGAGGTGTGGCATAGATCTCCAGTGCCTCTCTGTGCAGTGTGATTGCCTCATCAATGTCATTGGGATCACCGCACAGCTCAAACCGCATTCTGACTGCATTGGCCAGATTGTTGAGGGAACTGCCCCGGTCGAGATGAGGTGCAGCACGGACCCCCAGTGCCTCTCTGTACAGTACAATTGCCTCCTCTATGTCATTGGGATCCCTGCATTGCTTAAACCGTGTTTGGACCGCGAAGCCCAGATTGTCAAGCAGCATTCCCCGGTTAGGACCAGGTGCAGCACACATCGCCATTGCCTCTCTATACAGTGTAATGGCCTCACTGATGTCCTTGGGTTTGCCATCCTGTTCAAAGCGGTTGCAGAGTGCATTGGCCAGATCGTTGAGGGCCCTGCCCCGATCAGGATCAATTGCAGAATGCATCTCAAGTGCCTCTCTCGGCATGGCGATATCCTCATTCTCCTGTGCCCATCCCCTTGACAGAGCCAGTGGATAAAGGGCAGTAACTCACATCTTTATCGCTGGCAGATGTATTTCCTTTGCTGTCCCTCTCCACATTGTCAATGTCCTATGCACGATATCAGTAGTTTCTGCAGCCATTTCAGAAGAATTATCACTGATTCACCCATTGGTTTCAAAATAACACTGTCCTCCGACGTGTTCAAATGTGCGCCGTAAGTACAGAGAGTACTTGCCACACGGTGGTTGAATGGGAAGAGAGACAGGTCAGATCGGGGATGAAAGCTGTTATATATCTAGCGGCGTTCAGTGCACGATGTCCTCGTGCATGCGAGCTGTCATGCCTAAGTTACGCCACAAGACGGTTCAATCAATTGCATTTCGCTTGATATGCTGTGAAACCCGGTGATCATCGCAGCGTTGCCCAGTGGGCAACGCCTGTAGCTAGTAGTAAACTCGCACACCGCTTTCCCTGTTTTTTTTTAAAACCCCACCTTTGCGCCTTCTATGACGCCGCGAGCACAACATCACTGAATGCCAGACCCCGGAGACCATGCGGCATCAACATCATCCAATACTGCGTATGTGTTTTCCACCTCAAGGCACGCACGAGGTGGCGCCCATCGATGGGAACCGAGTAGACGTGTACCACCCATCCCGCTGATCCAACTGTTCCGAAACGTGTTAAATGTCAGATGATCCGCCGAGAAGAACGGAGTTAGTTACTAATAGAACGGAGGCAAACCGAGAATGGCGAAGGCTTTTCATGTGAAGCAGTCGAATTATTGCTGGCGATCTACCGGAAGCATGTTGGATCATCATGATGCCCGGCTTTGGTTTGAAATGCAAAAAATCACCGAACTCTCAGCTGAAAGATAGCCAGTACCGAATTATCTCGTGGGAGACGGAAAGGATGGAGCAGCATAGCAGCATTGGTGGGAGAAATGTTAAGTCGCGAGCGTTGAACATACGTTGCATAAACCAGACCAAAATCTTACACCAAGATGCGCGACGGAACAATTCAGCCATCCGGAAATCGATGCGTGCTGCACCCGCAATTTATTTATTTCCAACTCCCACTAAAATAATAAGAATTCATATTTGGTCTATAGTCTGAGTACGTAGTGTGCGCGACTCGACTCGCACGCGTGCTACGCATTATGAGTATGACATAGAGAGAATTCACGGGAGTAAGACACGATGCACGCGGTCTGCTCCAGGAGCTCCCTGCGAAGATGAAGCGAAACGAACCCGCATGCGCAAGTCCCAGAGCGAATTGAAATCGCACGGACGCAAATTCCTGAACGAAAGCGCGAACAGAAGTAGCTAGAGCCTGGAGGGAAACGAAACGAAACGAACACATCGCGTCGCCTCGCGTTGTGTCAAGCGGCAAGCGGGCGAGAAAGCAAAAAGACAGGATCGTCGGGTGCGGCGTTAGCGGCGATGCCCGCATCCAACGCCAGACGCGCCATCTCGTCGACCAGCGCATCGTGTGAATGATGCCCGCCGCCGAGGATAAGCGCCGGAACATCTACCCACCGTGCACACCCACACAAACGTATAAAACAGTGAGTGCGGTGAGGGGGAGCCCGCAGAACAGAAAAAATACCGCCTGCGTGAGCGCTCAATTCGTTATTCAGAGCACGCGCTCGAGAACCGACATGACACAGACTCTACCCGCGCTCCACGCCCGCGAAAAATAACAAATCTCCGTACGCCGCGCGAAACAACACCACATCGGGCAACAATGCCCGCGCTCCATCAAAGAAAGACGCCCCCGGAAATAGAACAGCAAGAAAGTGCTCTTCCCTTCGCGGGAATGGAATAAATCCGCGTCGCCGCCCGCAGTCTCTCGGGCGCCGATTACCACAACGCCCACTACCACAGTCACACGGACGCCCACTATTACGTCGCACCCACGACGTGAACATCACCGCCAGAAGAATATACAAGAAAAGAAAGGCAGAGAAGAGAAACACGAACGCGGAAAAACAAAGATCGAAAAAAGGCGAAAAAAAAAACCCGCGGATAAATGCGAGGGAAAGAAAAATGATGGAGAGAGGTAATAGAAGAGCGAACACGGGGGTGAAACCACCAAATGGGCAGGAAAACCCAATGAACGTGAAGCAAACCCTATTTATCTTGGGCTCAGTTCTGTGGGCAGACTTGTGGCTGTACATGCCACCAGACTGTACAGCCATGAGTCTGCCCATAGAACTGAGCCCAAGATAAATAGGACAAGTCGTGGAGATCTGGCCAAGAAGTATTATCCTGAAACTGAGCTCAAGGGTGACTGGAGCGGCAACAGGGCGTTCTGGACGTCTGACAAGGCAGAGAAGGTGCTGGGGTGGACGCATCATGAGAAGCATGAGAAGGAGTGATGTGTGCAACAGCCTTCCTAGGTTATTGATAGCCCTATATGAGTAGGCTGGATTCATATTGTTTAATTATTCATTTAGAAAGCGGCTCCTCTACCTTGACGAAATTGCCAATTAATTTTCAAAGCATATGTGTGGCTCGCCGTGCCAACTAGTGCTGTCCATAATTATGATGTCCAAAATTATGATTTGAATACATACAATTAAATATGGATATGATATGGCAAAATGAGGTCTCACATAATATGGATACGGAGGAATATGATATGATATAATATGCATATATTATGATATCGGAAACGTGTATTCATCGTATTCTTGGTGTATCGTGCGTGGTCTTTTCTGGTGTAATAGTGGATACCCCTTAGTTGGCCACTTGAATCCCAGAAGTCAGGTACCTAATAATTGACAGAGTTTGTATTCTGGGGGTGGAATATGACCTCTGGGCCATGTTCATACCAAATTGTGGGCGGAGTTGAGGTACAGATCAAGAGTTATGGTGTGTTTGATTCTGATCCGATATGTGAGATATCATTTTCTTGACATCACTGTTGCCGTGTACACCATTTCTCTGCCAATTCTTCCCCAATCCGCGACTTCTGGGGCTCAATATGCTTCCTGAATCCAAGGCATTCAGCTCAGATAGGATAAACAACTAAGACCACCCCCACACCTGGGCTATACAGCGGAGAAGACTGATCTCTCGCATCTTCAGCGGGACAAGATGGCCACCTTATACCACGCGCCGACAGGCTCCTGCTACAGGTCTGGAAATTGTTGAGGTTCTTCAGGGCGGCTGTTAATCGCATTCTCATATACTATCGGCGACCCACTTCTTTTCTTAGACCCCACCCATTCTCCATTCACCCCGAACACAGAAGTTCTGTTGTACAAATGTCGGAAATTTCTGGAGGAGCCAGAGTCACCCATCCCGGGGGTTATGTATCAGGGTATGTACAAATCCTTTTGGGGAACATGCAGTTTGCGTCTAATTGGCTTTCCTGGCTTGGTTCGCCTATACACCGGTCATTTTAATTCCGTACAGAACGACTCTAAATTTAGCATTGCTACCGACCTGGGCACCACAAAAAATATAATATTCGCAAATAATTTAAATATATTCAGATTATATTCAATACGGTAGATTATGATACGATGAAAATAGATACAGATACGATACGACTCCAGAGTGAGTGATATGATACGGATATAATACAATACGCCAAAAATCGTAATCATATCATATCTGGACAGCACTAGTGCCAACGTGTACATGTTCTTAGTTGACTTTGCGACAATGGTCAGTTTTATCAGAGCAAGCACCACTTGACTCCAACAGCAGGTGCGTTGTGTCCCTCTCCAGGATGCTTCTTCTCCCCACATGACTCGAGGTGCGGTTACAGGCGGGTAGATGGAAGATGACACTGATGCGACAGGATAGGACGACTCAAATTGGAGAATCACATACTGCATTGGGCCAGATTCTACGCCAGGTGCCGCATGTTAGGATTTAGGGTTTACGAATCGGCAATGTCGGCACTCACGGACCGAGTTACGTACCGCCTTCTTGATCCGTCTGTTTACACGTTGTTTACATTGACCGTTTGCCTCTGTACCACCACGAATCTGATCAGTGGCACGATGTACTTACGAGGACAAACGCGCCCCCCTTTGTTGGTCTGACTTTGCCCCGCCCTCGCTCGCCAACTAGCCTGGCATGGCTTATTCTAACACCGCATCTGGACGCTCGCTCGGTACAAGATGCACCGCCGCGCATACAGAAAATACTTGTTGAATTACTTTCACCACAACTAACAGAAACAGATGAATTGTTACGCGTAAAATGTATGGATTGCAAGATGACGAGACGAATAAGAGGTCATGCATGCGTATAAGAAAATTACTCACGTCTGCGTGCGGAAATATCAAGCTTTTTTCTGAGCATGTCTGAGTCAACTAGTCGAACAACCGTGTCGGTCGAAATATTGCTGCGCGACTTGAGGTACGTACCTATTTCAGTGCACAATGAGCTCTCATATTTCCCCGCATTGCGCTAAAGACCCTGAACGGCAGGGTCAATTAGTTAAAATCTGGGGAAGGACAAGGGTTTCCAATGTTCGACCTTCTGTGCAAGTACATACGGAAACAGTCATCGGAATTTGCCATCATCTCACCAACATCGAACCTTCACAAAACTCAATTGAAACGCCGTCCAACCAATAAATACACGCCATATATTCATACCACAACACAGTATGATCACGCATGGTCAATCCCCGATGGTCCAAACCCAATATCAACCGTATAGACATACAAAGGCGTGACGATCCGGTTCACTCCCCCAGGGCTAAACGGCACCCCCCGGTTCAGCTGCGCAGCCGGCATCCACAGCTTCTCATCACTAGAGATCCACATGGCATCGATCCAGAGCAACCTCTCGTCCCTCACCACCGTCACTCTCGTCCCGTTCGCGTATACCTTCTCAATCACCTGCCTGTCCGTATCACTCACGTAGATGCTCCCCTCGGCATCAATCGCCGTCCCGCCCGTGCTCGGTGTCAGCGCAAACGGCTCGACGTACTGCGCCAGCGTATTCGCCAGGCTCGAGTTGTAAAACGCAGCGTCGAGGTACTGCGTCTCGATGTGGAACATGCCCCCGCTGGCGGGCTGCCAGTATAAGTACGTCCCGTCGGGGCTGACCTCGAGCTGGTCAGCCGTAACGTACGTAAACGCCCCCGTTGAAGACCTTAGCAGCGTCCCTTCCCCGCTAGGCGGCGTGAACGCCCCCGTCGACTCGTCCCCGTCCAGCACGCGGATCGCCCGCCCGCTGTCGAGGTCCAGCACGATGAGCGCACCCACGCCCGCGTCCGTGAGGTAGCCCATGCCCGTCGCCGGGTTGAACTGGATGTCGTCCAGCAGGCTCGCGCTCTCGGTGACGTTGGCCATATTGTACACCCTTTTCACTTGATTCGTAGACAGGTCGACCACGACGAGTTTTGGCCCTGCGGGCAGAATCACCGGGCTGCCGAACCCCGGGCTTCCCGTGTCGACCAGCCACAGGTTCCCGTCAGGTCCGACCCGCTGCGAGTTGACGCGCACCAGCGTCGTGGCTGGGTCGGACGTGTTGCCGGCGTACGAGTTCCACGCTGCGTTGGGGAAGGGCACGCCTGTATCATTGATCCATTCCACGACCTCTGGTAGTCCTTGAGCTTGTGTCCCATCCACGCGCGCGTACAGAACAAAAAGGCCAATGGCTGACGCCATTGGGATGAATCCCACCCTACCTTTGGGAGGGGGCTAGGACCGATCCTATACTGCCAGGTCAGGCCATATATTCACGTAAGTACAGCTACAAATCACATTTATCCCATCCTATCCCAGCTGTGAGCTTAAGGATCCCCCCAATCCTACCTCAATTGGGATTGACATTGGATGGAGTTTAGATTGAATTAGAATATATTGTTGAACTGTTCCCACTACCTTTGTGTTATATCTCAATCCTATACGACTCGTGAGCTTGTGACAATAGGATTCGCTGAATGCTATCTCAATCAGTGTTGACATCGGATTGCATTGGGATTGAGTGAGGATTATGTTCAACCCTTCCCAATCCAAGTCAGTCAATGATTGGACAGAGCTGGTAGTATTTTATAACCACAATGTTTAGTTTCGAAATAGGTAGGATAGATCCTATCTCAATCCTATGACAATTGGCCATCAGATTGCATTGGGATTGAGTTGGGATTTATGTCATTCAACTTTTCCTACTCCAAGTCAGTCAATGGTTGGACATCATGTTTGCTGGACAATGCTGCTCGTAGCTTGAAGATGAAGTAGTCTCCTCAGACTTCAAGTCCATTTTGATAACAATGCCGTCCGTCTTCTCTGGAACGGTTTCCTTGAACCACTCTGTTGCCGAGTAAGTCTGGTAAATCGTAATTACGAAATATTCGCTCACTGCGGATTCCAATCGCAAATTCCAGCAACAAACGACGCAGTGGAGTATCCTCTGTCCACCGGTGGAGCCGCGGTTCGTGAGACTCGTCGATGGAGACATGCACCATCCCGGCGTCTTTGAGTGCTACTGCTCGTTTGTATATTCAGAACAGAGCCATGATCACTGCGCACGTACCCAGCAACACCTCTTGACACCAAGATTTCAACCCAGTGCGCAAATCTGGCATCAAGTCGCTGATATGATCGGCGAATTTGGCCGCACCTGGCTGTTCTTGCGTTGAGAGCCTGTGAGTCGAATTATCAGCTAACCTGGTCAGCTGGGACGTAATTCAACATACGCAAATGTTCTCAGATCATTCAAGTAATCACGGTATACCCCAGCCACGAAGGGGCCGAACTATTTTTAATTATATAAAAATAAATCAAACATCGCCATGTCCAGCCATGTCCAATTGTTAAAGGGCCATGGCAATGTTCTCCACAATTGCACTCTGGTTACTAAGCACTCGTGAGCAACTGAGCGTCGACTGTACCGCAGTAAATCCCTTACCGATAAATATCTTCGTGTGAGGCCATCCCTCAGCTTGTTGTTGCGTTCCTCCACAATCGTTTGATAAAGCAACTTCTCCTTTTCATCCAGCTGTCCAAAAAGCTCCTCTCTCGCTGTGTGCCATACCGTGAGATTCTTCCCAGGCACTTTATCGGCGCCCTCCATGAGCTCTGCGACCCTCGCTGCGATCTGGTCCTTCTTTTCTTCACTGAAAATGTCGATCGCGTACTTGGCGGCTGGTTTCGGCGCGGTCTTTTTTACGTTGTCGGTCTCGCCCGTTTGTTTGACGAGACCCTTGTTATAACAGTATCCCTCGATCTTTTGTGGTTGGGATCGGCAACGGCAACGCAGGAAACTGTCTCTTGGATCCCTTTTTGAATTCGCGGTCGGCGGCCCTTTTGGCTTTATCCGCCTGAACTTGCTTTTCGAAAGCAAGATAGGATGGTACGAGAGTGAGAAGGAATTCTTCAAGTGCACTGTCAATTTGGTCATAACACACTATAGCAGGAACCGAGGAGTTCTGGGTCTCGTCAGTGTCAACAGTGCTCGCAGATGCCATAGGTCAAGCGTAGGAGCGGGGGAAATAAATCTACGATAATGAGGGGCACACTCATATGTAACCCAGTGACTCATTGGGTGCTTTGGCTTTCTGAGACACAATAGATCGCGTTGAAAACAGCAATAGAATAATGATCGCTATCCCAAACAATGAAACTGAGCTTTGACAGTTCACGGTGCTTGGAAGGGCTCGAGCGTGGGTGCACAGAAGCGCGCTTTGACCTTGACCAAAAGAACAATTAACAGTGATCGGGGACTGTTACTAGGGCCTTCTGAACATGAAACTGTCAGACAGCTGGAAGGTAGACTCTGAATTCTCCTCTTGTTGTTCAATGGTTGACTTCTGAACATCACAACAGGATTATTTACCGACTGTTGTGTAATATGTTGTTAGGATAGGATTTTGAACCACAGATTTACCTCACAAATCTCAAACTAAAATTCTGACTTGACCCTTATTGAAACCAATGATGCCTTGCTGAGAGATCGGTTTGTATCCCCAGATTGCGGGGTGCTCTCAAAAATAAAATGTGTGGATAGGATAGGATGGGGATTCTGACCGGTGGATCTCACCCAGAGTCTTATGCTACCCAACACAGGAAATGCTAGATTGTGGGGTGTCGCAAAAAATAAGATGTGTGGATAGGATGGGATTTCTGGCTGGTGAATTTCAACAAAAGTCTTATCCTACCCAACACGTAAAGCACCGGATTGTGGGGTGCTCCAAAAAATAAAATGTGTGGATAGGATAGGATGGGATATCTGACTGCATGATGGGATTTTCTAAGCGGTGAATCTCAACAAATGCCTTATCCTACTCAACAAGTAATGAACCAGATTGCGGGGTGTGCTGAAAAATAGAGAATGCGTGGATAGGATAGAATGGGATTTTCTAACTTGTGAATCTGCTCAAAAGCCTTCTCCTAATGCACTAGGATTTCGGTGTGTTCTGAAAAAGTAAAATGGGTGGGAGAGCCGGGGCGACAGGCCATATCGGGCCCTATTAGACCGCGTCGCTTCAAGTTGGCCCAAGCACGAACAATGATAATTGTTCTCAACTGATGTGATCATGTCCACAGAGCCAAACAACGCTTCTTTCACCTCACCCACAACGTACACACCTCGTCTCACACCCTTTCCCTTCGTTTCGCTCCATCCTCTTCCTCCTCGATCTCGCGCTTCCACTTTATGTGGACCGCCAGCACCTGGACCCATGGAAAGCCTCGAACGGCTGACTGGTGTTATGGAGTGGCACAATCCGCATTTGTGCCACTGGCCCACCTCAAGTCGACGGCGGCACCAAATAATACCATGTGGGCAGTACAGTGCGTTTCCTCTGAGTGCATTTTTCTTGAATAATAACATTGTCTCTCAATTTTCTCACCAGATACACCAATCCAATTCTATCCTATCCTATCGCATCCTATCGCATCATATCGCTCTCAACTACCGTGGGTCTGATTTTGCTTCCGCTGGAGCATCACTAACATCATAGTCCTCAAGATTTAGTTTAGGGATTTGAGAACAGATTCATTCCAAGGTGAGTATATCCTATCCTATCCTATCCTCCTGTGAGCCTGCCGGACAAGTTGGGTAGGATAGGATTTTTCGATCCCATCTTATCTTCCTTGCTCATTGCATATAATAGATAGGATATGTTGGATCCATGCAGTAATTAGTAGCTACTGGTTGTGTAGTATAGGATTAATCATATGAGTCTCCCGACATGAGAATAGGATTATCCTATCAACTGAAGTGGTCGTGTGAAGCTGCATACACATGCGACTCTTTGCGATCATTAAAATTATATTCAAAACTGGAAAACTTCTCGGCCCGGCCAGGGAAACCGCACAGGAATAGAGTTTCCTCGGCCACGCAAGAAGGTAAAACGGAGTCAGCTTTGCTGATCATCGATTGTCTTGGATTCCCGCAAAATGCCGGTGAGTGCAGAGTCTGATTTCTTTTCAAGATGACTACCAATTATTTAGCAGTACGCCGGGCGCTTATCTTATCTTGATCTTATCTGCCGATCAATCTGATGACTCCGCCTCCTTCGCTCTGAATGGACCATGACGGTTCTGCGGTTCGGCCCACTGAATTCCTCTACAATCCAACACCCTTCCCGCAAAAGAGAAGAAAAGAAAAGAAGCTCTTGTCCCATCAGCTATGCCTTCGCGGAATGGAACCCGCTCCTCCCTGCAGACCAAGGGACCGACCTATGTCGGCTCGGATGATCCGAGAGGCCTCATAAGGGCTTTTCCTGATGCTTGGAATCGTAGTATTCCAAACGTTCCACAAAAAAAAAAAAAAAAAAAAAAGTCCGGCTTCTATTAGCGACCGCCATGGTCCACGAAGGCCGAATTGCATTGCTACTGAGTTGGATACATGCTCGCCGGATTTACATGACTCATGAGGGAGGATGAATGGCGAGAGTGCGAACAAATGCTTTATTAATTTGTGGGTATCGCAGGGCGAAGCAAATTCCGAATCCGAATGTTCGGCACAGCTCCTGATGGAAACCAGACAGATCAGCTATCACTTTCGCAGCTTCCCGTGCCGTCGAAGCACGAACTGAGACGCTGAACGCACCCATGAATAAACCTTGAGGACGGGAATGAACATCCTTCGTATCTAGTCAAGGAGATGAATATGAAATAGGATTGAAAATAGACATGAAGCGGACGAACGAGCGAACGCGCAAAAAAACACCATGATATTAATTGATAATAGATAGGTATATGGGGAGGGGAGATTTCCATAAACAAAGGCGCCCGAGAGCAACACGAGATATGTCCCATCGGTATGTAGATCCCCTGATTCCTCCCCACCGTTATTTTGCTTCGCGGACGATGATGTAACGTCCGCAAGGACAACAAGAGGCGGGGCGATAGTCGCAAAAAAAAAATGGCGGGAGGCAGGCACGGCAAGGAGGAGAGAACGAGCACTGAAAGGGGGAGGGAGAACCGGGCGCGCCAGGAAGAAAAGCGGGCAGGGACTGTGCGCACCGAATCCGCGCACCGCGGCCACGCAGGGCATGGGGATGGTGGAACTACCCCGTGGAATCCCACAGCCTCACAGCATGCACGTGCAGATGCTGCGCGCCGCGGATGCACGCCCACGCGCCGCTTCTACGTCCATGCGGCTCGTCCAGTCCCACGCCGCGCCTATCGCACGTCCCGCATCGACCGAACGCTGCAGGCCCACGTAAATGGCCGTCACACAAAAACGGCCGGGGAGACACGTGTCGCAGGTAGCGCACCAGCTCCCTTCCCGGAAAAGCATTGCTTTCCTTCCGTACATACGGTGGCGCAAAAACCAAAAGGCGGATTCGGAATCACGCCGCGGGTAGAAAAAAGGTGCCATCGCACCGCTCGGAAGAACAATAAAAAGCGGGGTACGGTACGGTGGGGCAGAACAAAAATAGCGGAATCAGAATCACGCCGCGTGGAAGAAAAAGGTGCATTCGCGCGCGGAAAGATAAGAAAGTCAAGGGTAAAAAGTAAAAGAGGACAATGAACAGCAAAGTAAAAGTGATAAGAGGCCGGAAGGGTAAAGAAACCCGGCGAGAAGCATACAGCGCGCATGATCTGGGGGTGCGCGGATGCAACGAGCGAGAAAACGAGGGATGGAGGAATTGCGCAGAAGAAGAATCAATGGCAAGGAGCGAGAAAAACAATTGGCGAAATTGGGAAACGAAGAAGAAGAAAGACAACGAAAAAACGAGGTGGGTGTTGAAGGAAAATGAAATCACAGGAAACCGCTTCGGCGGGCCCAGATACGCTGCCTTGTTCGTGGTGGCCGTGAGGTATGCCAGCGGGAATGATGACCGCGGGGAGGGGAGCGGGGAGCGTGTGGCCCGTGGGGCGGCGCTGTATGCACTAGCAGGGTGTAGCAGGGCGGAGGGTTGTTGTTCGAGGACGAGGAATTGGGGGAGAAAGCGGCACCCGGTGCAGTTAAGTCAGGTGCGCGCGCGGCGGGGGATGACGAGGGGCGTGTGCTGTTGCCCGGCGGGCGGGAACTAGGCGGACAGCGCGGAGACCCCGCGCCCAAGATCGATCGGCACGTACTTTGCACGCTGGTCCTGCCTCCTCGAGCTCAGCGAAGACCGCGCCGCGTGTAGCACAGGACCATACTATCCCGTTTAGCCTCCTTTCAGCCTCGTATCTGCGCAACGCATACTGCCTAGAGTACTCGAGGAGCCGGTTGAGTGAGAGCGAGGCGATGACTAAAAGGCCCTAGCAAGCGAACGAACGCCGGGAATATGCTCAAGGGTGGAGCAGAACGAAGTCGTTTGACACTGTTTGGCCACGGCGGGTGCGGTGACCAGCGGCCGCGTTGATCCGAGTTGATTGGATTTGGGGTTTCTCGTACTTACATCCATCCAGAATTCAGATATTTGTTATGTCAAGTATCGTCTCGCTTTCCGCAGTGAACAGATTTGGTGTTCCTAACCCGTGCCGGAGGTCGTATATTTCTGTAATGCATTGATATGCTTTATCTCGTCTCGTGTAATCCGGTCTTCATCAAACGAGGTACGAGTTAGAACTGATGAAGCGTCTGTCTAGGAGAGACTAGGTCCGAGGCGCGTTTGGACCGGTATACCAAAAGGTAAATAATTCGTGGGTGAGCGGTGTAACACGCGTCCTGATCTTTGGGTAATCCGAAGATCGCTTGGTCGAACCAGGCTGCAACCGTTTTAGGGCGTTTTTAGTGGGTAGTGACTTCGGTCGAGTCCCACACTGTTCGGCATTTGCCGTTCGTGCGTTAATGCATTTTCGACCCGTGGAGCTACATTATTCGGCAAGGTTTCTATCCCTAAGCCACCAATTATAACGGGACCGACTATGTCGGCTCGGGTTGATCCGAGGGGGCTTTTCCTGATGCTATTCCAAACGTTCCACAAAAAAAAAAAAAAAAAAAAGGTAGATAATTGATTAGATAGTACTAATCAATCGCGCGCCTAGATAAGGACTTCGGGATGTCGCAAACTGGCAGGTTTACATCTCGGACTTCGTTCCAGAAAACATGGCCGTTTGCCGTCGTTACAATTAATAGAGTGTTTGCGATGCAGCCATTGGAGCCACCACGTGGCTGATTTGCGTTGCGAAAGTTGATGGCTCCCCAACGATAACATTTCGTCTTCTACTCACTACACACTGCACTATATTTGAATATTCTGTCTACACAATAAAGACATGTTCCAAGCCCCATGCTGCCTCACATCGAAGCCATGTGCAGGCAAAATCTAAGTACCTGGCCAGAACCAGCCTTCTTAGGAAATTCATTGCTGGTCTAAGGCCTCTGGAAGATCGGTGAGAAGTGTATTGAATGCAAGAGTGGTTTCTAATAGCTCAATCTTCATTCTGAGTGGCTCAGACATAAAGACAAAGAAAGTTCACCGAGCCATCAGCCATCAACTATCGCAACGCAAATCAGCCACATGGTGGCTCCAATGGCTGCATCGCAAACAGGCTAATGTGTTTCTCCACCCCTCTTGCATTTGCGTTTCCAACATTCAAGGACTGATTCGTCATCAAACAAATTTGGTTGAAACTTATATTGAAACCAGATCCTTTGGAATGATCGGATGTTCGTCCGTTTGAAGATTGAGCAGACAAGGAAGATTATTAGCTACGGACATTTCTAAAGTATTACAGAAGAGAGGAGTCTGAGTAAAATGGAGAGAAGTGGAGATGGAGAAAGTTAAGTATCGAAGTTGTATTGAAAGGAACTGTGAAAGTCTAAAATGTCCGAATTACAACCAAATCACAATGATGGATGACCACAAAAGTTACTGCGACAATCCACACGCTTGCAAACAACTTTCAACTCCAGCGGCTAGGTTGACCGGAAGATGGTCTTTCCATTGAGCGATATTCCCGCTACCAATACTCTGCGGGAACCCCAACGCCGCATCCACGATGTCGGATGGAAGCATCCAGAAGCTGGTGGCGATATCGCTGCGGCCGGGATCCTCGTCACTGAGTGCAGCGAGGAACATGGCAGGTGAGCAGGTTGGGTTCTGCTGGTAATGCATGCTGCCCATGGGGAACACAGTCGCCTGGTACTGCCCCAGCTGTGTCTCGATCACTGTGTCGAACCCGTCCTCCTGAACGAACCCGGCGTCCAAAACTCCCTCGAGTACTGTGAGCATCTCGTTCGCACGTGGATGCAAATGAGGAATGTTGAGCCCGCAAGGCTCGATGTAAGAGAAGGCACCGGAGATGCTAAGTTCTTCTAAGATGGGGAAGTTGTTGACGGTGGCGAGGATAATGGAGCCTCCCTGCGAGCCAGGGGCGGGTGTGATGTTATTGTAGTCAAAAACGGTGACGCTGCGAAGCGCGTCGCCAGTCAGGAGCGTCCCGTTGGCATCCGTCAAAAGTTTACTGAGTCTGTCAACGACCGTGGGCTCGATCCTGAGACCTGCCGCAATCGCAGCGCCGTTGGTGATGAGAGGGACCGGCGCCGCTGAGCTCCCGGTGGGTAACGCGTTAACTGGGAACATCAAGGCGAGGACAGCAACGAAGACGGTGGATTTGAACATGGTGGATGGTGATTCTACCGAGAAAAAGTTAGTTCCAGTTCAGTATGTGAAAGGAACAGTGAACGAACTGGATAAGTTGAACACACAAATGAGAACTGAACAGGGATCGGTGGCTGGTCAATAACCTCGCAACTCGAGCACCTTTATATCTTTGGGTTCAAATTATTAAACGACCGAGGAAGGAACAATGAACTGCCGCGGGGCGTACGGGCCGCTCGATTCAATCGAGGTGGAGTGGACAAAACTGTTTCGTGTTTGGGTTAACCCGGCCACACGCGCGCAGCAGATCCACCGGTCGCGGATCCGTGACGTCATCGCTTCAAAGCTTTTAAATGAAACTCTACAGCCACCTCCCGAAATGAGACGATAGGAGCGCCGGCCGATTCGAGAGGAATCGGAATAGGATTACAGATGGGTTGCAATGGGGATAAGGTTGACAAGATGCTGAAAGAAAAGATGTGAGCTAAAGGTCGTGCGTGCACAGGCATTCCGCGCATCAATCATAGCTTCGTAAATCCGCGATCTATCTGGTAGGTAGATAATAATAATACAGTGCGATCATGGATATGCTCATTTCTCCCGAACTCATCGGCTGGAAGTAGCACATAAGAGTTGTTTCCGCCGACCTGTCACGGATCCGCGACCGGTGGACGCGAACTACTCTGCTGCGCGCGTGTGGCCGGGTTAACCCAAACACGATACAGTTTTGTCCACTCCACCCGGCGGCGGTTAGTGACAAATATCTGTACGACGAGAGGGGAAAAACCTGCCTGCTTGTGAGCCCGTGCCAGCAGCAGAACTCGCCGGCCGAGTCTGTTGAAGTTTTGAGGCCGAGCGACTCAGAAAACAATAAATACATCGATGATACGGTATCGCACATCTCGTATCGATTTTTAGCAGAATCAGTACATCTGTCCCGCCGCTCACATCTGATCAGCTATGTGTTTGAACTTTGATTGGATCTGATTTAGATCATGATTTACCACCACTCCGACTACCGGCTCGGCTCGGCAACCTCCAAAAAGTCCACGAATCCAAGAATCAGCAGCTTGAAGAGCTATCAGAGGCTTGTTTTCTGAGCTGAGACTGATTTTTGAACATTATTGGTACAAATTTGACTATTCACTGGGAGAAACTGTTGAAATTGTAGTGTTCTACCCCATCCTTTTTGGTAAGTCCTGCAAGGGTATAGAGGTCTCGTTTGATTAATGGCTGATCAGCCAAATTATCTCTAGCATTATTCCTAGCACAAGGAGGAATGTTTTGGGCTCATCATGATGTTCCAATACAGCAAATTTGCTTACTTACCTTTATGGATTTCGGCATGAGGCCAGCATCATTGGTGGAATCAATTCTTTCTACTAACTTACGGGTCGGCAAATAACTCCGAAAGTACATGTACAGCCGTCGCGGGGTGCCGTGTGGGTGCCGACGTGCTAATATGCACATTGTTGTCCGGCTTAGCCGCGGCAAACAGTAGTGAACACATTACCGACGCGTGTAGCTTTCGGCCGGGTCGCCAATAGTTCTACAATTTAATTCTCACTCTTCGCGAACTCTTTGAGTGGCTTTGGCCACAGGATGCAGATAGAAGATAATGTCCGACAACACTCCAAGGTACTCTGTGTTCTGAAAGGCCCATTGTGTGCGACAATATGCACTTTCATTGGAGACTGACCCAACCCGTAAAAACGGCGTAAACGGACGGCACGGACGGGACCCGTCCCGTTCCCTGAAGTTGACGGACGGGTGTACCCGGTGCGTAAACGAAATTGCGCCGTAACAGTTACGGCGTAACCGTAAAACGGACGGTTTGATGCCCTAGATTGATCTGTATGTTTTTCTGCCAACCACCAGGAGGATTCTTTAAAAAAACACGGATGCAGAATACCATGCCTCAGTTGGATCCAGATCTCTACAGAGCCAAGTAAGCACGAAAGAACGTCGCTCGCCAAAGGAGAACCCTGGCAGAACGAAATGTTTTCCATAACGAACGGCGGGCTCACTGGCTGGGATTCACCTTAGATGCTCATGGAATGGACCTTAGTGAGTATGTATTTGAAGATTAATGAATTAATTGGTGCCATCAACTCGGAATAAGCAAGCCCCCCTTTGCGTAGGCCGGGAACCGGCGTATACAATACAATTTTTTTTTTTCAAAATGACTAAGTCATGATCAGCCGTAATCCAGTACGCCAGGCGCTTATCTTATCTTGATCTTATCTGCCGATCAATCTGATGATTCAATCTCTGCCCGATCTAACTCCGAGTCGACCACGACGATTCTGCGGTTCGGCCCACTGAACTCCCTTACAACCCAGCTACACTGGATCCTAATTCACAGATCCGCTCTCGACTAGCCGAGCTCGATGAGTTGATTGGCTCACTCGTCGCCGAACGTCGGCGGCTCCAAGCTGACTTGGATTCGATTGTATACCCCATTCTCAGCCTTCCGACCGAAGTTACGGTGGAAATTTTCCATCACACGTTACCCGCGAAGTCACGTCCATCCCGACTCGAGGCTCCTTTGCTCTTGGGCCAGATCTGTCATCAATGGCGAGAAATTGCCTTGGCTGCTCCTAGTCTATGGCAAGCTCCGACATTTGAGGGCCGTCCGCCTGCCGAGCTACTGCAGATGTGGCTATCTCGCTCGGGGAATACTCCACTAAATCTTTCACTCACCATCAGTGATCCGACCATAGCCAATGCTTTGATTGATATTAGCCTTCAGCATTCTCGCCACTGGGAGGATGTGACGCTCGGAGTGCCCGCCGCATCGGTCGCGCGGCTGGACATTCGGTCGCTGCCAATGCTTCGAAGCATCTCATTCCGGCTCTATCAGCAGCTTTACTATGATGCCCCAGGTATTCCACCAGATACGATCGTCATCCGGGATGCCCCGCTACTTCGAACACTGCACATTGCGGCCACAGATATTATTCCGGACATCCCCTGGGCGCAATTAACATCCCTCACCATCAACTCAATCAGGAATTCGATGGAATCCCTGGCTGTCTTACAGAGGTGTCCAGCGCTCATCCAGCTGACCATCTCTGCTCTTGGGACTCCCACACCGTCCCAGGTTCCTATCACCCTCAATTCACTGGAATCCATCTCAGTGAACTTCGGCCCAGCCTCGATTCTGGCGCACTTGACGCTTCCTCGCCTTCAGATGCTCAACGCGATGAGTGGCCTGGATTCCCAATCTCCCGATCTGCTGAGATCATTCTTCGATCGCTCACGCTGCGCCCCCCAGCAGCTAACAATGTCCCTTTTTGGTGCGCCAGTAGAAACATTTTCCACGTTGTTCCTTGCTGTTCCACGCTCTGTGACACTGCTGGAACTATTCTGGGGCAATCTGCGAAAATCCAACGAACTCTTTATTGCTTTGAGTGTCATGGATGTCCTGCCGGCACTGAAAACCTTGTGTATCCGGCCCAATCGACTCTCAGTAGCTGAGTTCGCTGCGCTCATGGACATGGTTCGCGCCCGACGTGATACGGGCCCAGGAATGTCATCCTTGGAATCGTTCGAGGTGCGCGGACTGTCCGTCCGTGGGCGTTGGAAGCCTTCCGACACACTCTTGGCAGCTTTAAGTGCCCTTGCAGATGACGGTTTAAATCTCCGTATCGAGGTCGTCAGTAGGGTGAGTTCCGAGACAACCACCGTTGTCGAGTCCGGTCAAAACGGTACGCTGTTATCTTACAAATGTGTCCTCCTCTGATAAAACCTCCAGGTCTCTTGGTGCGATCAAATCATCAATATACCCCTTGACTTGTGTCGCGTGATTCAGATGTATACAGGAATCCGTATACATTCCTTTCTACTTTTGGCTTCCCATTTCCGATGTCTCATGGCTTCAACCACTGTTACGACTCTTTTTCTCTTTCTTCTGCTCCGTTTAATGTGTGTATCTGTGTGTATCAGTATTTCTTAGGTTCAGTCAAACCCGAGCCAATTTCCATCACTGGACTGTTTTGCCTCGGGCTGTCTCGGTTTTCCCGTTTAAGATCTTGGTTTTGGTAGGAAAATTACCGGCGGGATTCATTCCGAGTGACCTTTGTGGATGATCCCGGCCAATTGGGTTCGCTGTGTGCCGTACACCATGTCCGATGAGTTACATCCTCTTCAGCACAGATAACCTGTCAAAATTTGAATTTGAGCACGATGGGGCAAAATAAAATTCTTGTGGTGTTTCGAGGCTTGTCAGACTGGAATTTAGAAACCTGCGCCGAACAAAAAAAGAAGGGAATCGCCTGATTCGGACGCGGGGAGTCGAACCCCGGACTGCGAGCTAATTGCGTAAGAGGGCTAGCGGTGTTCCGTACACCACGTCCGAATATTCATTTTCCTTCCCGCCTGACTATTAGACTATAGATGGATTAAGCGCTAACCGTGATGAAACTGCGATTTGATCAGGGCCGGAGATTAGATGGACTGCGAGGAACGGCGAGCCTGAATTTAGGTATGTCTACTACGGAGAAGGGATGCTCGTCAGCTAGGGAAAATGAAGAAAAATCTGTCTATGTACCAAAATTCGGACGCGGGGAGTCGAACTCCGGACTGCGAGCTACCTCAGTTATCGCGATCTACGGTGTTCCGTACACCACGTCGGAATATTGACTTCCCTTTTCGCCTGGTGAGACCAAGGATGAATTGAGCAAGCATATCTCACCAGGGGGCGGATTATCTAAGGGGGCGACTTATAAGGAATCAAAATCGGGGAGGTTGTATTTCTCTACATTTAGAACCGAGACAGAAGACTGAAGAAAGAAAGCTATCTTCCAAAATTCGGACGCGGGGAGTCGAACCCCGGACTGCGAACGGCATTGGTGAAGTGATCGCGTCCAATTCGGCCCGCTGTGTACCGTACACCACGTCCGAGTATTGCTTCCCTTTCGCCTGCCTAGACTATGGCTGATTGCGCATAAGTATCTGAAAGCGCGAATCGAAACAGTTCGCCAGGGCCACGAGGACTGAGGACTTCACATACTTGTGATGAAATGCATCGATGGGGAAGGCACGTTAGTACCGAGGCAGCCAAAACACCTTGTCGAACCCTGGCTGGGGCGGCACGACGCTCCACGAAGTCTCCATCTCGCGCTGCAAAAACTCGTCCTTGGACGCAAATTCCCCCTCGCACCGTTTAAGGTCGCCAGAATCATACTTGTAATACTGGCCCTCCGCGGCGGACAGGAAGTATGTGTCGGACCTGTCTATGCGGAACGCGAGAGGCTCCACGGCGCCATGGACGGCGACGCGGAAGACGGTCGTGAAGGGTGTCGAGCCAGAGGTAGCGGCCATCCCATTCCTCCCAGTCGGAGGTGGGGTGCCAGGGCATAGGGAGGGGTTGGGCGGGCTTGTGCCAATTCTGGTGCAGCGTTGCCGGCGCGGGGCGGGGAGCGTTCACCGACTCCTTCCACCAACGGCGGTATAGATCCGTTTTCTGCGAAGGGTTTGAGGATTCATCAGTGCGATTAGCAGACATGGAACGACAGACTGATCGAGCAATCCGATTCAAAAAGAAAAAACTGGTGGTTTGGGGCCGTGACCGTGACATCACGCACAAATCAAACCGCTTTTCTCCGCCATTGCGACTATTCTCAACGTTAACGTACATGCTGGTGCTCGTCTTGTGGGTATCTTCGGCATTGCACTCGACTTGAGGTATGTCCTACATCTTTCTGGGCATTTGCGGCGTACTATGCAGTGGCATAATTACGAAATATTCGAATATTTTCATTTTGCTTTGCGCCTGCCAGTCTGCTTGCTCTTTTCCTCCCATTTGTCTATCTATGCGTATCAAGAGACTGATTCAGAATTCGCAGAACTATCGACTAACAGACGGATAGTCATATGAATCAATGACTTCGATTTTTGCGCGCAATCCTTGAGATCTGGCGACACCTCCACTCCTCGTACTGCCGCCCCGCGACCGAGCGGCCTAATTACTGTGGTCTGAGCGTGGCTAGTGCTCGGCGTATTATCTGCGGGTTCCTGGTAAACGGCCGGGAAGCATACTAGGACGTACCCTTTCTACTGGGGTTCGGCGGGTGGCGGTCATGGAGGGTACTGGATTCGGAACGATATTGTGCGTGGGTTTCTCTCCTTCTATCCCTTTTCTTTCTTTCTCTCTCTTACGGGACGCCTTCGTCCTCTCATGTCCTTCGCTCCCCTCTATCTTCAAATTGCATTCGGCGCTGCTCTCTCTCCTTTTCCAATTCACTTCTGCCACTTCCCTCCCAGCCAAATGACTAATCCATTTTCCCCCACGGCCCTCGTCGTCTTCGCCATGCGCGTCCTCTGCGCGTCGACACAGGCAGGGTGGGTGGCTTTCCCCTTCTTCTTTCCCGCTACTGCGGTCCTGTGTTGTGGACGCCTTTTTTCTTTTTCCTGCTTTTGGGGATTGGGGAACGGGCAGAGCCTTTCGCTGTCCATTGCGCTCCTTCCTCCCGTACTATGATGCGAAGAGGATGCGAAGCAGTTTCCTTCTTCTCGGAGTTTTTCTCGTATTTTCATTGGGTCTTTTTTGTCTCTTTTCCTTTTTTCTTTTCTTTTCTCGCGCGAGGGGACGATGTGACGACTGGCACCATGATGCGCGCGCCCTCCTGCCGGTGACGCTCATTTTCTTCGATAGAATGATGTGGGCTGCTGGTGGCGCGCGGATTAGGGAAGCGCAGAGCTATTGGCCGTTCTTTGCGCTCCGTGCCCATGTGTACGCTGATGCGCGCGCCCTCGTTCCTTTTGCGGTCTTCCCTCTCATGAGCACGATGAAGTCCGCGCCTTCATTCATCTCAATCCCGTTTTCCCTCATTTTATCTTTCGCTGGAGGGAAGAGGGACACGGACGCGGGCACGCATTTCCCTGGCGAGACCTGGATTCTCCTGGCAGGGCCAGTGGCGAGACGCTCCTACCCCGCGCTCTCGCTATGCATCACACTCCCAGGGTATAGTGTGGTGCGGGGCTTCTTTCCTACCGAGAGGCCGCTCATCGTCCTTCATGATCCCCACCCCGCTCACACACTACTGTATGTGGAGGGGGGCGGGATGCTGCTGACGAAGGTGGATGGTACGCGTATGCTCGAGCATGGGGCGTCCCTGAGAGGGGAACCTTTCTTTTTGCTTTTGCTCTATGTCGAATTCCGAGAACGGGATGTCTACGTCGAGGAGACCACGGTCCACCACGACGCCAGCGGCGAGCGATTGAGGGATCGACCACGGCTGGCGAGGCATACGACCAGTCGGCCATTCACATGTCGACCACGGTCGGACCTGTGTAATCGTCCCTCGACATGCGTGCTGGTTGCTGCCTACCCCGTGTCTCTCCTCCGTCGGGGGGTGAGCACTTGCCGTTGCTCTCCTCCTCTCTTCGCCCTTTCTTCCCCTCGCGCTCGATTCCATTTTCAGTAACTACCTGAAGACGTCGTCTTTCTTCTTCTGCCGTTCTTCCTCCCTTCCCACGTCCTCTCCTTTCATTAAGGCGAACTGACTCTTCCCAACAGATCCCTGCGCAACGCCCTCCTCCGGCGCAACGCCTCGACGCGTCATCTCGAAGTCTTGCTGGATCGGGGGCGTATCATCTTCGTGACCCAGGATCGGGGCGTCTTAGTAGATCAGGATCGCATCGCGGGGGGTACTAGCCGCCATTTGGACGACGTGCCGACCTTGGCCCGGCGTGGATTAGCATCTCCCAGGGCCGGGAGGTGGTGTTGCCAGCGCCGTGTGGGTGGACGACATCACCTCCACCTGCCCCGATACGACGTGGCATACTCCTCTTGCGACACGACGGGTCGTCTTGGTAAATCAGCACTGCGTTCATCAGCACCTCGTTGTGGATCGGCATCTCATAGTCCTGGTAGAGCAGGCTCACATCTTCCTGAATCCGGATCGTGTGGTCTTCATAGATCATCACGGAGCCTCGTCCTGGTACATACCAGCCACAATCTGGACGACATGCCGACTCTGCCCTGGCGTGTATCAGCGTCTCCCAGGGCCGGGAGGTGGTGCTGCCTGGCTGCCAGTGCCGCGCGGGCGGACGACACCACCTTCACCTACCTGCGCGTCACCATCGCCGGTACCAGCTCTGTCTGCCTGCGCCCTCCGACATGACGACTTCTCCTCGTGGATCGCATCGTCTTCGTGGTCCAGTAAGCACCAAGATCACTCCACGACCGCACCTTATACTAGCTCTCGAATCGGACACGTCATTCGCCGCGTCTAGCTGTGTCGTTTATAAGCCTCAAGATATCCGCACCCATGTGTGCGAAGCTGAAGCAGGCCTGCCGCCGGCGAGCCGACTTGCGCAGGTGGTGTTGCCCGCGCGGTGCGGTGCGGGCGACACATTGTTGTGCCTGTACGTCGCCTTGGATGGCACCACCTCCGCTCTCCACTTTGTACCTACTGCTCCGAACGTGGAGATGAAATGGGGCGCGGGGTGCATGCAATGGTTGTCTTCCGCGCTGGGACCTCAATTGGTTTATGGCGAAGTTCATGGTGTCGACCTGCTGTGGGTGTCCAATCGCGGGAGGAGGACTTGTCGCCTTCGGCGCACGGGGATCGTGGCGTCCAGGCGCGGAGAGGAGAATGCGCTTCCAAGGGACTTACATGGACCTTACCGTCGACCCTCTATCGTTCTTCCCATACTTGGACCGCCGGAACGGATCCCTTTGTGCACCGACGCGAACCCTGCCCGAGCCCTGGCTTCGATAATAAGGACTCCCTTCGTCCCATTATCTCCTCCCCGCGATTCGCTTATATTCCCCTCACATTCGCCCACACGTCCACCTGCCTATCCCGTTTCGCCAACGGGCGGCTTGTGCATTTAGCCCGCGTGTGATGCCGTGCGCGCACGGTGCTTGGCGGGCGCACGTCATCCTGGCATACGTCCAAACATGACGCAGTGCGCGCTCGCCCTCCCGTCTTCATCTCGTTCAGCATCGCGGCGGTCCTTGGGTTGCGCGTACTGTAATATGTGGGACAGCCGATGGTTGCTCGTCAGGAGCAACTCAATTTGTTCCCTTCTCTCCTCCAAGCTAGGCGAGGTATATTGTTGCACTGCGGATATGTGAAGGCGAAGAAGGCGCCGCGCAGCTGGTCTTCGACGTGCTGGTCGTGCTCGTCTCGCTTCGTGTGCACGATATGTCAAATTTCGCTGCCCCCATCTCCTCCTAATCGTAGCCGTCTCTATCTTGTAACAGTACCTTCTTAAAATAGGCAATGTATCCTACCGCGTCTCCCACAAACAGAACCAAAGCCGCAACAACTTTTGGCTGCCACCAAGAATCACCAAGAAGCCTAGGTACTTAACCTCCGTTCTGCGCAGTGTCTCCCTGGCTTGATGCTTCTCGATAGTTTCGCTCATGCGCTTCCCTCAGGAGATTGTCGATGTGATCATTGACAAAGTCGCCATATCTGATATTTATGAGGTGCGATCATCGCACCGCGACGACCCTCCAAGTACAGCAGCGCTCAGGGCTTGTTCCCTGGCCGCTCATTCGTTTCTATACAGGAGCCGACTGCACCTGTTCGCCGCGATAACTTGCTGTTTTGATTCTCATTTGTCGAATTTCGATCGCCTCCTTGCGGAATCTCCGCACATCGGCGAACTATACGTGAAATATCTCCAGCTTCAGTTTAGAGGAGAATCCGCCAACCCCGGCGAGAAAACGATCATAGTTCCACGCATTCTCCGCCTCCTACCCGGGTTGACACACCTTGTCCTTGACTTCGATTGCGAGGATTACCCGTGTTGGAAGACTCAACCCGACGTCCTTAAAACAAGCCTCCATGCCACGTTCTCGCTCTCTCTCCGGTGTCTCCGACTCACCGACTTGATTTTTGCCAATGTTTCGGAGCTGGAGTCGCTCCTCAGTCACGCAATTGGATTGAAAGAGCTGCTTTTAGACCATATCGGTTTCAGGGATTCATCGGAATCCGTTCCACACATCGGTGCCCTGGACCATCATGGGCCTCGTATTGTCCTCGAATCTCTCACACTCGACTCAATCGACGATGCTGCAGAGACTATGGTGTCCAGTTTCAGCACGGTCGACATCACACATCTAAAATCCCTGGTGCTCAGCACTTCACCCGTGTTCCCACTTCTTAAAGCGAACGTACAAACACTCCAAAAAGTCCGAATTGATTATTTCTCAGACGGTCCGTCCCAATCATCCCCCTTTTCACATTGTTTACTAGAGTCAAGTTAGAGTCGCGAGTTGACCTCGACATCTTTGAAGGAAATCGGACTCTGCACGTCATAGAAGTCACTGAGGTCAACTGCGACATGGCCTCCACCCTTCAACAACTCGGCCACCTTGGCCATTTACATGCGCTCAAAAGAATTTCCCTCTACTTTCGGGGCACGTTGAGTTTCGACAACGATACCGAGGTCGATTGGCTGAAGCTCAACGCGATTTTTGCGCAAGCTGGCGGCGGGCTAGAAGATGTCAAAATCTGTGCCAGTTCCGAAGCCGGAAGACCATCAGACCTGGCACTGGTCCGACAGCGGCTACCCTCTGTTGCAGCGAGGATTTCTCATATAGATCATACGGACACCCGACTTGATGTTTTTATACCGCCCTTGTAATACATCTTGATACTACTCATCTAGTAAACAATTTCCCTCGACAGGCTCGGCGTTGCGGAAACATCAAGCTTCCACGACCGACACGACTAATCGTCATGAGCGAAATTCGCCCCGATTATTGCTTAGACCTTAATGAGCTGGATATTCTTCCTCCTGTGGCCCAACCGAACCACGGATTTCCGCTAACAGTGGCGGGAATATTTTGGACACCAATCCTGCATATTCCGGCAATCAACAGGGAGCTGAAGAATCCCATAGCCCTCTGATCAAACTACGCAGAGACGCAGTTCGTTCCACCATCCTCACACTTTCCACTTCAGGTCTTGTGTCGAGCAAGTATTCAGTTGAATCAATTCTAGAGACGGCATATAAATAAAGTCGATCCCAAGGGTTCTAGATCTATTCTCCAATTTATATACTCCGACTTTCTGTCTTCATTTTTCAGCCACTAGAGAAGCCAACTTTATACTTCTCCCACAAGGTACTGAATGAATCTCGAACTTCATTGAAAGTGCGCTGGGCGGCTGGATATTATTGGCCATTCTGGCGTGAATTCCTAACAATTTGTTAGTGGCTCTATGAAAGCACTGTGTGTGTGCAACGGCGAGAATTTAGGCTGCTCGTCTCCAAATCTTAGATCTTATATGCCGATCAATATGATGACTCAAACTCCGCCTCCTTCGTTAATCTCGGTTCCAGTTCGAAATTATTTGGGGTATATCAAACTAGGCGCCTGCGCTTCGCGCAGTCTGTGACCTTGCTTGGCTTCACTTGAGCTTTTTTTAATAAAAAATTATAGCACTTGTATCTACAATATGGCATAGATCTAAATACCGTTCACGCTCTCCCAGCCCTTCTGTCGGGGCCCGTCGGCTTATTCCCGCCATTTTGCACGCCGTTAGTGACAACAGCTGGACCGGAGGTGGATCCCGTGTTCGCCTTGTCCCCGACTGGCTAACTGTTACCTTATGCCGGAGTTATCAATCAGGGTACCCACCCAAGGTACTCGTCTCCTAGTTTGGCAATAGAAGATGAAAGGCTAGAGGCGTTGGAGAAGGCGACCAACGACCGTTTACGCGCGGCCACAAAGTAATTACAGGGGTTTCATGGGCGATTGCTTTATTTATGTCTTCTCCAATTTCCTCGAAGCCAGTTTCGTTATCTTATCGGCTCTGTTGTGCTTGTAGATTTTACGCAGATGATGGGGAGTTTCCCAGAAGAACTTTCGAATAGTAATCTTATCGGCTTTGTTGTGTTTTGTAGATTTTACGCAGATGATGGGCAGTTTCCCAGAAGAACTTTCGAATAGTAATCTTATCGCTATCTTTCTAGTGACCATGTTGTGCTGTGTAATCTTATCTCGTTTGTTGTGCGTTATGGATTTTACGCAGGTGATGGCGACTTTTGACGGGTAATTTCGAAGGAGGGGGACCTTGACAAGCAAGGTGATGATGAAAAAGACACCATACCCTAACAGAAAGATATCAACCAAAATGAATAAATTATGTCCACTGATCTACCCACAACTGGTGCTCAATAGCAGGTCGGAAAGTGGAAGGTGCGGGTATCAAAATGAAGGAAAAGTGGAAGGGAATGCAGTGCATCAGACTTTTGATATCCACTGATCTACCCACCACTGGTGCTCAATAGCAGATCGGAAAGTAGAAGGTGCGGGTATCAAGGAAAAGTGGAAGGGAATGCAAGGCATCAGACTTTTGACATTTTGATTGTGGCGTTGTACAACACCGAAAAACGCCTAAAAACGCCTAAAAACGCCGAAACTCACAACGCTGACAATGTTTGAAAAAAATCTCACGTCTCCCCCAGATTTTTTTTAATCATTGCATTGAGGTTTTCAGGACATTTCACTGGGAGTAAGATTTTTTTTGGCAGGTGTTTTTTTTTGTTTTTTTTGTGAAATTGTTGACAATGCGAAAAGGCCGAAAAACGCCGAAAACGTCACAACTAATTTGTCAAATGGCCATTTTTTGGATATATAAATCTCCACGATGGGGAAGAGTGAAGAGATTGCACTAGAGCGTCGTTTTGTGCACAGGGCAGTGCTCCGTTAACAAATCTCATCAAAACTTCTGCCTCGGATCTTTCCGACCGGTCCGGAGGACCGCTAGGCGCTTCGCGCAGCGAGCAACTGCCCTTTTACGTTGGGAACGAGACTACTCCTTCGTCCGAGTCGATTACGACGGTTCTGTGGTTTGGCCCACTCAACTCCCCTACAATCCAGCTACACTGGATCCTCGACGAGAGTCAAAAAAACAATAAATCGGATCACCTGCTGATCTTCGAGAGCCGGAATGATCCGATCCCAATGTGGGGACACTTCGGACATTCAACGCGCTCTTTCTTACACTTATCTTTCTTTACTAACAACTGCAGATGCAAATCAGCTGCTGGCCCCGGCAATATTATGAAATAGAAGGTTTGCAGCCCCATCAACGGCCGTTCGGGGGACTCAATCAACCACTGGGGATATCGGCTAGCTGCCACTTTGGGCGGATGAAGCCATTATTCTGACATCCAGGGGAATTTATCCTCAATTCGCACATGCACATGACAATAGCATAATTCCGATGGGGAATTTTCCTTTGGGGAAAATCCGACCGGCACTCAGCGTAAAATTTATGTTGAGCTGGGTTGTGCTTCAGAAAAAATTGAGACCGATGAAATTTTTTTGAAGGCCGAGTGTCTTGAGGGTTAAAAAATCTAGAGGATGACTTGGTTAATTATCTAGCTGGTATCGCTTCAAGCAAGGTAGCATTTCTTGGGAACCCCGTACGACATTGAAAACTATTTTGGTCGAGTCTAGATGGGGAATTTTGATTTCTTCTTTACATAATGAAAACGTGCTGGAAACGGCGGAGCAAATGTGAATGGCAGGATCTATTTACACATGACCATTGGGGGTTGATCCACTCGGGGTCGATGTCTAAATGTTCGGATGTGGTTCAGCTTCACCGCACTGAGTACTAGTGATAGTGACTCTACATCTTCAACGCGCTTTTCTTTGCAGCTTTAGTGATCACCTGGTTTGATTCCCGGGGGCATTCCCGATGTCCCCATTTTTGGCTAGCCCACGTGAAATTTGATTCAGGTTGAACAGGCGCAAAGATTCCATTCACAGCCAATCTACATACAAATACCCACCGTCGTGGCATTCATGCCTAGCCTTCATCATTCACTTGAACCGCTTTGGATCTTTAAAACAAATACAATCAGGTTGGAAGTTATCGCAGGCCAGGCAGGTTAGAAAGATGTAATTCATGGGGTGTGCTGACTGGTTTGCGATCCTTCTCGTGGTCCAGTTTGATCCCCCGAATGAGGGGTTGGACAATGGACGACTCGGCGACTCTGAACGGCAGGTCAGCGTCGACGTGAAGGGCGAACGGCTGCCAGGTAGCCAATGATGGCCTGGCTAGCAAGGCTGGCGATCCAAGACATGATGGCAAGTTGTGTAGGGGAAAGACTTCTGACGCAGGCTAATTTTCCTTATGGTCGCATATTGTGATGAGTCGCAGAAGAGTACGAAACAATTTTCAACAAATCAAACAAGGTGCCATTTCATCACACATACAACAATGATACCCGGAGAAGCGGTGAAGCCGATTTCGCAAAAAGAACCACCAGCTTTTTCCCGAACCAAAACCCCCTTCACCCGAAGAAGCACCTGTAAGAGGGAATTCAATATGGACATGTGTGCAAGTAAATCTGCCACCAACTTCCAGGACGATATTTTGTCGTTGAAGCCGATGTCGTTGAGGTTGCTAATCCCGGGGAAACGGATGGGACCAGCCTGGGCACCAGTACAGCCGGCATCGCTAGAAAGGAACCAGAATGTCAACAAATATCTTTTGCGTACTGCAGTTGGAAACATACACGAAGATAAAGCAGTCCTGGCCGTCGTCGGGCCCGAAGCTAGAGATGTTGTCGTTGAAACTTCCAGGGAAGTTGTTACACTGGGTGCTGCCGCCATTGAGGGTGATGCAGTTGCCAGTGAAGCCCGCGTCAGTGCAGACGCGGCTAATGTAATACATTATGAAGGCGACGCTATTTCAACTCGGAAATGACTCACACGTTGCCGGGGGTCTATGCAGCGTTGAGCGTGAATCTTGAACGTGAGGTAAGAGGCATACCTGAGGGGCCGGCGGGAGGGCCGTCGCCGCCACGAAGGGGATGAGCGCAAAGAAAGCGGTGGAGAACTTCATGTTTGGTTGAGACTGGATAGAAGACGGTGAGCGACTTGAGTTTTCAGCCTCTACGCCTTCTCATTTATATTGTGGATTAAGCGCCTCCCTATGTATAGCAGACTCAGCTTATGATGTCCGGGCCTTCGAATATTGCGCCTCGCAGCCCAGAACGGGTCTAATCCTGAGCGGCGATTCGGCAGAAATGAGGCTGTCCATTGTCAATGGAGATATTTTTTGAGTGAGAAGTAAGCGCATGGACCAATTCCATAGTTCCTCGTCGTCTTGGCAAGGTCTTGGCACCTTTGATCCCAGGTACCACTCTGGGTACGGAGATCAGAGTGCTCACCACCAAGGTAGCCAAAAAGGGGAATCGAAAGGTACTAACGACGGCGTGATGCGGAGATGAAAGTCAAAAAGAAGAATCGGATCGGGTTGGTCATGAGTCCGCGGGCCGAACTGATCTGATCTTTGTCCGATCTTCAATGTGGTTCAGATTTGACATTGGAGGCACGACAACTTTAATAGCATAGGCATTCCGATGGTGTCCCAATGCCCATTGATGGCGCGAATGCCTATCACAAGCGCAGCCTAACTGCGGGTATATACGTAGGGTTCGGTTAGGGTTCGGGTTGGTTAGAGGGTTAAGGGACATTATTTAGGCGGAGCGAGGCTTTAGTGTGCCAACCTGAAATTCCCTGGCTTAGGAGGAGGAGGAGGAGGATGTATTACTGCAGGAGGTCCCTAAAAGGAATAAGCAGGTACTGTACCTACGTACACAGCATCCAAAATGTACGTTACAGTCATCAACAGGTCACGGCGCTTTGGTAGCCTACCCACTTGATAGTAAATAGTCATCTCACGAATAGACTTGGTTGAAGGGCAGAAATCCTGAAGGCAACGGGGAAGTAACGAGGTGTCTCATCAAAGAGAGCCAAGACCTCGTACACGTACTTGGCAAACAGCTTCACCGCTTTGCGCGAGCGTACAAGCTTTAGCAGATTGTCGCGTGTTGTGGACTGATATCGGGATCACAACTGGCCAGAAGAGCCAAGAATTGTGACATCAATAGCACGAGGTGAGGGCTGAAAGTGCAGTCAAATAAAGCATGCACGTCGTCTTCAACGGCCCCCCTACAGAACCTGCACAGGCGAAGATTGCGCGGTATCCTGGCCCTATATCGTAAAGTGTACCGGAGCCGCTCGACGCTGAGGTTGTGATCCCTGAGTAAGTTACACTGTCACACCACTGGATAGCATTAATATTGCGATGCAACCGCAATCTCAAATGCCAGGGCATGAACATATGTTGTAATCAGGTTCCATGTATATTATCATCTGGCGTTCGGGAGCGCTCCGGTCATCAGCCTTTAGCTGAACTGCTAGATTGGACGCTTTCATGGTTCATATTGAACCAAAAATAAATGCACCATGTCAGGAAGATTATACATCGATGTCGTTATGACATCGTGCACTTCAGCGTCGAAGAGTCGAACCTGTCATAGGAAGAACTCCTTGTACTGTTGAGTTCACCGGCTTATAGCTAACAGTCTTCTCTTCACAGAATCAAGGATCATTGACTGCGACGGTTGTAGAAGATCGCCTCCCACACTGAGTTCACTACAGCACTCATCAAGACATGCCTGTGGTGAAGATAGTCGTCTCTTGTGGCAGTCAGAGGTGTCTCTCTTGCAGCTCGATATCCAGACCAGGCCTCAAGGCCGCAAATCTGGTGCCGCCGGGAATAGGGGCTACCGCCGGTGTCGGAAGACGACATCTGTGCGGAGCGTCGCCGCAGCCCGACACATGCAGGACAGCCTTCCCAATGATAGCATGGGTCCGGAGATGCACGACATTTCATTGCTGAGGAACGGCCGTGATTCTGGTCGTCCAAGGGCCGTCGTGGTATGCAGCAGAAAGACGACTTGAACACGTTGCATCGCCAGTCTCAGAGGATGGGGTGGAAATGGAACCGAATTCCTCGTTGCCAGAAATAGGGGTTTTGCTGACGACGACGAAAGCAGGATTTGGACTGCGTAATAAGTCGGGGACAGTGTGTACCTTGCCGTAGACGAGGTTGTACACCAGATGAGCCACCGAGTCTTGGGACCCCCCAAGCGGAGCGAGGGAGGGGAGGGGCATTGAATGGTTAGTCCTCTTCTGCAAATGAAGGAAAACTGATGTGAATTGCACTGTTTTTACTGAATAACTCACTGTAAGTGAGGCACATTGCCTAAAGGGGAATTGAACATGAATAGGCATTCAACATCAATAGTCATCACCCAATGACTATACTACTAAACTTGTATGTACTCGTCAGATTGGACATTCAACGCGCTCTTTCGTGTAATTTTCTTTATACTAACCGCCGCAGACGTACATCAGCTGCTGGCCCCAGCAAGATTACAAAATAGAAGGTTTGCAGCCCCATCAACAGCCTTTCGACTGGACGACGGACCAACCAACTACTGGGGATATCACCTAACCGCCACGTTGGCGATGAAGCTGTATTCCCGACTTCCAGGGGAATGTACAATGCTGTGCTCGTTGTTGAATTTATCTCAATTCGCACATGCACATTATTTACACTAGATTCCGGCTAATTCGGACGAAACTATTTGGGAACATATGGGTTATGGACCCTCCAAAAGCTTATGGGTTATGGGGTAGTGCAATTTTATGGGTTTTAATTGATTTTAATTGAGAACAGAGGTGGTGGACCGCCCAAAAGTATGGGTTTAGAGGAGGTTATGGGTTATTACAGCTCTGGGTTAAGACAGAGTCGACTGTATTTACAATATAATATTCCGGTGGGGAATATTCTTTTGGGGAAAATCCGACGAGCACTTAGCTTAGAAATTACGTCGAGCTGGGCATATCTGGGTTGTGTTTCGGAACATTTGAGACTTATCAGGCTTTTTAGCGGCTGGTGTGAGAATTTAGGCGAAAATAGATGGCTTGGTTAATTATCTGGCTGGTATCACTTCAAACAAGGTCGCATTACTTACAAACCCCGTCCGACACTGAAACTATTTTAGTCGAGTCTGGATGGGGAATTTTTGATTTACCGAAATCGTGCGAGAAACTGCGGAACAAATGTGAATGCCAGGATCTATTTACACAGGAACATTGGGCTAGGTTGATCCACTTGGGGTCGAAGAATGCCACTTCCCTCGTAATCCAGCTTCTTTTCCATTCTAACCCAATACCATTCTAACTGCATCGCCACAGGTGAATCCCATCCCCGAACACTGAAGGGAATGTGTAAGCACGCTCCCATACAAGACAAGCAGTCTCTCACCATCCGAATTAGCTTCGTTTGCGTCGACGCCGGATTCTCGGGAGGTTGCGCAACCTTCTACGGTACAGTAGCGGCCAATGCGTCGACTTCGGCTAAACCCTCAGCGACCGCATCTCCTGATGCTGACCAGAACTGCTTCATTTTCTTGAATATTTGCCTGGGCCGCGAGAGTTTATTTGGGATTCAGATGGAGTACTTCATTGGATATAGCTTTAGTACACGGCGCGTCTAAGCAGATAAGAAGGGGGCTAAATGTTTCTGCTCTTTTTTTCCTCAATCAAATATCGCAATCGTCGCTGCGGGCCACAGGTGTATCGAGTTCATGATCTGAGAAGTGGTTTGAAAGATTCGATTGGCTTGAAAGTTCCACCGAAATCTTTTAAACCACAGGAAATTTCAGCCCTTATCAGTAAGCTGATGTCTTGTCGCTCAAGGTTCAATTTGCTATTAATGGCTGGTTCCCAGAATCGTTACAATTTCAGACTTCTGCGGGCCTTGCGGAGATATGAAAGTTGAGGTGCAGAGTACTGAGCGCCATTCTCGCATTTTACGTAGACTATATATATATATATATATTGCTCGAGGGCTTAGCTTACCGAACTTCTGAATTGAGCCAACTCTTTGCCATCTCCTCGGATCATATTTCAGCGAAATTTACGGTTCAATTCTCATAACATATAGAACGCCAGAGTTTCGAAATACATCACAGTCCCTCCACATACATTGATTAGGTGCACCTTCAACCAAATTAATGTCTGCCTAAAACATAGTGTCAAGTAGACTGTGACGTACTTGAACGAGGCGATCTCGAATCCGACTGGGATCGGTTCACTTGGCCGTTAATAATAGGGCCTACGCTGCGCCCGGCACAGTTGGCTTGACTGGAACAAGACGGCTTAGACCGTTAACCGAGAAAGAGACAACGGCTTACTCGAAGACAAAGCAAGTTAGACCCGCATCAGGTCCAAAGCTTTGCGCGGTAAACGCGCCAGGAAGACTGATGCACTGCCCGATCGTGGCGTGCTCGACGATACAGGTGCCCTCAAAGTTGCGCTCGGAGCACAAGGAGCTGTAGCGAGGTGAACAAGATTTTCTTTCAAACAGTGATTTACGCGTGCACATTCCCTACATCTGGGGCAGGCGCTACCTGTGTTGGTGGCAATTAATTAGCGTGCAGCCGAAGGGAGGACATGTTAGGTCGATCTTGACCACATTATTGCTGGGCGGGACGGCGGCGACGAGGGGGATGAACGCGAAGAATGCAGAGGAGATTTTCATGCTTAGGACTGGAAGGCGACAGAACCTTTGCTTTCACATGGCGAGAAGTACCGCCTTTATATAGCCTGGTCACAGGACGACTTTGTCATATTCCTCCGTATATTCCAGCAACAGAGAGTTCTAGCGTCGTTCCATACGCTCCTTTCAATACCCCGAATTACAAATCAAGGGATCTCTGCTCACCGGATTTCAGAAATTGCCATATTCATGCCGCCAGTACGTACTTTATTTCGAGACGGTTGGGGGACGCGGGGACGTGGGTAAAACCTGCGTAAGATCATTACAAAACGGGCTTTCGTCGAGTTGAGGCGGAACTTGTGCGCCACAGGCACATTTCCTTCCCAGGAATGGGTTGCAGTTCAAGACGCATATGACACTATGGTCTAGACCGAGTGAGTAGATGCGAGCATGTACGCAGCCCCAGAGAGATGGTTACGACGCAAATATTCGAATTTCCACCACAAATTCCACTCTTGCACAGACACTCCAACGCGAGGGCAGATCAGTAGATGCCCCATCAAAGAAACGGAATGTCTCTCTGGATCTGAAGAAACTGTTAATGAAGAGCTTGTAGGGCTGGAAAACCGCAACTCGAAAGAAAGCTTTGCTGCGCCCATAAAATGTTCGAGCACAACATGTGGTTCAGTATCGGGACGCAGGAATTCGTTCGAGTTTGCGCTTTGGGAGTCGCACCGAGTTGAACGAATCATGTCGATCGAAAAATTAAATGGGAAGGGTCGTGGTGTTGAGCCAGGTTGCCCAAGTGATCCTTCCGATCTGCAGCGCCCGTGGCGCCACAGGCGCACGCAAGGTCGCATTAGATGGCGATACAACGTGAAGGACGGTTCCATTCTCTGCGAGCAGGTATGTCTCGTCCCCCACATGCGCTACGCCTCCTCCTGCGGGGAGTTCGCGAACCTGGGACTTCAACCGATAGCCAAAGGGGGTAGGTCTCGTCACTCTCGACAGGTACGGCAAGTGCGAAGTGCGTCAGCAGGCCAAGTAGGAATGTAACGGTGAAAAAGGATCGCATGGTTGAGGCTGAACTTTGGGGCACTTGAAGCTCGTTAGACCGTAGTAATAAAATGATAGAAAGAGAGAAAATCGCACCATGTGTTCCAAACTTGAGGGCTTCACGGGATCGATGTTTTTTTCCGACGGAATTCTCGGTCTTTATAGAGCCCAACTACACTGTCCGTCAATTATCATCGTTAAATTCACTGTTTCTATCAAATATTAAATCAATTAGTGATTGTCATATATGGCAGCGAGTTGGACTCGCTTGCAGGTGCAGGTCCGGAGTCTCGAGGCGTGTCGGCACTCCAGTTTCAGGCTTGTTGCTCCATTTTTGTGCACCAACTTACCCTCAAGTTCAAATCAAATTTGGCGTTGAACTTCCCTCCCTCCAAGGCAGCTTATTTTCGCAACGGTTGGCTATAGTGATCTGGGGGTCTACGCGACCGCCTCGCCAAATGTTCCGGATGACCATTCCACCTCTATCTGGCAGCCTGTTGATTCGCGCAGCGGGTAAGCGACGCACTCAGATGGGGAAATAATATCTAAATAGCACCTACGTAGAGAAAGCGTAGAAAATGCGGCGAGCGCTTCGTGTATACAACCGAAATGCTTGCCATATATTTTCGGTATTTTTGTATACAGACTGGTCACGAGTCTATATTTGAAGGATGTGAATTGGCTGTGAACGTGGATGGCTGTTCAAAATGAAATGCCGCGCTGAGCGCGTTAATATTTAGCATACCAGTTTTTTATAGCATGCGGTGATCCGCACACAATGCGCGGGAAGCTTAGGATTGTGAGAGCAGCCGCAGAATTGCGTGCAAAAGTTGACCTGATGATTGATCTGGTTCTTTTACTTCCATATCCAGCTTCAGGTGAATTTCGAGTGTGACTGGAAAAAATAAAACAGATTTGAGCGTGAGTGTCAAAAAAGGCTATTCGAACGTTTTTATAGCATGCGGTGATCCGCACACAATGCGCGGGAAGCATAGGATTGTGAAAGCAGCCGCAGAATTGCGTGCAGAAGTTCACCTAATCTGGTTCTTTTACTTCCACATCCAGCTTCAGGTGAATTTCGAGTATGACTGGCGAAAACAAAACAGATTTGAGCGTGAGTGTCAAAAAAGGCTATTCGAACGCACGTGTGACTTGGCTTCAACAATTTTCGAACGGACAAGTACGCTCGCTGTGTTCCGTACAACACATCCGATGCAGTATATTCTTTGCACCTTCATAACCGGCAGAAATGTGCAACATGGGAAGGCAAAAAATGGTCCTTCACCGTATCATTCGGATGCTGAGAGTCGAGCCCCGGACTGCGGGCGTTCACGCATCAAACAGCTGAGTTGCACTCACGGTGTCCCCTACACATCACCCGATTATTTACCTCCTCTCTTGCCTGGATAACCCACAGCAAAACTTCAGTGCTGGAGAGCAAAAGACAAACGACGGGAGTCGAACCCCAACCCCGGACTGCGAGTTACATGACTTCCTTCAAAGCAAGAGAGCTCGCTGCGTGCCGTACACCACGTCCGATGCCTTTCTGTATATCCAGGCGTTGAATAACCTGTAAGACTTCCCAGCATGGCTGGCCAAAAAAACAGGAACAAAAAATGAGGGAGAACAGGGACTTCGGACGTGAGGAGTCGAACCCCGGATTGCGAGCTACAATATCTCCCCAGGCTTTCAAATCGAACTCGCTGTGTACCGTACACCACGTTCGATGAAAGATATTCTTTCTAGCCACGATAACGGGTAACGAAAGTTCAGCATGGACGATGACACAGGGAGTCGAACCCTACGCTAATGGGAGGAATTGTAGGCAGGCTCACGGTGTTCCGTACACCACGTCCGAATATTTAGCTCGCTTCTTGCCAGGATAAGCCGCAACAAAATCAGCGTTGGAGAAAAAAAATTGACTACAAAGTTTCAATCAGAGGGCCGATGTACGTAGGTGAGATCTGTCTTGCATAAACCACACCCCATGAATTACATCTGTCTAACCTGCTGGCCTGCGATAACTTCCAGCTTCATCGGATCTGTCTTAAAGTTCCAAAGCGGTTCAAGTAAACATTGAAGGCTAGGAATGAATACCATGACGGTGGGTATTTGTATGTAGGCTGACTGTGACAGGAATATTTACACCTGTCAACCTGAACCAAGTTTCACCGGGCTAACCAAAAATGCGGACATCGGGAATGCCCTCGGGAATCAATCACTAAGCTGCAAAGACAAGTGCGTTAGTTACTATCACTAGTACTCAGTGCGGTGAATCTGAACCACATCCGAACATTTGGACATCGACCCCGAGTGGATCAAAGCCCAATATTCATATGTAAATACTAATAGATCCTGGCATTCACATTTGCTCCGCAGTTTCCCACACGATTTCGGTAAAGAAGAACTCAAAAATTCCCCATCCAGGCTCGACTAAAATAGTTTCCGTGTCGTACGGGGTTCCTCAGAAATGCGACCTTGTTTGAAGTGATACCAGCCAGATAATTAACCAAGCCATCCATTTTCGTGTAAATTCTCCAACCCTCAAGACACTAGGCCTCTATAAAACCTGAGCAGTCTCAAAATATTCCGAAACATATCCCAGATATGCCCAGCTCAACGTAATTTTTATGCTGAGTGCCCGTCGGATTTCCCCAAAGGAATATTCCCCATCGGAATAATGATATTGTAAGTAATGTGCATGTGCGAATTGAGATAAATTCAACAACGAGAACAGCACTGCACATTCCCCTGAAAGTCAGAATAATCGCTTCATCCGGCCAAAGTGGCAGTTAGCTGATATCCCCAGTGGTTGGTTGGGTCCGTCATCCAGTCAAAAGGCTGTTGATGGGGTTGCAAACCTTCTATTTCATAATTTTGCCTGGGCCAGCAGCTGATATGTGTCTGCGGCGGTTGGTGTCAATGAAGAAAGAAAACTACAAGACAGAGCACGTCGAATGTCTAATCTGAACCACATTGAAGATCGGACAAAGATCGGATCAGTTCGGCCCGCGGACTCATGACCAACCGATCCGATTCTTCTTTTGACTTTCGTCTCCGCATCACGCCGTCGTTAGTACCTTTCGATTCCCCTTTTTGGCTACCTTGGTGGTGAGCACTCTGGTCTCCGTACCACGCCGTGAGTTCGTCAGAGTGGTACCTGAGATCAAAGGTGCCAAGACCTTGCCAAGACGACGAGGAACTATGGAACTGGTCCATGCGCTTACTTCTCACTCAAAAAATATCTCCATTGACAATGGACAGCCTCATTTCTGCCGAATCACCGCTCAGGATTAGACCCGTTCTGGGCTGCGAGGCGCAATATTCGAAGGCCCGGACATCATAAGCTGAGTCTGCTATACATAGGGAGGCGCTTAATCCACAATATAAATGAGAAGGCGTAGAGGCTGAAAACTCAAGTCGCTCACCGTCTTCTATCCAGTCTCAACCAAACATGAAGTTCTCCACCGCTTTCTTTGCGCTCATCCCCTTCGTGGCGGCGACGGCCCTCCCGCCGGCCCCTCAGGTATGCCTCTTACCTCACGTTCAAGATTCACGCTCAACGCTGCATAGACCCCCGGCAACGTGTGAGTCATTTCCGAGTTGAAATAGCGTCGCCTTCATAATGTATTACATTAGCCGCGTCTGCACTGACGCGGGCTTCACTGGCAACTGCATCACCCTCAATGGCGGCAGCACCCAGTGTAACAACTTCCCTGGAAGTTTCAACGACAACATCTCTAGCTTCGGGCCCGACGACGGCCAGGACTGCTTTATCTTCGTGTATGTTTCCAACTGCAGTACGCAAAAGATATTTGTTGACATTCTGGTTCCTTTCTAGCGATGCCGGCTGTACTGGTGCCCAGGCTGGTCCCATCCGTTTCCCCGGGATCAGCAACCTCAACGACATCGGCTTCAACGACAAAATATCGTCCTGGAAGTTGGTGGCAGATTTACTTGCACACATGTCCATATTAAATTCCCTCTTACAGGTGCTTCTTCGGGTGAAGGGGGTTTTGGTTCGGGAAAAAGCTGGTGGTTCTTTTTGCGAAATCGGCTTCACCGCTTCTCCGGGTATCATTGTTGTATGTGTGATGAAATGGCATCTTGTTTGATTTGTTGAAAATTGTTTCGTACTGGATGAGGCCTCTTCTCCGACTCATCGGAATATACGACCGTGAAGGAAAATTAGCCTGAATCAGAAGGCTTATCCTGGTAACAAGGGAGCCCAATATTCGGACTCGTGTACGGAACACCGTGAACCTGCCCACAATGTCTCCCATTAGTGTAGGTTCGACTCCTTGCGTCATCATCACGCTGAACTTTTGTTGCCCGCTATCGTGGTTAGAAATAATCTCTTTCATCGGACGTGGCGTACGGTACACGGCGAGTTCGATTTGAAAACCTGGGTACATATTGTAGCTCGCAATCCGGTTCGACTCCCCACGTCCGACTTGTTTCTCCATCTTTCTTTGTTCTTTTTTTCTTTGGCCAACTATGCTGGGAAGTCTTGCAGGTTATTCAGCGCCTGTATATACAGAAAGGCCTCGGACTCAACAAATGAGGTACGAGCTAGATCTGTTGAAGCGTCTGTCTAGGAGAGACTAGCCTAGGACGTGGTGTATGGCACGCAGTGAGCCTTCTTGCTTTGAAGGAAGTCATGTAACTCGCAGTCCGGGCTCGACTCCCTGCATCCGCATTATTGAGCACGACGTCGTTTGTCTTTTTGCTCTCCAGCACTGAAATTCTTCTGTGGATTATCGAGGCAAGAAAGAAGGCAAATAATCGGGTGAGGTGTAGGGGACACCGTGAGTGCAACTCAAGGTGTTTGATACGTCAACGCTCGAAGTCCGGGGTTTGACTTACCGCATCCGAATGATACGGTGAAGGACCTTTTTTTGCCTTCCCATCTGCAAATTTCCGCGGGTTATGATGGTGTAAATAATATACTGCATCGGATGTGTTGTACGGAACACAGCGAGCCTACTTGTTCGTTCGAAAATTGTTGAAACTAAGTCACTCGCAGTTCGAGATTTGACTCCCTGCGTCCGAATAGCCTTTTTTGACACTCACGCTCAAATCTGTTTTGTTTTCGCCAGTCATACTCGAAATTCCCCTGAAGCTGGATATGGAAGTAAAAGAACCAGATCAGGTGAACTTCTGCACGCAATTCTGCGGCTGCTCTCACAATCCTGTGCTTCCCGCGCATTGTGTGCGGATCACTGCATGCTATAAAAAAACTGGTATACCCAATACCAACGCGCTCAGCGCGGGATTTCATTTTGAACACCCATCCATGTTTACAGCCAATTCACGGCCTCCAAATATAGAATCACCGGGCACACCGCTGCCGACGCCGAAGCAAACAGGAGGCAACATGGGTGCACTGGATCCCCTTCTCTCTTACCACCATCTGCCCGCAGCGCAGACGCCTGCGCCCGTTGGCGCGTATGTGCTCGCTGTCATGGGGACCGTCGCCTTCCTCCTCATTCAGTCAGTCTGTCATTAGGCACAAAGCTGACTGATTATCTGCGCAGTTCCTCTACGAGCCGCACATCGAGCCTTCGGCTCGCAAGGCCCCTTTAGCCCGCACTTCTTCTTCGCCACCCCTGCTCCAGACGACTCCTTCCTCCCCTCCCCTCCCTCACGCACCCAATCGACCTCAGCGCGCTCGAGCTCCTCTCCGCGTTTCTTCGTGTCCTCGTTCTCCGGCACGGACGACTTCCACTCGTTCGCGCAGTCCATCGGCGCATCCGTCGCGGCAGAGGATGGCGCTGTTCCACTCGCTCGAGCGTGCCCCGCGTTCCGTCCTCTGCGTCGTCCGATAGCGGTAGTGACGCGGAAGACCTGGAGCACTGGAGCAAAGCGGGGAGCGATATCTCCGCGTTGAGGGGGGCCAGCGCGCAGTGCCTGAGGCGATCCTTATTTTTGGCCGGGTGGAAGAAATACTGCCAATCCACGCGTCGTATCCCGAGGTTCGCCTCCCCGCGCCCCCCCCGCGAGCTGCGAATGTGCCAACCGTTACTGTTCGAAGCTGTTTGTTTCTTCAGTTTGCCGCGTTCACCGACATGCTTCGCGTCCGACGCACTACGAGACCAGTGCGGTCCTTGCAATCATTTGACGCGCAGGTGCCATTCCGCGGAACGCTCGGCGTCCCCTGGAAGCCATCTTACACCCTCTTATATAGCAGCTTTGCGTGCCCTCGCAGGTGATAGCTTAAAGATCCGTCTCGAGGTGGTAAGCAGGGTGAAATCAGAAATACCCACCGTCATCCCTTACGTCCGCCTGTGAAGCCACGGGCGCTGCAGACCGGAAGGATCACTTAGGCAACTTGGCTCAACACCGCGACCCTTCCCATTTCATTTTTTCAATCGACGTGGCCAGTCCCCCCCGCCCCGGCCAGGCGGTCAATTATCTTGTTCAAGGACCTGGAGAACGCTGCCGCCAACGTGGTTATTTCGTCCGTGCTCCAGGTACGTCTTCCATTTACTCCTGTTTCTTTCCCTATCATTACTCACCTCGAGGCCCTTCCAGTACGGCGTTACGGATGCAGGTGGAGGCGTATTCTGGGGTGTCTCTCACTGGTATCAGGCAGCGGCAGGGATCTTGACCTTTGTGCAACCGATCCCAGTAAACCCCAGCGCGGTGCTCACCAACGTCATCAGCCTCTCCGCCAACAACAACCCGAACTTCAACTACCAGGTCGGCGGATCCTCGGGTTTCACCGTATTCAACATTCCGCAGCTGACGCGCGCGCGACGATTGGGTTGGAGGCGCACGGCGTCGTGGCGAAGAGCGATTACCCTGCTACGGCGTCGACGCAGATTACGCAGATCAACGTCCAGCTCTCGGGGCCTATTTTGTCGTCAGAACGAAGAGAAAGCGTCCGGAGTGACTTCAGATGGCGAAGGTCGCCAAACATTTGCAGCTTGGCGGCCATTTCATCGTTGTGCGTTGCGTGGTGATGTCAATATGGCGTAAAGTCATGTTATTTTCCCGATGTGCGGGGATCGGTCAAAAAGTGCCTTGAGCTTGTCTGAACGCCCTCTGTCGCAGCCGCAACGAATTGAAGCAAAGAAATGCTGCTGGCTGCGTTGCAAAAATGCAGGAGCGGTTAAAGCACAAGCCCTAAGCTAACACGCGAATCTGCTTCAGTAGATCCGAATACGTCGATGATCTGGTCGATAATCTCCTGCGGGACTCGCATTGCCGAATTACGCCTGATTTCACGGTCGGAAATGGGATGGGAAGGCCAGGGAACGACCTGCTCTGTGTTGCGAGTTGGTGGCCGTGACGAGGAACGCGACGTCGGTCAAGAGACATTCCGTTTCTTTGATGGTGCATCTACTGATCTGCCCTCGCGTCGGAGTGTGTGCAAGAATGGAATTTGTGGTGGAAATTCAAACATTTACGTCGTAACGAACTCTCTGGGACTGTGTTCACGCTCGCATCTACTTACTCGGTCTAGACCATAGTGTCATATGCGTCCCGAACTGCAGCCCATTCTTGGGAAGGAATTGTGCGTGTGGCGCACAAATTCCGCTTTAACTGTACGAAGGACCTTTTTGTGATCATCTTACACTGGTTTTACCCACCCAGCCAGCTTGAAACGAAGTACGTACGGGCGGCATGAACATGGCAATTTCTGAAATCCGGTGAGCAGAGATCCCTTGATTTGCAATTCGGGGCATTGAAAGGAGCGTATGGAACGGCGCTAGAGCACTCTGTCGCCGGAATATACGGAGGAATATGGCAAACTCTTCCGGTGACCGGGCACTACGCCTATATAAAGGCGGTACTTTTCGCCAGGTGAAAGCAAGTGTTCTATCGCCTTCCAATCCTAAGCATGAAATTCTCCACCGCATTCTTCGCGCTCATCCCCCTCGTCGCCGCCGTCTCGGCCAGCAAGAATGTGGTCAGGATCGATCTGGCATGTCCTCCCTTCGGTTGCACGCTAATTAATTGCCACCAACACAGGTAGCGCCTGCCCCCGATGTAGGGAATGTGTACGCGTGAACCTTTGTTTAAAAGAAAATCTTGTTGACCTCGCTGCAGCACCTTGTGCTCCGAGCCCAACTTCGAGGGCACCTGTATCGTCGTGCACCCCGGAATCGGGCAGTGCACCAGTGTTCCCGGGTTTACCGCGAAAAGCTTTGGACCTGATGCGGGTCTAACCTGCTTCGTCTTCAAGTAAGTCGTCCATGAACAGGCTGCGTTCTCTTTTCTCAGTCAATAATATAATCTATCGTGTTCCAGTCAAGGCAGCTGTACCGGGGTCGAGGTTGGCCCTATTACTAACGGCCACCCGATTCCTGTAGGATTCGAGATCGTCTCGTTCAAGTATGTCATATTTTACTGGACACTATGTTTTAGGCGGACATTGATTTGGTTTGAAGATGCACCTAATCAATGTATGTGGAGGGACTGTGATGTATTTCGAAACTCTGGCGTTCTGTGTGTTTTGTTACTAGGATGAGAATTGAACCGTAAATTTTGTTGAAATATGATCCGAGGATACGGCCAAGAATTGGCTCAATTCAGAAGTTCGGTAAGCTAAGCCAACGAGCAATATATATATAGTCTACGTAAAATGCGAGAATGGCGCTCAGTGCCCTGTACCTGAAGTTTCACATCTCTGCAAGGGCCGCTGAAATCTGAAATTGCAAAGATTCTGGGAACCAGCCATTAATAGCAAATTGAACCTTGAGCGACAAGACATCAGATTACTGATAAGGTCTGAAATTTCCTGTAGCTTGAAAGATTTCGGTGGAGCTTTCAAACCAATCAAATCTTTTACACCACTTCTCACATCATGCATTTATTCGTCTTTGAAGGTGCATCTACTGATCCACCTCGCGTTAGAGGGTCAGTGTAAGAATGGAATTGGGGTGTAAGTTCAAGGTTTCTTCGGTTGCATAATGAATGGTAGTTCATTTTTGTCGTAGCCGACCCGTTTGGGCTGCGTTCAAGCTCGCATCTACTTGCTCTGCCTAGACTGCTGTGTCATGGGCGTCCGAACTGTCGCTTGACAAGGAAATCAACTTGCGGCGCGCCTCAACTTTACGAAAGACATTTGCTATCATCTTACACCGATTCTACCTAGGTTCCCACCCCAGCTCAGACAGATTAATCTGCTCAAACTCAATTGTCGTACTGACGGCATGAACATGGACAATCGAGTGAGCGGAGATTCGTTTATTTATTGAATAGTTGGTATGGCATGGCGCTAGAATATGTCTGTCACCGACACGTCTTGATGCCACCACTGTTCACTTGTGCTTTAAAGGAAGAGGGAAATATAAGTCAATTTCAAACAGATGCCAGCACGAGGTCGTCACCACAAGTTGTTGTTAATAATGATGACAATAACACGATGGACGCATAGGTGCAACGATATTCTGCCGTCTGGACTACATATTGCACTTCCGGAAGACAGTCATGTGTACTCCCTCCTTGATTCGAGTCATCCTTCAACCGAAGAAGCACCTGCAGGAAATTTAATTCCAGAAAAATGCAAGAGGACACGTCTACGAAGTTGAAAGACGAGATGGCGTCGTTGAAGCCGATGTCCCCGCGGTCGAAAATGCCAGGGTTGCAGATGGGGCCGGCCTGAAATCCGGGGCAGCCGCGATCAGTGGGGGAACACGTTAGACACAAACGAAGCGAACTCGGATGGTGAGAGACTGCTTGTCTCGTATGGGAGCGTGCTTACGCATTCCCTCGGGTGTTCGGGGTGGGATTCACCTGTGGCGATGGGGTGAGAATGGTATTGGGTTAGAATGTAAAAGAAGCTGGATTACCAGGGCAATGGCATTCTTGTGTCACCGTCCAAGACAGGGTGCAGCAGTAGCGCCCCGCAACGTGATCGGGCTAGAGTTTTTTGCGAGGCCCGACCAGAACGAGTGATGAGTTGAGTCATTGGGCTGTGTTGACAAGACATTCCGGAATTCCGCCGGAACAGCCGCGAGTGCTTGTATCGTATGGGAGCGTGCTTACAGTTCCCTTGGGTGTTCGGGGGTGGGTTTCACCTGTGGCGACGGAGTGAGAATGGTATTGGCAAAGAAGCTGAATTACCAGGGCAGTGACATTCCTGTGTCACCGTCCACGACAGAGTGAAGCAGTAGCGCCCGCAACGTCATCGGGCTCGACTTTTTTGCGAGGCCCGACCAGAACGAGTGATGAGCTGAGTCATTGGGCTGTGTTGAAAAGACTTCCGGAATTCCGCTGGAACAGCCGCTCAAAATAGTCGAACAGCAAGTGGAATCCCCTTTAGTTCTAGGCAAGCCATAATCGGCGCACATGCACGGTGATCTTGAATGCATAGTACGACGAGCAACCGCGAGGACGATCGTGAAGTGCTGGCAGCTCGCCTCGCGGCTTCTTAGTCCATTTTCAGTGTGAACGGAAAGAAGCAGAGAAGGCCCAGATCTTGTGGCCACAATGTGAAGTCTGGGGCCGCCATGAACTTCCTACACAAGTCACATAACTATCGTAGCAAGGTCTTAGCGAGCTCTACACCTTTGATCCCAGGCACCCCGACAAACTCACGGCGCGGTACGGAGACCAGAGTAAGTACACCATCAACGCAGTCAGAAAGAGAAATCGAAAGGTACTTGCTAACGACGGCGTGATGCGAAGACGAGAGTCAAACAGCAATAAATCGGATCACCTGTTGATCTTCGAGAGCCGGAATGATCCGATCCCAATGTGGGGAGGACTTCGGACATTCAACGCGCTCTTTCTTGCACATATCTTTCTTCACTAGCTTAACTAGCAACTGCAGACGCAAATAAGCTGCTGGCCCCAGCAATATTATGAAATAGAAGTTTTGCAGCCCCATCAACGGCCGTTCGACGGACCCAATCAACAAATGGGGATTCGGCTCGCTGCCACTTTGGACGGATGAAGCCATTATTCTGACATCCAGGGGAATTGATCCTCAATTCGCACATGCACATGACAATAGAATAATTCCGATGGGGAATTTTCCTTTGCGGAAAATCCGACCGGCACTCAGCGTAAAATTTGTGTTGAGCTGGGTATATCTGGGTTGTGTTTCAGAAAAAATTGAGACTGATGAGATTTTTTTTCAAGACCGAGTGTCTTGAGGGCTAGAGAATCTGGAGGATGACTTGGTTAATTATCCAGCTGGTATCGCTTCAAACAAGGTCGCATTTCTTGGGAACCCCGTACGACACTGAAAACTATTTTGGTCGAGTTTAGATGGGAATTTTTGATTTCTTCTTTACATGGAAACGACGGAGCAAATGTAAATTCCAGGATCTATTTACACATGAACATTGGGCTAGGTTTATCCACTCGGGGTCGATGTCCAAATGTTCGGATGTGGTTCAGATTCAGCACACTGAGTACTAGTGATAATCTTCAACGCGTTGTCTTTGCAACTTGAGTGATCACCCGGTTTGGTTCCCGGGGGCATTCCCGAGGTTCGCATTTTTGGCTAGCCCACATGAACCTTGGTTCAGGTTAAACAGGCGCAAAGATTCCAGTCACAGTCAGCCTACATACAAATACCCACCGTCGTGGTATTCATTCCTAGCCTTTATTACTTATTTACTTGAACCGCTTTGGAACTTTGAAACAAATCCTATGAGGCTGGAAGCTATTGTAGGTGATGCGGAGACAAAAGTCAAAAAGCGGAATCGGAATCGGATCATCTGTGGATGGGTTGGTCATTCGCGGGCCGAAATGATCCGATCTTTGTCTGATCTTCAATGTGGTTCAGATTGGACATTCAACGCGCTCTTTCTTGTAGTTTTCTTTCTTCATTGACACTAACCACCGCAGACGCACATCAGCTGTTGGCCCCAGCAAGATTATGAAAAAGAAGGTTTGCAACCCCATCAACAGCCTTTCGACTGGATGACGGACCCAACCAACCACTGGGGATATCAGCTAACTGCCACTTTGGCCGGATGAAGCCATTATTCTGACCTCCAGGGGAATGCGCAATGCTTTCCTCGTTCTTGAATTTATTTCAATTCGCACATGCACATTACTTACAATATAATTATTCCGATGGGAAAATCCGACGGGCACTCAGTCTAAAACTTACCTTGAGCTGGGTATATCTAGGTTGTGTTTGAGAATATTTCGGGACTGATCAGGTTTTGTAGAGGCCTAGTGTCTTGAGGGTTGGAGAATTTACACGAAAATGGGTGGCTTGGTTAAATATCTAGCTGGTATCACTTGAAACAAGGTCGCATTTCTTGGGAACCCGTACGACACTGAAAACTATTTTAGTCTGGTCTGGATGGGGAATTTTTGATTTCTTCTTTACCGAAATCGTGCGGGGTCGGGGTCGATGTCCAAATGTTCGGATGTGGTTCAGATTCACCGCACTGAGTACTAGTGATAGTGACTCCCCATCTTCAACGCGCTTTTCTTTGCAACTTAGTGATCACCTGGTTTGATCCCCGAGGGCATTCCCGATGTCCGCATTTTTGGTTAGCCCGCGTGAAACTTGGTTCAGGTTAAACAGGCGCAAAGATGCCGGTCACAATCAGCCTACATACAAATACCCACCGTCGTGGTATCCATTCCTAGCCTTCATTATTCACTTGAACTGCTTTGGAACTTTAAAACAAATCCGATGAGGCTGGAAGTTACCGCAGGCCAGGCAGGTTAGAAAAATGTAATTTATGGGGTGTGGTTTATGCAAGACCACTCTCACCTACGTACATCGGCCGTCGGATTGAATCTTTGTGGTCCACCGTTTTTCTTAATTTTCTGAGCCCATATACGTTCGATACAAATCCGAACGACTGGACCTAGACGTGATAGCGCTTTTTGGCGGTGTTTCGATGTCATCACAAAAACAACCTTTTCTTTTTTACTGGGCTACACTGGGGGCCAATACCAAGGAAGGTACTTAGGCATCCTCTAGAATACATGTGCATGTGTTGTCCTTTTTTTTCAGAGAGGCAGAGTCCGAAATGAGTCAACCAGGGTCCAATTATCACTTCTGGGTCATTGACAGTATCCTTCGTTGGCAACATTTCGACTCTCACGAGATCGCAAAAAACCACAGATTTTTTCCTATTTACAACGACGGAACCCCGTTTTATTTCGCATTCTTGCGTCTCTCATATCACAGGACACATCTCCTGACACAGCCAAACACGAACAATGTGATTCAGGGCATTTAAGAACGAGTAATAATACTCGACCCCAAGTCTGGCAGCCCTGGATCCCCCTTTTCTCGATGCATCTCTCAAGTGAAAATACTGACCTTCAACGCCATCCTCCTCTCTCTGGTCCCGGCTCTGTTCTCCGGCGTTGTCTGTGCGCCAACAGAACGTAGCACTGTCTCTGGAGTAGATGTGCCTTGAAATTTAACTAGTGCCGTGCGACGTAGGTCTCCTCTCACCTGAATTCGAATCGAGGACGGTCTTCGAGAACCCAAGGGTTCTACTTCCAGGATGGCAGGGGATGAGCATATTTCACATCTCAGCTGTGCACGATCGCCGCATTTAATAAATAATTTATAAATGTCTTCGTTCTGATGCCAGGAAACGTCCAAGTATGTAGCTTGATTGTATATGTACGGAGGACGCAATCCAACCTGTGCATCAGTTAATCGGACTCGGGGCTGAAACCTGCTTCTGAGAATAAGAGTATTCCTGGATCGTGCGGCGCCAAATCAAGCTTGGTATCCATCATTGCGCGAAAAGGCTCGTATGCAGTGGTATGCGCCCCGTTTGTGGCATCGAAAGGGTCCAACCACATCAATTGGCAATGGACCTGGCGCAAACGCGGAAGGGGGGTAAAGCCGGGCAGCGGACCGAGTCCGTCGTCGGCCCAATCGTCGTCACGATCGTGGACTTTGAAGAGCAGGAAGATGAGCTGAATGACTTCCACATTGGGGGTGGCGGATGGGAAAACGGCGGTAGCAGAATATAAGTGCTCGGGGAGGCCGCGAAGAAACCCGAGGTATACTCTGAGATGAAGGTGCGAAAGGACATCCAGGCGCGGGAGTTTGAGCCGGACAGGGGATGCTGTGATCACGCATATATCAGTAATGGCCACGTAATGGGCTGCCAGGGGACGGTGCGCACCTCCGCATTTAATCTCAAGACGCTCTAGCGTGCGAAAGACCGTGTGGATTACACGATGGAATTGAATCTGACTTCCTGAGTGGAATGCCATTTTTGAATTCCGCAAAACATCCAAATATCCGGGATGAATTATCATATCGACGATATGCGACAAATATCGGTGGTCGCAGCCCGTGAGAGTGAGTTCTTCGAGTCTCGGCGTATGAAGTGCGCCCTCCCGCACGGTACACATTTTTTTCATGTTTACCAATGGCATTGGGGACACGAGAGGATAAGTCAACGATCTTCAGGTGCGTGACTGAGGAGACGGCGGTGAGGAGTAGAGAGGGGGGCATGTCGGAGATGTTTGCTAGTTCGAACCGTTCGAGACTTGGGAGCGCCAATGCGTGACACAAGGCAGATGTGAGGGGCGGTACATTCGCAAGGCTAAAATTCGCACTCGTGCCGCGAACCCGGAGGCTCACTATGTTGGAGAGCATATCAAGGAGGAATGGGACCAGAACGTAATTCAAGTTCTGCGTCCATGACTCTTCCAAGTCGAATTTAACATCGCGGACATAGATAGCGAGGTGCGGAGAACTTTGGAAGAGAGTGTGTGCAGGTTGTATATCATCGGGGTGAAGATGCAGTGAACGAAAGAGGCATTGCTGGGAGGGATGAAGGAAGGTCGTGGAGACCAAGGAACATCTGCGTAGCGATGCGGCGTCGTCTACTTCATGGACAATAGCATTTAGGATTTCCGGCGGTAGAGAGCTTGCCATAATAGCGCCCAGGAGTTTGGGTGGTAGAGGGCTGAGCGAGAAGGCCACGATGGCTGCTCGGCAGTGATCGCCGACTCGGATCACTGATCGGGATCGAACGCTGCTGACTCAGGAGGAAATACGGGTGCATAATTCTACGCCAGCGACAGAAGCCCTCCCTGGAAAAATAAAATCTATGTGGAAGCCCAGGTTGCGGCGAGACATTCAATGCCGAATTTCCCACATCAAGAAGGGGGGGGGATTTATTACACCGCCAAAGTGCCGACAGGTTTCCATCAGTTGGCAAAGTCAACTTGGTGCCATGTTTGGTCAAACCTGGGTCCACGGGGGACCGATGTGGCTACCACCTGTGCGGCGCAGGTGCATTCACAGCTCGTCTCCACCTGTCTACTCATATATCAGCCAGCTTTTCCACAAAGCTGTCTTCCACATGACTTAAAAAATGCCCAATTTAAATAGAACAGTCCAGATAGTTAAATTTAATGACTCTACCCACTTTGCTGCATGTATTCTTTCGCGGGACGCTGTTGAAGTGTATTTTTGCATGCACGACTTGCGCACAACTGAATACATGGATCAATATTCTTGTTGCGCACGATTTAATAATAATACTTGGGGACAGTGGAGAACGCGTTGAGAACGCGAGAAGGGCCTTCATGCTTCATAGCTTCGTGAACGACGAACATTCCGCACGGACGAGGTTATGAATGGGATCGCCATCGGATCGCCATCAAAATATCGGTCCGTGCGCAAATGTTTGTGCTTGTGTCACGACTACGTGCATGCAGGGCCATGTTGGTCGCTCCTTGTCTCCCCCCCCCCATCGTCCTCAGTGTCGCACCCTCCTCCCCTACTCCTCTGGCCCATCTATTCGTCTTCCGCTCTTACCAACCATGAATTCCTCAACCAGATCAAGTCTCCCTCCGGCTCAATATCCATGTCTGACCTTCTTCGACTGCTGAAGCTGCCTCAAGCTCTCCTCCGCTCTCTCAATATCTCCTCAAGCTCTCCTCAAGCCCTCCCTCAAGATGTTCTCAAGATACCCCTCAAGTTTCTGAAGTTCCGGGAGCTCTGTTATCTCGTCGCCCATCAAACGCAAGCTTGCAAGTTTTCACACGTTTAAGTCCACCAGGCTCCGTCAAATCTTCAAGCCCTCACGCTGCTCTTACTCCGGTCGCGCGGCCTCCCGTGATGATTTTGCCTCCCTGGCGTCGCCATTCCTGCGTGCCAATAGCCAGCCTGACGACAGCACACGCAAGATGGAACGCTGATTTCTGTGACCGATATAGTGTCATGAGCTTGTTACAATGTTAGTTCTCCGCTACCTTTCGAGCTCATACTGACTGTTGTGTCTTCCAGAGACCCGTGTTTTTCTATTCCCAAGTATGTACTTGGTGCGGACCGCATCCATTCTGTCCCGAATACACATTCTATTTGATGCCGGTACTCATGTGTAGTAGCTGTGAATATATATCGTTCATTGGTTTCATTGGTAATACCTGTTTCCTGGCGTGAAGAAAATTAAATTTTTCTCTTGCAGCTGCTTCCAGGTTTGTTGGCCACCTGGCGGCCACATCAGCCTGGCCCCAGTCTGGAGCCATAGGAGAAATGGACAAGATTCCAGCTGAACAAGACCTGGCTACCAGTCTTCAACGACATGTAGTATATATCTCGCGTCCAGGTGCTGGCCACGTGTCGGGCCAATGGCGGTATACTTGTGTGGCAAGGGGTCCAAAAATGCGAAAAAAACATATCACCTACATTTTTTTTTTTTCAAGGGTCCCCGTAACTCGCAGTCTGGGATTCGGCTCCCTGCGTCCGAATTATTGAGCACGATGTCGTTTGTCTTTTGCTCTCCAGCACTGAAATTTTGCTGTGCCTTATCCAGGCAAGAAAGGAGGAAAATAATCGGGTGAGGTGTAGGGGACATCGTGAGTGCAATTCAAGCTGTTTGATGCGTAAACTCTCGCAGCAGGGTGCAAAGAATATACTGCATCGGATGTGTTGTACGGAACACAGCGAGCGTACTTGTCCGTTCGAAAATTGTTGAAGCCAATTCACTCGCGCGTTCGAATAGCCTTTTTTGACACTCATGCTCAAATCTGTTTTGTTTTCGCCAGCCACACTCGAAATTCACCTGAAGCTGGATATGGAAGTAAAAGAACCAGATCAGGTGAACTTCTGCTGCCTGCACGCAATTCTGCGGCTGCTCTCACACACTCCTGTGCCTCCCGCGCATTGTGTGCGGTTAACCGCATGCTATGAAAAACTGGTATGCCTAATACCAACGCGCTCAGCGCGACCTTTCATTTTGAACAGCCATAGCCAATTCACAGCCTCCAAATATAGAATTCCCCGATTGGGCAACGCTGCCGACGCCAGCCGAAGCAAACAGGAAGCAACAGCGGTGTCTTTCTCTTTCTTACTACCATCTACCCGCAGCGCAGACGCCTGCGTCCGTTGTCGCGTATGTGCTTCGCCGTCATGGCGACCGTCGCCGCTGGCATCGCGTTCAAGGAGGTCCATGCTTCCTCCTAGTCTGTCATTAGGCACAAAGCTGACGAGCCGCACATGATTGCGCCGCACATCGAGCCTTCGACTCGCAAGGCCCCTTTAGCCCGCACTCCTTCTTCAACGCCCCTGCTCCAGACGATTCCTTCCTCCCCTATCTCCCCTCCCTCTCCCTCTCGCACCCAATCGACCTCAACGCGCTCGAGCTCCTCTCCACGTTTCTTCATGTCCTCGTTCTCCGCCACGGGCGACTTCCACTCGTTCGCGCAGTGCATGGGCGCATCCGTCGCGGCGGAAGACGCGCTGTTCCACTCGCCCGAACGTGCCCCGCGTTCCGTTCTCTGCGTCGTCCGAGAGTGGCAGTGACGCGCAAGACCTGGAGCGCCGGAGCAAAGCGGGGAGCGATGTCTCCGCGTTGAGCGGGACCAGCGCGCCGGGCCTGAGGGGATCTTTCTTTTTGGCTGAGTAAGCTATCCAAGCCACGGACGGGTAGAAGGAATACTTCCAATCCGCGCGTCGTAGCCCAAGGTTCGCCTCCCCGTGCCTCCCCGCGAGCTGCGAATGTGCCAACTGTAGCTGTTCGAAGTTGTTTGTTTCTCCAGTTCGCCGCGTTCACCAACATCCTTCGCGCCCGACGCACTACGAGACCGGTGCGGACCTTGTTGGAATCATTTGACGCGCATTCCGCGGAACGCTCGTCGTCCGCTGGAAGCCGTCTCACACCCTCTTACCTACCCTCTTATTCAGCAGCTTTGCGTGCCCTCGCAGGTGATAGCTTAAAGATCCGTCTCGAGGTGGTAAATAGGCTGCAATCAGAGATACCCACCGTTATCGAGTCTGGTACGTTATTGTCTTGCTTCACTTTAATGGGTCTCGCAGAGATTCAATGATCAAGATGTTGTGTCGGGCAGTATTTACAGGAATTCCGTATACTGTACTTCCTTCCTTTCTACTTTTGGCTTCCAAGTTCCGATGTCCTGGCTTCAACCATTACGGCTCTTTTGCTCGCCTCTTCTCCTCCGTTTAATGTGTGTATCGGTATTGATTAGCGAGCCAATTTCTCTACTGAATTATCCCTTGCAAGTCGTATGTATTATTTAGCTTCGAACCTGCCTTGCCTGTCCCGTCCAAGAGTCCGATCAGCTCTCAGTGTTCAACTTGGCGTCTGCGGACGGAACCCGTCCGTACGGCCGTCATTCATCCGCGGGTATTTTTCCTGCGAAAAACGTGTACTGAATATCAAGCTTAGAGGCCGTACTTATTGGATCTGGAGAACGTCGTACAGGCAGAGCATTTGATTCGAATATCGGTTATTATTTCGCTTTCCCCCTCATTTACGCTTTCTCGACGTAGGTGCTATTTAGATATTATTTCCCCATTTGAGTGCGTCGCTTACTCGCTGCGTGAATCAACAGGCTGCCAGATAGAGGTGGAATGGTCATCCTGAACATTTGGCGAGGCGGTCGCGTAGACCCCCCAGATCACTATAGCCAACCGTTGCGAAAATAAACTGCCTTGGAGGGAGGGAAATTCAACGCCAAATTTGATTTGAACTTGAGGGTAAGTTGGTGCACAAAAATGGAGCAACAAGCCTGAAACTGGAGTGCCGACACGCCTCGAGACTCCGGACCTGCACCTGCAAGCGAGTCCAACTCGCTGCCATATATGACAATCACTGATTGATTTAATATATGTATGACAAAAACAGCGAATTTAATGATGACAAGCGACGGACAGTACAGTTGGGCTCTATAAAGACCGAGAATTCCGTTGTAAAAAAATATTGATCCCTCGAAGCCCTCAAGTTTGGAACACACGGTGCGATTTTCTCTCTCTTTCTATCATTTTATTACTACGGTCTAACGAGCTTCAAGTGCCCCAAAGTTCAGTCTCAACCATGCAATCCTTTTTCACCGCTACATTCTTACTTGGCCTGCTGACGCACTTCGCACTTGCCGTACCTGTCGAGAATGACGAGACCGTCCTCACCCCCTTTGGCTATCGGTTGAAGTCCCAGGTTCACGAACTCCCCGCGGGAGGAGGAGTAGCGCAGGTGGGGAACGAGATACACCTGCTCGCAGAGAATGGAACCGTCCTTCACGTCGTATCACCATCTAATGTGACCTTGCGTGCGCCTGTGGCGCCACGGGCGCTGCAGACCGGAAGGGCAACTTGGCTCAACAGCGCGACCTTCCCATTTCATTTTTTCAATCGACATGGCCAGTCCCCCCAGCCCCAGCCACACAGCGAGGGCAGTCAATTATCCTGTTCAAGGACCTGGAAAACGCCGCCGCGAACGTGGTTATTTCGTCCGTGCTCCAGGTACGTCTTCCATTCATTCCTGTTTCTTTCCCTATCATTACTCACCTCGAGGCCCTTCCAGTACGGCGTTACCGCTGGAGGTGGAGGCGCATTCTGGGGTGTCTCTCACTGGTATCAGGCAGCGGCAGGGATCCTGACCTTTGTGCAACCGATCCCAGTAAACCCCGGCACGGTGCTCACCAACGTCATCAGCCTCACCGCTAACAACAACCCGAACTTCAACTACCAGGTAGGCGGATCTTCGGGTTTCACCGTATTCAACATTCCGCAGCTGACGCGCGTGACGATTGGGTTGGAGGCGCACGGCGTCGTGGCGAAGAGCGATTACCCTGCTACGGCGTCGACGCAGATTACGCAGATCAACGTCCAGCTGACGAGCACTCCGTCCCCGAGCCTGGCGTGGAGCGTTGTGAACGACGCTGCGCATGATATAACCACGGCGGTTAATGTGAATGGTCCCTTTGCTGGTAAAATCACGATTAAATACCAGTTGATAGACTCTCGGCATATGCAAATACACGCCATTCATTTTTTAATGGCTTAAAACCATTTTCGTGGAATCAAACAAATGGACGCTTGCCGATAAGACTCGAGACGTTTGGAAGTGGTCAAGGACAATGATATTAGGCATGGCATCTTCGGGCATCTGTTCTACATATCTCGGTGTTGATGGTTGGGCCATCAACATGGATGCGCGGACCCAAGCCTCGAAAGTATGCTACATCACAGACTATTCAATATGGGGAAATAAATTAACGCTGCCCGGCATATTGTATATTGGTACCAGGTACCCCTAATATTGGCTCTATCAATCCTCCTCGATTTCATAAATTTCATAACGCGTGTGCAAGGAAATCTTGCGCGCCACAGACGGTAACCAACGGCACATGAGCGCCAAATCGGGTGGTATGTCGCGTTTTTCGTCAGTGTAAGCGTATATGTGCACATTTCTGAGCGTGTCGCTAGCTTTCGCGACGACCGCATCAAGGTCCGCCCAGGCCTGATCGGTCATGTAGTCGTCGGGGCCTATCTTGTCGTCAAAACGAAGAGAAAGCGTCCGGAGTGCCTTCACATGGCGAAGGTCGCCAAACATTTGCAGCTTGGCGGCCATTTCATCGTTGTGCGTGGTGATGTCAATATGGCGTAAAGTCGTGTTATTTTCCAAAATGTTGGGGTCGTTGTCATTGTCAGCTACGTGTCCATCTGTCAGAAGAACGTAAAGAATGAGACGGATGGTTTGGACGCACGATGCGAATCGGTATATCGAACTTCCTGAATAGTTCGCGCATTCGCCCTCAAGAGTGGGATCAACGGTGTTTCTCCTTCCACAGCGAGCGACCGTAGATGTTTGATATCCAGCACGCCGAAAGACGATAGCATTGCATCCACGGTTTCCGCGTGGACATGTAGTATTTCGAGGGAATCCAGGACCACAAGAGGTCCGAGAGAGATGGGATGAACATGATGAGTATCATCGAAGTAGACTCCGTCGAGAGTCAACGCTTTTAGCCCTCTTGTGGGGCTGAGAACGGACTCGAGCTCCATCAGATTTTGAAAGCTGTAGTCCACAAGAGAGAGACTCCGAAAATGGGGGATTTGGAGTAGTTCATGAATGGCTGTCCTGAAAATGGGTGGCTGAGTTCCCCACAGCGACTGCGAATACCTGAGTTCTAAGTGTACCAAGCCCGGTAGCAGGGCGTGGAGTCGAGAAGCCGCGGTGAAATCGATGTTCTGGGCGGGCGCGTGCCGACGCAAAATGAGAATAAAATATTTGACGTAGGACGCGATGTGGGGGGAGCGGTCAAAAAGTGCCTCGAGCTTGTCTACGCGCCCTCTGTCGCAATGAATTGAAGCAAAAAAATGCTGCTGACTGCGTTGCAAAAATGCAGGAGCGGTTAAAGCACAAGCCCTAAGTGTGGCTGCTTCGAGGGGTTCAAAGTAGCCAACACGCAAATCTGCTTCAGTAGATCCGAATACGTCGATGATCTGGTCGATAATCTCCTGCGGCAATCGCATTGCCGAATTACTCCTGTACTGCCTAATTTCATGGTCAGAAATCGGATGGGAAGGCCAAGGAACGACCTGCTCTGTGCTGCGAGTTGGTGGCCGTGACGAAGAAACGCGGCGTTGGTCAAGTTGACGTCTATTTGCTGAGCTGGTCAAGGACAAACAACTCTTTCTTTTGAGTCGTCAACCAATTTCCCGTTCGAATGCCGATTCGCCAACGTAGCTGACCCAGACTCGCCGTCGATCACGGCATTGAGCCCGTCGCTCCTCCTCTGCCACCCCAGATTCAGATACGATATCTTTCCGCTCAGGCTTCCCGTGGTGTTGCCCGTGGCCCGGCTTCAAGCCCTAGGACGGCCGGGCCGGGCTGTGTAAAGCCCAAGCCGGGCCGGGCCCTGGGGCCTGCAGCGGGCTTGAGTCGGCTTAGGGCTTGGGCTTCAGATTTTGAAGCCCAGGCCGGGCCTCGAAGCCCGGGCTAGCTATTGTGGCTAGGATCCTCGGTGAAGAGCTTTAATATATTCTTCTAGGTGAGTTAGTTGTGACGTCCGCCATTGATTTACATTCTCTTTTAGGTTCTTAACTTCCATCCCCCGTTAAAGGTATTTTTTTGCCCTACTGATTTCTCACGTAGCCTTGAATGCCGTTCAACTGTCCCGATTCATGACTGTACTGACTAGCATTACCGGCGTACAGACAACTTACGTCCTGTCGCAGAGAATGGAACTGTCCTTCACGTCGTATCGCCATCTAATGCGACCTTGCGTGCGCCTGTGAAGCCACGGGCGCTGCAGACCGGAAGGATCACTTGGGCAACTTGGCTCAACACCGCGACCCTTCCCATTTCATTTTTTTCAATCGACGTGGCCAGTCCCCCCCGCCCCGGCCACACAGCGAGGGCAGTCAATTATCCTGTTCAAGGACCTGGAGAACGCTGCCGCCAACGTGGTTATTTCGTCCGTGCTCCAGGTACGTCTTCCATTTATTACTGTTTCTTTCCCTATCATTACTCACCTCGAGGCCCTTCCAGTACGGCGTTACGGCTGCAGGTGGAGGCGTATTCTGAGGTGTCTCTCACTGGTATCAGGCAGCGGCAGGATCCTGACCTTTGTTCAACCGATCCCAGTAAACCGCAGCGCGGTGCTCACCAACGTCATCAGCCTCACCGCCAACAACAACCCAAACTTCAACTACCAGGTCGGCGGATCCTCGGGTTTCACCGTATTCAACATTCCGCAGCTGACGCGCGCGACGATTGGGTTGGAGGCGCACGGCGTCGTGGCGAAGAGCGATTACCCTGCTACGGCGTCGACGCAGATTACGCAGATCAACGTCCAGCTCTCGGGGCCTATTTTGTCGTCAAAACGAAGAGAAAGCGTCCGGAGTGACTTCAGATGGCGAAGGTCGCCAAACATTTGCAGCTTGGCGGCCATTTCATCGTTGTGCGTTGCGTGGTGATGTCAATATGGCGGAAAGTCATGTTATTTTCCAAAATGTTGGGGTCGCTGCCATTGTCAGCTACGTGTCCATCCGTCAGAGAACGTAAAGAATGAGACGGATGGTTTGGACGCACGATGTAATCGGTATATCGAACTTCCTGAATAGTTCGCGCATTCGCCCTCAAGAGTGGGATCAATGGTGTTTCTCCTTCTACAGCGAGCGACCGTAGATGTTTGATATCCAGCACGCTGAAGGAGGATAGCATTGCATCCACGTTTTCCGCGCAGACATGTAGTATTTCGAGGGAATCCAGGACCACAAGAGATCCGAGAGAGATGAGATGAACATGATGAGCATCATCGAAGTAGACTCCATCGAGAGTCAACGCTTTTAGCCCTCTTGCGAGGCTGAGGACGGACTCGAGGGACTCCGAAGAGAGAGACTCCGAAAATGGGGGTTTTGGAGTAGTTCATGGACGGCTGTCCTGAAAATAGGTGGCTGAGTTCCCCACAGCGACTGCGAATACGTGATTTCCGAAAACGTGAATTCCAAGTGTACCAAGCCCGGTAGCAGGGCGTGGAGTCGAGAAGCCGCGGTGAAATCGATGTTCTGGGCGGACGCGTGCCGACACAAAAGGAAAATAAAATATTTGACGTAGGACGCGATGTGCGGGGATCGGTCAAAAAGTTCCTTGAGCTTGTCTGAACGCTCTCTGTCGCAACCGCAACGAATTGAAGCAAAGAAATGCTGCTGACTGCGTTGCAAAATGCAGGAGCGGTTAAAGCACAAGCCCTAAGCGTGGCTGCTTCGAGGGGTTCAAAGCAGCTAACACGCGAATCTGCTTCAGTAGATCCGAATACGTCGATGGTCTGGTCGATAATCTCCTGCGGGACTCGCATTGCCGAATTACGCCTGATTTCACGGTCAGAAATGGGATGGAAAGGCCAGGGAACGACCTGCTCTGTGTTGCGAGTTGGTGGCCGTGACGAGGAACGCGACGTCGGTCAAGAAACGTTCCGTTTCTTTGATGGTGCATCTACTGATCTGCCCTCGCGTCGGAGTGTGTGCAAGAATGGAATTTGTGGTGGAAATTCGAATATTTACGTCGTAACGAACTCTCTGGGACTGCGTTCACGCTCGCATCTACTTACTCGGTCTAGACCATAGTGTCATATGCGTCCCGAACTGCAACCCACTCTTGGGAAGGAATTGTGCGTGTGGCGCACAAATTCCGCTTCAACTGTACGAAGGACCTTTTTGTGATCATCTTACACTGGTTTTACCCACCCAGCCAGCTTGAAACGAAGTACGTACGGGCGGCATGAACATGGCAATTTCTGAAATCCGGTGAGCAGAGATCCCTTGATTTGCAATTCGGGGCATTGAAAGGAGCGTATGGAACGGCGCTAGAACTCTCTGTCGTCGGAATATACGGAGGAATATGGCAAAGTCTTCATGTGACCGGGCACTACGCCTATATAAAGGCGGTACTTTTCGCCAGGTGAAAGCAAGTGTTCTATCGCCTTCCAATCCTAAGCATGAAATTCTCCACCGCATTCTTCGCGCTCATCCCCCTCGTCGCCGCCGTCTCGTCCAGCAAGAATGTGGTCAGGATCGATCTGGCATGTCCTCCCCTCGGTTGCACGCTAATTAATTGCCACCAACACAGGTAGCGCCTGCCCCCGATGTAGGGAATGTGTACGCGTGAACCTTTGTTTAAAAGAAAATCTTGTTGACCTCGCTGCAGCACCTTGTGCTCCGAGCCGAACTCCGGGGGCACCTGTATCGTCGTGCACCCCGGAATCGGGCAGTGCACCAGTGTTCCCGGGTTTACCGCGAAAAGCTTTGGACCTGATGTGGGTCTAACCTGCTTCGTCTTCAAGTAAGTCGTCCATGAACAGGCTGCGTTCTCTTTTCTCAGTCAATAATATAATCTATCGTGTTCCAGTCAAGGCAGCTGTACCGGGTTCGAGGTTGGCCCTATTACTAACGGCCACCCGATTCCTGTAGGATTCGAGATCGTCTCGTTCAAGTATGTCATATTTTACTGGACACTATGTTTTAGGCGGACATTGATTTGGTTTGAAGATGCACCTAATCAATGTATGTGGAGGGACTGTGATGTATTTCGAAACTCTGGCGTTCTGTGTGTTTTGTTACTAGGATGAGAATTGAACCGTAAATTTTGTTGAAATATGATCCGAGGATACGGCCAAGAATTGGCTCAATTCAGAAGTTCGGTAAGCTAAGCCAACGAGCAATATATATAGTCTACGTAAAATGCGAGAATGGCGCTCAGTACCCTGCACCTGAAGTTTCACATCTCTGCAAGGCCTGCTTAAATCTGAAATTGCAAAGATTCTGGGAACCACCCATTAATAGCAAATTGAACCTTGAGCGACAAGACATCAGATTACTGATAAGGTCTGAAATTTCCTGTAGCTTGAAAGATTTCGGTGGAGCTTTCAAACCAATCAAATCTTTTACACCACTTCTCACATCATGCATTTATTCGTCTTTGAAGGTGCATCTACTGATCCACCTCGCGTTAGAGGGTCAGTGTAAGAATGGAATTGGGGTGTAAGTTCAAGGTTTCTTCGGTTGCATAATGAATGGGGGTTCATTTTTGTCGTAGCCGACCCGTTTGGGCTGCGTTCAAGCTCGCATCTACTTGCTCTGCCTAGACTGTTGTGTCATGGGCGTCCCGAACTGTCGCTTGACAAGGAAATCCACTTGCGGCGCGCCTCAACTTTACGAAAGACATTTGCTATCATCTTACACCGATTCTACCTAGGTTCCCGCGCCACTTCAGACAGATTAATCTGCTCAAACTGAATTGTCGTACTGACGGCATGAACATGGACAATTGAGTGCGCGGAGATTCGTTTATTTATTGAATAGTTGGTATGGCATTGTATGGCATGGCGCTAGAATATGTCTGTCACCGACACGTCTTGATACCACCATTGTTCCCTTGTGTTTTAAAAGAAGAGGAACTATACATTGCACTTGCGGAAGACAGTCATGTGCACTCCCTCCTGGATTCGAGTCATCCACTGCATTCAGGCGCCGGATAGCCGAAGCCATTTTTAGGTCATTGTAGCCGCGGCTAGCTTCGGCGAGGTCCGACTAGTGGCCAGAAATAGCTCGTCCCGGTCACCTAGACAACGGCTAGTCGGAGCAATTGCGAGACGATTGTAAGTCCGCGACGCTCAGCTCGACGCAGCTTTTCTAGCCTGGTAGCATGACCTCGAAGCCGTTTTGCTAGGTCCGCCAGAGCTAGCTATTCTTCCGGCTACTAAAAGTCGTGGTTCTGTCAACTGTAAGTACTAATAATGAGATATTGCATATTGCAAGTTAAATTCTGCTGTAATCACCACCTGGCTTCGCTTCAAATTAAGCTCAAGATGGCCCTTCACCTTGGGAATGGAACAGAGGAGCCTGCTACGGATGGATTAAGTGGCGCGAGCACCAGAACAAGAGCGTTTGGATCACATAACACTGCCACTTGATGCAGGACAAACAAACATCCACTCACTTGCCACTCACTGCACAACCAATCGGCAAACCTTAACATGCTTATAATTATAATAGCCTACCTTCTGAATGCTATGAGGCATGGCTAGAGATACGGGCGTGACAAAGTCCTTGGCTAGTCACGGCTAGACGGATCTCGTCGAGGTGGCCAGCATGATCTCGACATTTGGGGCCGGCTACTTCCCGGCTATACGGCTCGCCACGGGGCCCTGATACCTGGGGCCTGAACACAATGATCCCTCAACCGAAGAAGCACCTGCAAGAAATTTAATTCCAGAAAAATGCAAGAGGTCACGTCTACGAACTTGAAGGACGAGATGGCGTCGTTGAAGCCGATGTCCCCGCGGTTGAAAATGCCAGGGTTGCGGATGGGGCCGGCCTGGAATCCGGTGAAGCCGCTATCACTGGGGGAACACGTTAGACGCAAACGAAGCGAACTCGGATGGTGAGAGACTGCCGCCTTGTCTCGTATGGAGCGTGCTTACGCATTCCATTGGCTGTTCGGGATTCACCTGTGGCGATGGACTGATAATGGTATTGGGTTAGAATGGAAAAGAAGCTGGATTACCAGGGCAATGGCATTCTTGTGTCACCGTCCAAGACAGGGTGCAGCAGGAGCGCCCCGCAACGTGATCGGGCTAGAGTTTTTTGCGTGGCCCGACGAGAACGAGTGATGAGTTGAGTCATTGGGCTGTGTTGAAAAGACATTCCGGACTTCCGCCGGAACAGCCACGAGTGCTTGTCTCGTATGGGAGCGTACTTACACATTCCCTTGGGTGTTCGGGGGTGGGTTTCACCTGTGGCGACGGAGTCAGAATGGTATTGGCAAAGAAGCTGGATTAATAGGGCAGTGACATTCTTGTGTCACTGTCCACGGCAGAGTGAAGCAGTAGCGCCCGCAACGTTATCGGGCTCGACTTTTTTGCGAGGCCCGACCAGAACGAGTGATGAGCTGAGTCATTGGGCTGTGTTGAAAAGACTTTCGGAATTCCGCCGGAACAGCCGCTCAAAATAATCGAACAGCAAGCGCAATCCCCTTGAGTCCTAGGCAAGCCATAATCGGCACACATGCAACAACGAGCAACCGCGAGGACGATCGTGAAGTGCTGGCGGCTGGTCTCGCAGCTTCTCAGTCCATTTGCAGTGTGAACGGAAAGAAACAGAGAAGGCCCAGATCTTGTGGCCACAATGTGAAGTCTGGGGCCGCCATGGGCTTCCTACACAAGTCATCCGTTGACATCTTGTAGTCCTATGTAAGGATAACCCCTTGTACATTACTACCTGTTTGTCTTCGGTAAACTCGTTCAGACATTTGGACCACGCGAGTATAATATACCCCCCCCCCCCCGGATCCTTGGGTATATCTAATCTTAGAGTCTATTATCCGATATAGGTAAATGATCCGAAACTAAAGGCTTCAGAAACGTTTCTGGACTCCTCTCGGTCATAGATTTCAGACTGCGCCGGGCCGCGGAAGATTTACAGCCGAGATTACGGTCTCCATACTTAATAACTATGGGAGCCGGCCAGATAAATAAAAGGCCGATTCCCCTCCTCATCCTTCCAATATTTTCAGCTGCAAAATGTCAGCACCTCAAATTCCCCACTTCGCCAATTTCACAGCAGAAGGTAAACGTTTGACACCGTGATTCAACCATTCAACGAGGCTTCCATTCACCTTGACCCATAGATGTCGCAGAAATGGAGAAACTCACCGCTGTGCCTGCGAAGGCCATGCTCCTGCAATGTGGCCTACTCCCAACCCTGCCCGCTGATTCGGTTATCTTGGATAACGCGTGCGGCGCCGGGGTTGTCGCGGCGGTTCTGTTCAACGCCGTCGGAAAGGACGCCGGTGGGAGAGTCGTATGCACGGATATCGCAGAAGGCCTCGTTGAGAACGCAGTCAAAGAGAATCGAGGCCAACAACTGGAAGGCTGAGGCAATCGTGGCCGATGCGCAGGTAATTTCTTTGCGTTTGAAGATCGCATGCAATATTTCTGATCTCTATCTTGCAGAACCTCCCCTTCCCCGACGCATATTTCACACACAGCATGATGAACTTCGGGATCCAACTCATCCCCAACAGCGAATTGGTTCTGAAAGGTCCGTTCCCAAGTCCTTTGACGAGAATGACTATTATTCACATCTCCCACAGAGTCCTTCCGAATACTTCAACCTGGTGGAAAAGTTGGGTTTACCTGGTGGGTGCACCCTGGCTGGCTGGACGATGTCAACGCTGCTGTGGACTATGTCGCACCTCCGATCTTCAGCAAGAGCCCGTGGACATCTAAAGACTCCGTCGTCAGCCTCCTCACCCCAGTCGGATTCACAAACATCGATGTGCAACCGCTGGTATTCGAACATCGGGAAAGCATCTCGACGTTCATTCGGTTCATGTCTATCCTTTTGCCGGCCGTTTTGGTTGGGGCGACCGCGGAAAAATACGACACGTACATGAGGAAGAAGTATGGGGATGGTGAATTCTCTACGATGTGGAGCGCGGTCGTTATCACGGCGGATAAGCCATAATATGTTTTACATGTACTATTGGAGGAGAACAACATTGTATATTTTCTTCAACCGTGCGCGGCGCTGTACCGGCCTTATTTGAACCGCAGAACCGCAGAACCCAGTGCGGCACTCGTTAAATTATGGCTGCGGCAGTTACACAGCCACTCTGCGGCATATTTTTGTGGTGCGTGTCAGATTCAATTGAGTTGACTTATTAATGATCCAATGTAGTGTACAATTAATCAATTCAATGGTCTCAATTATTAAATCTATCCAGAATGCCTTTGTTTGAACCGTAGAACCCGATGCAGCACTCATCTGCGGCATATTTTTCGGCGGGTGTCAGATGCAACTGAATTGACTCATTAATGGCGCTAATGCAGCGCAGAATGAATTAAGTCAATGGGCTCAAAGAGCAAAAGCATCTAGAATTATTACCTGTAGAACCACGATTGGAAAAAGTGGCTGCGTCAATAACACAGCCACATTGCGGCAGTTTTTTCTCGCATTGCTTTTGCCTTGGAAAATGTTTCTTGGGATAATCGTTCACATTAAGGTGAGTCGACTTGGGCTATCTAATAAGCTGGTAGTTGAGTGTCTAGAGAAGATATTTCTGGAGTTATGCCGTCAATAGTCCTTTCTACAGTCACAGTCTTCTTGACCTAGACTGCGTGTAACTGTCAACTTCGACCCATAAGTGTAGGTGAGCGCTCCAAGTGAGCTTATGCATCTGTAAATAAACTACACCACAATCTTATCGTTGTCATATCTGGAGACAGTGCTGTTCAACTCCGTTGTTGATGCTCCTAGCTCTGCCGCGGCCACGATTCAAAATTAAGTTTCTTTTTCTCGTTGGTATGTGAATCATTATGTAAATATGGATCAAACAAATATCCGTACTCGTCCAGAATCTAAGCGAGTGCTCAATCGATTATAAAGCAGGCTGCGGTAGTTATTGAACATTCTAACACAGCCACTCTGCGCCAGCTTTCTTTTAGTGCTCACTGAACTTCGACATTTTCATTTCCAAATCGCAGTCTTATGTGATGGAATAATATCAGCACTCCTCTGAATGAACGAACCGCTCAAAAGTTAATTGCGGGCCTCACCACGGTCATCATTAAAAAAATGGCTGCGGCATTAACACGACCAAGTCGCGCGCCAACGTCGTCTTTGACTGAACAATTATTTTTTGAGATTAGAAGTAATATGGATGTATTCTAGATATATATATATATCAATCTACTGGCGGGAAGGGGGCAGAACCACGTTTTTCCAAGTTATGCCATAACTAGTGTTTCCAACCTCAGAATTCTTATGAGTTTTTGGAATCCGTTACGGTCCAGCTGAACTAGCGGACTATCTTATTCAATTTTAGTTTCAGATGCACACTACCTCCAGTCATCATTTCCGAATAAATGGCTGCGGCAGTTGTTGAACATTGGTTGCGGCACTTACACAGCCACCCTACAGCAGATTTTTCTGCGGTGCCTGGATGCGCTGGATTCATTCATAAAGGTCTGAATTTGGTACGGAGTCAGTTAAGCAAATGTATTTGATTCTTTTGGGCCTCAAATCCGGAGTAAATTTCAATGATGGGACTCGATACGGCAAGCCGTTCAAAAAAGTCGCTGCGGCACTAACACAGTCACCCTGCGGCAACATTGTCTTTGACTGAAGAATTAAGTTTTGAGATTAGCATGCAGAGTGATGTATCTAGGCTGTTCAACCAATGGAAACATTCCAGAGCGGTTTTTTTCGCAAGTTATGTTGCGTCAGAAGTACTATTATCAGTCTAAACTTCAAGCTAAAGGCTGAGTTACAATACGGTTGGTCAAAGTAAATATTGGAGTCATCTCAGGATGTCGTTGAAATTGGAAGCACAACACCACACAACCATGAGATGCATGGTAACTACATTAACACCCTTGGCAGCTGAGATTCTCTTTGAAAGCTGTCAAACTTACCTCATGTAAGTTAGGCCGTTACTGGTTGACTGCCAGATAGTAGACACAGTCAGTACATCTTATTACTGAATTGTTGCCTTTCCCCGTGGGTTATACGGTTTCATGAAGGCTCAAGCTCGTACTACGACAATTCTTTTTGGCATTTCTGAACGCACAGACTCGGATTGCCCCCCAGCGTGATATCTTGACTCATTGACGTTGTTTTTGATGTCAGACATCGTCTGCAGGCAGTCTGCGGCGGTCAGGTTGAGTGTACGCGTGAATCTGCGGCAGTGTGACATACTGCCGCAGGGGCTGCGGCAACCTGCGACAGTGCTGCGGCAGTCTGTGGCAGCAGCGGCACTTTCGCCGTGCCCGAAAAAATTGAGACTGATGAGATTTCTTTCAAGGCCGAGCGTCTTGAGGGTTAGAGAATCTCGAGGATGACTTGGTTAATTATCTAGCTGGTATCACTTCAAACAAGGTCGCATTTCTTGGAATCCTCGTACGACACTGTAAACTATTTTGGTCGAGTCTAGATGGGAATTTTGATTTCTTCTTAACATGGAAACGGCGGAGCAAATGTGAATGCCAGGATCTATTTACACATGAACATTGGGCTAGGTTTATCCACTCGGGGTCGATGTCCAAATGTTCGGATGTGGTTCAGATTCAGTACTAGTGACAATCTTCAACGCGCTTTCTTTGCAACTTGAGTGATCACCCGGTTTGATTCCCGGGGGCTTTCCCGATGTTCGCATTTTTGGCGAGCCCACGCTGAAACTTGGTTCAGGCTAAACAGGCGCAAAGATTCCGATCACAGTCAGCCTACATACAAATATCCACCGTCGTGATATTCACCCCTACTCTTCACCATTTACTTGAACTGCTTTGGAACTAAAGCAAATACAATCAGGTTGGAAGTTATCGCAGGCCAGGCAGGTAAGAAATATGCAATTCATGGGTGTGGTTTATGTAAGACCAGTCACCTAAGTACATCGGCCGTCTGATGCAATCTTTGTAGGTCCTATTTTTCTCTCCAACGCTGATTTTGTTGCAGCTTATTCTGGCAAGAAGGGAGACAAATATTTGGACGTGGTGTACAGAACACCACGAGCCTGCCTGCAATGCTTCCCATTAGCGTAGGGTTCGACTCCCTGCGTCATCATTCACACCGAACTTTTGTTGCCCCTTCTCGTGGTTAGAAAGAATGTCTTTCATCGGACGCGGTGTACGATACACAGCGAGCTCGATTTGAAAGCCTGGGTAGATATTGTAGCTCGCAATCCGGTTCGACTCCTCACGTCCGAGGTCCCTGTTTCTCCATCATTTCTTCCTTTTTTTTTGCCAGCCATGCTGGGAAGTCTCACAGGTTATTCAACGCCTGGATATACAGAAAGGCATCGGACGTGGTGTACGGCACACCACGAGCCCTCTTGCGTTAAAGCAATTCAAGTAACTCGTAGTCCGGGGGTCCACGTCCGAATGTGCCTTGATCCACGCCGTCTTTTTTTGCATTACCATCATGACATAAAATAGACAGGTTATGCTGGTGAGGAGGAATGTCAATAATTAGAGGTGGTGTACGGTACACAGCGCGGCAATCTATCTTGAGATGCAGGAAATGGTAGCTTCGCGCAGTCCGGGGTTCGACTCCCCGCGTCCGAATGAATACTCTTTTACCAGGTCCAAAGAAAATTGACAGGTCACCTTGGCAAGAAAGAAGGTAAATAATCGGGTGTGGTGTAGGGGACACCGTGAGCGCTTGAGCCATCTGCATAGGTGGCAGACATGTCGCTCGCAATCCGGGGTTCGACTCCCCGCATCCGAATGTCTGAAGCAGTTGGACGTGCGTCTTTTTTCTTTTGCATTACCATGCTGAAATTTTGCTGTAGGGTATCCAGGTCAGAAGGCATAGGTAATAGTCGGGGGTGGTGTACGGGACACAGCGAGTCCACCTGATATCTTTGTGATGCGAGAAGCGTAGCTTGCAGTACGAGGTTCGACTCCCCACTTCCGAATTGATTTGGTCGAATTTCTTTTTCATAACTGACCATGAATACATTCCACAGGTTATAGAGGTTGCAAAGAATACAATTCATCGGATGTAGTGTACGGAATACCGCGAGCCCATCTAGACGGGACGGACTAGTCCCCTGCGTCCGAATGATTGAGTACGACGTCTTTTGTCTTTTGCTCCCCAGCACTGAAAGGTATCCAGGTTAGAAGATAAGGTAAATAATCGGGTGTGGTGTATGGAACACCGTGGGCTCATCTAAAATGGAGGTGAGGAAATTTGCTCGCAGTCCGGGGTTCGACTCCCGCGTCCGAATGTCTGAATGGGTCTGCACCTTTTTTTTCCCAGGGCTCATTTTGCGCCCAGATACGTTTTGTTTTCCCCAGTCACACTCGAATTTACCCGAGGGTGAATGATGCAGAATAAAAAAATTAGAAGGGGTGAACTTGTGTACCCACTTCTGCGGCCGCTCTCACAATGCTGTGCTTCCGGCGCATTGTGTACGGATCACCGCATGCTGTAAAATCGAGTACGCCCAAAATACAGCAACACGCTCAGCTGGGCCTCGACTTGTAGGCGTACTTTTCATTTTCAACAACATACAGCCTCCAAATATAGAATTACCCGATTGAGGCGCGCAGCCGCAGCGGTCGCGTGACGATGGCACTGCTGCCGACGCCATCCGAAGTAAATAGGAGGCAACACCGGTGCACCGGATTCCCTTCTCTTTCTTACCACCATCTACCCGCAGCGCAAATGCCTGCGCCCGTCGCCGCGTATGTGCTCGCCGTCGTAGGGACCGTAGCCGCCGGGATCGCGTTCAAGGAGGTGGGTGCCTTCTCCTCATTCATTCAGTCTGTCCAAAGCTGGAGCTGATTGATCATCGGCGCAGTTCGTCTACTGAGCCGCACATCGCGCCGCGCATCGAGCGCTGGGCGGAGGAGTTCCTCGCGAAGCGCGAGGCTCGACGGCAGAAGCGCGCGGGACTCCCTGTGCCCGTCCCCAGTAGCCCAGGAGCTGCTGTGAATGCTGGTATTGATAAGAATAAGCGCTCAGGCGAGGATGGGGCTGGTGCTGCGGACGACGGCGACAGCAGGAGCACGTACGAGCTCGAGACGTTGGTGGCACATGAGGTGCAGCAATGGCGATCCAATGTCCCTGTAGCAGCAGGTCCGTCGAGTGGGCTGCGGCAGCGTAAGAATGCAGGGTCGACGATCTCGACTTTAGACGAGGTGGGTAGTTCTCTTCTTATTTATTCAATGCTATGCTGACTGCCTTTCAGAGCAACTCCCAAATCCCGTACTCGCCCATGACGCCGACGCACGTCCTATTCGACGACGCTCTGACGTTGGCCTCGTCGCCCTCAGGCTCGCCGACGTCGAGCCGCGTGCCCACGCCCTCGCCGCACAGCACCCTTTCGCACTCTACATTCCGCACCCCACCGCCGTTCCCGCCTCAGGTCCAGGCGCCGCCCACACCCGACCCCTCAGCGCACGGCTCGCCCGCGCCGTCGGTCTCTGCGCGCGATCCCTCCAACTCGTCCGTCTCCTTTGACCCCTCCCCACCGCACTCCTTCTTCGCCGCCCCTTCCTCTTCCGACCCCTTCCTCCCCTCCCCGCACCACATCCCCTCCCTCTCCCTCTCCCACCCCGTCGACCTCGACGCAGAGCACGACCTCGAGCTCCTCTCCGCAGCGTCCTCCTCCCCGCGCCTCTCCGTGTCCTCGTTTTCCGGCATGGACGACTTCCACTCGTTCGCCCAGTCCACGAGCGCCTCCGTTGCGGCGGACGAGTCGCCGTTCCGCTCACCCGAGTTCGCGGTGCGCTCCGTCTCTTCTGCCTCATCCGAAGGCGGCAGCGACGCCGAGGACCTGGAGCGCTGGAGCAACACAGGCAGCGAGATCTCTGCGTCGAGTTGGTCGAGCGCGGGCGCAGGCAGGGGTGCCGGACGGTGATCCCCCTTGTTTCGGCAGTCCATTCCATTCTGGATCTGCATTTCATACATCCTGGAACTGCACCAACTGACTTATATCATCCATCCATCCATCCCTGATCGCATCGCTTATACAGCATACACGCATCGTCGTATTTAATCCATATCTCCCTCTCTTCACTTACTCATCTCACTCTCCCTCCGTCTCCGTTCCTCTTACTTGTCTCCGCCGCCGTCTCCAAGTCATCTTATCTCCGTCGCCTCCGTCGCCTCAACTCACTCACTTATCTCCGTCTCCGCTGTCGTACATCTCTCTCTCCCTCGTCGCGTATACAAGAAAGAAGGAAACCCGAAATCCAAATAGGCAGCCAGCAGTCCCTTTTTTTGCATGTATCAATATAATGTAACGAATTTATCTGAACAATCGAAGTCAGCACTTCTAAGGTTATACCGCGCATTAAATGGGAGAAGATACGGGGAGAATATCTCGCTGGTACGTAAGTAGTGGGGAAATAGTGAGCGCGAGTTGAAATGATGAGCGTGAAATTAAGGCGCTCATTTCGTTCTTTTTTAAAAAAGGCTATGGCCATGGGCCATTTGGACGCGGGGAGTCGAACCCCAGTCTGCGAGCGGCGATATCCTAGATGGAAACATCAAGTCGACTCGTTGTGTTCCGTACACCACGTCTAATTAATATTCCTCTTCAAGATCTGGATAACACTTGTTGCAACGGCAGCTTGGGCAAAAAATTCGATGGAAACCCAAGATCCGGACGCGGGGAGTCGAACCCCGGACTGCGAGCGGCGATGTGCGGGATCAAGTCGATCGAAGATGAGCTCGCGGTGTTCCGTACACCACGTCCGAATAACAGTACTCTGCATAAACTGGAAAAGTGTTGAATTTTGGAGCGTGGATGGCAGGGCAAAAAAAAAACCTGAAATCGAACTATTCGGACGCGGGGAGTCGAACCCCGGACTGCAAACTGCCAACATTTGCTGCGACGAAGATGGGCTCGCGGTGTGCCGTACACCACATCCGAGTATTTGCAATCCTTCTGGGCAGGATAAGCTGTATCATAGAATTTCTTTCACCATGTCAATAGCAGCCTGGGCAAAAATTGCCATGCAACTCCTACATTCGGACGCGGGGAGTCGAACCCCGAACTGCGAGCGATGATGTTCGGGATCAAATTTCAACAACACAAGTCAGCTCGTTGTGTTCCGTGCACCACGTCCGATTAATACCTCTTTTCAAGAACTGGATAACTTGTTGAATTTTGGAGCGTGGAATCTGGATAGCAGGAATTGGGCGGGAGGATTAAAACATTTGACGCGGCTAATTCGGACGCGGGGAGTCGAACCCCGGACTGCGAGCTACATCATTGGTCTTTGCGCGCAGATGCCCTCAAGGTGTGCCGTACACCACGTCCGAATATATGCTCTGCTTCTGGCCAGGCTACACTCTGGAGGAATCAGTAGCATTTCGAGCAAGGCTGAACGTTGAACTGTGAAATAATGATAGTTGCACATTAATCCGGGAAGCTCAGTGGTGAGATTGATTTCTAGTTTGGGACGCGGCTGGAGCACAAAAGGAAGATATATTGGGAGGGGTGGAAGAAAAAAAACGAACGGAATCGCAGTGGCAGCTGATTCGGATGCCGGGGAGTCGAACCCCGGACTGCGAGCTACTGCCATTATCAACAACTTAGATGAGCTCGCGGTGTGCCGTACACCACGTCCGAGAATCCGCTCTGCTTCTGGCCAGGTTAAACTCTAGAGGAATAGTTGGTATTTGAGCGAAGGCATAGGGTTGAAACTAATATTAAGCTATTATTGACGATTGAATCCGGGAAGTTCAGTAGTGAGGTTCATTTCCAGCTTAAGACGCGGCTGTAATAATTGAATGTTAATTCCAGCACGAAATGAGAAAAAAAAAGGAACGGGATGACACCGGCAGCTGATTCGGACGCGGGGAGTCGAACCCCGTTCTTCGAGCTCGAGCTACTCATGATCAATAAATTTAGATGGGCTTATGGTGTCCCATGCACCATGTCCGAGTATTTGCTTTCCTTCTGGCCAGGCTAAAGTTTAAACTCTAGAGGAACTAGTTGGCCAAACACATCCCCTTTATTTTCGCCACCACTCAGGCTGCTTGACAAGCTCAAGTGACATCTCGAAGGACCGTTCAAGACCAGCTTCAATGTGAGTGCTATGAATATACTATGTAACTCATTAAACGGGGCCGCCAAACTAAAATCTTGCATCAGATTACAGCATTTCAACCGCGCGAAGATATGATACCTCCATGCCAGAGACCGCATCCTTGGTCACATCCTGCATTTGAACATCAGCGAAACGCCGGTGCCCACTCCGAAGAACGCACATGACTGTTTTGAGTGGCCTCTGCTGCTGTACTCGTGTTGTTCGTGCCAGACGTCTGAAACTGTCCGCAAGTGTTTAGTATCCTCTTACATCGGCCAGTATTGCCAGACGCACCCTTAATCCGGTTACGGACTGCCCTGCGTTTACCGTCGATAGGTTGAATGTGTTCATCCCTTTTGTGTTGCGCAGCGCTTCCCTGAAGTTAAGGCTTGCAAGCAGCGAGTTTGAATACACTAGAGGCATCAGCACGATACGGATTTGATATCTGATATATGTATCCAACACTCACGTTTCCCTGCGACAATGTTGAAAGCAAGATGGACGAGATTCCCGGGCATAGTCAAAAACTGGATGGCTGCTTCATTAGACTGTACTACATTTTCTAAGCGGATGACTTGCACAGGCCATGTCAATTAGGACAATTATCCTGCGTCGCACATATTAGAATGAAAGCCGGAGGACTCAATAAATTTTCACATACGAAGTCAGGAGCCCAGTGGTCATAGCATACAAGACGAGATTTTTGACAATGGTGTCTGTGCTGTTAACGAGCAATCAAGAGCCGCAAATAAGGAAGGAATGAGCCCCTCACGTCGAGACCCCGGTTCGGCTACGTATCAAATAAAAACACAGGGACATGGCGAGCACAAGGTCCACGGTGGCAGAAGATGCCAGGCCAGCAATAGTGATGTCCTGTCCCCGAAATTAATGCATGGACAGGAGATGACATGTTGAAAGATATACTCTGAATGTGTAGAACAAGGAAACCTTCTCGACTTGGAATCTATCCAGGAAATCAGGACCCACAGGCACAAAAAAAAACAAGGTCTCGCACGCTTTAACCTCTGCCGCGATACCAAGCGCTAGACATGGACATTAGCACCCGCTAAATATTGCAGTAGGCTTCTGACCATAATATGTAAACGACAGCATAATCTCGAAGCACGGTATGTTGGAAAGTCCCGCAATTGCATTCATATGCGCTCACAAGGATCGCCGATAAAAACCAGTTGCCATTGCTGACTGTGGCGCAGATAAATAGAGCAAACAGAGCTTGATAGATTGACCTACGGACGAAGAGTCTGCGAGTCAAGAACCTGTGGAGACCGAGTATATCAGTTCTACTACCATTGTGATGTTGATGTGAATACTGACAGTTGCACAAGTAGAACGATGGTGTTCTCCACCGGCAGGAATCAGCGAGCAAATATAAATCTCCACCAAAAGAGTCACCGTCACTAGAACCGCCACCTACAAAAGGGGTCAGCCAAAGTGTCACCAATTAATTACTGCGTACATTCAAACTCCTGTGGACAAATGCCCGTGAGGTCCGTGCATAGCATGTGGCAATCGGCGCACCAAACTGAATTAATCAACGCAGCTGGATGGCTATAGTTCTTGATCAACCAATAATACAATCCGTGCCCGAGGAGAACAAGTTGCAAAGTATCGAGGATCTTGTAGGTGATGTAATGGTGATGTCTGCTTCGGTTCAAACTAGGTCCATACCATAAAACGATCACCTGCAGAGCGTCTATAAGATTGGCGCAGCGACATCGGCCTCACAATGGTACCGAGTCTTGATACGCACCAGAATTTTGAGCCATGCGCGATCTTTTGGGAATTTCTGGAAGTAACTGAAGGTTTGCATACAGAGGACTCCGAATAGCCTAAAAAAACAGGGAGGAGTTAATTCAGAGTTCTCAATACGAGACAGAACCTACCCCCACGCAAGAGCATACCCGACAAAAAGTGCACCCAAGGTTGTGTCGAATTCCATCGTTAACTGAAGACTGGTGGGTCGAACGATAGAGTGGGGTTGGTACTTTACAAATCTCCGGAGGAAGGATATACCAGCAGCCTGTCACACTTATTAATCTGCGGGTACCAGAAGGATATCCGCCTGTTCTCCATCCATATATACATGTGAGAGTAAGCTGATAATTATAAAGGATCCTCTCGCCTAGGATTCGTCGAAAAAAAAGCGAAAAGCTGTGCGTGGTAGCGAGAGCACAGTTTGCTATCTATCAGGCCGGAAGCAAGAAAGATGGAATGGCTAATATAGTCTGACGATAAGTTCCCAGCAGCGGACCGAGGCAGCGTTACGCGAAGGAGAGGCAACAGCTCCAAAGAAGCTGTTGAGAGTCACTAAAAATACATGCAAATGATGCGGGTCGACCTGGAACTGAGGATTCCGCCTGTCACAGGATATTTATCAACAGGGAGCAGCTGCACACCATGCCCCAGTGATCATCTTAGACGTCCTGCGCGCCCACTCGCCACCGACTGATCATCTAAAACGCAACCTGGACTGATTGATATTACCATCAGAAGAAGACGAGTTGAAGCAACCTGACAGGGCCATCGTGGCGTTCGGGAGTTTTGTTTGCAGAAACCAATCGACTTCAAGGGAGGTTTTATATTGAAGAAGGTATATTTTAGGTACCTAGTCGCGATGTTGTATCCCGTGATGCCGATAGAAAATGAAGATCAAATGATTGATTTACAGATGCACGGCCGTTCGCTATTCATTCACCATTGCTCTGGCCAATCAGGATGGTCTCGACATGGGCAGGACTGCGGGAAACGATGGTCATGGGAAACTCGTGGGGCTTCCTGGAACGCATATACAATATTAGTTAGATTATTGTATGATTAACATTCTACGCACGAAGTCATTCCGGAGGTACAATTCTCCGGATCGACGGGGATGGAATTCCCGGAAGAATCCTGTCCTGACTGCATATCGAACGCCCACAGAAGTCGGACTATGGCGATCCAGACACTTTTTGCAGCCAGGTACTGCCCAGGGCATTTACGTCTGAATTCAGAAATTAGAATTGACAGGTTACGTCCGGGGAATTTTAAGTACACACCTCCCAAATCCAAAGCCATAATGTCCCTCCGTCAGGGAATCTGCGCCGCCACCGCTCCCCGACTTACCAATGAATCGGTCGGGATCGAAGCTATGATGGGAATGAGAAAACAGGCAAAGCATTGAGAGTCTCACGAACGAATAAGAATCCGGAAACTCGGCCTCATTGTGATGCTACGGAGAAGTACCATTAAAGACGAGAACTCGCTGTGAAATGGCAACTCACCATGTTCCAGGTGCAAGGTATAACCATGGTGCCTTTACGAATCTACTAGAAGATAAGTAAGGGCCGATGCGTTTCATGATGATAATTACGGTATAGCCCTGATAAATGTCGGCCTCGTCAGTATAATGGGGAAATCCTCCTGGTCCAACTGGTGCCCATCTGAGACGAGGTTTATGAGACCTGTGAAGGGCTGAAGGAAGAATGGCGAATTGACCGGAACACCTCCTTAACGAGGGCGAAGCAGTAAGGCATTTCGTTCATCCGAGAGAATACTGGAATGGTGTTTGCGTCGAAAACTGTATCGATCTCTGCTTGCGCCTTTCTCATCGTGGCAGGAAACAAAATCATGGCCATGAGGAACCACTGAAGTGTTCCTGCTGTTGTGTCAGTGCCCGCCTCAAAGGAAGCTCCTGCAACTATTGAGGAAGAAGTCAACGCAAGAAATAAACGAAGTGAATCGAATCACGATATGAGAGTTCTTCAGTATCCATGTTCAGTTGCTTTTGTTGATCCCATAAACGAGCGGCAAAACACTCAAGGCCAGCGTCCTCATTCCTCATTCTCGTTTGGACAGCCGTAGCGAGTCGGGTGTAAAGCTGTCACCATATTTAGTAAGTGTTTGAAGAAGCGTTCGATTTGAAAGCTACCTCAACCTCGAACTGATGTTTGCGCTGCGCCTCCGCCCTCCAGAATGCCAAGAATCCGGGAAGACGGTCAAGAATCGGAAATGTATCGACCAGGTGAGCTCCGGGATAGGTACCCCGAACGAAATTGTCCACCAATGTCGTAATGGATGCGAGGTCCTTCCCGTCATCATTCAGTCGTTCCCCATAGCTGAGGGTGAATCCAAGAGATGCAGCAAATCGGCAACAGTGATGAAGTGCCTGTATCGGGGCCGATATCATATCTGCCAGCATTCGGAGTGATTCCTTTTCTTGCATTGCTTCGTAGGCGCCGATGACTGAGGGGATTCGTTTAATCGACAGTAAAAAAAGAAATGGCGACATTCAAATACCTCGGGGTTGGAGCATTTGATGAAAGGCTGCTCGCTGTCTTTTGAATTTCTCGCCATACGGGAGGAGACCCATACGGTGGTTATTTGATTGATACTTGCCCGCATATACGAGGAGCTTCCGTGATGAGTACTTGGCAGACCGACGACCAAGCTACAGAGAGTCACATGAAGCATAAACGGAATATTCCTGTCCTCACCAGTTCTTCCGCGTCAGCCGGGTTGCTCAAGATTATGACGTCGTCCCCTGCCAGGGACAACTTCACGATGGGTCCTGCAAGAGAGTAGTTACCATCAATGAAGGCTCAAGACACAGTGCACACAAACCATAGCGGTGATATAGCTGCTCAAAGTACTTCCAAGTTTTGGTCTGCGGGACTTGAAAGGTGTGTCCAACAAAGGGATGCGGCTTAGGACCAGGAAGGAAGGGCTGCCCAGTTCTATTCAATACAGCCCCAGTAATGTAAAGGAGCACCAATATCATCGACAAGGTCGTCACTATTAGCGTAGAGACTTCGAGCATTGCGTGTCGGTGAGGGCGGCGTGTGGGATGCGTGCAGCGTCTTCGTGCACGCGACTTCAATCAGAAGGCTGCTGGCAAGTTATATATAGCAAATATATAGCAAAGGGCCAACAACAATCACGAACGAGATCAGAGTATCCTGCGGCGTGGGATTGTCAGTGATTAATGATTGCCGCCACGGCATTTGATGTTTCCGCAGGTTCAAACAGAAATAGCGTCGCAGTTTCAAATGGAGGTCTCAGGTCTTGCTGCCCGGGGGAGAGGCGCGCCAGATAACATATAATAATATGAATTCCTCTAAACACCATTCGCATATCCTTTGCTGTGCTGATCCCTCATGTGGTATAGCTACTACGAGCTTACTAGGCTTCATAAATTTCCTCTCGGATCCATCCTTATTTTCTGGCCATCGGGTAGGATATTCTGTCGTTTCTGCTGGTTTACAGATTAACTAGCTACATCCAGCGTGGGGTCTCACCATGGCGGCGTACTCAGCAAATCTGCCATTTAATAATTTTATCATGCAGACCGCCATGTTTGCTCTTGGAAGCACTCTCATCCACAGCGCTGCATGTGTCCTGAACGACATTTGCGATCGAGACTTCGATGGTCAAGTAGGTCGGTTGCTTTCCAACTATATGCACGCTGTGGCTCAACACGGTCACGCAGAACGAACGAAGCATCGTCCTTTAGTGACTGGCGCGGCATCCCTCGGCGGTGCAATTACAGTTCTATTGTTACTGGTATGCGCCAGCGTCGCGATGCTGGCGACTTCAAATGCGTCTACGTGAGGACAGAAACTGTCTGCGGAACCCAGATTGACGCATACACTAGATTCATATTTGGGCTTGTTGGAATATTTCCTCTTCATGGTATTTATCCCTTGATGAAGCGATGGACATGGTGGCCTCAGGCCTGGCTGGGTACCGGAACGACTCAATGTTATAAAACAGGCCTGACGGAAATACAGGTCTCGCGATGAACTGGGGGCTTCTGGTCGGTTGGATCTCTGCCACCGGAACTCTCGACACAAAAGTTGCTGGAAGTTTCTTCCTGGGCACGGTATGGTGCGCCGAATTCCAAGCTTGACCCAAAGGTATAACAGAAGTACTGACAATTGCATAAATTCTAAGCTGGACCATCGTGTACGACACAATATATGCATGCCAGGACCGTGTGGATGATGTGAACGCTGGAGTAAAATCTACAGCCCTCCTGTTCGGGTCGCGGGTACGGCCAATACTCTGCATATTTGCTACTGCATTCATTGGATGCATGACGTACTCCGGATTGTCCCATCACCAAGGTAAAGAACGAATTTCTGACACGATGATTGTATGGCTTACGTGGGCTAAAGGTCCCTCGTTCTTTGTGGTCTCTATTGGCGGGACAATCCTCTTCTTCTTGTGGCAATTTTCAAGCTGGAAAGTTGATGACGCCGCAGACTGTGGCTCAAAATTTGAGGTTCGTGAACTCATTATCGTGACAATATTTTGATTGATACTAGTCAGGCAAACGGAAACATGGGAATCATCGTCTGGATTGGGTTATTTCTCGATTACTACATGAGCGCCACACGCGGGGGCTTTGCATCAAGCTCGATGTAACTACTAGTGAGGTGTTCTCTATTCTCACTGGGTTTTGATTTCAAGTCTTTTGCTTCACCTGTCGTACCTATCCACTCTATTGTCTCTGTGATGTTCCTCGAAGCACATGCTGATGAATATGGTGTTTATTTTACCACGCTTACTGGTTGCCAGGTCACTTATAGCTATTCATATCGCGACGAGTCCGTCGTTAAAACTTAAGATCTTCTTCAAGTTGAAGATCGATATAAATGATCTACCTTGCTTGATGTTCCCGTCTGCCGCCCAGCAAAGGAATAGAGCTCTTTGGTATTCGCTCCTGTGCCACATGGACGTGCGAATGTTTATTTTTATTTCATTTTCTGAAGCAGTATACAGTAGCCAGGGAAATCTAGCTACGAACTGAGGGGTGATTATATAACTGCTTAACAGAAGAGAAGATCAGGTAACTCGACGTATCTTTGACACTCACCGCCTCGAAAGAAAATAGGGGCGCTCTGGCCGTGCACCCATTCAAGAATAACCAGCAGACGAATTGAACTGTCGACGGGGACGATTCTGTTTTGTTTGTGGTTAGATGAGGAAGGATAAAATTTGATACCGAGCTGGCACCGTGCGTCCATTTGAATTCATCACCACTCCCACCCTTTGGCGTCCCGGCAGACACGATCGAACTGAGTGGTAGATCTGCTCGTTTCAGCACCCAGGATATTCTGTTCGAGTTCAACCACTGCTCACCCTTGAATTATTCTGGCGGCGGCAATAGGCCTATGAGGAATTGTATTATTTCTGGTCGTGGCAACGAGCTGCACTGAGGTGAGGTAAGATGGGCGTTCCACCTCACCTTGAACTCGAGGCGGCCGCGGCCTCCGAAATTGATGAGATCTGTTAAAGCCTCCAAAATCGGAAAGCTCGCCGTAACAATCTGCAAGGTAAGGTCTCCAATTGGGTAAACATCTCCCAGGATCGGCCAACAAGATCGACTCTTCCAAATGAAGTTCTCCGAGTAATAAAGACGGTTCTCCGTGGCCAGACGTATGCTGAACTATTCCGCTGTTCAAAGGCCTCCAACATGTCGAAGACAAAAAGTCCTGCTGCCTCAAAATCCGCGTGGGAATATTACTACGGGCTCACGAGGCTAAAAGGATTCCCAATTGGGACCGTTTTCATCTTCTGGCCTTCAGGTAATGGTTTGTGTTCACGTTTCTGAACATCGCTCACAACGAGGATTCAGCATGGGGACTTGGCATGGCAGCATACTCTAACGGCCTTCCGATGGAAAATTTTGTGACACAGACCTTGCTGTTTGCTGTTGGAAGCACGCTTCTTCATGCCTCCGTCTGCGTCCTCAACGATATTTGCGACAGAGATATTGATCGGAAAGTCGGTAAGTCGTCATCTTAATACAGTTTACAGACACTCACAAATACACACAGAGCGAACCAAGGATCGCCCACTTGCAAGAGGCGTCGTTCCTATTGGTGGTGCTGCAATTTTGACGGTTTTACTCCTGTGCGCCACTCTTGGCGTCCTGTCATTCGCAAATTCTCGAGTGTAAGTCCCAGAACTATTACTATATTACGGCTCAGCCCGTAAATGTAATCTCCTCAGAATCATTTACTCCCTTGTTGGAATTTTTCCATTGCACGGGCTATATCCTCTCATGAAAAGATGGACGTCGTGGCCACAGATTTGGCTAGGTTCGTGGACAGCAACAATTGGAATTGTTACTCACCATGCATACTAGGTTATCAATGGGCTGGGGATTGTTTCCCGGATGGATTTCGGTTGCTGGATCAATTAACCCCCGCATCGTGGTAGTATTCTACGTTGGTTCCGTATGGTTCGTTGTTCGAAAGGTGAAGTGGCGAGGCGCTGACTTCGTTTTCACAGTTGGACAATCGTCTACGACACGATATATGCATGCCAAGACCGGAAAGATGACTTAATGGCCGGCGTTGGATCTGCTGCCCTGGTTTTGGGGTCTGCGGTGCGGCCAATTCTATCTTTATTCGCCACAGCATTCCTTGGATGTATGGTATATGCAGGACTGCAGAATAGTCAAGGTACGAGCGTGATCAACAAGCACTGTGTATCTCCAACAATAACCACAAATAGGGCCGTATTTCTTCATTGTCTCCGTCGGCGGGGCAGCTCTTTTTTTCCTATGGGTGTTTTTAACATGGGAAGTCGACAACAACGAAGACTGCCTCACTAAGATCATCGTATGTTTTTTACTGCCTTAAACGGATTTAATTCTGATACATCTTCAGGCAAATGGGAATATGGGGGTCGTCATCTGGACTGGAATATTCCTCGATTATTATTTCAAAACGGCTTCAGTAACTTGAAAATCCGATGGCAGTTTCAAACTGCCATTAAATTCCACCATTCCCGCGGGGTGCTGTACTTGGGCTTGATACTCGAATTTGATTCCGGATCCGAGAACACTGATGTATGTAAAAGTGTTAGGGAGTCCCGAGAATAAAGACGACGGTTTTAGGAAACGTGAGAGGAAGCAGTATTTTTAACTGCGAAGGCTGATCCGCCGCATTGAAACCATCAAATCTAAATAGGTCTGTGGGACAAGAGTTCAAATGGAGATAGTAGGTAATATTGCGCCGAAGATCCAGAGAGATCCAGTAGGTGACTTGCTTCTGCCTTCTTATCAGATGGACTCCCCAAGACCTCCCTTGTGCAAAGTCTGAGGCGAGTCCATGACAATGACTGAATCCACTTCAGAGACCAAGGTCATACCGGCCTCGTTGCCCAGAGGGGAGCATGAAAGCTCCACAGCGCAGACCTTTCCGGAAGGAGGGCTTCAAGCCTGGGCTACCGTCGCTGGGGCGTGAGTTGAATTAGGGCCTCAACACCGCATGATTTACCGACGCCTCTATAGGTTTTTGATCCAATTTTGCGGTCTCGGATATACTTCATCATTCGGTGTATATCAAGGTACTCTCTTCTCCTCTCTCCAACTCGTCTCACCGCATTGGCTTAGATTTCTATGTCCGGGATTATCTTACTGGGTCTTCCGCTTCCGCAATCTCGTGCGTGAATGTCTTTTCTGACATCTTGAACTTTCATGATAATTCAAGAAAATGATACAGGTGGATAGGGAGCGTAAATGCGTTTCTTGTTGTTTCAAGTGGCCTGATCGCCGGCCGCTTTTATGACCAAGGCCATTTGTGCGTTGTCGCTCTTCATGGCCAACGCAAGTGTTGATGTCCCGATAGTCATCTCCTCGTCTATGGCGGATGTTTTCTTTCATCTTTCAGTCTCTTCATGTTGTCACTCTGCAAGCCCGAGCAACTATACCAGGTGTGTTCCAATATTTTTGGACGCAAGGCTTCTGAATCAAACCCATACCAGATTTTTCTTGCGCAGGGTCTTGGTTTGGGTCTTGGAGCTGGCATCGTATTCGTTCCAAGCGTCGCGATAGTCTCACACTACTTCCTCAAACGACGCGCTTTAGCGATGTCTATTGTCGCGTCGGGAGCCTCTCTTGGGGCGGTAGTGCACACCATCATGTTGAATAACACCCTCCGAACTCATCTGGGATTCCCTAACGCCGTCAGAGTCAGCGCCGGATTCGTTAGCGCGCTGCTCTTCGTTGGGTGCATCCTCATGCGTCCCAGACTGCCGCCATCCAAACGGGAAGTGCACTTTTGGACGTCGTTGCATCGCTTCAGTCGCGATAAGGCCTATGTTTTTGCAACACTGGGGTGTGTTTAATTTGTTAGCTTCTGAAAGCTCATATCTTCATGGACAATTTAGTATGGCGACGTACAATATCGGCTTTTATTTTCCGCTTTTCTTTCTGCAGCTGGACGCAATATCGCACGGAATTAACCAAACATTGGCATTCTATTCCGTAAGTTAACATTTGAATATGCGAAGCCCGCACTTTAATGACTTTGTAATTTAGCTTGTTATCGTGAATGGATCAAGCTTCGTGGGACGTCTTGCCCCAGGATTTTTTGCTCAGTCGCTGGGGGTTCCGAATATGGTGGTAGTTGCCTCTGGCTGTGGGGCAATTCTCATCCTTGCGATGATCGGGATCGGAAATATCGCCAGTGTTGTGGTCATTGGCGTCCTGTACGGATTTTGCGCCGGGGCATGTGCGTTTGTTCCACCCGAGTACCCCAACTTCTCGTTGATTAGCCAATAGTTGTGACTTTGGTTGCGCCCCTCATGGCGATCTTGACCGAGGACTTGGGTGAGCTCGGGTGAGTGAGTGAGAGAACCATTCCGGTGCTTGTTTAATTTTGGAACCAAGTCTTCGGATGGGAATATCGTTCGCATTCTTGGGCATCGGTGGCTTGGTCGGTACGTTGCTTATTAATTCAACTAAACCCCTCATCTCCATACGCGGTAATAGGTCCACCAATAAATGGGGCCCTTTTAACTGGAAATTTTAGCTGGTGGAGGCCAGCCTTATTCAGCGGGGTTCACATTACTTCATCTGGTTCATATCGTTGTTGATCAGCTCCCTAGATAATGGCCCTCGTTGGCTTTTCATTATTTCTGGCGACTTTCTTTGTTGTACGTCGAAGGAAGTTGGCGCGAGATACGAATGTCGTTGCAGGGGGCGAGTCGGATAAAACAAAGCGGAAGTGAACGTGAAACTCGAACACTTATAGGACCAAAAAAGCGACCCTCATCATGTCTCACATGCACTGGTAGAGCAATTCAAAACTTTCATTGAGTTTTTCAATGAAAAACTTCCTTCATTTTTCACACTTTTTTCACTTGAAATGTATCTGAAAATTTTATAGCTTTTTCAGAACTTTCGTGACTTTGCTGAAAAACTTTTAAATTTTTCACAAAATTACTGAAAAAGTTATAAATCTTTCAGACACATTTTCAGTAAAAAATGTGTGAAAAATAAAGGAAGTTTTTCACTGATACTTTGACTGAAAAACTTGAATTTTTCAACCAGTGATGCTTGCTTGATACTCGTAGGAGAAATAAATTGTAGTACCTCACATATAAATATCTACTCGGATTGGCAGCCAAGGGAGGTGACATAGATAAATTGGTATAGGTCCCATTGCTGGCTGCTCTGGCAACCGACTAGCGGAAATGCAGCTTACGCTCGGCAGTTGGGAAAGGTAGTCAGAGCTTTGACCGTAAAAGTAATCAAGCTGGAATCGGCCCATCAGCGTCGAAGTTGACGAGGAAGAAAGACATGTGATGCGAGCTCACATATCTTACTTCCAGAAACGACGATGCAGAGAAGGGCCCCAATATTGCTTGCGCGGTTCTGTGTACCTATTTTCTCGATTAGATTCTAAGCACCAAGTGTCGCCATTAGATGTGCAGTAAATTTGCGGCGGCGTGCTCACGGGTGTAGAGAATGGCGGGGTGATGTGGCGCTACTGCGCAAATGAGAGGAGATGATAGTATAACCAGGGAGCGTTCCATGCTATGCGCCTGACATTGCTGTTTTTTTTTTTCGTCGAGACCTCGAGCATGCCAAAGTGTTGTACCCCCAAGCGTACCCTAGAGGGAAGCATCACCGAGAGAATATGAGATGATCTGCTACGTCGTGCTCTCGCGCCACCATGCAGGCGAGCCCCACCGCGCCACCGCCGGTGTGCAGCTACGTTCAATACAGCGGCACTCGAGGCCGGGGAAGAAACCTACACCCCCCAAAAGGGGTGGAAAGCGGTTGGTAGAGCGACTTTTTGAGGTGATGGAGGCTCCGATGAAACAGGCAAGCGTCAACGGGGGAGAAGATAGAGCTCGAAACCAGTGCACGTGCGGTTGAGCGTAACGCCGTTGGGATAAGCAACCAGCAAGCTTAAGGGCTTGCTAATGGCTCGGTCAGATCTCCTAGTGCTCACAAAACAACTCAAGGTCGGGCGAGATCCGTGGGGATCGAGCGCGGGGTGACACGGCTGAGCGCGACAACCCATGTCATCGAGGTTGCACCGAGGCACCGCCGGTACTAGATAAGTAGTTGAAATTATTCTAGGGACGATTGTTGGGTCTAAACTACTGTGTTGTCGGTTGGAACATGGGTGGGAGATGAGAGAAAACGGAGAGTCAGGAGAGGATAGAGACTCCTCGCCAGTGCAGGTCCGCCGCAGCCTCAGCAGGACAATGGACGTCGTCGATTTGTCGTCGATCACCTCGCTTAGCAAGTACACGTGCTCGCTAGTAGGACTGCGACTCAGACCAAGGGGCACCCGCCGGAAGATACCGAGACACGCGGTTAATGTATAGTATGGGTCTGAGGCACCTTAATCCAGTTTTCGGACGTTGCCTCAGAATGCTTCGAAAATGTGCTTAAACGGTTGTTATTTTTTTGGTTGTTTTTTTTATGGATTTTTTTTTACCCTGAGGGTAAATTTCTCGTTACTAATGTCCTCGAAAAAATGCTTGCAATGGGCCGACATGTCCTTCCAGGGCATGCTGTTTGGCTAATTTCTAGGGCTTGACTTCTATAGTGTCCGGCTCCATTTGTGCTGCAGTGGATTGAAGAAGAAATCAATTTGTGCTCGGTTGTTGATACTGCGAATGAGGCAGGGTGTACAAAAAGGCGTGCAGCAGTTGATAGATTAGGTTCCGGTAGGAATGAGCACGCTAGCTCGATCTAGCAATTTATTTTACGCTCCCTGACTTCGAAAAAGGCAACAGAAAATAATAAGCGCGCCGGCATATCCCGAAAATCTCTTCTTTAGGCCAGAATTGATGGCAACAACGCGTGGGAATTTCGCTTAATAGTATAGTATGTGTCTAGCATCCCTTAACTCAGTTTCCTAACCCTGTGTAGCCGATTTTTTTTGTGGGTGCCCCTTGACTCAGACCAACGTCACGGTTTTCAAGTTTCGGGCGACAAAGTCGGGATGCTCCGAAACAATGGGCTGATAAATCGGAGACCGTTGTTAAGGAAAAGTGCTGAAAAAAGTAGTGCGGAGCTTGAATTCGTGGCGCAGGTAGCACATGACTCGGACCAAGCTAAGCTCCGACTTCATGCCAATGGCTACCTCAGCAAGTCTCTATCATCACACTAGGTACATCAAGACAGGCGGCATCAAGGGCTTATGCTACATACCAGCAATTCATCAAGTTAAGTCACTTCCGAAGTTCCAGTGTGAAGTGCCTGCCTTTGGGCCAATGTGGACGCGACCCGAAACTACAGACGAGACTGGGGTTCCCGGGCATCCATCAGTCGTAATCCGCGGAATGTGATAAGTCCTGATGAATATAATATACAAAGGATAAGAAGCAGGATAAATTGATAGCCCAGCTAGGTCCCCTTTCGGAACGTGCAGCAATACATTCATGCGGCGTGACGGACTTGAATTACTATTAGAGATACGGTGCGGCGCCACCCATCACTACAAGGATGACAGGATCCTAGGATGCAGTTCCGTGGATCGCCGCACAATTCTCTTGCCCCCTCCATATGCTACTCTTCCTCGCAGCGACCTTGCTTGCTTCATGCATGATCTTGTATGCCCAAAGAGTTTTCTTTCGCCCAAGCTGCACACTGGGACCACGCCAACTGCCATTACTCGGTCGCTTAGCTCAGCCAGACCTCGCCTGGCGCATCTAATATCATCTTGTAGGAAACACGCTTGATCTGCCTAGTTCACACCTGTGGAAATGGTTCGAAAACCTGTACAAAGAATACGGTGCTTAACTGTGCCCTTTTAATTGCTCTATATGTGACAGATTTGGTTAGGGCCTATCGTCAGCCTGAACTTTGCGGGTGACAATTATATTTTGCTCAGCCGACCGGAAGACGCCGAAGAGCTTGTAGGAACATCCATATTTGGAATGGTCTCGGCTGACGGTTTTTCAGTTAACTAAACGATCCGTAAATTTTTCCGGGCGCAAGCAAAGTGTATTTGCAGCAAAATATCGCTCTAATAACAAACGGATGCTTCTTCTTCCTCACGGAGAGGATCTCAAAACGCAAAGATCCGTGTTCAAACTGCTATTACGTCCGCAATGTATCTACAATTCTCTCCGTCCACTGCTCCTTTCTCATTATCTTTTAGCCCTGTTATCTTATCATGACAGAATTGAACAACACTCATCTCGACTGCTCCTGAATCTACTAGACAGCCCCGAGAAATACAGGGATCATCTTTACCGTTTTACTGCTAGTCTTATCATGCGCATAACCTACGGTACAAGTCTCCAAGGGCATGAGGAGGACCTCGATGCCATCCTCGCGTCAAATCAGAGTTTCAACCTCGACGTGAGCATGACCTATTGAGAAAATTTTGGTTGATTCTGACTCAGATTTTTCGGAAGGCCCTTCCGGGAGCTCATCTCGTTGAGTGAGTGGGTTGTCTATTCATTTCCCTCTCTCACCTTCACCCAGCACATTTCCATGGTTGGATTATTTACCCGATTTTCTTTCCCCGTGGCGCAAGGAAGCCAAAGAAAAACACCTCGAAGAACTTGAGGTTCGATCTCTTCACTCAGCAAATAATCCTAACTGATTTGCTTAGCTTTTTCAACGGCTGTCTTTGCAAGCAAAGAAACGTAAGGAAGATGGCGATGATTCGGAGTCCTTTATGGCACAGGTGTGGGATTGCAAAACGAAATATGAGCTGGACGATGAAACCATTGCATATGTGAGACAGGCTTTGTTCCACTCTTGAGCTCACTGAATCACGAACTCCAGCTAGGAGGAAGCGCATTCGAAGCCGGGTTCGAGGACTTCCCATTTTGCTCCCGATGTTATACTCATAATTAACCCTGCAGAACATCAGTGACCGCCTGTCTCCTCCATACATTTCTCCTTGCCTGTCTTACACAGCCCGATGTTGTTCGGCATGCTCACGCGGAACTAGATCGAGTTGTTGGAGACGATATTCCAGGATTTGAACATATGTCTCGTCTGCCTTACTTATATGCAATAGTACACGAAGCATTGCGATGGAGACCTGTAACTCCCCTGGCATTTCCTCACATGTCAGAAAGCGATGACGAGTACAAGGGAATCAAGGTTATGCACTGGTATTTTCTTCATTACTCAGCTCTGACGGTTTTATATGAAACAGATCCCCGCCGGCACATTCATAATTGTGAGCAGTTCCATGCTTCGAGGAATATTCCTGATATATATCAGCCATCGATTTGGAATATGCACAAGGACCCCAGAAATTTCCGCGACGCAGGGATATTTGATCCTTCTCGGTGGTACAACCCTGACACCAACGGGAATGTTAAAGCTACTGAGAGCCTTGTCGATGGACACTGGACCTTCGGGTATGTTCATTCAACACCAGCAATCCCCGATTATTGATTACTGGATTTCAGATTCGGACGAAGGCAAGCTGAGCTGATGTTTTTGAAACCTGTCCCTGAAACGCCGCGCACAGGCAATGCCCGGCCAATTATTTGGCGGTCGAAGTAGTTTGGGCGGCGATCGCTGTTCTTCTGTGGGCATTCGACATCAAGCCTGCCGAAGATCCCGTTACAAAGAAACCAATCGAAGTGGATCCGGCTAAAATACCCTGGTTGGATGGAGTAAATATGTGAGTCAAGAGGTTAATCCTGGTTCTGTCCTCTGATTTACGGGAATAGTGAGCCCGCACCATTTCCTATATCTTTGAAACCCAGAACCGAGGCTCACGGCCTTAAAATTAGAGCGCACTGGCTAGCCGTGGCATCGGCCGCTGCCTGACGGACCAGAGTGTAGCTCGATCTTGTGAATACGGCGCTAATTCGAATATATGACAGAGAACATGAGGGCGGAACTATCCTTAGTCTCTTCTGGCCAGATGCTTCAACATTTTTGCCTCGTCTTAGAAAAGCGGCGATTCGGATCAAGCGCAGCACAAGCATTATGATCCGCCTCGTATGACGTCACCCTTTGGCTGTGTGGCTGGTCCAACCGCAATACCCCTTCGCCAAATCAATTTCGGTACCCATGGCTCATCGAAGCATGGAATACGTCCGCTCAGAATAATACAGAGTCCACAGTCCTTCACCGGCACTGAGATGTGCGGGAAAGAAGAACATAGGATCACTTATGGTAAATTCAGCTCACGCTGTCACGGGTGCGCACCATCAATCATCGTTTGTTAATATTGGCCGATCCTCCGCAGAAGAATGAGCAGTTGAGCGCAATGAGCCCGCGAATAGAGCTCAACAACGGCTGACTAAAGAGCGCGCAGGAATGATCGATCAGTGATCTTAGTGATCGAATCATCTTGCTTCCTGCGCTGTCGCCGTTTTGCTGGTCTGAACTTCGTTGTCTTTCCTGCGCTCACTTCCTTCCCGGTGTCGATTCAGAAGCTAGACCCACCCAAATGGGCTTTTCTCCCTGACTCTGGACGCTCTTGTGGCTGATATGCTCTCATGCTCAAGATAGGGGCGTCTCTCCGTTCCAGTCACCCAACCCAGCTTTCTGCACGAGTCTACGGCTATAATGCTCCCTTGCGACCCTCGGTTCAATTCATCTCACTCTCGCTTCCGACTCCATGTCAAAACTCCGCTCAATCTATGCATCTTCCGCTCTAATATTCAACAGCGCGATGTCAAATAGTGCCTTATTATCTATGAACTTCTGGTTTCAATTGATGACCTCTTATTATCTCCTTCAAGGCGGGAGCCTCTAGATCCACACGCTATCATCCTTTGTGTCTAGCCATCCGTTCTTCCGATCCAATTTGCGCCGTTATCTACGTCCAGTCCTATGTCTACAACATCCTGCACTACCAAAGTTCAGTTTCACTCTCAGTAAATATCGACATCAACCATGGCTATCTTGAATCTGGAGCTCGAATCCTTGCTTTGCCCCAAACGATTACCTCCTCTCAAACTCCGGGAAATTCTAAATTTCTACGCTTCTGAAGACTTTAACTTGCATTTGGATGCTTGACTCAAGAATCATCTTATCTGCCTCAAGCTCTCCTGATCTCCTACCTAGTTACTGGACATCTCCCTACCATTTCGCTCGATGCCGCTGCCTTCTTGCAACCAACTCTTTCGCGCTGTACATATCACCTTGCATCAACATGTATTCCTGTCATCGGCGATTTCTGCAACATGTCTCCCCTTGGCGCGTTCCGACCAACATATTCGATGTCTCTCGATGCAGGCGTACCGATTTGGTCACTGCAGTCGCTATTTATTTGCCGGTGCAGGCGTGCCGATTTGGCCACTGTATTCGTGCTTCGATGCAGGCGTACCGATTTGGTCACTGCAGTCGCTATTTATTTCCGATGCAGGCGTGTCGATTTGGCCACTGTATTCGTGCTTCGATGCAGGCGTACCGATTTGGTCACTGCAGTCGCTATTTATTTGCCGGTGCAGGCGTGCCGATTTGGCCACTGTATTCGTGCTTCGATGCAGGCGTACCGATTTGGTCACTGCTGTCGCTATTTGCTGGTGCAGGCGTGCCGATTTGGCCACTGTATTCGTGCTTCGCTGCAGGCGTACCATTTCGGTCACTGCAGTCGCTATTACCGGTGCAGGCGTGCTGATTTGGCCACTGTATTCGTAGTTCGCCCATGTACAATGGTGCGGCTTAGCGGTCCTATCACTGTGTCCACTCTTCTTCGATGTGCGCGTGGCGATCCACGCTTCCGTGTTCGTTCTTCCTCGGTGAACAAATCCCTGCTTGAACTCGCACTCTACATGCCGACTTAAGGCATGCAAGTTTGACCAGTTAATGCGCTCCATTCTTTCTGAGCATCCACTGTATTCGGTGCGTGCACTTGTGGCCACTGTATTTGTTCTTCGCCAATGCCGCCGTGTGTGCGGTTCTCAGCTGGGCCAATGCGCGCGTCCCTTTTCTTCGTCATTGCTGATGCGAGAGCGCCAAAAAAAAAATCTACGCAGTGTGTCGCATATTTTTGTCTGGGTCGGTTCTTGGTCCCTGCCCACGCAAGAATACTCTTTCCGGCTACTGGCCCATTCGCGCCGCCGTATTCGTTTTTACGGCTGCTGTTCGACGGCGTAGGTGTTCCTTTCAACTCCAGTTTTAATTTCTCGTTCAATAAAGCAGTTGTGTTCTCTCTGTGATAAACGGAGATCTTGGTTGCGTCCACTGAAGTGGTTCCTGGACATCTGTCCACTACTTTCGTGTCGGACTATTTCGCGATGCATCGCCGAAGTCTGTTGATCTCAAGATCCTCTTTGCGAACCACTATATTGGGGCCGGGCTGTTGCCAAATGCGTGTCCATGGCTTCAAGTTTACTCCGCACTTCCGTTCATGCGTTCTTCGACCTTGGGTGCCGATCTGCTTCATCTTTCGTTTCGTAATTTACATGTAAGTCCCATCACTGCAAGTCCAGATTTTTCCATAAATTCGGAATTCCCGGATTTCCCTTTCAAGACCTCCTCAACTCTGGAAAATGTTTCTTGCCCCATGCCTGCCTTTCTGCCTTCACAGAACGTTGACGACCAGGTTCTGCAATTTTCCTGTCTATACCGGCTTTGCGCAACTCTTGCTGTCAAAGTTATCTTTAATATTAGACGGTTCTGGACTACTGTCTGCATCCCATCCATTCTCTCCTCGAGTGTCATTTTTCCGATGTCCCTTATGACCGCTCAGAACTGGCGCCTTTGTGGCTCGTTCCAATTCCATATTCACTTTGGATCATTCTATTCATCTATTTATTGAGCCATATCCAAATCCTGCACTGCAGAACGTCCCACTTTTTATTTTCTTCTTCACTTTTTCCATTCCTTTCTGTGCATTTAATTATCTCGTGAACGACACGGACCTTGTCTCTTTTGAGATACTGCACCCATAGTTCACTCCGAGTCCGAAACTTCGTCGTACACATTCATTCCCAGTCCTCTTCTCATTGCTCTAGTCAACTGGTTCCCTTGCATTTCCAGCCCACTTCGAACTTGAATCAGTTGTGATTGGTATGATCTTTTGGTATTCCTGACTTAGAATCTCTCCAGCGCTCATGCCATGGACACATCTCGCTGTTCAATTGATCGAACATATCAAGTTTCTAGCGGTAATGCGCACATTAGCCAATACTTATGCCACATTCTGTTATTTTTCGTGGTAGCCTGTATGGTGCTGAGGAAATTTGCATTGGCGTGCTTATACATGCAGGAAGGTGCTACTCACTGCCTCTGCAATTGTATTCTTGTTGGGGGAGTCGTCTTCTCGGATTCCGCCTGTCCGGTCCCTGCGGTTCCTGTTGTGGTGGGTTAGTACTCATCCGGAAGCCTCACTCACAGAGTCCCCAAACCGCACGGTTCCGGGATCCTCTCCCCAAAGAAGCTTTGAATTCTACATTCCGAACGATTTAGTTAGCTGAGCAGTTGAGCGCAATGAGCCCGCGAATAGAGCTCAACAACGGCTGACTAAAGAGCGCGCAGGAATGATCGATCAGTGATCTTAGTGATCGAATCATCTTGCTTCCTGCGCTGTCGCCGTTTTGCTGCCCACCCGCCATCCCCAAAACAACGAGTCTTGGCTTCCAGTTGAGACGGTTAGTACTCATCCGGAAGCCTCACTCACAGAGTCCCCAAACCGCACGGTTCCGGGATCCTCTCCCCAAAGAAGCTTTGAATTCTACATTCCGAACGATTTAGTTAGCCTACTGCCAGGTCTGGGGTCAAAAACCTCAAATAGGTTTCACATTTCTATTGAGGGCCCTCATCCATCTTGATATTTCTAAGAACAGAACCCATCTTTACTCTTCGAGACCTCTCTGCATTGTGCCTCCGCCGACAGCTTACCCATGCCATACCGGTATCATTATCAACTGAGTTGAGGTCGCCCCTCCCTTTATCATGATACATGCTCATGAGAAGGAAGAACGCAATCGACCATCCGCTTCTTCGGCGGACTTTCGAAATAGCTCAGGGCCGGCCTCTGCTGAATGCTATTCAGTGTAGTCGTTCCCGTGTAAGAAATGTTCCCCAGCGATATACTCTGATCTCACGGACTTGAAAATAGACCACAACTCCGCATGTTGTGGAGAAATGAACTATCCTGTTGCATCTCCCGCTGCCTGGAAATAGAATGCTATTTGGTGTAGTCGTTGCCGTGTAAGAAATGTTCCCCAGCGATATACTCTGATCTCACGGACTTCAAAATAGAGCACAACTCCGCATGTTGTGGAGAAAGGAATTATCCCATTACATCTCCCGCTGCCTGGAAATAGAATCATCAGGAAAGATCGCACGGCATAGAAGGAAAACATAGGAAAATCAATGTCAACAAAATCTCCGAAAGCCATTCTCCAATCCCCTACTACAAGTGATTCTTATCCGGTGGAATGGACACTTTGCTTCAGTTATTGAAGCTCATTTCAACCTCTGTGACTGCTCTCGACGTTATTTGTTCGGAAGATGGAGTTCCTTTCCCCAATTTAGACGACCAATTTGCACCCCAGTCGGAAAGATTTCGAGAAAACCCCGCTGCTGCAGAGGCGACAACCCTGATTGCCGCCGCTGCGCTACAAATGGTCGCATCTGTACTCCCTCCATCACTATCCGCCTTCCACGCGATCACGGGTGTTCGTTTCAACAACAGTTTTGTCCTGGTTCATGACTTAATATTTTCTAAGTAGCATTTCAAGTCAGCCGCTTTGAGAATTTGTCTTGAAACGAATGTAGTCGAGACCTTGCGTGAGGTTGGACCAAGCGTGAGCTTAACTACCTCGATTTATTTTCATGTCCTGATTCGAGTTCCTGAAGGGCATGCATGTAAACGAACTAGCCTCGAAATTAAAGCTTGATCCAGTGAAACTCGGTAATATTCGACGATTATTGGCGAATAGTTCTGATCTAGGGATGCTTAAGGTCGGGCTTTGCGTTACCTTGCGACCCACCACATTTTTCGGGAAATTAAGCCCGATGTCTTTGCCAATAATCGTATCTCTGGAACGCTCGATACAGGTAAAACACTTGAGGCTCTACAAGACAGGTCTGATTTAAGTTATACCCTCACGGCCTTTACTTACTGTGATTATTGTAGCCCCAGAGACAAATACGACAGGACTTCTGGATTCGCCGCTCTTGCTGGCCACTTGTAAGAACTCTTCTGCATTGCATTTATTTGTGCCAACTGTTCTTCAGACTCGACGAAAGTCACAAGGCGTCGGCATATGCCTTCGAGAACTTCATCGATGAGGAGACCAAATATTCGGGGGAGCCATTTCACGCACCATTCAATCGAGCCTTCAACACAGAACTCCCGTTCTGGGAGTGGATTGAATCTCCTGATCAGTTTGATCGTTTTCATCGGTTTGGAATTGGGATGCAAGGTGTTGCGCGAATGGAGTCGGCCAATGCCATATTGGACGGCACGTGGGTCGGTTCGAGATTAATTCCGGTAATAATGTCCTACAGGCTTCAACTGGGAATCTTTAGACGACGGTGCGGTCGTGGTAGATGTTGGTGCAGGCGTTGGCGCCTCATCTCTCCAACTGGTCGAAAAATTTCCTCATCTCCGGGTCATTGTTCAGGACCGTCCGGCCGTCGTCGCTGAAGGTATCAAAGTACGCATTTAATCCGAATTTAGAGCCCTTCTAAAATGAGCGATAGTTATGGATGGATAAGCTTCCTGAGGCAATGGAGACTGGTCGTGTTCAGTTCCAAGGTATCCGTGATTTACGATATTTGTTAAACCTGCAAATGACTTTTCCTCAGCCTACAACTTCTTCGATTCCCAGCCGGTCCACAATGCATCAGTTTTTCTGATGAAACAGATCTTGCATGATTGGTCTGACACGTATGCGTCTCGAATATTGGTTCAGCTTCGCCGGTCTGCTGCCCCGAGCACGAAATTAGTTCTGTTCGAGTCAATATTGCCCTATGCGTGTCGGACAGGGGAAGCGACTGGAGAAATTATTTCTGCACCTCCGCCTTTGTTATCAAACTACGGTGCTGTGAATGTGATGGGCTATAACGCAGACATGGCTGTATGTTTATTGTCGCCGTTTCAATCATTTACTAATATCGAGACAGATGCTTTTCCATCATAACTCTCAAGAGCGTACCCTCGCCCACATGGAACGTCTGCTGCAGGCGGCCGGGTGGAAGATTTTACGTGTAAACGCACGAAATACGGCCGACAATTTCCTTACGCCTTGCATCGCTGTCCCTTTGTAATTGAGCTGTCGGTTTGTGTATATGGAGTTAGCACCAGATGTGGCAATTATTTTCAGTTGTGTACTGCCCGACAGTGTTTCCGGAAAGCATGCCTGCCAGTTGGTTAGCTTCTGGGTTGTGAGGACAAGTGGAACACCAGCTGTGACATGTCACCGATATCACATCACTGTGACTGACACTTCCTCCCATCGCGCTCCGCGCTACGTAGCACGCAACCTCCGTCTTCCCTGGTGATACCGGCTCCTCTGGCGACATTATATCCCTTATATATTTGAGTTCTCAAAGGGATATCCAGTAACTCCGCCTGATCTCTCCGTAGCAACAGATTTTCCGCTAGTGCGTCTCTTCCTCGATTAAACTCTCCGTACTATCACTGTCTGAGCACCAAACAGAGGTCTCGGACTCATTCTCCTCGCATGATTTACTGGAATGCGCGCTGTCTCTGGGCTTTATCCCTCGCAGTCCTGGGTTTGGCCTCAGAAACGTTCGAGGAAAAGCTGACGATCCGCACGCTGCGCGACGGCAAGGTCGCTTCGCGCTTCTCCTTTGCAACGGTCCTCGAAGGCGCCGCCCCGCGAAATCCGCAAAATTTGTCGGCAGAAGATGACTGTGGGACTTCGCTGGCTACCGTTTCATTACACTTATTTATTTTTTGCGCAGCTCAGCATTACACCCTCTTCCCCCTTACCTTGGGGCAGATCCTGCGCGAATACGCCGTGACGGAGCTGCACCTGACGCTCAATGCGGGCAAGTGGGACTACACGCGCTGGGGGCACCCCGCGGAGCCCGACGTCGCCACCGGCGCGGAGCTGTGGGCATGGATGGGCGACGGCGCCGAGGCTACGTACATTTTCTATAATAGCTACCATAATATCTTTGACTGATATAAGTGTGTAGGATAGACGAGCGCTGGCGCGCCGTAAGGAACCAGCTCGCGGGGTTGTTCTGCGCGTCGCTGGGCTCTCTGGACGAGCTGCGCACCACGGCGCCGGACCAGGCGTTCGCACCACGCGGAGGACTGCAAAACTATACCAATACGAATACCAATAACCACGCGATCCGCCACGCCTCCCTCCCCTCCGAGCACGTCTGCACCGAGAACCTCACGCCCTTCCTCAAGCTCCTCCCCTGCAAGTCCCTCTCGGGCATCGCCTGCTTGCTGAATCCGCACCGCCTCTTCGATGCGGACTGGCACGGCATGGCGCTGCACGTCGTCTGGCTGCCAAACGCCGGCGTCCAGGTGCGTATGACCTTCCAGTCAGTGTCAGATCCACTGCGCCCATCCGGCACTGCGCCAGGTGCGATAACACCGCAAGTGTGGTAGCATTTATTTATTTAGATGCAGACTGGTCCCTCTCCTCCCTCTTCGGGCGCCCCCTCGCCCGCGCATGCCCCATCGCGCGGTCGAGCCGCGTCGAGGTCGTGCTCCCGACTAGCGGCGGGTATAGTATCACGCCTGAGCCGGACGTGATTGAGGGTGCGGAAAGGGAGGCGCACGACTCAGTCGCGATTTTTGATCTGGCGCTTCGAAATCCCTCTGATGATGCACCCCTGGACGTATCGATGCGGTTTCCTGAATACGGTACGTGCATGCGCTGTTTTCCTTATGTAGTGATTTCTTCACGGCGAGACAGATTCGCGCCTTGCCACTGCTGCTGCCGATCCAGACTCATCTCCGGAGTCTACTCCCGAAAATAAAATCATCGTCCACCGCACGCTCCACGGCTCCACGCAGTCGCACGGTGTGCTCGCCGTGCGCCTTAGTAACCCCGGCGCCGTTGCTGTCGAGGTCGCATATCTCGAGACGCTGCCGTGGATCGTGCAATTGTATGTGCACACGCTACGGGTGAGCGTGCATGACGTGCCGCGTCGTAGGTGTTCTGTTCCTCAATTAATATCCGAGCTAATTGATTTACAAACTCGTTCTCAAACAACCTTCAACTCTTCCTTCCTTCCAATCGCAAAAACGCCAATCAACTATATCTACAAACCCAAACGAACGGCTTACCGAAATATCTCTCACCCATCTCCACACCGCTTCGTTGCACTCGGATTGTGTCTTCACACTCGAATACTTCGCCTAAAACCAACCAAACCCCGCCTATAGAGGACCTGCTCCGCTCCATAACCTACACGCCGCCCGTGCCCCATTCCCGCGCGACCACCTTCCGCGCCGTCGTCGCCCTCCCGCCACGCAGCACCGTGCATCTGAGTATTGGAATTGCGAAGGCGTTCCTCCGGTACACGGAGCATCCACCGGACGCGCAGCGCGGATGGGACTTGCCCGCGGCGGTGGTTGTAGTGCTGCCTTCTGATGACACACGCAACGTTGCCAATGCTTCGCTCAACGGTGGTAGCAGAAGCGGACCCAACGGCGGGGCGGAAGAAGAATATGGTGACGCCGGCACGCGCATATACACCCCCACGCTCCTCGTTGACCTCTCCACGCCCGACTTCAGCATGCCGTACAACGTGATCATCTTCAGCTCGTCGTTGGTGGCGTTCATATTTGGCAGTATTTTCAATCTGTTGACGAGGAAGTTCGTTGTCTTGAAGGTGGAAGGGAATAAGTAGAGAGAATGGGGGTGGAAGGCGGCGAGAACGTAGAGGCTATTCTGGCCACGCGGCTATGGCATCTGTCTCGGGGATAATAGAAGATGATCGAGTGAGACGTAGAGCAGAGCAGCGGGACGCCAGAACACGCGAGGACTAGCTCCGATTTGACACGAAGGCCAAGAAAGCTATGTATTTGCCATCTGCCAGCTACAGTGCTCGGAAAGGCTTGAACCAGCAGTCCAACTTCCATACTCGTTTGTGTATGTTAAGCTCCTCTGTTTCTTCCCATATGGCCCAATCACTGCGTTGAGGCCGTTTGTAGTCAGAGGCTGGCTACATTGGTTCACATTGGGTCACATTGGTCTACCCATGGCCTACCCCTGGTAGACGAGGGGATCGACATATGTGTTTGGCTACGCTTGGGTAGCCTGGTACACAGGAGGTAGTCACATGCTGTCACAACGTGATTACATTGGGCTACATCGGGTAGCCCAATGTGGACCCACCGCATATCCTGCCCGAGGATTCCACGACGAGACTGTCATACTAGGAGAGCGTGTCTGAAAAGGTCTGAAATGGCGCGCCGCCAGTGCCATGTGCGGCTTGTGCCGCATCAGAGAGCCAAACATGCCATAACTTTAGTAATCATGGCCACATCAGAATTGACATTGAGAATCATTGCACAAAGACTTACTTGGAAAATGCCGCTACAAGCCTATCAATGTAAATTGGAGCTCCCAAACAGTTCTCCAATTTGGCGTACCTGGGTCTACCCTGGACAAACCCTGGGTCTACCAAGGTACCCCCAAGTAGACACAATTTGGGCAAGGTACACTATGCGGCAATAACTGTGTTTACACCGTTATTCCCAGGTACACATATGCCCTTGTCTACCCCCTTGTCTACCCCCGTAGCCATACCATATGACTACGAAGGGCTTCAACGCAGTGAATGGTCAGGCGTAAATAGCTCCTGGCATTCACATCTATTTTTTCGTTATAAAACCGGATCAGAAATTCCCCATTCAGACTTGACCAAAGAGTTTCAGTGTCCTACAAGTTACGAGATTCTGAGAAACTTGATTAACATACCAGTTAGATAATGAATAAGATATCCATTTTCCTCTGAAATCTTCAACTATCAAAATTCTAAAAATCTGATCAGTCTCAGCACGTTCTAAAAGAGTTGTACTGGGTACTCGGCCACCTTAAGTTTGAGCCCATATCAAAAGCCACATAGGTTTCCTCATTCTTTGGTGGTGTACAGAATCCCAATTTTTTGAGCCCTGTTGTATGATATTCTAAGTTGTTTTGAGGGAGAAGCGGCCGAATGCTTTGATATACGTCTGTTTACGGGGAAGTCTGCCAGACCTGATGCGCCACAAATCTAGATTAGCCCGACCTGTAACTTACAATGGATGTTCAAGACCTTATCCTAGCATATTAAAACGCCGAACCAAAAGTCCATGCGATATTGCTCGCAGCCGGGGTGGCCGACTTCCTAGTCTCCTGCAGTAACTGAAACCCAGCTCAACGTAATTTATACGCTCAGCGCTCAGTGCCTGTCGATATCCCGATCGGAATATTGTAATGTGCGACTTGACCCTGAGACAACTCGATGAAACTACGAGCGCATCATTACGCGTTCCTAGCTACGGCTGCCTACCAGAATAATGGTTTCATCCGGTCAAAGTGGCAAAAGATGGCAGTTGATGTCCCCAGTGTCAGACTTTGAGGGGTTTCAAGCCTTTCCACAACCTTCTTCGGGCCGTGGTTGTATTGTGTCCGTGGCGGTTAGTGATCAATGAGGGCAAGCAAAGATCATGAACACTCAGCGAAGTGAGTCTGAACCACATTTCGAACATCGACATTTCGGTCAATTAAATATGATAGATCCCATGACTCTGGTCTCTCTACCTTTCGATTTTTCTTTTTGACTACGTTGATGCTCTAGTGAGTATCGGATCATTTCGGCCATCCATCACGGGGTGATCCGATTCCTCTTTTGACTGAGCCGGTCCCCACACCACACCGGAAGTTTGTCTGAATGGTAGTTGACGGTACCTGGTCCAGAACTCGCCAAGACCAACGTATGTCGGAAGTAGGAACTTCTATGACGATAGTCTCTCCTACAGACGCTTTAACAGATGAAGCTCGTACTTCGGTGTCAATGGTTAAATAACAAATGTGTGCTTGCATCCCCAAGATCCTTTCTCGCCTTCTTCCCCTCCACACGGCAACGGAACTGAGGGGCCAAGATACGTGCAGTACTTCTCGGGTCATCCTCGTGGTTACTCCGTGTCGTCGTACTGTGCATTCGCGGTGACCGTGCATATTTGCCGATTATGGCTTACCTCGGGCTTACCTGAAACTAAAGGGGATTCCGCTTGTATTATCGGAGTAAGTACCCGGTCGATTATTGTGATCTTCGGTGCCGTACTAGCCTTTCAACACCACTCAATAACTCAACTCATCCCTCTCTTGTCAGGCTTCGCAAAAAACTCTAGTCCGATAACGATAGCCTTCCTCGGGCCGCCGTTGTATTGTGTCTCTCCATTGACATAAGTCGCCGCTCAGGATTAGACCCGTTCCTGGACGGCGATGCGCAATATTTGAAGGCTCGGACATCACAAGCGGAGTCTGCCATGCATAGAGACATAGCGTCTGGGCGCTATCCACAATATAAATGGGAAGGCGCAGAGGCTGAAAACTCAAGTCGCTCACCGTCTTCTATCCAGTCTCAACCAATCATGAAGTTCTCCACCACCTTCTTTGCGCTCATCCCCTTCGTGGCGGCGACGGCCCTCCCGCCGGCCCCTCAGGTATGCCTCTTACTCTAAGTTTAATATTCACGCTCAACGCTGCATAGACCCCCGGCAACGTGTGAGTCATCTCCGAGTTGAAACAGCGTCCCCTTCATAATGTATTACATTAGCCGCGTCTGCACTGACGCGGGCTTCACTGGCAACTGCATCACCCTCAATGGCGGCAGCACCCAGTGTAACAACTTCCCTGGAGGTTTCAACGACGACATCTCTAGCTTCGGGCCCGACGACGGCCAGGACTGCTTTATCTTCGTGTATGTTTCCAACTGCAGCACGCAAAAGATATTTGTTGACATTCAGGTTCCTTTCTAGCGATGCCGGCTGTACTGGTGCCCAGGCTGGTCCTATCCATTTCCCCGGGATCAGCAACCTCGACACCATCGGTTTCAACGATAAAATATCGTCCTGGAAGTTGGTGGCAGATTTAATCATACACATGCCCATATTAAATTCCCTCGTATAGGTGCTTCTTCGGCTGAAGCGGGTTTTGGTTCGGGAAAGAGGTCATGGTTCTTTTTCGTAGTCTGGTTTACCGCTTTTCCGAGCATCATCGTTGTATGTATGATGAAATGGCATCTTGTTTGAATTGTTGAATATTGTTTCGTACTGGATGAGGCCTCCTCTGCGACATCGGAATATGCGACCGTAAGGGACATATGGCCTGAGTCAGAACGCTTACCCCTGCCCAACTTGCCGGATCGCCAGCCCTTGCTGGGCGCATCCAGCCCAAGACCAGCAACGGCTACCTGGAAGCCGTTCGCTCCCTTCACGTCCCTTCACGTCGACGCTGACCTGCCGTTGAAAGTCTCCGAGTCGCCAGTTGTCCAATGCCTCATTGGGGGGATCAAAAGGTACCACGAGAAGGATCGCAAACCAACCATGGCGCGACTAATTATAAGCAGATAAGAAGGGGCTAAATGTTTGTGCTCCCCTCAATCAAATATCGTAATCGTCGCTGCGGGCCATATGTGGATCGACTTCATGATGCGAGAAGTGGTTTAAAAGATTCGATTGGTTTGAAAGTTCCACCGATATCTTTCAAACCACAGGAAGTTTGAGCCCATATCAGTAATCTGATATCTTATCACTCAAGGTTCAATTGGCTTTTAATGGCTGGTTCCCAGAATCTTTGCAATTTCAGAATTCTGCGGGCCTTGCAGAGATGTGAAACTTCAAGTACAGGGTACTGAGTGCCATTCTCGCATTTTACGTAGACTATATATATATATATTCCTCGTTGGCTTAGCTTACCGAACTTCTGAATTGAGTCAATTCTTTGCCGTATCCTCGGATCATATTTGACCAAAATTTACGGTTCAATTCTCATCCTAGTAACAAAACACATAGAACGCCAGAGTTTCGAAATACATCATGGTCCCTCCACATACATTGATTAGGGGCGGCCCCAAACTTCACAATGCGGCCACAAGATCTGGGCCTTTCTCCGCTTCTTTCCGTTCACATTGCAAATGGACTAAGAAGCTGTGAGACCAGCTGCCAGCACTTCGCGATCGTCCTCGCCGTTGCTCGCCGTACTATGCATTCAAGGTCACTGTGCATGTGTGCCGAGTATGACTTGCCAGGATGAAGGGGATTCCGCTTGCTGTTCGATTATTCTGAACGGCTGGTCCGGTGGAATTCCCGAAGTCTTTTCAACACAGCCCAATGACTCGACTCATCACGCGTTCTGGTCGGGCCTCGCAAAAAACTCTGGCCTGATAACGTTGCGGGGCGCTCTGTCGTGGACGGTGACACAAGCATGTCACTGCCCTGGTAATCCAATACTATTCTCACGCCGTCGCCACAGGTGAAATCCACCCCCGAATATCCAAGGGAATGTGTAAGCACACTCCATACGAGACAAGCACTCGTGGCCGTTCCGGCGGAAATCCGGAATGTCTTTTCAACACAGCCGAATGACTCAACTCATCACTCGTTTTGGTCGGGCCTCACAAAAAACTCTAGCCCGATAACGTTGCGGGCGCTAGTGCTGCACGCTGTCTTGGACGGAGACACAAGAATACCACTGGTAATCCAGCTTCTTTTGCATTCTAACCCAATACCATTCTCATTGCATCGCCACAGGTGAATCCCATCTCCGAACACCGAAGGGAATGTGTAAGCAGTCTGTCACCATCTGATTCGGAATGAGCTTCGTTTGCGTCGACGCCGGATTCTCGGGAGGTTGCGCAACCTTTCTACGGCAGCAGCGGCCAATGCGTCGACTTCGGCTCAGCCCTCACCGACCGCATCTCGAGCTTCGGGCCTGATGCTAACCCGAACTGCTTCATTTTCTTGAATATTTTGCCTGGGCCGCGAGAGTTTAATTTGGGATTCAGATGGAGTACTTCATTGGATATAGCTTTAGTACAGGGCGCGTCTAAGCAAATAAGAAGGGGCTAAATGCTGATGCTCCTTTTTTTTCTCAATCAAAGATCGCAATCGTTACTGCGGGCCACATGTGTATCGACTTCATGATGTGAGAAGTGGGTTGAAAGTTTCGATTGGTTTGAAAATTCCACTGGGATCTTTCAAACCAAAATTTCAGCCCTTATCAGTAATTTGATGTCTTGTCGCTCAAGGTTCAATTTGCTATTAATGGCTGGTTCCCAGAATCGTTGCAATTTCATATTTCTGCGAGCCTTGCAGAGATATGAAAGTTCAGGTGCAGGGTACTGAGCGCCATTCTCGCATTTTATGTAGACTACATATATATATATATTGCTCGTGGGCTTAGGTTACCGAACTTCTGAATTGCGCCAATTCTTTGCCGTATCCTCGGATCATATTCCAACGAAATTTACGGTTCAATTCTCATAACACATAGAACGCCAGAGTTTCGACATACATCACTGTCCCTCGACATACATTGATTAGGTGCACCTTCAAACCAAATCAATGTCCGCCTAAAACATAGTGTCGAGTAAACTGTGGCGTACCTGAACGAGGCGATCTCGAATCCGACTGGGATCGGGTTCACTTGGCCGTTAGTAATAGGGCCAACGCTACGCCCGGCACAGTTGGTTTGACTGGAACAAGACGGCTTAGACCGTTAACCGAGAAAAGAGACCCCACGACTTACTCGAAGACAAAGCAAGTTAGACCCGCATCAGGTCCAAAGCTTTTCACGGTAAACCCGGCGGGAAGACTGGTGCACTGCCCGATCGTGACGTGCTCGACGATACAGGTGCCCTGGAAGTTGAGCTCGGAGCACAAGAAGCTGCAGCGAGGTGAACACGATTTTATTTTAAACAAAGATTCACGCGTACACATTCCCTACATCGGGGGCAGGCGCTACCTGTGTTGGTGGAAATTAATTAGCGTGCAAGCGAAGAGAGGACATGCTAGATCGATCCTGACCACATTGTTGCTGGACGGGACAGCGGCGATGAGGGGGATGAGCGCGAAGAATACGGTGGAGATTTTCATGCTTGGGATTGGAAGGCGATAGAACACTTACTTTCACATGGCGAGAAGTACCGCATTTATATAGCCCGGGCATACCAAGACTTTTTCATATTCCTCCGTATATTCCAGCGACAGAAAGTTCTAGCGTCGTTTCATACGCTCCCTTCAATATCCCGAATTGAAAATCAAGGGATCTCTGCCCACCGGATTTCAGAAATTGCCCTGTTCATGCCGCCAGTACGTACTTCACTTCGAACCGGCTGGGGGACGCGGGGACGTGGGTAAAACAGGTGTAAGATGATTACAAAAAGGTCTTTCGTTGAGTTGAGGCGGAATTTGTGCGCCACACGCACATTTCCTTCCCAGGAATGGGTTGCAGCTCGGGACGCATATGACACTATGGTCTACACCGAGTAAGCGTAAACGCAGCCCCAGAGAGTTGGTTACTACGCAAATGTTTGAATTTCCACCACAAATTCCATTCTTGCACACACTCCGACGCGAGGGCAAATCAGTAGATGCACCATCAAGGAATGGGAATGTCTCTCTGGATCTGAAGAAACTGTTAATGAAGGGCTTGTAGGGCTGGAAAACCGCAACTCGAAAGAAAGGTTTGCCGCGCCCATAAAATGTTCGAACACAACATGCGGTTCACCATCGGGACGCGAATATTCGTTCGAGTTTGCGCTTTGGGAGTCGCACCGAGTTGCACGAATCGAAAGATAAATCGATTTTCATTTGTTGTAGCTTCTGGACGCAGATTCAAATCCCCGTTTCGAATCGGGGAGTCGGAAGCGGCCCCAGATTGCTAGGCAGCTGCTCCGCCGGACAGCCCTCGCTGGAAGGGCTTGCGTCCAGTTGTTTGATTCCCCGAAAACGATTTTTGGACGTCAGAAACATGAAAGGCGTACATGCATATGCCGTGAGTCTACCAACTAGTATTTAATCGCGATCTTACCAGCAAAGGGACCATTCACATTAACCTCGGGCTACGATGCGCGGATTGGAAGTATTCCTTCTACCCACCCTTGGCTAAGATAGCTTACTCGGCCATCAAGATCCCCTCAGCCCCGGCGCGCAGGCCCCGTTCAATATAGAGATATCGCTTCCCGTGTTTCTCCAACGCTCCAGGCCGAATTACTGCCGCTGTCGGATGAAGGAGCCGGAACGCGGGGTACGGTCGGGCGAGTGGAACAGCGCGTCCGCCGCAACGGATGCACCCGGGGACTGCGAAAACAAGTGCAAGTCGTCCGTGGCGGAGAACGAGAAGCGTGAAGGGGAGCTCGAGCGTCGAGGTCGACCGGGTGCGAGAGGGAGAAGGAGGGGACGTAGGGGTGGAAGGAGCCCCTGAAGCAGGGGCGGTGAAGGAGGAGTGAGGGCTAAAGGGGCCTTGGTAGCCGAAGGCTCGATGTGCGGCGCAATGCGCGCAGAGGAACGATAATCAGTCAGGACTCAGCTTTGTGCCTAATGACAGAGTGAACGAGTGAAGAGGAAGCACGCACCTCCGTGAACACGATGCTAGTGGCGACGGTCCATATGACGGCGAGCACATACGCGACAACGGGCGCAGGCATCTGCACTGCGGGTAGATGGTGGTAGTAAAGAGAAGGACTCCTTCAGGAGATCCGGTGCATCAATGTTGCGTCCTATTTGCTTCGGCTGGCGCCGGCAGATTACTTATAAACCAGTTACGAACACCTCCCCACTCCACGAAACCCTTTAGCCACCATTTGGACTGCTGTCGTAACCGTACTAGGTCTAACACTAGTGAACTTCAAATCAAAATCAAATCAAATCAAATCAAGCGCCGGCAATAGTGCACAGCGGCTACCCAATTGGGTACTTCTATATTTGGAGGCTGTGAAGGCTGTTGAATATGAAACCCACGAGTCGAGATCAAGTTGAGCGTGCCGCATTTTTTTGGGGGTATTCGATATTTAGTGATCCTGCACACAATGCGCGAGAAGCACAGCATTATGAGAGCGGCCGCAGAAGTCGGGACAGAAGTTCACCCCCTCTGGTTCCTTTATTTCCATATCGAGCTTCAGAAAATTTTTATGTGCGACTAGGGAAAACGAAACAGACTTAAGCGAAAATGAGCCTTGGGAAAAAAACCTTGGGAACATCCCAGCAATGACCGGACGCGGGGAGTTGAACCCCGGTCGACGAGCTACAATCGGCCCATCTTCTAAAATAAGAGGGCTCATAGTATTCCTTACAATTAATTCCAGTTTTCAAACCCGAATTATGTAAGTCGGAACATTTTCAGCGGGATGACAAAAGAATTGTCGTACTCATCGGCCATTTAAGACGCGGGGAGTCGAACCCCGGAGCGCGGGTTTCTATCTGCGAATACATGGGATGAACTCGCAGTTTTCCATTCACCACAATCCTGCGTTTACCTTCCTTCTCACCAGGATAGACCGCAACAAATTTCAGAAGGCAAAAAAAAAGTAATTCGGACCCGGGGAGCTGAGCCCTTACTGCGAGTTACTCAGTTGCAGGTACAATCTGGGGCTAACTTGAAGTAGGCTCGCGGTGTCCACCACCTCCGATTAAATGCAGTTTTTCAAACCAGAATCAATTAGAAATTTTCAGTGGGGATGATGAAAGCAAAAATCTTCTTCTGCATGAGACACGGAGAGACGAGGCCCCTCGTACGTGGATGGCACGTCCGATTCTTTCCACCTGTCTTCAACCTCTCGTGTTTAATCTGTCTTCGCGATGTAACGTATGGTACTAAACAGACGTCAACTCGACCAAAGTCGCGGCCTGCTTTCCTTTGTCACGGCCGCTAGCGGGACAGCCGCAGCAGGGCAGGTGACGGCTGCACCTGAAGTTCGCCTTTCCATGCGACACTAGCCATTGCACAATATCCCACAAATGCGAATTGCCACATCGGATGAAGCAGATTTGCGCGCTTGCAGTGAAGCCCGTGAACCCGAGACATTCAAGGTTTGCCCTCTGACGTCCGGCGCATTTTTACCAAGAAGCCAGAAGTATCTCTTTCCTTCATGTTATTCCCGCACAGCGCTTCCAAACAGGCTCAATGCACTTTCTGGCCAATCCTCCACACGTCGCAGCCTACGTCCATTGATTTCACCGTGGCTTCTCGGTTGCTCGTCTTACTACCCAACTTGAAACACTTGGAACTCTTTTGCAACGATTTTTCACTGTGGGCAACTCAGCCACCATTTTCAGGCCAGCCGTCCATGAACGACTCCAACTCCCCCATCTTCGGAGTCTCTCTCTTGTGGACCGGAGATTTCAGAATGTGATGGAGCTCGAGTCCCTTCTCAGCCGGGCAAGCGGGCTAAAAGAGCTGGCTCTCCAAGTCGACTTCGATGATACTTGTCATGTCGATCCCGACTCTCGGAGCTCCTGTTGTCCTGGATTCCCTCGAAATGCTATATGTTGATGAGGATGTCGTGAATGCAATGCTATCCTCTTTCAGCGTGCTCGATGTCACACATCTACGGTCGCTCGCTGTGCATGGCGACACACCGTTGATCCCACTGTTGAAGGCGAATGCACGAACTATTCAGGAAGTTCGATAGGCTGATCGTGCGTACAAACCATTCTCCTCTGTTTATATTAACACGATGACACAGCTGAGGATGGTATCGACCCCAACATTTTGGAAAATAACACGAGTTTACACTATATGGCCATCACCTTGCACTACGATGAAATGACCGCCAAGCTGCAAGTGTTTGGGGATCTTGGTCACTTGAAGGCACTCCGGAAGCTTTCTCTTCGTTTCGACGGCCAGTCCTCACGAATCCATGAGCGATCTGGATTGGTCGGACCTCGATGCGGTCGTCGCGAAAGGTGGCAATACGCTCGAAAATGTGCACATATACCGTCTGTGGCACTTAGGATTTCCCTCCACCCCATGTTATTGTTATGAGAGTTATGAAATCGAGGAGGATTCACAGAGCCGATATTATGGGATACATGGTTCGTACAATTCACCCACAATATGCCGGGTGCGGTTTATTTATCCTCCCATATTGAATAGTCTGCGCACTCGAGGTTCGGGTCCCCACATCCATGTTGATCACTCAACAATCGCACGATGGCTCAGTACCTGGACGGTGGACCGCCACTGCGCGACGACCACTGCGACTGCCACCCGCCTATCGATTGATTATCAACATGGAGATATGAAGAACAGATGTTCAAGTATGCCGTGTACCTGTAGATGCAGCTCTTATCACGTTGCCCCGCCTCAAATATCATGTCGTTTATGTGATTCCCTAGAATATAATCGAACGAGCACGTTGTAGAGCAGAACAGCGGGAGCCAAAAATTTGCCCAAGCAAAATATTGATCAATCTCAAGTCCCAGCGCGTTGACTTCATGTTCCTTCTTTTCCTTCAACGTTGTCTCATTCTTCCATACTTGTGAATAGTTTGTGTGTATGTTATGCGCTCTCTTTTCCCCTTCCCATATATCCCAATATTAGTGTTCGTGCGTAAATAGCTCTTGACATTCCATTTTTTCCGCTGTTTCCCGCGCATTTTTCCGTAAAGGACTCAAATCAAGATTCCCCATTCAGACTCAGCCAAATACTTTTAGTGTCGTATGTAAAGAGTAAAAGCGTGACCTCGCTTGAAATGACACTGGCTAGATGATCAACTAAATCAATCCATTTACCTTTGAATTAAAACATTCATCGACGACTAAAAAAACGAATCAATCTCAAGTTTTTCTGAAACATAACCCAAGTCAACGTAAATTTTGACGCTTCGGATATTCCCAATAGGAATATTCTCAATCGGAATATTGTAATGTGCGACTTGAGACTAGATAATTTTATCCAACTACGATCACATCATTGTGCGCTCTTCGTTGCACCTGCCAGAACAAGGGCTTTATCTGGTTTGAAGTGCTGATATCCCCAGTGGTCGCCGTCCAGTTTAACAGCCATTGATGTGGGAATATACAAACCTTTCCATTTCATAATTTTGCGCGCCCCTGTGGCTGTATTGCGTCTGCGGTGGTTAGTGTTCAAAATTAAATGCAAGCGTTCAAGATCTGGAGTCTCGACCAGTCAGCGAGGGGACAATTTCGAACATATGGGTATCCAATCATTTCGGCCATCGAGCACGAGGTGATCCGATTCCTCTTTTGACTGAGCCTACTTACTCTGGTACCCACACCACGCCGGAAGTTGTCTGAGTAGTAGTTGACGGTACCTGGTCTAGAACTCGTCAAGACCAACGTATGTCGGAAGTAGGAACGTCTATAACGGTAGTTTCTCCTGCAGATGCTTTAACAGATGAAGCTCGTACTTCGGTGTCAATGGTTAAATAACAAATGTGTGCTTGCATCCCCAAAGATCCTTTCTCGCCTTCTTCCCCTCCACACGGCAACGGAACTGAGGGGCCAAGATACGTGCAGTACTTCTCGGGTCATCCTCGTAGTTACTCCGTGTCGTCGTACTATGCATTCGCGGTGACCGTGCATATTTGCCGATTATGGCTTACCTCGGGCTTACCTGAAACTAAAGGGGATTCCGCTTGTATTATCGGAGTAAGTACCCGGTCGATTATTGTGATCTTCGGTGCCGTACTAACCTTTCAACACCGCTCAATGACTCAACTCACCCCTCTCTTGTCAGGCCTCGCAAAAAACTCTAGTCCGATAATGATAACCTTCCTCGGGCCGCCGTTGTATTGTGTCTCTCCATTGACATAAGTCGCCGCTCAGGATTAGACCCGTTCCTGGACGGCGATGCGCAATATTCGAAGGCCCGGACATCACAAGCGGAATCTACCATGCATGGAGACACAACGTCTGGGCGCTTTATCCACAATATAAATGGGAAGGTGCAGAGGCTGAAAAATCAAGTCGCTCACCGTCTTCTATCCAGTCTCAACCAATCATGAAGTTCTCCACCACTTTCTTTGCGCTCATCCCCTTCGTGGCGGCGACGGCCCTCCCGCCGGCCCCCCAGGTATGCCTCTTACTCTAAGTTTAATATTCACGCTCAACGCTGCATAGACCCCCGGCAACGTGTGAGTCATCTCCGAGTTGAAACAGCGTCCCCTTCATAATGTATTACATTAGCCGCGTCTGCACTGACGCGGGCTTCACTGGAAGCTGCCTCACCCTCAATGGCGGCAGCACCCAGTGCAACAACTTCCCTGGAGGTTTCAACGACGACATCTCCAGCTTCGGGCCCGACGACGGCCAGGACTGCTTTATCTTCGTGTATGTTTCCAACTGCAGTACGCAAAAGATATTTGTTGACATTCAGGTTCCTTTCTAGCGATGCCGGCTGTACTGGTGCCCAGGCTGGTCCTATCCGTTTCCCCGGGATCAGCAACCTCAACGACATCGGCTTCAACGACAAAATATCGTCCTGGAAGTTGGTGGCAGATTTAATCATACACATGCCCATATTAAATTCCCTCGTACAGGTGCTTCTTCGGCTGAAGGGGGTTTTGGTTCGGGAAAGAGGTCATGGTTCTTTTTTCGTAGTCTGGTTCACCGCTTTTCCGGGCATCATGGTTGTATGTGTGATGAAATGGCATCTTGTTTGATTTGTTGAAATTGGTTCGTACTGGATGAGGCTTTTTCTTCCATTCATCGGAATAAGGGACCTTAGAGGAAAATTTGCCTGAGTCAGAAGTCTTTCCCCTACACAACTTGCCGTCATGCCCTGGATCGCCAGCCTTGCGCAGTCCAAGACCACCAATGGCTACCTGGAAGCCGTTCGTTCCCTTCACATCGACACTGACCTGCTGTTCAAAGTCACCGAGTCGCCCGGTGTCCAACGCCTCATCTGGGGGATCAAACGGGGACACGACAAGAATCGCAAACCAGCCAGTACACCCCATGAATTACATCTTTCTAACCCGCCTGGCCTGCGATAACTTCCAACTTGATTATATTTATTTTAAAGTTTCACAGTGCTTCAAGTAGATGATGAAGGCGTGTGTAGGTTGACTGTGACTGGAATATTTGCGCCTGTTCTAACCGATCCAAATTGCACGTGGCCTAGCCAAAAATACGGACATCGGGGATGCCCCCGGAAATTAAACCGGGTGACAACTAAAGTTGCAAAGAAAAGCGCGTTGAAGATGGGGAGTCACTATCACTAGTACTCAGTGCGGTGCAGCTGAACCACATCCGAACATTTGGACATCGACCCCGAGTGTATCAACCCCAATGTTCATATGTAAATAGATACTGGCATTCACATTTGCTCCGCCGTTTCTCCCACGTTTTCGTTATGTAAAGAAGAAATCAAAAATTCCCCGTCTAGACTCGACCAAAACCCATGCTCGTCTCCACATCACGCCGCCGTTGGCGAGTACCTTTCGATTTCTTTTTCTGACTGCGTTGATGGTGTACTTACTCTGGTCTCCGTACCACGCCGTGGCTTGTCGGGGTGGTGCCTGGGATCAAAGATCTAGAACTCGCTAAGACCTTGCTACGCCAGTTATGTGACTTGTGTCGGAAGTTCATGGCGGCCCCAGACTTCACAATGTGGCCGCAAGATCTGGGCCTTCTCTGCTTCTTTCCGTTCACATTGCAAATGGACGAAGAAGCCGCGAGACCAGCTGCCAGTCTGGTCGGGCCTCGCAAAAAAACTCTAGCCCGAGAACGTTGCGGGGTGCTACTGCTTCACCCTGTCGTGGATGATGACACAAGAATGTCACTGCCTTGGTAATCCAGCTTCTTTGCCAATACCATTCTCACTCCGTCACCACAGGTGAATCCCACCCCCGAACACGGGGAATGTGTAAGAACGCTCCCATAGGAGACAAACACTCTCTCACCATCCGAGTTAGCTTAGTTTGCGTCGACGCAGGCTTCCCGGGAGGTTGAGCGATCTTCCACAGCAGCAGCGGCCAATGCGTTGACTTCGGCTCGACCCTCAACGACCGCATCTAGAGCTTTGGGCCTGATGCTGACCAAGACTACTTCATTTTCTTGTAAATATTCTCAATTACAGGAATGTTGCATCCGACTAATGTGTTCCCCCCGTGATAGTGGCTGCACCGGATTCCAGGCCGGCCCCATCCGCAACCCCGGCAATTGCAACGTCGGGGACGGTTTCAATGACGCCATCTCGTCCTTTAAGTGCGTAGGCATCTGTAGACATTGATTCCTCGCAACCAGCATTCCCCAAGTGCAGCCGCCGTAGTATAAATCAAGCTGTTTATCTGTCAATTAAATATCGCAATCGTCGCTGCAGGCCACATTTGCAGTGACTTCATAATTTCGTGAAAAATTGGATTGTTTTGAAAGTTTCTTCGGAATCTGGGAATTTCAACCCGAATCAGGAATGTTTATGTCTTGCCGCTCACGGTTCACTCCGCTATGAACATCTCGTTCTCACAATATTTGTAGCATTTTCACCACGGCGGGCAGAGAAGTCAAAATTCAGGGGCAGGTCGAAGTTGGGCTCTTTCTTATCATCATAGAGCATTTCAACAGAATTTTACAATCCAATTCCCATCTTAGCAACAAAACGCATAGAACGCCAAACTCTCGAAATACATCATTTGGAGGCTGGATACAGTGCAGTGATTTTTGAGTGCGAGCTCGGTGTCTTTTTCAACTCTGCTCCAAGACCTATTTGATCATTCACTTCAATTCACAGAACGACACAAAAATTAATCCAAAAAGAATGCAGGAGGCAAGACTCTGGCGAAAGAAATCATAGTTCCTCCACAGACATTAATTAGGTGCATCTTCAAACCAATTAATGAATGTCCGCCTAAAACAGTGTCCAGTAAATTGTGACATACCTGAACGAGGCGATCTCGAATCCTACAGGAATCGGGTTCACTTGGCCGTTAGTAATAGGGCCAACGCCGAGCCCGGCACAGTTGCCTTGACTGGAACACGATAGATCATATTGTTGACTAAGAAAAGAGAACGCAGCCTCGACTTACTTGAAGACAAAGCAGGTTAGACCCGCATCGGGTGCAAAGCTCTTCGCGGTAAACGAGGCGGGAAGATTGTTGCACTGTCCGCTCGTGATGTGCACTGATATACAGGTACCCCCGAAGTTGGGCTCGGAGCACAGGAAGCTGTAACGATCATGTCAACAAGATTTTCTCTTTAAACGAAATCAATTGTACACATTCCCCACATCGGGGGTAGGAGCTACCTGTATTGGTGGCAATTAGTGTGGAGCCGGAGCGAGGTTATGGTAAATCGATCTTGACCACATTCGTACTGGGCGGGAGGGCAGTGACTAGGGGGATGAGCGCGAAGAATGCAGAGGAAAACTTCATGCTTGGGACTGGAAGGCGATAGGACCCTTGCCTTCGCGAAGCGAGGAATACTGCTTTTATACAGTTGTAGGTCCGGGTCACAGGAAAAATTGCCGTGTTGCTCCGCGTATGTCGGTGATAGACATATTCTAGCGCCATGCCATACGGCTATTCAATAAATAAACGGATCTCCGCTCACTCGATTGTCCTTGTTCATGCTAGGCTCGTGTCCAGCCATTAGGTGCAGCAATGACGAGCGAGCAAACTGTTACTTACCATAACCTCGCTCGTCATTGCTGCACCTAACGGCTGGACACGAGCCTATGTTCATGCCGTCAAGACCATAATTCAGTTTGAGTCGATTAATCTGTCTGGGGTGGCTCGGGGACCTGGGTAGAATCTGTGTAAGATGATAGCAAATGGCTTTCGTACAGTTAAGGCGGAATTTTGTGCGCCGCAAGCCCATTTTCCTTGCCAAGCGACAGTTCGGGACGCCCATGACACAATGGTCTAGGCCTTACAAGTAGGTGCGAGCTTGGACGCAGCCCAAGCGAGTCGGCTACGACAAAAATGAACCAACATTCATTACCAACCGAAGAAACCTTGAACTTACACTCCAGTTCCATTCTTACACCGACCCTCTAATGCGAAGTAGATCAGTAGATGCACCTTCAAAGACGAATAAATGCATTTTTGGTATGTAAGGGCAAAACTCACCTACCTGATTGAAGACGTGATCATGACGTAGAACCCGACGATGGCGAGGGCAGGACCCAACCGGTGTCCGACGACGCAATTGGGTTGACTAGCTTGAAACGTAAGACGAACCTATGAGACACTACTGAGCTTGGAAGGATGCGCACGATTCGCAGACCACGCAAGTTTTTGATTTAAATGTGTGAGCATTTTAGCACTGTAGCAGGGGGGGGATTGATAAGTAGAACTCATATGTGATTATTTCATTTGAGTACTCCGACTCCTGAGCTGGACTATTTTGTTGAGGGTGGATGGTGTTCATTTCCCTGCCTTCCGGGTCAAACTCTGGAGAAATAGTTAGTAGGATGCACGCTCGAAGACGGAAAGAAAGCTCGGATAGCTCCAAATAGTATTCGAGCTATGGACGTGAGTGGTTCAACATCTGGACGCGGGGATCCATTCGAGTTTACGCGTTGAAAATCGCATCGAGTTGAGGCACTAAAATATGGGGGGGATGAATTTTCGTTTGGTGTCGGATTCAAAGCTAACTCGGAACGACAGTCGCACATTGAGAATAGCGGACAAGAAATATAAAACACATTCTGGACGCAGATTCAAATCCGCATTTTCGACGCGGGGAGTCGGAAGCAGCCTCAGCTACGAGATAGCTACTCCGCAGGGCAGCCCCTCTGGATGGGCTCGCCGCGTGTCATGCCATACACCCCGTCCGAATATCTGCCAGCTCGCCACCCGGGAAATCGTGAGTACACACACAACCGGGAAAGTTGGAATCAGCTTACAGCTATAGGGTTCGGCGCGGAGTCGAACCTCGGGCTGCGACGTGCAGAGTCAAGGGGTGACTGATCTCTGGATCGGGCACACTCATCAGCTCGCGTGGCAAATCACGTGAAATGACGTTGCTGGTTCAAAACATTGCTTGACGGCGACAGAATGAACAATATATAATTGCGACATGGTTTAGAGAGTGATACAGAGTGCATTTCAGCTTTTTTTGCGGTGAGGGGGAGCAAGAGTTCGTGCAAGGTAGACAAGCCGGATCACGTTTTCTTTCCCGATTTGGGGGGAGGGAGGTGTCGGATCAGTGTACCCGATCCAGAGATCTGTCGCCCCTTGTGCAGAGTCAAAATATTCCTTCCATCCGTGTTTGGCTTATTCGGCATAAGAATGAAAGGAGAAAGATCGCCGCACCCTACACCCGCGCTCGCCCACTGGCAACGCGACGCGGACAGCTCCGAGTGACGAGTCGCTCCCCGTTGCTCAAGCGATCCACGTCCTCCGCGTCGCTCTCTAGCTCTTCAGAGGAGATGGAGCAGAGGTAGTCGTGCTCGTCTGAGCGTGAGAAGCGCGAGAACGCGTAGGACTCGGTCGCGCCGCCCGCGATCGCCGACCAGTGTGCAAACGAATCTCGACTCGGAGCCGTTCGCGAACGGGGGGGGAGGCTGCACCGTTTGGGGATCAATTGGCGGCGTGGGGGCAGCATGTGAAGTTGGAGAGGGTACTGTGTTGTGGGACTTGTTCCTTCAGGAATCAGGAAGTCGACAATGACAGACAAAAAGAAAGGTTGTTTGCCCTCGATTAGCTCAGCAAACAGACGTCAACCAAGTCGTGCCTTCCTTTGTCACAGCCACCAACACGAGCGGTAGCGCAGAACAGGTGCGTTCTCTGGCCTTCCCATCCCATCGATAACCATGAGCTTGTACAGTACTGAGTAATTTGGCAATGCAAGTGCCACAAGAGATTACCGATGGGATCATCGACATATTCGCCCTTTTGGATGAGGACAGAGAACTGCCCCGCCGCTGGAAAGCTAAAGCGCTCAAGGCTTGCGCTCTGACCTCCCGCGTATTTCTGCCACGAAGTCAGAAGCATCTATTTGCTTCATCTTCATATCACACAGTGCTCCACCATAGACCGCGTCCAAACACGCTCGATGCACTTTTTGCCCTATCCCCACACATCGCATCCTACGTCAGATACTTCAGTATCACTTTGGATCTCGACGCGTCCGATCGGACCATCGATTTTGCCGTGGCTTCTCGCCTACTCGGCTTGTTGCCGAACTTGGTACACTTGAAACTCTTTTGCGACGTTTTTCCACTGTCGCTATGGGCAACTCAGCCAGCCATTTTCACGACAGCTGTCCACGAACTACTCCGATTTCCCCATTTTTGGAGTCTCTCTCTTGTCCAGTACAAATTTCAAAATGTGATGGAGCTTGAGTCCCTGCTCGGCCACGCGAGAGGACTAAAAGCATTGACTCTCGACATCGATTTCGCTGATACTCGTCATGTTGATCCCGTTTCTCTAGAACCTCTTGTCGTCCTGGATTCCCTCAAAATAGATCTCTCTAAGGATGCCCTTGATGCAATGCTATCATCCCTCAGCGTGCTCGACATCAGACATCTACGATTGCTGGAGGTGGAGCCAGACACACCGCTGGTCCCACTCTTGAAGGCGAATGCACGGACTCTTGAGGCAGTTCAGTGTTTCACTCCAGATAGTGCGTCTAGACCATCCTCCTCATTGTTTAATCTGAGAGATGAGCACACAAGCTGACGATGGCATCGACCCCGACATTTTGGAAAACAACAAGAGTTTACGCGATATCGATATTACAGCGCGCCGCCCAATCGAAATGGCCTCCCACCTGCGAGCTTTCGGCGACCTTCACCATTTGACGGCGCTCCGGGTGCTCTCCCTTCGTTTTTTCTTCGATACCAGCCGCTTCATGGGTGATGATGAGGCATGGTTGGACGTTGATGGAATCCTCGCAGACGCTGGTGACCATCTAGACGATGTGCACATCTATGCATACACTAACCAAAATCGGCACAATCCGCCCGATTTGACCCTCATGCGCCGTTGGTTACCGTCCGTGGCGGGCAAGATTTCCCTGCGCCCGTTTTTGGAACCCAGGGAGTGATCGGGCTAGTATATTGTGGGACACATTTTTCGGACTAATATCCAATATTATACGTGTTCAACTGGCTCTGGCCAATTCAAAGAGCTCGAACCCCCTGAGCCTTGGAAATCCGGTGAGATGGCATCGCTCTGTTCCATACCAATAATTCGCCTTCTCAATGGCTTTGGTAACCTAACATGTTTGTTCTTTGGCAATCTAAATAAGTAGGCATTGAACTTATGCTAGATTTAAATTTGGACTTAGGGAGAGGACAAGATGCTCTACCCGCGTACTCCACACCCCATCCGAGCATGTGCTTAGTTCAAGACCTGTATTAAATGGTAAATGAGAATATCGTGCGTGACTATGGGGCAAGAAGAGGATCTACTACCACTTGCGTCGCGGCCGGGTAATTGGCGTGGTCACAAAAGGCGAGGAAGGGTTGGAGCATCCACTGATTTTATTCGCTTGTTCATGGCTGCTGCAAACTTTAGACGCATGCAGATTACGCGGATACCAGGTATAAAAATTGGGGACACAGCCTGCAGAGATTATATTAGAGATTGACTAGATCAATGTAATGGAACGGAAGACCGCGGTGGAAGTGGCGCGGGGGCTCCGCGATGCTGACCGCAAAAAGCGCGGCTCGCGGAGGTACATTGACAGCTGTGCTTTCATCGCCGAGCAAAAAGGGGAGAACACGGAAGGCACATCGTGCCCTTTATAACGCGGAAGGAGCTGGCAATGTAGGCCTGATACGATCGAGTTTATATAAACTGGAAACGTTCTGTGTGGCAGAACCTTGTACCATCGGACCGAACCTATACGTCAGTGCGCGCTCAGATGAGTTTCTGCCAACGCGGAACCGGGCCTTCAAAAAATTTCGTAGCTCTGAAAGGGGGGGGGATATATTATACTCGCGTGGTCCACAACATGAACAACGAGTTTACAGAAGGCATACATGTAGTACTATCAGGGCGGTTATCCTTCTAGAATTCTGCAAGATATCAACTGAGCACGACACCATTCCGGGGGATCGATCACACAAGACGCTGGCCAAACTGCAACTGGCTGGCCTTTCAGCGGGACCTCCGGTTATAACCTCGTGGGGCCTGACCACAAGCCGAAGGCGCAAGTGTGCGGGAGGAGGGTCCCTCCTCCCAGGCAAAATTCCCCGGTTTCCACCAGTCAACAGAAAGCTGTCGCATGTCTTCCCTTTGCAGAGTGCATGTGAGACCACACATCAGCATGTTCAACTTCCAAGGAAGGTTTACAGCCGACAATAAAACCAGTCTCGTGGCCTGAGAAAGGAGTGTCCGGAGCAGGCGACGTAGCAAATAAAATGCGCAAAACGCAACGGAGTTTCAAGGACCGTCCTTGAAGGACACGTCGACGATTTACCGTCGACCGCAAATAGGCTTGACAAAACGGTCCAAATGGGCCATGCGCGGGGGAAGTTCGAAGAACGCGTCGCAGCGCGTCGCACTGCGGCACCAGGTCGCGATGACCGAGTTTGATGACTGCGTGTGAAATATTTGTGTTAAGCGGTCCAGATGGGCCAACGTCCAAATGCGGGTAAGCACGGGCGTTACTTGATCTGCCAATATGGTCTGTGCGTGGGCGCAAACCATTGTGGGGAACGGTGTCAGTGGTCGCAACGTGCGCGCCACCCACATGAAGTGTTGGCAATAAAAAGCTTGAATAAATAGGGGTGCTCAATTCCTATCTCGTGGGCCCGTCCCGTGGTATATTTGGTCGAAACAAATAAAGATTCAAACTCCGCCAGGAAACAAACCATTTTACAAGGCCTGACAAATTTGAGGGGCCCGCAACTTCGGGGTTTTACCACATTCATACAAGTATATTTATATCTGGCAGTGAACATTGTATTGAAGGAAGATAAACACTTGGGGTACCATTCTTTACCTCACTGAATATATTGTGGGGCTCATTTTTCTCTGAAATGTGGGTAGGAACAGTGGGGTTGAGACCAAGACGAAGTGGAGTTTGAATTTTTGTTTGTTTCGACCAAGTATGCCACGGGACGGGCCCACGAGATAGGAATTGATACTCGTGGCGGCGCCGCCTTGATGGCGGTCGACATGCCCACGCTTCTCGTACAAGTCTCCCGTGTCATGGAGCCCGGAGGCTTGCGCTGACGACCGCTTGAGGGAAAAAAATTGAATATTCTGGCAGGCTTGGACCGCAAAATCTTTGGCACCCATGGGAAGTGCGATAGCGTCCGCGCGATACGAAGTGGGCGGCAAAAATTTGATCCAAAAACATCTTGCTGGGCTCGACCGGGGGTCCACGCATGTACATTTTGACGCTTGACTATTTGGGGCAGTACAGCGGCTTGCAAGGCAGGAGCGGGGCAGGGTGGTTTGAGTCCAGTTAAAATATTAGTATATATGACGTACAGCCGGAAGCTGAGGAAATATCAAAGCACAGGTCGCGGACATAGAATAAAAACAATTGAGGGGGGGAGGAAATACTGACATGCCTGAGTAATGGCTCGACCCCGAGTCAAACGGGTGTTCCGGCGGGATATTATAGGTAGTGAAACCAGATTCATTATATCCCAGAGCGGTCCCCACCGCTCTCGTTGTGCTGCTAATTTCGGTGTGGCAAGAGAAAGGTTTAGACTCGTATTTGTGTGTGCGAAAAAAAAAGAATTCCACGTAGATGTATTATTCCATCCAGGGTCGAAATCCCTCCGAAGGTATGCACCCTCGCTCCCACATTCTTTCCTCGACCACTAGAATAAATTGAGCATAAAGTCAGGTTGAATGGAGTACAATCAAGGCTTGTGGCCAAGGTCGTCGTCCTCGGACAGTATAATATACCCCTATCTTGAGTATACGGGGTTTAAATTAAAGTTGCTCTCTCAGAAAGACTGTAATAAATGACAGCTGAATAGAGAGGAATCAAGCCTTCGTGGCCATGGTGGCCGTCCTCAATTCCTGCCCAGAACACGTCTGCCATAAGAGGAAGGCGGTGATTCGATTGCCTGCGAAGGTGTTTCAATTTTTTTTTCGGCGCGACGATGGACCGCAGATGTACTCGCTCGGCACAAGTGATGCATGAATGTACAAAAAACTTTAGTGCCGGGTCGGAAATGATGTATTTAAAGAATGTATTATACGGAGCGTAATATACATAGTATAATACATTAAATACCTGAGACCTCCCAGAGCTTGTGTATTTAATATGTATTAAATGGTCTGAATCTCCAAAACTCTTCGGAGTTGTCAGTCAAAGGGTCTGGACTCTGATTGATGCACCATCGGACCTTTCCGGGTACTTCCAGGTAACACATGCAAAATTCCACGGACAAATTTTGCGCGACTTTTTTCCTTTAACTGTCAACGCCTAAGTATTTTTCTCTTGTATCATCCGTCAATGAACTGATTTAAATTTCTCTTCAATCACACTAACCCATACGGCATCAAAGACTACGAGGACATGGAGGAGGGCGAAGACAAAACCGACTCCGCCCCACCTCCCCTCGTCATCCGACAGGCCAACATGATCTAAACGCGCCAAAACTCACTCTCCCCCCTGATCAGGGGAAGCCGGCACCTGAGGAGCCACTTGCTCCAACTGCCAAGAAGACCACATCGGGTGCGAAATGGACGGAGGCGGATGCCTCATGGGATGTAGATGACATTAAATACAATTAAATACCTTAAATACAGTATTAAATACCTGTATTATACATTAAATACGGCAAAAAATTCGGGCCGGCGGCGCCGGTATTTAATGTATAATACAAGCCCTACATTCTTGCCCAGGAGGCCGCTGCGCGACCTCCCTGTACGAAATGTATTATACATATCAAACCCGGCACTAAAAAACTTGAAAGAGTCTCAAAACCAATCAACTCGGATCAACACGGCCACTGGCTACCGCACCCGCCCTGGCCAAACAGCGCCAAACGACTTCGTGCTGCCTCTCGGTTCGCAGCCTTGAGCATATGCCGGCCTTCATTCGCTTGCTACAATGCTAGGGACTTCGGCTAGTCATCACCTCGCTCTCGCTCAACGGGCTCCTCGGCATACCTCCAGCACAACTCTCGCGGGAGAGTACTCTAAGCTACATGGGTTGCGCGGACACGAGGATGAACGGACTCCGAATGCAGCGCTAAACGGGATATGGTCATATGGGACAGGCGGCGCAGTCTCCGCTGAGCACAACGAGGCAGGACAAGCGCGCACAGTTCGTGCTGATGGACGAGGACGGCAGACCTTGGCGAGCGCCGCGCACTGGCGCGGGGTCTCCGCGCTGTCCGCCCAGCTCCCGCCCCCCAGGCAACAGCATACGCCCTTGGGCCGTCCGCGCACCTGACTTTGCTGCACCCCGTGCCGCTTCTCTTTCCTAATTCCTCTGACCCCTCTTCCTCGTCGAACAACAACCCCCTGCCCTGCTACACCCTGCCAGTACACACGCATCACCAAATATGTACAACACTTGGAAGCCCCTAGTGAAGCCCTTGGAAGGGCCATAAGGGCTCGCGAGGGTGTTTAAGCCTTGAACCACCCCTGATAAGCCGTCGGAACTTAAATATCAGACTCACTAGCCCTTCCAAGGTCTGACTCGGCTAGATTGCCTTGAAAGGCCTTTTGGTCCTTCCACGGGCCGTCAAGGTATTTCCAGTCCCCATCTCGTCCATCGCATGATATTCGAAAAACATCCCAAAGAAGAATAAAAATCAATAACATTGCAAATTAGGTAGCACTACAACAAGGGGCGAAATAAGCTAAGGTTGAAGACTGTAACATCGAGACACCACAGAACGAGGGGGACTAAAAAAAGGGGGGAATGAGTATCAAGTGGGCTTCAAATTGCGTGAAGAACTTACTACTTGAACGGTGCACGGAGGAAACCTGTGAGAAAAGAGAGTCAAGTTTAAGTATAAGGTAAACGAGATCGGTATATGACGTGGTGCTGAGGAAGACGGCGTACTTGCGGAACGTTAAAGATAGGCAACTGCAAGAAAAGTATAAACTCACGGCGTTCATTGAGTAAGACTTGAACGAAATCCTTGAAGGAAAGGAGCCAAAAATTACAAAAGATATTAGTTTTGCGGACAAGGGAGTGAGATTTGGAAGAGGGAAGCCATTGTGCAGCGAGGTTATGTGGCCCGATCTAAAATCAACGACAGACTCAGCGACGGAAAGCGAAAATAAACCAGCCGTACCTTTTCAATATCGGTGCGAAAACGCAAGGGAAAGGGCGGGATTGATCTACTGGTATGGAAAAAGTGAGAAGACTGTAGGAGAAGAAAGCGACCGAAGACCGACTTGGAAAGCTAGTTTGGGGCAGGTGTCAAGTTGGCAGGTTATATGCGTGAGTAAACGCAGTGTTCGTACGAGTGAAAGGAGCCTAAATATAAACAGATAATTGATTCCGCGCGGTAAGGGAGGGATAGTCGGATGACCTCAGAGAGAGACGCTGTACCGGACTCGTCTGAAACCGCTCAAAATAAATTAGCGACGGAAAGTGGAATAGACCAATCGTACCTTTTACACGACATAGTTGACAAACTTGAAGAAATGATAGCCACAATCTAGCAAAGAAGCTCAGAAACGGTACGAAAATGTAAGGCAGAATTACCTTTGAATTAGTAATTTCGCTGTAGGAAAGGCCGGATTAATCTGGTATAGAAAAAAAGTTAGCCGAGTATATGCGGAGACAAAAGCGACCAAAAATAGACTTGGAGAACGAGGAGACGGCGGGTGTCGTGAAAGGATTAGGAGATTATATGCGTCATCATTGATAGCTCACGCGGGAAGCTATGAGATAGTGAGAACGAGGCTGTAGAGCGCATATATGCGCACCAGATGACCGGACTTGGGCCCGCGATTCGTGGTGCGGGAAAGTACACGCACAGGAAAGAAGGGAGGTCGACGAGCGATAGCTGAAAAGCGGCGCAAAGAAGACGGGAAAAGATACTGGCATCAGCTAAATCTTTTCCCAAACGAAGAGATCGCACCTTGTTATCGTGGTACATGACGCGCGCAAGCCGTGTATTGATCTTGCAGTCGAGGGCCTAATCTTTGAGGGCCGGCTGGTGAGGGATGGAGCGGAGAGGTAGCGGTCTGAGATGCTGCGGCGCTGACAGAGAGAGCGAGCAGATGAAGGGAGCGAGAAGCAAGGAAAAGTGGCGGAGATGGGGCGGAGATTTAGAGCAGGAAAAAGACATAGTTAGCGCGGGAGATAGAGGGGCAGCGGCGGAGTAGCGTGAGCGGACAAGGGTACTTGCCACCATCGCGTCGTTATCCTTATGTCAGAGAGGCGGGGAAGGAGGGGCGGGGCTGAAAGGGGTGACGGCACCTGTAAAAGCGAGTTGGTGGGAGAGCATGAATCAACTGAGGGAGGAGGGAGCAGGAGGATGGTGGCCGCGAGAGAGCAAGGAGCGTGCGTCGTCACGCCGGACTTGTGCCGTTGTTGTACTTTTGTTTGGCTGAGATTGTCGCCCTTGGTGGGCGCTTGGATGGGGCTTGGGAGGACGCAGCAGGCTCGAGGGTCCTGGCGAAGTGCGCGCAAGGCTGGTGAAGGGACTTGAAAGGCCTTTCCCGGCCCTTGCCGAAGTCACGAGGCCTTGACAGGTATCGACACTTTTGGTGATGCGGCGCCGCCCCACACGCTCCCCTTGGCATCATGCCGGCCGGCGTCCCTCGCGGATCCCACGGACGCGTCAGAGCATCTGGGCCCGCCGAAACGTTTTGTGCTTATGTGGCCTGCCGCTGGACGTCGCACTGGACGTGGCGGGTGGGTGGGAGGACGCGGTGGAGTGCTGTCAACGACAGGAACGCAGCGCATCGACTGAAGCAGGCTATGGGTGAATCGCCATTTTTTTTCTCACTTGGTTTCCCGTGATTTCCTTTTCCTTCAACACCCACCTCGTTTTTTCGTTGTCTTTCATCTTCGTTTTCTAATTTCGCCAATTGTTTTTCTCGCTCCTTGTCGTTGATTCTTCTCCTGCGCACCTCCTCCATCCCTCGTTTTCTCGCTCGTTGCATCCGCGCACCCCAGACCATGCGCACTGTATGTTTGTATGCTTCTCGCCGGGTTTCTTTATTATTCCGGCCTCTTATTACTTTTACTTTCTTGTGCATTGTCCTCTTTTCCTCGTCAGTGTCCTCTTTTCTTTGGCATTTCCTTGTCCTCGTTTACCCTTCACTTTCTTTCTTTCCGCACGCAAATGCACCTTTCCTTCCACGCGACGTCATTCAGATTCCGCTATTCTTATTCTGCGCCACCCTACCGTACCCCGCTTTTTATTGTTCTTTCCGAACGACGCGATGGTGCCTTTTTTCTACCCGCGGTGTAATTCCGAATCCGCCACTTGGTTTTTGCGCCACCGTATGTACGGAAGGAAGGCAATGCTTTTCCCGGAAGGGAGCTGGTGCGCTACCTGCGACGCGTGTCTCCGCGGCCGTTTTTGGGCGGCCGCCATTTACGTGGGCCTGCAGCGTTCGGTCGATGCGGGACGCGCGGCAGGCGCGGCGTGGATCTGCAGGAGGGCGGCATTAAGCTTTAGGGGGAACACTGCGTAAAAGGTAATAGTTACCTTGGCGAGCCTCAGCTGTCCCGCTCAATGTCCCGCAAGTGTTGGTAGCCATACTCACGGCCTAAAATTACACCCTTTTACCCATCTTCTCGCCGGCGTCGATCCTTACACATATATTGCTGTGCTTTGCAGCCCACCTCGTCCGCATCCCACCAGTTTCCACTGCAACCCAACAGCCAGCCCTCCTCGCGCACCACCCGTCCTCGTCCAATCCCTATTCTGCCCGATCGTGCTTGTGGAGCGGCGTCGATCGTGCCCTGCTCCGCCTCGTCGCCGTGCGGGCTCGGTCATCTCGAAGGCGTGGCGCAGCCTGTCGGCGTCTGGAAACGGCGGCTTACTTCTTGAAGGTGCGGCGCGGCACGGCGTTCACGCTTGTTTTCGGTTTCGTCGTCGCGCGGGCCGGCCGTTGTCCCGAGGGGTGGGGCGCAGCCTCCCTTTCCCTGGACATGGAGGCTTGGCGTCTAGCGCACGAGGGCATTTCGATCGGCCTTTCGCGCCGCCGTGTCCGATTCCGTGTCTCATTCCCCTGGTGGGTGTGTCCTGCTGCGCGGCGTGTTCTAGTGTGTTCGTTCCCGCCCGTTCTCCGCGGCGATGTATTGCCGTTTTTTTTTTCTTTCTTTTGCGGATACGGATGCGGATGGGTCCTGGTTTTTAAATTGTGTTGTTTGCGCGTGACGCATGTTGGGCCTGCTCGTCCTTACTGGGGTGGCACACGCAGGAAAGACTGGGTGGGGCGGTGGTTACGCTGCGACCTCTTGGGGACCGGGGACGCGCGGAGTGAACGGAATGGCGACGTGTGGATGGCCTCCATGGCGTGCAGCACTTGCTTTCATTGGGGCCGTTGTGCGTTCCCATCTGTGTGGGCTGACCCGTCTTACTTGTGGGTAGGGGGGGGAGGGGACGCGGTATCCGTTCCTACTTTTCTTTCTTTTTTCTCATTTTTAATTTCTCTCTTTCGTGGTTTTTTTTAAACAAAATCTGCGAGGCTAGCATGGTGCATTGTCACACGGCGTGGATCGCCGAGGCTTTTCCTTCTTTCAGTTATGTTTATGCATTGCTTCGTCTTTTCTTATGTATTACCGCATTTATTATCATTAATTCTACTCCCCACTTCCCATAGATTGACCCTGAACATCCTTCAGGATAATGCAACGTCTCACCTTGTTGAGCAATGGGTTATCACTGCCTCTTATCTCGGTCAGTTCCAGGAGGCACTGGGCGCGTTGGATATTTGGGGCGTGTTTTTCAGCATCAACATCCCACCAGCGTTCCTTTCAAACCAAAATACGACATCGCTATAGCAAATACTTGAGCACTAGGTCCACGACCTTCCCCACCCCAAACAAGTCCCACATCAATTGTTCGCACAAACGGCAAGCTGGCTCATAGACGAGTCCTTCTTGGAGCTGCTGGTGGAGAGCTGCGGGGTTGCGGGCGTCCAGTGCATCGATCCACAGGTGTCGGCGCGTGAACGGACTCATCTGGCGCAAGTTTATCACCTTGAAGGCGAGAGAGTACGCGAGGGTGCTTGCTTGCTGGATCTGACGAAAGCCTGTTCGACATTAACCATTAGCCCCCATCGCATTGATCAGGATGATGACGCACTGGAGGAGACACGGAACCTCGGCGCAGTATCCGGGCTCTGCTCCAGCCTTCTTGAGCCCCGCGAAAAACTTGATGGTAGGGTATGCGGTTTGCAGCTCATCATGTCGTAGGCGCCTGAGCCTCTCCTTCGCACTCGACCCAGGCTTCTTGGCTATAGAACTGCCAAATGCAATATATGGCGATGCGTGCGCGGCGATAAAACACACGGAAACCATGGTTGGCACTCGCGTATTCCCAGCGACCGCCAAGATATGACAGATGCCGGCGTATGCCAGTCCAGCCCGCCTGCACCTCTCCTCCATGCTCTGAGCTGATGGCGGCGGCGTCTCAACCAGCTTCGAGTGCTCGGCTCGGGCAACCAGAATCCCTACAGATTTGAAGTGAGCGGGTGATTCTCTTCAAAACCTGCTCTTGCTTACCTATCGCAAAATTCTGTTCCCTGACGAACAGTGGAGGGGAGCCGGGGAATAGCGAGACACGGAGGCCGCTGGCTTCGAGCTCCTCGTATCCCATGCTTGCGGGGGTCTATATGAGCACTACGCATCAATTGGCGGAAGGGAGCATCTTACATCGAGTTGGCAAGAGCGTTCCCGATCAGCTTATTCTCCCCCCCCTCCCGCAAATACCTGTATCGCGCGTGTTCTCAGTTAGACAAAGATAGGCAGGGGCCAATGTACAACAAACCCGTGGCTTTAGCGCGTTTCGCTGATGGTTTGTCAATTTTGATGGATTTTGTGCCCCAATGTTAGTGATCGCTATTAAACTGCGGCACAGGTTTTCTGCTGGGCTAAGCTCCTATGGATGTGTCAGCCTGAGGGAAAGACGCCAAGCCATCGACATACTCCTTGGCGCTCCATCGCGGGGTGGGGGGGGAAGAAATGGAGAAGCTCCTGCCCCTATGGGAGGTCTGAGACCAGCGGACCAGCCGCCGGTCTCAGACCATTGGCCCGCAGGCCCCTCGGAGTCGCGGGTAAAGGTTGAATTGGGTTGAGCTTATTGTTCACCACGTCTTTTGCATTTTGCATACATTGGATTGGCAATTCGAGATGATTCTGCTCAGAATACTGCACCAAGCCAATGACCGCATACGTCTCATGAAACGATCAAGGGCGAAACCTATGTTAGCGGAAATCATATGTTATTTTTAGGCCGATCAACGGCTAGCACTGCCTCGCAATTGACTTTACATCTTGGCAATCTCTTCTATCCCACCACAGCATTTCGAACTACGCACAGTAAGTGTTGTGCACTTGCATGGTGAAAGCATCTGAGACCATTTGCAGACCCAGTAATGACGCCGAGCGATGACCTCCTGCCTTCCAGCACGTGCATCTACAGTGATTGGTACACCGACCCGACGCTCCCTCGGCCCTGGTCAACGAACTGGAGGGGCTGGGAGAACTTGGAATTATGGCGGGAGCACACCGATGACGGTATGCTCAAGGTCGACAAGCTGTTCAAAGAGATGTGGAACGTTCCCGGCACCGTCATGCCCCTGGCGTACATGACCAGCTGGGGTGACCTATACTTCCTGTTCACCGCCGGCGGGCGCTATTATTACTGGGCGGACGGCCGCCTCACCGTGCACCGCATGGAGTTTGCGGGGCCGAAGGAATTCTTAGACCATGCGTTGTTGAAGTTGTCGAATATGCCGGACGTGGAGATCCCGCAGCAGGAGGACGATTACAGCTGGTGGCTATGACTTTCGGGAATGAGGTTGTTTAAATCCAGAGGCGGCCGTAAGTTCAGCTTCGACCGTTAAAAAATAACTTCGGCCTCACGGGCGGAGCTTTAAATCTCATTCGTGGCATTGCAACTATCTATATAAGAAACTTGGGCTTGAGCGCTACCTGAGCCACTGCGTGCGCATGGTAAATCCGTACTTACTGATCGCGGTATTCGCTTCTTTGCTTCAACCTAACACATAATAATCTCCGAATGAAAGGGAGGAAGCGGAAGTGGCGTACTCTATGGAACAGGGCTGCGTTCGGCAACGGTTTTGAAGAGTTGACGATGGGATACAGTAGGAGGAGGAAATCGATAAAATGGAGCTCTATAGTACGGCATATTTGATTCAGTGTGCACGAAAACCGTGTTGAACACCCGAAGTCCGAGTTCCTGAGGACGTGGGTTCAACCTTGAACCCGGCGGGACGAACGACACGCCCAAGGGTTGTGGTAGTCGGACACAGAGGCGGAGAGCTTGTCGTGGCCTGCGTGGGAGTGTTAGTAATGGTATAGTGGAATTCATAACGGAATAATTGGGGAAAGGAATAGGAAACGCGAAAAGAAATGATGAAAATCGCCAGAAAAAGAAATGAGCTCAAGAACCACTGACCCATGCACGCCCGGCTTCCCTGGCTTGGGCAGCAGCAGCACCGGCGAGAGAGTCTTCCTCTGTTTGATGGCGGCCGGGGCGTAGATGTGGAAACGTGCGTGCAACGGATGAGGAGATTTTGGACGACGTGAGCGCGCCCTTCCTGCGTTTCTGCTGGCAGGTGCGGGGACGGCGGGCTCCGCGGCGCCGAACGTCCCGGGGATCGCAGCCGGCGCGGGCGCAGAAGTAGACGTGTCCGCGTGTTCCGGAGGGTCCATGGGGCGCTTGCTCGCTTTCTTCCCCGGCAGTGAGGATGCGGATGTGGGTTTGGATTTGGTCTTGGTCTTGGACTTCGTCGACGCAGACGCAAGGGGAAGAGGGAAGCAGAGGGCGGAGTACCTGAGGACTACTGCACCTGCGACGACTGCGCCTGTGAGCGGCGCTTCGTGTGTGGAAGGCGTGCTTTGCGAGGAGCTCATACTAAGCTTGTTCGAGTCGAGCGCTTTGAGAGAGAGTCCAGGCAAGGCTGAGTCGAGGACGCTGGTAGACCGGGCGAGCATTTATGTGCAGAGTTGAAGTAGAAAGGAGTGGAGCCAGGCGTGAATTCAGCAACGTTAGTACGACCACGTGCTGATCCGCGCTGCGTACACATGTGAATACAGACCAATTCTGGGAACTGCCGCAACCAGTGGAAAAATAGTGGGCCTACTTATGCGTCAATGGATTATTTACCATTTAAAGAAATTAAAGCTGGAATACCTAATGGCTCCGACCCGAATCGAGAGAAGTCATCCGGTGACTTCTCCTGACGTCTCCGGACATTCGGCAATTTTAGGAGACGCAGGACCACCCCAATACTGAGCCTTACTCCCCTTCCTCTTACCTTAAACACATATGAATATTTCATCCATGTTGCCAATGAAAAAAATCCACAGAAGACGCACGTGCCATGGCTCCGACCCGAATCGAACGGCTGACTTTCTCCTTGTACACGGAACCGCGCACCAATATAATTTTTGAGACAAGCAGGACCACCCCCCTACTGAGCCTTGTTTTGATTCTTCCTACCTTGTATATACTCAGCTTTCCCCAAGGCATGAAGGACGAATATCATTTCGCTGCCGTAGATGCCACGACATCGCTCAGACACGAGTCTAACAGGCGACTTTCCCCATCCAATTGGTCGTACTTAGAAAGTGTGAAGCTGAGCTATATCTTCGAATGTTTTGCCCCATGGACAACGAAAAAAAAATGAAACGTTCTAGTCCAAGGTCCAGGCCTCACGCCTAAATCGAACGGGTGATTCTCTCTATCCAATCTTCTAGTTTACATAGTTTTGGCAGATGCGAGACCACCCCGCTACCGAGGAATCTTCTCATTTTTCTGACCTTTACAACCTTGCTGCGACGTTCATTTGATTCAACTCCAAATGGCAAGGCTTTCTTCAATTGCAGACCAACTCAGACTACATTTCCCGCTCTCATGTCTTCTCTCCATTGAAGCTCCCTCCGCTCCCATGGTTAGCCTAGTGCTACGAAATTTAATAATGAAATACATAGTCCAGCAAAGCTGGCTACTGTGAGTTCCGCGTAATTCTGATGTGTCGGATTGGAGGCAGAACCCCGCAAGAGTCATCAATAAACCAACTAGTTGGTGCAAAAGCCGGGTGGTCGAAGGTTGGATTCAAACTACATATATATATATATTACCGAGAACAAGGAATGCTACTTCAATCATTCACAGGAGCTGCTGCGAACACAGCCCGATGCCACGGCGTTCGATTATAGAAGAGGAAGCGTCCGAGTCGCACGCCCCCAAGAAAGGAGCTGATATCTACGGCTCGGCACAGCTGAAGGTCCGTTGCACCTACAAAGCAACGTTGCGGAAGGTGAGCATCTGGGCCTTGAGGCGCTCAATCTGGCCGGGAGTGAACTCTGTCATGCAAGCATCGTCGCTGCAGTCCATGTAGTTGTGGATGGGGTCGACGCCGTCGTCGGTACAGGTGTCCTTGGTCGTGGGGCAGCCGAAAGTCGGCTCAGCCTCAGAGGGGGTGTCGGACACCCCATCGCCGCCAGCGCTGCATGCACCCTGGAATGTGTGGAACAGACCAACCCAGTGACTATAAATTGAGCTATCAGCGAAAGGAGGGAAATATTTCGCAGGACTTACCCGGCCTCGTGAGTAAGAGTCTGGCCGCTGCAAAGAGGGTCGGTCATTCTTGGTCAAAGAAGTCAAGGGTAAGAGAAAGCGTACAGATTGTAGGGGGCTTCGGTACCACCAGGTACCGACGAGAAGAGCATGACGACACCATCATTGATGTGATCGAAGGAATACAGGAAAGGGAAGGTCGAGTATCCAAGCAAGCCAGCTGCTTCTCCAGTGGTGAAACCGACGGCTATTATGGGAAGTGAGAATCCGTACAGGCGATTGTGGTCGACGACTTACTGTAAACGTTCAAGTCGGCGGCACCGCCAGTCCGGAGAGCCGTCTTCATATCATTTTGAAGAGGCGAGAAGTCCCAAACTTCGTTGAACCAAGTAGCGTTGACAGTGCGTGTCACGCCAGCCGTAACCCAAGTAATACCCGAACCGGCGTACGCAATATTCATGACGGCGGTTTGGGCCTCCAGCTGGTCGTCTCTAAAAGGGCGCCAAAATGAGACATTAATCCATCGACACTGCACCAAAATACGCACGGCACATTGCCCCCGGCAGGGGTCTCGTCTTCGCTAACGACATGGTAGAAGATCTGCAACTAATGTTAAATGGGAACCGGGCAGTGGTGAACATATCCGTACATTGAGAGTCGCCTCTTGGGGCGCAAAGTCCAGAGAAGGCACGGGGGTGACTCTGAGGGCAGCAAAGCGCGCCTCAGAGGCAATGAGGTCCTCGTCGCTGATGACCGTTCCACATTTCCTATAGAAACGTCAGACAAAGAATCAGACTGGAGAGAGGGACACATACCGAATCAAACGCGTGCGGTTCGCCGCCGGGGGAGAGGCAAAGACGGAAGACGCAAGTGCGAGGATTGCAGGGACAGCGAACAACATGGTCGATGAGAAGGTTGATTGGTAGTGAACCTGAAGAGTCGGATTTTCGGTCGCCTTTTGTAACCAGGAAGCGTCCGTCCATCCGGAGGAATGAGTGAGATTTTCCCCGCCTGTGAGAAGATAAAGGTTCTACAGTGACAGAATACGGCCTCAGACGACCGCGACGCCTATAAGTACCTAAGGCCTAGTGTTGCCGCGGATTGATGGGAGGCAAAGGGGGTGCAGTCAACTCTCCACCTACCTACCTCAGATATTCTGGAGAATATATCTATCGCTATGGGAAATCACCCAATATTAGTTTTGACATAACCTCTTTCAATGCGGCAATGCCGGTGAATAAGTACCTCGCAGATTAATTTCCCCAATTTCTAGGTTGACAGGAGAATTGAGGTGCCATTTTCTTCGCGGATTCCCCTTGTGTGATGGCAGCTTGACATCGTGAAATCAGTCGGCATTCCCGCGATAGACAGTAAGTAAGCCAACGTGCAAATTCTTGTTCGTTCTTTTTGGGCGTAAAATGCTCTGTGAAAATCTAAAAATTTGACCACTGCAAAATAATAAAAAGGTCCATTTTTTGCCCCCCTGTAAGGCACCGGTATTGGGAGGATCATATCGTTTTTATATTATTCGCTCTGATGTGGCGGTGTTGCCATCACCAAGGCTCGGTGACATCGAGTTGGACAACTCAGTGCGATTTCAAGACATCACGCATATGATTTTAAAAATCTTAAGGAGCCCGCCGCCAACCTCATTTGGCCTGAAAAAAATGTTAAGTGTACAAATACGTTTTCTACACCGATTCATACTCATTTTTGAAAACAGGATCAATTATGATATGAAAGCTGGCCTCCGGCTGGACCCCCTCCACCCCATGTAAAGATATTTGATTCTGACACCCCCCTTGCCAATGATATCCCTAAATGATAATATGACTTATCCTGGGAATCCGGAGTTTGGAGCGGCCCTCACTTGAGCTCACTTGTGCTCGGATTACCTTGATTTTTCGCGGAACGTACTCCACCATACATAGTGCATTAAACTAGCAATGAAAATGAAGGGACTCCGGCCAGAACTGAGCGAACATCAGGCCTATGGGAAAATCACATATTAATTTCAACCGGTCAAAGGGATAATTTTAACGAGGACCCCGGTTTCTCAGAGAAACCCCGTACATCAGAGAAATGTTTGAAATTTCTAATCAGAAACCCCTCCATCGGTGTTATCCCACGCTACGGCCATCTGTTATCCGACGCTTACGATGACTCCGAAACCTGCTGTAGCGTGATGAAGACATGAAGACATTCTAGCTGGGAATGCTCTCTTCCAGTCTGCAATTGAATTCCGTGAAGCCAGAGTTAGCCGAGTGGCTTGGCCGAATGGCTTGCGCCGCTTAGCGGAGTTTGAATTGGCTGGGGCGGGCTTGTGTGGCGTGGCTTGTGGCGTGGCGTGGCTTGTGCTCGCTTAACACTAACAGTTCCACTGCAAGTAATTTGATCATATCTGCTCCACTATGCTTGGATACTTTTCTCGTTCATCAGCATCTTCCTATATCCATCCCTATCTCCCGAGCCATAAATTTTGCCGCCTGAAAACATGTCATTGTAATCATCGAGTATGTGAGCCCAACACTGCCTCCGGCGAGCAAGTCTTCTTGCATTTTTGGTTAAATATAACTATATCTTTGCTCCCATTGTCCCGCGAAATCAATTCAAAGTCAACTATATTCATTAATTCAACTCTACGTTGCTTCCTTTGTTCGACCACTTCCTGGTCAATTGGACAGAATTCATTGCAAATTCCCCACTTCCACACCACACCAATATGGTTATAATTTATTCAGGCCAGTATGAGCATTCTAATCTACCCTGAAATCTGCATCTACGCTATGAACGACGATACCGAGTCAAATGGGATATCATTTTTGAACATCTTCGCACCATTTTCTTTTTTTGGCTCTCCGCTGCCCGGTTATCGACACTACCTGTTTCCCGCATGCGCGCACCCAGTGGTTGGCCTCGAGGGGAGCCGTTTCTTCGTGCTTTTGCTTGCATCTTTCTGAGCCCCCTCTGGTGAGTTCTGGCGCACTTCGTCGTTTTCTCGGCTTCAATTTTGTCACTTCCCCTGCGCTTCTACGCAGCGATACCCGTACCTTTCCGCTCCTTCTTTGGGTCAAGTTTCGCCCGTTTTCTTCTCAGCATCGACTTCTTCATCTAATCCCAGTGTCCGTATCCAATTGCCAGCCTCCTGAGCGCGTGCGTGCTTTGGATAAAGAAGGTCTCTAAACTCCTGATGATCGAATGGGCTTTCCTCGGGAGTGCAGAAGTGATCCGAGCTTAGCAGGAGAGGGGATAGACCGATAGAAGTGTTCTTGGATGGAGTGGTAATTGAGTCGATAAGCATTTGGTCAATCTCGTCATTTGAGTCGTCATTTGAGTCGTCATTTGAGTCGTCTAAAACTGGGATGGGGTCGGCCGACGGAGGTGCAGGAATATTCGCATAATCGAACTCTATTTCACCCACAGTTCTGGAACCGTAGTCCGCAGCAGAATGGTTTGTGTCAGGATCAACCACAAACGATTTTGTCACCCACAAGCCCTTTTGCGCATATCCAAGCCATTATGTAGGGGTGCAAGCCCGTTTGTACAAGCCACACCCAAGCCACCCGCCCAACAAGCCAAGCACAAACCCCCAATTCCAACATCACTGACACCATAGGGAATTAACCTAGCTGTGCACAATGCCATGCGTCTGTTCATTGGCTGAATTCTGTACTGAACTTCAAGGGATTAATCAACAAAATTATTTCTGCACAAGCCACCTTGCTCACGCAGAATGGCTTGTGGCACGTGATACAAGCCATTCTGCTCGAGCCCACGCTTGCCCATGTCCACCCATGCCCGCCCTCCCTACGACATTCAAAGTCTTATATAACATCTCATGTATCCAATTCATGATTTCCACAGGTTTCTAAACCCACACTGATTTTCGCAAACCACGCCCCCACCCATTTGACGGCATCAGACAAAATGGCTTGCGCACACCGTTTGGTTTGCAGCGACTAAGGACCAAAATAAATTGAAATCCGCTATTTTTCGGAGTTCAGTGGCTCCTATATCGGTGTAAGTAGTGATGGAATGAGTTCTAAAGCGTCAATAAAAAAATTCATAATTTAACAAATTTCTGTCGCAAGTCACGCCCACGCCAGTTTGATGGCATCAGACAAAGTGGCTTGCGCACGCCGTTTTGTTCGCAGCGACGAAGGACCAAAATAAACTGAAATCAGTTATTATTTGGGGTTCAGTGGATCCTACAACAGTGGAAGTCGTAATGGAATGACCTCCAAAGCTTGAATAAAAAAACTCATAATTTAACAAATTTTTGTCACAAGCCACGCCCACGCCTGTTTGATGGCATCAGAAAAAATGGCTTGCGCAAGCCATTTTGCTCGCAGCAACTAGGGGCCGAAATAAAATGAAAGCAACTATTATTTGGAGTTCACTGACGCCATATAACAATGAAAGTTGCAATAGCATGAGTTCCAAACCTTGAATCAAACAAATTCCGCCCATACTGGGCACAAGCCACTTTGTCACCAGAATGGCTTGTGATGGCAGTTGAGACGTTCAACCTGGCGCCAATTCACCTAGATCTTGCTGCAACATGATAGGAGCAGGTAAATTAGATGTATCTGAGATGGCATTGACCTTGTTCCATGCATGAATTCTGCGACTTTTCGTGACAAGCCGTACCCACGCCCATTTTGATGGCATCAGACAAAATGGCTTGCGCAAGCCACTTCGTTGCTGATGAAAAAGAACAATGTCCTGGCACATTCTGGGCCTGATAATCCTCCAGAACATTCAAATGTCTTCATTGGGGCAGTTTGCATCAAAGATTTCAGTAGTTATGCTCATTCGGTTGGTTGCGGTCAAGACCCTGGTACAACCAACGTCAACTACTGAGAGCCACAACCTAGAATTGCTGTCCTGAGGGCTTTTTTCAGCTCTGTTAGACTATCCCAAAGCCTTTTGTGAAGGAATCTGTTCAAATTTCAATTTGAGGCACTTAACCACATGTGTGGTTCAAAAGTCGGGCGAGTTGAACACTGTTTCTGTGAATCTCTTTGCATGGTGGACACTTCTTACATTATTTTCAATACAGGTGGATTCTCGGAAGCCTGGTCTATCCCTACAAGCTCACAAGCCCGCTGGCTTGCATGTCGAGCGTGAGTTGCCCTTATCATCTTTCACGGCGATGACGAGCATTCCCCAAATATAAAAATTATGTGACAATTGATGTCCTACATACATGCAGAGAACATAAGGTAGTGTATCTGCCCCATAAAATTCAATGCCAGGGCCCTACATAAGGCGCAGTGAGCGCAAGCCACTTCAGTTTTTTGGCTGATGCCAAGCCGGCAAAATGGCTTGCCAAGCTGACAAAATGGCTTGCAAGCCGAAATCACTGCGTTCCCTGGGCGCCGAGGCACAGGCTCTGCCGAGGTGTGCCGAGATCTGCAGATTTAACTCCGTTTTCCAAGCTCCGTTTGACCCAGTTCATGGCCAGGGAAGGTCCGTGCGGCACTAAAATCCATGCTAGTGAAAAAAAATGCGTCTTGAGTGAGGCGTTGTGGCTGTTTGGCAATAAGTTTGGGCTGATGGCGGCAGGGCGGCAGCACAGGGACGCACAGCCTGTGCCGAGGTCTGCCGCGATGTGCCGCCGTCATCGCCACGTGGCCTGCCTCGGGCTCTCGGCACACCTCAGCACAGGGCCGCAGACCTTTGCCTCGGTGCCCACGGAACGCAGTGAATGCCGGGCTTGGGCTTGTGATGCCACCAAAATCCAAGCCCAAGCCCGAAACAAGCCATTCCGCGCGGGCGCAAGCCACTTTTGCAAGCCAAAAAGTGGATTCTCCCGTGAAGCCACTCAAGAGGCACTGTTGTATTTTATCTGGGGGTCATGACTTATCACGGCGTCGATGCCTCTGCACTCCATATGCATTGCATAACTTCAACAAAAATGCACTGTGTCATGATCTCCCAAGCGTTACACAAGAAGGCCCAAGCCTGCCGTTTTTTCAAATATTTTCAGCATTCCCGTATGATGCGTTAACACGGTGTATCTGGACCGCCACTGCCCTTTTTGTGCCGTCTCATTGACTGCATTTTTTTATTCACGTGCCCAGTGAGTGTTTTTCGCATTTTGTTTTTGATATTTAATTTAATTTTATGTATCAGTCAACGCAACATGGAAGACAGCCGGCGCGAGAAAATCTTGGATCCACCTGTCATTTCCCACAAGGGTCGCTCCCGTACCACGCTTGACCGTCGAATGCGTGAGAGGGATGCGCACGTGGTGGCGGTTCCTCGGGTATTAATTCTGCGAGGCCGCGAGCCCAAGATTGTGAAGAGGACTCTTCACAACCAGCTGCACCTCCTCCGAAAAAAATCCCGCTCAGGTCGTCCATACAAGTATGCATTGTGTCGAAAGGATTGCGTCTCCTCCAAGAGTAGAATCTCTGATGTATTAGCTTTGAATACAGTTGAACTTAAATATTTATGGCGGCAGGAACCGTGGAATATCTTCGGCGATCAATGATCTGAGTGACCCACTGGAGGTCGGCCGGCGGGGGCTTCACGAGAAACCCGGTTATAACACATCCAACTTTGGAAGGGTTTCTCTGAGAAACCGGGTTCCTCATTAGAATTATCCTGGTCGAAGGACTCTTTAGTGCTCTCAACTCGGGCCATGGCTTGGCCGGCCTGGCTTGAAAAATCTCGGGTCAGAGGCCAGGTTCAGCCAAAGCCAGCATGTTGGCTTGACGTTTTATTTACGAGAAATTTCATGAAGCATAATAGGAAGGTGGAGGTTCAAATCCTCCCGAGGGAATACGGCATTGACCCCCGTTTTCCTTTGTCGTTCAATTCATTTCAAGTGCTGCACACATTAAACGCTGAATATCAGGGCGAAAGGCGACAATGTGGACGAATAAATATTAATATGTGCAGGAGGTAGGTAGGATTGGAGTGCGGAGTTTAAATTTCAGCGGTGTCGAAGTATTTTCACATACTAGAATACACAGCAACTAGATCCCCCACTCCTCACTGTATTAACCCAAACCCGTAATGTGCGGGTGGCTAGGAGCCTGGTATGGCCGGAGGCACTTAGCGGGCCGCGTTCCGCTCGATCGAATGATGATCGATATTGCGATCATTGTGCGATCACGTTCTCACGCTCGTCTGCTTCTACCACCACCACGACGCTGAGCTACATAGTGATTCTGGTTGTGTTCACCGTCTTGCCGCAATAAATCGGGATGCCTCGTTTATTTTTTCAAGATCTAGACCAAGACGTCTTTTTTTCAATCCTCTGCTGGTGCGATATCTACGCTGCGATATCGGTTGGCCAGGTACTGCGCACTACATAGATTGATGACAGCCACTGACATATTCAGACCTGTAGACATCTACATAATCAGGTTTTCCGCTGGAGCCTCTGGCTGGTTCTTCTGGCCAACCTGAAACGCAAGCTCTTCCTTGATTCGGCGCTTGCAGATGACATCCGTGACAACGTACCAGTGGAAGGTCTCATAGATCTGGTGAAGCGTATCCTGACTGGCCCCGAAACGTGGTCGCCCGTGAAGGGCACTGGAAGCTTCGTGCCCAAGGTATATAAACAGATTGCGCTGCATCCTGCAGTTCACACTGGCCCTGGAATCCGCGAGTGGGTGAACGAGGCCAAGTTGCTACGCGGGGGGGATTATGTCCTCTTCAATAACTCGCGAACTCTCGAGTGCTGGAGCGTTGCGTCCGATATAATGATATGGACGCACAAATCTCGGTTGGCGAACGCATCCGTGGTTAGATTCACAGCGCAAGTGCTTGATTGTGGCGAATCGGCCGTTATCATGCTCTGTGAAACGACTTACAGAGCGGATAACCCCGCGAAGTACGTTGCTTGCCTCCTTTGTTACGCCCGTCCATACAGTAGAGCTGATCGTTTATCGTACATCTCCTCCATCCAGCTACATAGAGATCGTAGCTCTGGATCTCCTCAGAGGCACTCCGACAGCTTACTCGTAGCACGAGCACCGAGTACAAGCTTAATCTCGTTTTCGCAAGCCGTCATATCCGGTGACCTCGCTGCCGTAATGATAACCCCAGGCAGGCACGATCTTTTCCTGCTCAATTGGAAGGAAAAGTCCGCATTGATACTCGCGGGCAACCCAGTAAATCTTTGTGCTTATTTATTACAGGCACTTAACTGACTGAGACTCAAAATAGGCATCCGCGCAACGAATGGCATTAATTCCCCACTACATTATCGTCGCAGATCCTTCAGACGCCAAGACAATAATCCATGTCATCTCCATTGATTCCATTCATCGTCACTTCCACCAATTTCTCCACTCGAGGAGGACTCAGACGAAATCAATTCGATATCCCTCATTCACATTCCAAAGGTTATCTTCCAGGAGGTTGTTTCCAATGCGTACCCCGTCTGCCGGCGGTACGATGCGCTACAGATGTCCGTCTTTGAGAGCCCACTGCAGGATGGTGTATACCGGGTATAGGTTTACGCGCCGACAGCGAGCTCTAAATCTAGCCAGGGATGCGCATTGTGCCGCTACCAGTTTTCGGTACTGCCAGGCGGAGTACCGGAGTGGCGGGATATGGGCATCGCAAATTTTGCAGGGAACTGGCGCTCTTTTCGACTCCTTAGCTATTCTGGCCACACTCAAGTTTTTGATTGGTCTGGTTCCCGGACACAGCTTATTCTGCCCCCAGTCCCGTCTCGGGAGCACGGAAACGTGGATCTCGATTGTTGTGGAGATTATGTGGACGTTGCACCGTATTCTGGGGCTTTGACCTATGCGACTAGATTCTCACTGGTTATCACATATTTCTTGTAGGCGATTTGCACACGGTAGCTATTATAGCCAGCTAATGGAAAGTGGTATCGCGAGTTCAAAATTAGTTGGTGCGAAAGCTTGGCGAAAGCACAAGTTGAAAAATAGTATTCACCAGGGTAGAAAATAGACTCTTGCCATTTCTCAAATATGAGCATGGTCACGTCAACCTAGAACGAGACGGATCTCAGAAAATCCCGAAAAAAAAGGTCGTTCGGATGTGGGGAGTTTGCTATGCAGTTTGTTCAAGTGTTCCGTACACCACGGCCAATTTATTCTTTGTTCAGCACCTGGACAATTAATAGTTGGAATAATTATCTGAGTGGACAAGAGACTGATTTTTTTGATCTATAGTTAGCGAAGGGGCAGTATAAGTTCGCATTCAGGGCTTCAGCTTTCGTACATACATAATATATCAGTCTCGTTGTACCACCTAGAGGAATATTACATGACTGCGTGTTGAACTGGAGGGCGGTACCAATGTTGGCATCCCCTACTCCGAGCCACGGCCAGTAAGTCTGACCGTGGGTTGGCTTGTTTTTGTTACTCTGTTCGTCATGTTATGCTGGCTTGAATGATGAATAAGGAATATCAATTGTGATTATTGGATAAAAAGCTTAACTAGGTTAAATAGGGGGACCGTGATGACACCAAAGGGATTGCCGTCAGTGTTGATGGTCGTGGTTATGCGATCCGCAACGTCGTCCACATAGCTCCACTGCATGGTGGGAAACCGAATCGGAGAGCCTGGCAGCTCGATGGCGATTTCTGAAAACTGTGTCGTGCCAGTATTAGGGTGATCGAGCAGCCCCACGATATTGGCCGCCTCCAAGCCAATCAATGCCCGCGTCAGCTTTGGACTGTTGAATAGTGAAGAATAAAAAGAGCTGAGGGAGTTGATATTCAGACACGGGGAGTCGAACCCCGGCTTGCGAGCTACGCATGGGCGCTGGGCTCGCGGTGCGCCGTACACCGCGTCCGATTATTTCCTTTGTTCTCAGTATCTCAGCCTGATTAAACCTAGAGAAATTTCAGTGTAAGAAAGAAAAAAGAGCAGAAGAGGAAATCGGATGCAGGGAGTCGAACTCCGGTCTGCGCGCCACACTGTAGAATCTTGTCAGGTAGGCTCGCGGTACGCCGTACACTACATCCGCTTTCCTCCTTCATCCATGCCTTCTTAAACTGTAGACTTTCAGTGTAGGAGGGGAAAAAGGATGGAGAAGCAATCATTCGAACGTAGGGAGTCGAACCCCGGTCTGCGAGCCACCTCTTCAATCTTTTCCAGAGGTGGATCCATACACCACGTCCGCTTTCTTTCCATTGTCTATTTACTTATTAACCTGTGGACATTTTCAGCATACGAAGGAAAAATAATGCTGAAGGAGATAAATCGGACGCGGGGGGTCTTGAAGGGATCGAGGTGGGCTCGCGGTGCGGCGTGCAGCACGTCCGAGTATTTCCTTTATCCATGCCTTGAATTAGCTGTGATAAAAAAACAAGTGTGAGAAAAAGGGGAGGACAAGATAGTTGTAATTCGAACGTGGGGAGTCCAACCCCGTTCTGCGACATCCTAAGTTTACGTGGAAAGGAAGCTTTAAAGCGTGCTCGAGGTGCGCCGTACACCATGTCCGATTATTTGGTGTGTCCATGCCTTGATTTAACCATAGGTTTTTCAGCAGGCGCAGTAAACGACAAAGGGAAGTTTAATCTGTAATTCAGACGCGGGAGTCGAACCTCGGTCTGCAAGCGACTTTGAACTTGACGATCAAATGTGCTCGCTGTGTTCCATGCACCACGTCCGAGTATTTGACTACTTGTAACTCGAATATCCTACGATAACTTCAGTAGGCGTAGTAAAAAAAAAGGAAAGCAGCCGCATTTCGGCAAATTGCGGAGAAAAAAAAAGCAATCAGAGATGTAGAATTTGGACGCGGGGAGTCGAACCCCGTCCTTCGAGCTAACACCTTCAGAATATGACTCCGAGATGAACTCGCTGTGCGCCGTGCACCACATCCGATAAATTTACATCCTCATGCCCTGCGTTAACTAGAGAATTGTCAGCGTAACGAAAAAAGAAAAGAGGGAGACGGCAGGCAAATTCGGACGCGGGGAGCCAAACCCCGTCCTGCGGGCTGCAATCTCAAGAAAATCATCCAAGGTGGGCCCTACCGTGCGCCGTACACCACGTCCGAATACTTTGCTGTCTTCAAGGCCTAGGTAAGCTGGAGAAATTTTCAGCAGGGGGAAAAAAACTGAAAGACGAAGTATTCAGACGCGGGGAGTCGAACCCCGTCCTGCGAGCTTCGCCTAATGCAGTGGTGACAGCAGTCTAAGGTGGGCTCGCGGTGCGCCGTACACCACGTCCGATTATTGGGTGTATTCAGGACCTGTATCAAGCGGGGTGTTGTTTTTTTGGCAAGAGATCTACGTATACGCACATCTGCCTGTGATCTGCGCCGTCTTGATATGCCGTGATAGTAGGTGGTTGAACGTGGTAGATCCACGCTGTATGCACTTGTTGTCTGTCCACAAGTCCTCTCCCGCATGAGAAATCCTCAAGGGGAAGGAAGTTAATCGAAAATAAATGCATTTACTACGGGTGCGAGGTGTCTGTCTGTTCGGCCACTGGGAGTTGTGGAGGCCAATTTGAACCTCAGGGAAGCGAGGTTTAGCTAGTTCCCTTGCGTAGACTTGGACGGACCCAGACTGACCAACGCACAACGACCCAGAACCAGCTCTCGTCTGAGAGTGAGTCATGATTCATGAATGAAGAATAGCCTGAGCGTTCGAGTTTCATGTACGTGGTTAGCAGCGGAGGCGAACGTATTATGCGTAACGTAGACTCTGAATCGGTAGAGGAGACCGGTGGCAGAAGAGCGGAAACTGAGCTGCAACTGCAGGAACTGAATCAGTACTATCGTCCCCCTAGAACTCGGACACCTAAGGAGAATATGTGAATATCGTTTTATCCGTGAGGTCTAGGCTCAAGCTGAGTGTATCAATCGTCAGTAATTTGTCTCTTACCCAGGTCACAATTTTCGTTTCATAAGAAACGGGCAAGAATTCACCAAACGGCGCCGTTCTTTCGGGTGCGGTTCAGTTTCCGAGTTCTAGGTGATGGCCGGATTTGGGATTTCACTGTAACCTTGTATGCTGCCTCCCCTCGATCCAATCTAACTTCTTGTGCCACATTTAACCCTCAAAATCATCTTCAAACTTCACTTGGATGATTTAATTCTACGGGATCAGGATTTACGGTTGTTTTCAGCAACATGTCTGTAGAAGGTTCACTTGGAGGGATATGGACGAGATGGAGCTCTCCGCACCCTTTCTCATGTGCATTTTAACTGTTTCAGATGGATTTTGCGCTGTTCAAAGATTTGTTCCACTGATGCCAGGCTCATTGCAGCATCGACAATAAACTGGAGCTGGCGGCTGGCCACATCCTCAATTTCCATCTTTGGCATAGATTCGAGTCAAAATTCATTACAAAATTGTGCAGCAGTACTCAACCCGATCTCATGAACCCATCTCCATGCATTTCAGGCCTGCTGTAGTACCATCTTTCGTGGAACAGGCCAGACCCCAGATCTGGAAATATCTGAATTTCAAGATTGTGATGGGACCAGCTTTCATCCGACCATGAAACTTGGTATAAATGTTCATTGACACGCTATACACATTATATCGTTCATTAATTCGTATCTATATGACCACAGGATCTTGGGTGAATGCATATATCTAAAAATAGCCCATGTATCAAATCGTTTCGAATTATCCATAGGGCTCCACTGGACCTTGGGTACATCTCTTGGTAGAAATTCATAGAGGGCCTATTGCAGATTATATCACACCAAAGTTCAAAGACAACGGCGCAGAATTGAGTGAGATATACTCGTTTGTCCGAGTACTAGGTTTGTCCGGAATGGTGGGGACGATAGTAGTATTCCGTTTTACCCTCTCATCAACGCACCTGGCAACGAGCTAACCATACTTTCCCCTCATCGAGTCTCTTAGTTCTTTTGCACATACATGCATCAGACATGTATTAATGAATGCCGGAGGATACTGGGGGGAAAGGTGTGCAGAATAAAATTAGAATAAATCGTTCCAGCTAGACAGGGCAGTTCCGGACCCATAGGGCACAATAGTACTGTCTATCGCGGGAATGCCGACTGATTTCACGATGTCAAGGTGCCATCACAGAAGGAGAATCCGCGAAGAAAATGGCACCTCAATTCTCCTGTCAACCTAGAAATTGTGGAAAATTAATCTGCGAGGTACTTATTCACCGGCATTGCCGTATTGAAAGAGGTTATGTCAAAACTGATATTGGGTGATTTCCCATAGCGATAGATATATTCTCCAATATCTGAGGTAGGTAGGTGGAGAGTTGACTGCACCCACTTCGCCTCCCATCAATCCGCGGCAACACTAGGCCTTAAGTACTTATAGCCAGCGGCTGCGTCGCGGTCGTCTGAGGCCGTCTTCTGTCACTGTAGAACCTTTATCTTCTCACAGGCGGGGAAAATCCCACTCATTTCTCCGGATGGACGGACGCTTCCTGGTTACAAAAGGCGACCGAAAATCCGACTCTTCAGGTTCACTACCAATAAACCTTATCATCGACCATGTTGTTCGCTGTCCCTGCAATCCTCGCACTTGCGTCTTCCGTCTTTGCCTCTCCCCCGGCGGCGAACCGCACGCGTTTGATTCGGTATGTGTCCCTCTCTCCAGTCTGATTCTTTGTCTGACGTTTCTATAGGAAATGTGGAACGGTCATCAGCGACGAGGACCTCATTGCCTCTGAGGCGCGCTTTGCTGCCCTCAGAGTCACCCCCGTGCCTTCTCTGGACTTTGCGCCCCAAGAGGCGACTCTCAATGTACGGATATGTTCACCACTGCCCGGTTCCCATTTAACATTAGTTGCAGATCTTCTACCATGTCGTTAGCGAAGACGAGACCCCTGCCGGGGGCAATGTGCCGTGCGTATTTTGGTGCAGTGTCGATGGATTAATGTCTCATTTTGGCGCCCTTTTAGAGACGACCAGCTGGAGGCCCAAACCGCCGTCATGAATGCTGCGTACGCCGGTTCGGGTATTACTTGGGTCACGGCTGGCGTGACACGCACTGTCAACGCTACTTGGTTCAACGAAGTTTGGGACCTCTCGCCTCTTCAAAATGATATGAAGAAGGCTCTCCGGACTGGCGGTGCTGCCGACTTGAACGTTTACAGTAAGTCGTCGACCACAATCGCCTGCACGGATTCTCACTTCCCAATAGGCGTCGGTTTCACCACTGGAGAAGCAGCTGGCTTGCTTGGATACTCGACCTTCCCTTTCCTGTATTCCTTCGATCACATCAATGATGGTGTCGTCATGCTCTTCTCGTCGGTACCCGGTGGTACCGAAGCCCCCTACAATCTGTACGCTTTCTCTTACCCTTGACTTCTTTGACCAAGAATGACCGACCCTCTTTGCAGCGGCCAGACTCTTACTCACGAGGCCGGGTAAGTCCTGCGAAATATTTCCCTCCTCCTTTCACTGATAGCTCTATTTATAGTCACTGGGTTGGTCTGTTCCACACTTTCCAGGGTGCATGCAGCGCTAGCGGCGACGGGGTGTCCGACACCCCCTCTGAGGCTGAGCCGACTTTCGGCTGTCCCACGACCAAGGATACCTGCACCGACGACGGCGTCGACCCCATCCACAACTACATGGACTACAGCGACGATGCTTGCATGACAGAGTTCACTCCCGGCCAGATTGAGCGCCTCAAGGCCCAGATGCTCACCTTCCGCAACGTTGCTTTGTAGGTGCAACGGACCTTCAGCTGTGCCGAGCCGTAGATATCAGCTCCTTTCTTGGGGGCGTGCGACTCGGACGCTTCCTCTTCTATAATCGAACGCCGTGGCATCGGGCTGTGTTCGCAGCAGCTCCTGTGAATGATTGAAGTAGCATTCCTTGTTCTCGGTAATATATATATATATGTAGTTTGAATCCAACCTTCGACCACCCGGCTTTTGCACCAACTAGTTGGTTTATTGATGACTCTTGCGGGGTTCTGCCTCCAATCCGACACATCAGAATTACGCGGAACTCACAGTAGACAGTTTTGCTGGACTATGTATTTCATTATTAAATTTCGTAGCACTAGGCTAACCATGGGAGCGGAGGGAGCTTCAATGGAGAGAAGACATGAGAGCGAGAAATGTAGTCGGAGTTGGTCTGCAATTGAAGAAAGCCTTGCCATTTGGAGTTGAATCAAATGATGGTTAACAAAGTAACTTATGCAAATTAACTTAGTCATACAAAATTAACTTTACTTTACTTTTGGCTGGGTAAGTTAATTTGTCAAGTAAAGTAAAGTAAAAGTAAAAGTTAAAGTTAAGTACAGTAAAGTAAAGTAAAGTAAAGTAAAGAAAGTAAAGTACAGTAAAGTAAAGTAAAGTAAAGCTAAGTACAGTAAAGTAAAGCAAAGTAAAGCAAAGTACCGGAAAGTACAGTAAAGTCACGGCGCGTTTGGGTAAGCACCACTGCGACATCCAAGCGAACCTGGGCCAGAAATCGAGGTTCCTCGTACATTTATAGTTCGAAAAGGTCATTGCACCCTCAAATTTAGGGCCAAACTCGAAAACATGTTCTATACCAGGTGTAACTTGGCTGGAGTGACGGGATAAGTAAGTTTGCGCTTGTTTCATGACGAACTTTGAGCGCAAGTAGTACAAAAGGACTCAAGTAAAGTGAAAATAAGTGGTTGAGTCAACGGGTATTAACTCTAAAAGCTCGAACTTTGTGGATGCAATGCCCGTATATGCGGTGCCTGGGGTCAAAGGCGCGGCTTAACTTGATGCCATTGATCGCATAAGTAAGTTTGTTCATGTTTCCCTGATTTGAACTTGGGCGTGGCGAGTCAGGTTCGACAGTAAGTAAAGCAAAGTTAAAATTAGTTCAGAGGTTTGCTTCTCATTTACATTGATCAAGATATATACTGCGCCTTATGGACCCTACGTGCGGTGCCTGCAGTTAAACGACGGCTGTGTCTAACTTGAGCGTATTGATCGCATAAGTAAGTTTGTTCGTGTTTGCTTGATGAACTTGGGCGTGCAGCTTGGCAAGTAAAGTTCAGCAACAGTAAGTAAAGCAAAGTTAAAGTTAGTTTAGAGGTTTGCTTTCCATTTACATTGATCAAGATATATACTGCGCCTTATGGACCCTACGTGCGGTGCCTGCAGTTAAACGACGGCTGTGTCTAACTTGATCGCATTGATCGCATAAGTAAGTTTGTTCGCGCTTGCTTGATGAACTTGGGCGTGCAAGTAAAAGTTCAGCAACAGTAAGTAAAGCAAAGTAGATTAAGTTCATAAGTTCTTCTCACTCATGTTGACCAGGAATGCTAATACAGTGTGAGAAATGAATTTACTGTTGATTACGCTTGAACTTGACATCAGTTGCTTTCCGCTAGGCGGTTGAAGATCTGATGCCAGCCCAGCAGCCGGGGGCAACTAGGACCTAGATATATGTAATTAATGGCATGTGCTATCTACTTGCCTCTTTCCCGTGTAATCCTACCTACCTATCTGATACGAATCATGATCCAGTGCACAGGCATCGTCACAAGCAAAATATATATCAGGCAAAAGTCACATTCGATAACCCTGCGGTTGGAGTCTAGATATTAATGGACAAGAGATCCACACACCATGATTTATATAACTTCATTAAAATCCCGCTTATCATCCACTTCATGCAATCCCAGTCAGGCATTATGAAAACTGCACAAACATACTTCCAGTTCACTCACAACGTAAATAGATGATGTTGAGAGCCTATTTTCGAGTGGAACCAATCCTTCTTTGATGATCCAGTAACATTTAAGGACTCCTGGAAATTTTCTGTGGATGTCATATCATTCATACCTCGATGTCAAAAAATGTTCATTAGCAGTTGTTTTGAGAGAATGAGGCTTAAAAACATCGCTGTTCATCATTATTTGTAGTAAATCTCGTCATATCTTGACATGGAAGTCCATCTAAATACCAGGAGAAAATCACTGTTGAACCGTACAAGTAAAGTAAATTGATACCACCCGTGGGAAAAGTTAAGCGAAGTAAAGTAAAGTTAGCCGCGCCAAAATTAGGCGGTAAGTAAAGTTCCAAGTTAGGAAATAAGTTACTTTATTCGCCCTCGAATCAAATGAACGTCGCAGCAAGGTTGTAAAGGTCAGAAAAATGAGAAGATTCCTCGGTAGCGGGTGGTCTCGCATCTTCCAAAACTACGTAAACTAGAAGATTGGATAGAGAGAATCACCCGTTCGATTCAGGCCTGAGGCCTGAACCTTGGACTAGAACGTTCCATTTTTTTTTCGTTGTCCATGGGGCAAAACATTCGAAGATATAGCTCAGCTTCACACTTTCTAAGTACGACCAATTGGATGGGGAAAGTCGCCTGTTAGACTCGTGTCTGAGCCATGTCGCGGCATCTACGGCAGCGAAATGATATTCATCCTTCATGCCTTGGGGAAAGCTGAGTATGTACAAGGTAGGAAAAATCAAAACAAGGCTCAGTAGGGGGGTGGTCCCGCTTGTCTCAAATTTTATATTGGTGCGCGGTTCCGTGTACAAGGAGAAAGTCAGCCGTTCGATGCGGGTCTGAGCCATGGCACGTGCGTCTTCTGTGGATTTTTTTTATTGGCACCATGGATGAAATATTCAGATGTGTTTAAGGCAAGAGGAAGGGGAGTAAGGCTCAGTATTGGGGTGGTTCTGCGTCTCCCAAAATTGCTGATTGTCCTGAGACGTAGGGAGAATTCGAAGTCACCGGATGACTTCTCCCGATTCGGGTACGAGCCATTAGTGTGCAGTGTTCCAGCTTTTTATTTCTCACATGGCTGATAAATCCTTTAACGCATAAGTAGGTCCACTATTTTTCCACTGGTTGCGGCAGTTCCCAGAATTGGACTGTATGCACATGTGTACGCGGCACGGATCAGCACACGGCGCGGATCAGCACGTGGTCGTACCGTCCGATCCAGCCGATTTCCCACCACCAGTGCCACTGCCAAATTTACGCCTTGTTCCACTCTTTTTTACTTCAACTCGCTGCATATAATTGCTCGCCTGGTCTACCAGCGTACTCAACTCAGCCTTTCCTGGACTCTCTCAAAGCGCTCGACTCGAACAAGCTTAGTATGGCTCCTCGCAAAGCACGCTCTCTACACACGAAACGCCGGCGCTCACAGGCGCAGTTGTCGCAGGTGCAGTCGTCCTCGGGTACTCTGCCCTCTGCTCCTCCTCTTCTACTTATGTCTGCGTCGATGAGGTCCAAGACCAATTCCAAATCCAAACCCACATCCGCATCCTCATTGTCGGGGAAGAAAGCGAGCAAGCACCCCATGGACCCTCCGGCACACGCGGACACATCTACTTCTACGCCCGCGCCGGCTGCGATCACCGGGACGTTCGACACCGCGGAGCCCGCCGTCCCCGCGCCTGCCAGCAGAAACGCAAGAAGCGCGCTTACGTCGCCCAAAATCTCCTCATCCGTTGCACGCACGCTTCCACATCCTACGCCCCAGCCACCATCAAACAGAGGAAGACTCTCTCACCGGTGCGGCTGCTGCTCAAGCCAGGGAAGCCGAGCGTGCATAGGTCGGTGGTTCTTCTTGAGCTCATCTCTTTTTCTGGCATTTCTTTTCGCATTTTCTATTCCTTTCCCCAACTAGTTCCGTTATGCATTCCACTATACCATTATTAACACTCCCGCGCGGGCAGCGACGTTCTCTCCGCCTCCGCGTCCGACTACTACACCCTTTCGTCCCGCCGTTGAACCCACGTCCTCGGGAACTCGGACTTCGGGTGTTCAACGCGGCTTTTGAGATAGAACGCGCACGCTGAATCAAATATGCCGTACTTTAAAGCTCTTCTATTGATCTCCTCCTCCTACTGTATCTAATCGTCAACTCTTCAAGAACCGTTGCCAAACGCAGCCGTGTTTCATAGAGTACGCCACTTTCGCTTCCTCCCTTTCATTCGGAGATTATTATGTGCTAGGTTGAAGCAAAGAAGCGAATATCAAGGTCAGTAAGTACGGATTTACCATGCGCACGCAGTGGCTCAGGTAGCGCTCAAGCCCAAGTTTCTTATATAGATAGTTGCAATGCCACGAATGAGATTTAAAGCTCCGCCCGTGAGGCCGAAGTTATTTTTTAACGGTCGAAGCTGAACTTACGGCCGCCTCTGGATTTAAACAACCTCATTCCCGAAAGTCATAGCCACCAGCTGTAATCGTCCTCCTGCTGCGGGATCTCCACGTCCGGCATATTCGACAACTTCAACAACGCATGGTCTAAGAATTCCTTCGGCCCCGCAAACTCCATGCGGTGCACGGTGAGGCGGCCGTCCGCCCAGTAATAATAGCGCCCGCCGGCGGTGAACAGGAAGTATAGGTCACCCCAGCTGGTCATGTACGCCAGGGGCATGACGGTGCCGGGAACGTTCCACATCTCTTTGAACAGCTTGTCGACCTTGAGCATACCGTCATCGGTGTGCTCCCGCCATAATTCCAAGTTCTCCCAGCCCCTCCAGTTCGTTGACCAGGGCCGAGGGAGCGTCGGGTCGGTGTACCAATCACTGTAGATGCACGTGCTGGAAGGCAGGAGGTCATCGCTCGGCGTCATTACTGGGTCTGCAAATGGTCTCAGATGCTTTCACCATGCAAGTGCACAACACTTACTGTGCGTAGTTCGAAATGCTGTGGTGGGATAGAAGAGATTGCCAAGATGTAAAGTCAATTGCGAGGCAGTGCTAGCCGTTGATCGGCCTAAAAATAACATATGATTTCCGCTAACATAGGTTTCGCCCTTGATCGTTTCATGAGACGTATGCGGTCATTGGCTTGGTGCAGTATTCTGAGCAGAATCATCTCGAATTGCCAATCCAATGTATGCAAAATGCAAAAGACGTGGTGAACAATAAGCTCAACCCAATTCAACCTTTACCCGCGACTCCGAGGGGCCTGCGGGCCAATGGTCTGAGACCGGCGGCTGGTCCGCTGGTCTCAGACCTCCCATAGGGGCAGGAGCTTCTCCATTTCTTCCCCCCCCACCCCGCGATGGAGCGCCAAGGAGTATGTCGATGGCTTGGCGTCTTTCCCTCAGGCTGACACATCCATAGGAGCTTAGCCCAGCAGAAAACCTGTGCCGCAGTTTAATAGCGATCACTAACATTGGGCCACAAAATCCATCAAAATTGACAAACCATCAGCGAAACGCGCTAAAGCCACGGGTTTGTTGTACATTGGCCCCTGCCTATCTTTGTCTAACTGAGAACACGCGCGATACAGGTATTTGCGGGAGGGGGGGGGGGGAGAATAAGCTGATCGGGAACGCTCTTGCCAACTCGATGTAAGATGCTCCCTTCCGCCAATTGATGCGTAGTGCTCATATAGACCACCGCAAGCATGGGATACGAGGAGCTCGAAGCCAGCGGCCTCCGTGTCTCGCTATTCCCCGGCTCCCCTCCACTGTTCGTCAGGGAACAGAATTTTGCGATAGGTAAGCAAGAGCAGGTTTTGAAGAGAATCACCTGCTCACTTCAAATCTGTAGGGATTCTGGTTGCCCGAGCCGAGCACTCGAAGCTGGTTGAGACGCCGCCGCCATCAGCTCAGAGCATGGAGGAGAGGTGCAGGCGGGCTGGACTGGCATACGCCGGCATCTGTCATATCTTGGCGGTCGTTGGGAATACGCGAGTGCCAACCATGGTTTCCGTGTGTTTTATCGCCGCGCACGCATCGCCATATATTGCATTTGGCAGTTCTATAGCCAAGAAGCCTGGGTCGAGTGCGAAGGAGAGGCTCAGGCGCCTACGACATGATGAGCTGCAAACCGCATACCCTACCATCAAGTTTTTCGCGGGGCTCAAGAAGGCTCCAGTTTTTCTTTTTCTTTTTTTCGATTTTTTGCAGTGACGTCGAGGTGAAACATTTGTGAATGGTAACACGTGCAAACAACGACGTCTGTAGCTTCTCGCCAGCATGACCTCTCTAGATCTCTCGCCGGCTCTCTGTTGTCTAGGGCATTGCGCGAACTGCCTTTGCATTATGTGCGTGTTTGTCTTTCCACTCGCTTGAGGGGTGGACCGTGGCGCGGTGCTCTTTTATGCGCTTCCTTCCTTCCTTCCTTCCTTCTTGTCTATGAGACTGATTCATACTTGTACAGAATCTAACCCACGACACCCTCTAGACGAACCCACAATAAAATAAATCAAAACGTCGTCCTCGTCGCACCACCACCAGTCTCCACCAAGCCAGCTGTCCTCGCCCGGCTCCGAGTACGCGACCGTCGCGTTCCCGGGCGCGCACAACCACCCGTCGTTGCCCAATGGCGCCACCCCAGAGCACAAGCGTGGTGGGCTCTTTTCTCGTAAGAAGAGCAAGCCTGACTCCTCAACGAAGTACATGAGGAGAACGAATACCACTACCCCGCCCCGCGCCCGCCGCACCTCGCGCGCCTCAGCACCTCCACCGCGTCCGACTCGTCCGACGCCCCATCGCTGGGCTCGCCGTCGCTGCTGCGCCCCCCGCACAGCTTGGAGCAAGTATGCGTTTTGGACGCGGGGGAAGGCGGACGGCGCTGATGGTAGTGGTAATGGGGGGTAAGGAAGGGAAGGAGGGCGAATTCAATTGAGGGCGTTCCAGCACCTCGCGGGCGGGGGTAGCGATAAGAATGTGCGCCCTTTCCATCTTCTCCCCTCCATTCCCTTCCCATTCCTTCCTAACGACTAACCCTGTCATTTTTCTTTCTCGCCCAGGCATCCGCATTTTCCTCGCCATACGCATCGCCCCGGCTCGGCAATGCGGGTGTTGGGTGCATCGTTTTTCTTTTTTTTCTTCTTCACTTTTTTTCTTCTTTTTCACTCGTTTTCTTCACTCGTTTTTTTTTACTTCTTACTTTTTTTTTTCCGCTTCCGCTTTACTCTTCTCGTCACTCTGTTTCCCCATCCCTTCGTGGTTCTTTCCCCCCTCTATTCCTTCCAGCCGTTCTACCCCATCGTCGTGTTGGGCCTGGCGTCGAGATCGTGCTTTTGGTGCCCACCTGTTTTCGGTTTCGTCGTCGTGCGGGTTGGCAGTCGTCTCGAGGGCGGCTTGACGTCTTGATACGGCGGCTTGGCGTCTGAGGACGGCGTCTTGGCGTCTTGAGGCGCGACGAGGGCACAGTCAGCTTTTCGCGCCCTTGGCCGATGCCGCTGGCGGAGAGGATACTACCTCGCCCACCGTCTCTTTGCCGACTTTTTTCTGTTTCTTTTTCTGCGCTCGAGGAAGCGGATGGGTGTGATTGGCGTGTCGGCGGCGTGTTCTGGTGCGGTCCTGCCCGTTGAGCAGTCCGCCCCCGCCTTACCAACTCTTTTTCTTTTTCTTTTTCTTCTGCGGATGCCGTTCGACGCCGTATGTGGTGCGGGCCGCCCCACAGCGTGATCGTCCGCTCCGCAGCGCGTGATGCGATTCCCGCGAAAACTGCGGCTAGGGACGCACGAGGCCGTTCCTGTGCTTTCTTGTGCGCTTTTTCTGGTTTGTGTTCTTTGGGTGCGACGCATGGGCCTGTTCATCCGTTCTCGGGGGCTTGTGCTAGGTCTCACCCGTCCCCTCCGCCGGGTTCCTGCGAGGACGGATGCGGCTGGGATGGCGCCTCTTTTTTTGCTGTTTTGTTTTCTTTGTGCAAAAAAAATGACATTACGTGTCAAATGCGGTCTAGTGTAGAGGCGTATAATGTGCATATACACATACATTACGGAATGTTCGACACCAAGCCCACCTTTCGCACTCACACCGCTGAACATAAAATTTCAGTGCATCTGATGCACTGAAAATGTTCCCGAAACCTCACAATTCAGGCGGAGTTTCGGGTGTGCCCTGAAATTAATTACCATATCGGGAAACAGATAAGATCAGATAAACTATATCGGGTAATCGATTTCAGGCCTCACCCTGAATTGTGAGGTTTCAGGAACATTTTCAGTGCATCAGATGCACTGAAATTTTATGTTCGGTGGTGTGACTGCGAGATCCCGACTCCAGTCGCGTAAAACATGCTTCATAACCTTCCCGCTCGCGGTCTTCGGCAGTTCCGGCTCAGTCCCATCCCCAACAAAAAAGACCCATGTAGGCGCATTCTGCGCCACATAAGTACATTCAACACGTGGCTAGCATATTCTTCAGACGCACCTGCGGATTCATTCCTTGCGCAACAGTGGCCCGAATAGCTTCCCTGGAGACTGTCGAGCCAGGTTTGCGCACGATCCAGGCGCCGACGGTTTCTCCATATGTGGGATCTGGTACAGACACGACTGCCGCCTCTTCGATTTCGGGGTTCGTCAATATGACCTGCATGTGGACGCTCAACAAGTTGAAAAACTGGTCGGTCAGAGATTCCACACATTTTCGATCTGGACGGGGAACAAATTCTGTCCGGAACGTAGTCAATGACGAGCGGTGGTTTAAATCACGCAGCGAGATACCTCTCCACCGCGGATGATGATGTCCTGAAATATTCAATCGGTCAGTGTGTGCGTAATCAAAAGGCCCTCCTAGCTCACCTTTATTCTGCTATTGACTGGGAAGCTGGAGAATTATTTGAGGAATGCAATGACAATATAAGAAGAACTTGCTGCGCAGATATCCTTCATCATCGAGAATCCCCGTGTCCCCCATGTGCATCCAAATCGTTCCGTCAGGGTCCGTTCGCATGACGCGTCGAGTTTGTTCTTCGTCCTGCCAATATCTGCCCCGGAGCGTCCTCAGCATTCACGCAACTACAGTCACACGTAGAAGCCATTACCCCTTTTGCAGCAGATATCCAGCTATGCATATCTCCCCTGGGGTTCCGACTGGGACGATGTTGCCATCTGGATCGATTAGTCTGGCCTTGACATGGGGCTGCACCTTGCCCACTGTTTCAACACGCTTAATAATCGGATCCGCGGGCGTGGTTTGGAAAGCAACGGGGCTGGAGGGGCGGTTGAACATCAATTAATTAATTAATGAAAATCAACTTCATCCACCTTGTTTCAGCTTGCGCGGGATCAGTGTGTATATTTGCGAAAATAGTTCATACAACTCACTCATTCCATATGCGTTTGTTAGATCTACCATGTTCAGCTTCGCAATGAGGTCTTTCATTAGTTCAATTGGAACAGGGGCGCCAGCAGCAATTCCCGTTCTATAACGCTCATGAGATGAGTCGGGGGCGCGAAAGAGTGAGCTACCGAAGTCGCCGCATGTCCAGGGTCTCGCCATTAGTTCGGCGGCGATCCACCTCTGCAAGCACGCCCAAAAAATGCGTGGGCACGCCATGCAGGGCTGTACAGCGTTCTTGAACGACTGCGTCCACAATTGCCTTGCGGTCGAATATTTCGGACGGGTACACGACACAGGAACCGTGGGTCCATGCCGCCAGATTTCCTAGGACCAACCGTACTGGGGAGTCAGGTCCAAAGTGATAGCTGGTTGACGGGACGGTACTCATCAAAACAATGAAATAGCGGAGGTGCATTGCCTGCAGTCGTTGAATTATAAGTGGGAAAAATGAAGGATGAACATACACAGGACATCGGTCTCTGTTAGATACATGCAGCGGCCGATTGAAAGACCATTGTTCAAGAGATTGGAATGAGTGAGCTGGGATGGGGTGAGGTTGTGGATACACAAAGAACTCAAGCAGATTGTACCGAGACTGCTTTGGGAGCTCCAGTGGTGCCGCTAGGAGTCTGTTAGAACACACCCAAGATAAAAAAGTAGTACCACGGAGCGCACCTTGTGAACTGTAAATTAATAACATCATCCTTGTGTAGTGATTGCGAGATGTTCTTCTGTAGATCCCGTTCCCGCGAAGTTTCGTCCCAGACCATGATCTCGCGCCAGTCTGTGATACTCTTGAGGTTCAGCCTCTCGGCTTCGTGCGAAAGGTCTCCAGTGTTATCCAGTACAACAAGACTCCGCAGTCCTGGCAGCGCCGGCTCTTGGATCGCGCCGGCGGTGGAGTTACGTAGATCTGGGAATTTACTCGATAGCATATCAAGATAAGAGGAACTGCGAATTCGAGGTACCACAAAAAGATGGGAGACCCTAGCGAGATTTAATACGCTAGCCTGGTAATAACGATGTCAGAAAAATGCACGCGGGAGGATAAGCGCACGAACGAGTTCATTAATTCGATATGCAGGATTTATGGTGACCAATATTGCCCCGATGCTCGCGCACGCCCATTGGAGCATTGCATAAGCGCTAATAATGGATGTAAATGCCTCAAGACCAAATAGATTATAAGAATTTTAAGAATACCTGTTGTTGCCCATTAAAACGCCGACCCTGTCGCCTTTGCCTACGCCCATGCGAAGGAGAACACGAGCCAGAGCATTAATGTGCCGGTCGAATTCAGCGAAGTCCCAGGCCAGATGAGATTTTATCCCGAGATTTGAAGAAGGCGGCCCTCCGTGGGCTCGGGGACTTTCGCGTCTACAAACCAGGGCGGGCCGACTGCTATACTTCTGCAATATCTCGCTTTCAAAGTACCGAGACAATGTGGCCGAGACCAAAGGCGGTTCAAGCGGCCCTTCCGCAGAGGACAACTTGGAAACATATCGAATCCGACGCAGAGGGGCGCTTGCCTCTTTCCGGCAGGATCGTAGCAACATGAGAGTGAGGATATTACGAGTTCTTGGGGTTACACCCACTTTTTGAACTGTAGTCTTAATTTTGGCTTTGCGTGGGAACTTGAATTACCATTGTTCTGGGTTTCCGAGTTTATGTGTTCTCCGACTCTGACGCATGCTATTTTGAGTGGCTTGGAGCTCTTTGAGTTCGGAGTTGTAATTTCGGTAAATTGCTGTGCTAGGATCTGACAGTAGATCCCTGCGTGCTGTGTGCTAAGTAAGCGGCTGGAGTGGCTCCACTGTGTAATGTAGGTCGCCGTGCTGCGATCCGACGGCAAATCACCAGGCTCCGAGTGTGTGCTATTTAGAGTGTGCTAAGTGACCCACGCAGGTGGCTCCGAGTTGTAATGGTTCGGTAGCTCGCCGTGGCGGGACGGCAACTCGCCGTGCTGATTCGACTCATTTGAGTATTTCCCCGGATCATGGCACGGAGGGTCGGACCGGCGAAGACTTGGACACGACCAAGGCGAGATTGGAGAAGAATATCAGCTGAGTTTCAAGTTCTTTGTCAATTTTCTACTGTGGGTGTAGTATGTGCTTTCAGTGTTCACTCCAGATTTTTTGTTGACGTTCGGTGGGTAAAATTGGCAGCGGTGCAAGAGAACAATGTTTAAACGCTTGCGTCGAAATTTTGAAGTATCAGTCGTGGTTCGAGTCACCTGAATATTCCAACTCATATCCCAGCTCTAGTTTGGCTCGAATCCTAAGATACACGATATTCCCCTTGAATCTTGATAAGACTTACAATAAATACTGGCGCCATACAATAATTAACCGTTGAGCGAAACACTCAAGCCACGCGGCGGATTTGGGGGGAATGGTGATAGATTTCTTTCCATTTCTTTGGTCCAGAAAACGCTGATGGCTCATAGGTACATGGCGGCAAAAGGATTTGTGGCAGTCTATGTGGTATTCGTGGAGAACAAAGCCAATTCTTGCAGACATCAAAAGTAGACGATTCACCGGGGAGCGAAACACTAGAACATCATTGTTATAACCTTGAGGGAAAGTATCGACAGTTTGGCGTGTTTATATTCGAGCTCTATGATCTCGAAAACTCCCATAACCATCCAAACCACCCATCTGATGCCCCACAATATGCCAACCCGCGATAAATGATATTAGTTACAAATAGGTAAAAAGTGGTCCAAACAAATCAGTTTCTGTATGGCCACAGAGCTGCTCTTTTGACGAATCCTTTGATAAGTATGCATTTTACAACTCTTAGATTCACCTGAAAAAACATTGGCCTCGCCGTAGCAGCGGAAGGGGGAAAACGCGTTCGGATGCGGGGTGTTTGCTATGCAGTTTGTTCAATGTTCCGTACACCAAGGCCAATTTATTCTCTGTTCAACATCCGGACAATTAAGAATAATTCTGTGAGTGGACAAGAGACCCAATTTATTGATTTACAGCTAGCGAAGTGGCAATATAAGTTCGCATTCAGGGCTTCAGCCTTCGTACATACAGAATGGAGCAGTCTCGTTTGTAGCACCTGGAGGAATATTACATGAATTTCGTGTTCAACTAGGTGTTACCAGGGTTGGCATCCCGTACTCCGAGCCACATCTGACGGTGGGTTTTCTGGTTTTTTTTTACTCTGTTTGTCATGATACAGGCTTGAATGATAAATGAGGACTATCAATTGTGATTATTGGATAAAAAGCTTAGGTTAAATAAGGGGAGGGTATTTGACCGTGATAACACCAAAGGGAACGCCGTCGGTGTTGATGGTGGTGGTTATGCGATCCGCAACGTCGTCCACATGACTCCACTGGACGGTGGGCAACCGAACCGGAGGGCCTAGCAGGTCGATGGTGATTTGCGAAAATTGTGTCGTGCCAGCAGTAGGGTAATCGAGCGGCCCCACGACATTGGCCGCCTCCAAACCAATCAATGCCCGCGTCAGCTTTGGACTGTTGAATACGGAGAATCCCGCGAAAGGGAAGGCGGGGAACCCGGCCTGATAGTTGATGTTCCCGTTCAGCTGGGTGCCCGTGATGGTGATTACGCTGTCGACAACTGTGCCTGGGTTCACTCGGGACGAAATAGGCTGCGTGAACATCAGGATGCCGCTCGGGGTAGAATACCAGGTGGTGAGACCCCAGAAAGTGCCGCCTCCGCCCGCAACCGAATCGCCGTACTAGCAGTGGGCCATACATTCAGCAATCAAGAAAAAACAAATCAAAGAATGAACGACGTACCTGGAGTGCGGTCAACAATATCGTGTTGTCGATGGACTGAATGGCGTTGACCAACCATATGGTCTGCCCGCGAGCGACGACGGGGAGGTTGGGGACCGTCCACCGCGATCCGAAGTACCTGATGGGGTCGGGCGAGGGGTTGACCCAGGAAGCGTAGGTGATCCATCCGTTCAGGAATGCCCGCGGATGTACCGGAACATGGGAGGTAGCATTAGATGGTGATACGACGTGCAGGAGGGTTCCATTCGCCGAAAGGACGTGAAGATCATCCCCCACATGCTTAACACCTCCTCTTGCGGGGACTTCGTGAACCTGGGACTTCAACCGGTAGCCAAAGGGGGTGGGGACGGTCTCGTCACTCTCGACCGGTGCGGCAAGTGCGAAATGCGTCAGTAGGCTAAGTAGGAATGTAGCGGTGGAGAAGGGTCGCATTTATAAGGTTGAGCGTTTAGGCACTTAAAGCTTGTCAGACAGTAGTTAATATGCTGGAAACAGTAAAATCGCACCGTGTGTTCTAGATATGAAGATGCCGCCGAAGGAGCCGTGCTTTTTTCTAACGCAATTCTCAGTCTTTATAGAGGTGACCCAACTACATTGTCTGTCATGTGTCAGTGTCATCATTAATTCTATTTCTGTCATACGCAATATATGACAGCGAGCTAGCTGGATGGACTTACCTCCGTGGATTATAGATGTATCGCTTATGCACCTTCCCGATAGGCTGACATTTCAAGTTTGTGAGGTTGTAACTTGTTGCACCAACTTACCGTCAACCTCCAACCAAGTATGGTGCCGGTGAATCTTCCGAAAGAACTTAGCCATTCGTATAATTAGGGGATCTACGCAACCGTCACCAGATGTTCAGGATGTCCATTCCACCTCTATTTGACAGCCTGTTAATTTGCACAGGGCGGTTAAGCGACCTCTTTAAATAGCGCCCGCGCTGGACAGGAAGTGCCTCGATGGGGAAGTCAAATGCACGTTACCGCTCTTGCCGTGTTCGCCACCGAGCCGCTTCCCGGAAAGTTACGAAGTGGTCAAGTATAAGTACTGATTGCGGGCTACTTGAATATCTTTAAGATAAGCGTGCTCGCCGTTCTCCGTACACCATTATTTATAAACATGGTTGAACTCTGGAGAAAATATATTCAAGCAGGGTTAGAAGGGTGGAGGGGTTGAAAGCAATTGCTGATGCGAGGATATAAATGCCGCATATTGAGAGGTGCCGTATTTGGAGCCCTTTGAGACCTTGGAGAATGGTAAAGCAAAAAATTGGGAGCGGTGGAAAATAAGGCGGGGATCGTTGCTTCAGATGTGGGGAGGTGAACCGTTCTGCGAGCTACTACTCTCTGAGGGCAAAGGCTTGAAGATGAGCGTATTCAAGACCTAGATATCCTGTAAGTTAGAAATTTTCGACTCATGAAAAATAGAAAAAAAAAGGGGAGAATGCAGGATGTATTGGGACGGGGAGTTCGAGCTGCTTTTCAAAATTGCAACATTTATCCGGGAAGATGAGCTCGTGGAATTCGATACGCCACCTTCGAGTATTTGTTTTTCTCAGCGGACACATAATAACGCAAGTTGGCAGTACACGGGAAGTTGGAGAGTAATTGAACGGATGGGAAGAAATTTGGAACGGTGGAACCGAAAAAATGAGGATGCGCGCATTCATTCGGACGCGGGGAGTCGAACATTAATTGAGTCGAACACTCACTGATCTATTGATCGATTGATGGCGACGTTTATGGACTTGATACCCGAGCCAATAAGCACCTTAGCTTTCGTTTTACTTGCCTCCCTACAAGCCGAAAACAAATGTCGCTGGACACGTCCGAGCGGGCGGGGCGGATCGGCGCGGATCGCATGCTACGGACCGCAGTGGCGAAGAACCTCAAACCTCTAGACAACCACCAACAAGACTATCTACGCCACGACACGCCTGCGTCGCCACACACTGGCGGCATCCGCCGCCACCACACCGCTCCTCTTCGCGCACAAGTCCTCTGGCAGACTGGTAGCACCAAGTTGCCACCAACGCACTAGTCTCCACCGTACCCGTCAAGTCAACTCTCGCCCGCGTCTCCCCGACTTCGCCCAACGACTCCGCCCTCGAGCGCAAGTGCGGGGTGCTGTTTGCGCGGAAGAGGAGCGGGGCGGGTGACCTCGACACCAAAAACGAACACTACTAGAGGTACGGCGAGCGGCGCAGCTGTCGGGTGCGCCCTTTCTTCTTCCTCATTTGTCGTTATGCTCGTGGCTCCTTTTCCTTCTATTTTTGTGCTTCCCTTTTTCCATCGTTTTCCCTCTATTCTTCCCGGCCGTTTCCCGTCTGATCTCGTGTGCTTTACGAGTTCGCGCGACCCGCCTTGTTTTCGCTTTCGTCGTCATACGGGTTGGCGGTCGTCTCGAGGGCGGGGCGCAGTCGTCTTGAGGGTGGGTTGCGCCTCTCGGCGTCTACAGGCGCTCTCCTGGGACTGAGTATGTATTGGGCTAGCAGCGGCGATACTGGTGCCCCCGACGCCCTTTCCAGCCAATGCCTGATTCTCGCTCAACACCTCAGAACCAGTCCCTGGTGAGCCCCGTGCGGTGAGTCGGGGAAGCGACGGCACGGATCCGATTCATTCCGTGTAACGTATCGAGTCACGCAGGGCGATGTCGCCTAGATCTACTTCTGGCAAAACTGGGACCGTGTATTGAAATTCGCCCCCCGCGCGGCTCCGCCGGCGATATGGCCTTCGAGGATTCGTCGTTGCTAGCGGGCGGGGCACGTGCGACGGGAGCCCCGGCTCGACAGCGGGGTCTGCGGGGAACGCTTCCCATACATCATTGATCATGAGCTCGGCTTCCTCTCCTCCCCAGGGCGCTTCGTGCACCCCGCTCACAATCCATAGGACGTCGTGGAAAAATAGTTTGGGTATGTTCGCAAGATGGCGACGGTGATGGATGGCGAGTTTGCCACATTCCCATGCGACGGGGACGGCCGGGGCGAGGACGAGTAACTGGGCGGTGGTACCTGGCCGTATGAGAATACGAAGTCTTGCTCCACTGTCCAGATGCTCAATTTCCTAGACCAGGCGTCGAATAGGACGGCGACATAGAGAAAGGGGATCCAAGGGTGGGGGTTTGCGGCTATGTACCTGGCGGTGAGTTCCATGTTGAGAAGCTGCACTGGTGATAGGAATACTACTCTACGCACCAGGTGGCGCAAAAGCCACACCTGGATCGGTTGCGATTGAATCAACGAAAGGTTCGCTTTGAGACGGCAGAATTTACTTACACACCGCGTTTCCAGAAGAATGACTTCTTGAATGTTGGGTATCGCGCTGATGATGTTCTCGCTCAAAGAAAATAATCAAAGATACCACAAGACGAACCAACCCGCAAGATTCCCTATCACTTTCCAGCGCAGTCTCTGGTGCTGTATGAGCACGCACTCGTATATTACGAGAGATCCCCAGCAAAGCAGCCCAGTGATATACCATACTGGCGTCGTGCTGGTTCTGGGATCCGGAGCGCCAGCACTGTTCGGCAGTCCCACATTGGATTGGTGAATAAAACTTCGCGCGGGGGTTGAGTTGCACAGAGATATCGAGCGCGAGGCAGAGCACGAGGATGAGCGCTCCCAAGAGTGCATCGGACGTCGAGTGATGGAGTAACTCCATTTTTACTCCGGAGGATTCGACGACGGCGGTGACGACGACTCACAAATACCAACGTGTGTTGTAAAATCTGCGAATAATTTAGTGCGGAGGACTGTGTCTTAAGTTTCTCATCCTAACTGGATGGCCGCACGATGTAGCCCTGCATATCGGGGTTCATGATAATGAGGTGCGTAGAGAGAAAGAGGTGGCAAGTACGGTTCAGGAGTCATGTGCACGCCCCAAGACATGTATGATAGGGGCATTTTACAGCATGCCATGGAAATAAAAGGGCTTTCACTGCATTGTCAGTTGTGGTCCATAAACACGTTGCCTCCGCCGGGATCAGCGCCACACGAGTCGGAGGCTTTACCATCCGCATCGAGCGCCCGAAGCGGTGCACTCCACAGCTCGTAAATGTTCCGCAGTTCGAGAGCATGTCGAGTTGAGGCGCTGTGATAATAATTGCAGCTTGCAGGCAAATCGTCTGCTCGGCTCTACCTACCAATCAGAATAATATTAATAGGCGGTGTCTTTTAGAACTCTAGAACCCCATGAGCTGCAACATAAAGTTAAGCAGTAGCGCTCCTACAACACTTAAATTTCCTACCACCCCACCACTTTCATAACAACATGCTGCAGTGGCTTCTGAGGCTGCTGCGGAGCCGGCCAGAGCAATGTACATGTGACATGGAACAACAAGAGATCATCGCTGTTCTGCACCGCTCACGGCGGCAACATCATTGCATGCTGCAGCCGCGGTTGCGGTCACGAATGTTATTTTCTCTCTCCCTTCTCTCTTCTCTTGAGATTTATGCAATTTATATGCAATTACAACGTGGACCGCCTTTCATCGCTCAGTAAGCATCGTTGCGTGCTTCTTGTGGAAAAGCTCACTGGATTTGTGTATTTCCGTAGTGCTACTTCTTTTAGCCGTCCTGGCTCTCGAGCTGCTGGGGTGGCTCCTCTTCCTGGGACTGCTGATCACCATCCGTGAGTTTCTGGTCTCGACAGTATTGCAATTCCTCATATCCCACACAGCTGCGTATCTATTCCTTGTCATCTTACCGATGGCAACTCCAAAAATTAATGCGGCCGGTGTCATAGACTCGTAACCAGTCTGTATAAAATGGCCGAAAAATGTGGCAAGCACTTCGGTGTATACAGACTGGTACAACTCGGGTTGTTGCATTGGGCTGTCCGCAGAGTTTGAAAATCTGGTGAGGGCCCTGTTCTGGGATGCAGTCACTGCGGGGGTCCACGCATCTTTGAGCCCCAAAGATGAGGTTCAAAAATGTCTACCGGTTTCATTGAATTTCAGGTTTGTAACAAAGATAAAATGAAAAATGTAAGATTCTCCTATCTTTTTGCCCATGTCTCTTTCAGTGGTCAAGACCCAGCCAAAGAGTGATTGAAATGATGTTTGTTTTTCAGCGTCACAAAGAAATGATTTTTGGAGAGTTAAAGACTGGATGGACAATGCGGCCCATTGTTCAATCAATCTTTGGTATGCCAAATAAAATCAATTCTCAACCGGAAGAAAGACAGCGAAGCCACTTTATTACTCAAAAAATATTCTGTGAAGAGGGAAAAATGAATTCAACCACTCAACATTTTTGGCCTTTTTTCCCGAGCCCCAAAAATTTAACAAAATGGTAAACATCTTTCAAAGCCATTTTTAGGTTTGAAAGACCCATGAATCCCCGCAGTGAGTTTGAGTATGAATCAATTTGGAGCACACATGTTTGATTTCACTTTAAAAATGGCTCAATTTGTCGAGAGCATTTGGGAATTGAGAGAACCGGCGTGATCGAAGCACGGCGACGATCGGGCGTGCACGGCGGCATCAAAGTGGTGGCGAGCGGAGTGTGAATTAAGCAGTGCCACCATCAGAGTGCCAATCCACGCGGTATCTAAAACATTGTATAATGCACGCACATTCACGGTGGAAATTATCCCCAAGTCAGTGGATTAAATAGCTGGGCTGCTGGCATATAATCAGAATTTATTTTCAGGAAAAGGGATGCCGGGGGGGGGGGGGCGCTTGATCGACACGGCAGCAGCTGTCGATCAAGCACCTATGTATACACTGTCTTATCCTCATAGAACAGCGGTTCTATGCTCACTGTTAGAAAAAAAAAGGTAGGCATTATTATCAGCAATAAGTAAAAGATGAGACATGGCTGAGGAAGAAAGAGGGAGAGATTGTGGAGTGCGGAGGGCGAGGCAAGGGCGGGATGGCTAGTACTATCAGCCGCCGATCACTAATTCAACCTCCGATATGTGCCGTGATCTTGCCGCCGTGTGCTGTTGCCGGCTCTCCCAATTCCCAAACTTTCACAATTTGTCTCCTCACTGATTTTTTAATCTAGCTTGGGAGAGTGGAAAGATCCATCAACTTTCGACCAGAGTTGATGGGGTCTGATAGTTCTTGTGCCGGCCGATCACGGCACCTGCTAAAATTTGAAACTCCGGGGACAGCTCAAATTAAACAGAAAGTTTGGGAGTTCGAAATGCCGCCGATCGAGGCCGCCATCAAATGCCGCCGGGAATAGCCGCCGATTTGCCGCCGATAGGTTGTCAGCCACCAATTTACGGCGCTTGCAGTCAGTGTGAGGGCTGACGAGCAAAAATCATAGTATGTACTCGTTTCTCAGGATTGTATATCCCAGATACACTGTGTACGGTAGCGTTCCAGTGCGCCAAGCGCCCGGCTTCCTTTTCGGCACGACGGCATTATTTGTTTCGGATCAATTTGAGCCCTGTATGCTTTCGGCGATACTGATATCCAGCGACGGGTATGAGTCTCATACCCATCGCTGCATATTTGGTCTAGATAGCAGAGAGAAAGACTTGATTAGTCCTACCTAAAACGCATCAAAGTGCACTGCGGTGCTTTTTATTTAGTGGCTGACAGTGGCTGAATACCCGTGAGAATGCCCTCAAATGCCCGCGATCACTCAAAAATGCCCGCGATCATGCCTCCGATCACCCAAAAACGCGGGCATTTCGGATTCCCAAATGGACTCCAATTAAATTAGTGTTGTCGTCGAGTCGTAACTCGATCGCCAACTCGATCGATCGAGTTTGGTCGAGTTACGACTCGAGTTTGGTCGAGTTAGGCAGGTGAAAGTCCCACGCTTAGATGCGCCAGTGTGTTAGGTTCCCCTTGGCTTGCATCCATTGCAGTTCAATAGATTACATGGGTATAAAGATGACCGGGTATTAATATGGTACAGGCCCTTGTTCTGCTGTCATATTTTCCAGCAAATCTGCGAGTTCCTCAGTTTTTCCATCCAAAACTTGAATTCCCGAATGGCGGCCTCCGTTAGAGGGTGAAAGTCGAGGCCAGCGTGAGATTGCACATCTACGGCCCTCTGGAGCGCAACAGAGGCATGGAATCGACTCGACCATTGTCGAAAACGCGATGGTGGTAGGCGGATGCGGACTGATACGAGATCACGCGATCGTGAGTACTGATATTTGGTAATGTCCCATTTGGGTCGCACTTGCGAATATATTGAGTTTTTATTCACCACGGGCCATTTTTGCTCGTTCAAAGTCTCAATCTGATGGATACACATTGTAGTATCTGAACGAGAGGAGATTGAGTGCCATTTGAGGCGGATTTGCACATTTTGGCCATTTTGGGACACCAACTCGAGTCACAACTCGGCTCGACTCGATCACATCGAGTGACACGACTCGATCATCGAGTCGAGTGCAAACTCGAGTCCGACTCGACTCGACGGCAACACTAAGCTCAATCACTTTCAACGAGTTGTACCCACCGAAGATATTTTCGGTCTGGTTACAGACTGGTAACGAGTCTACCGGCGTCACGCCTATTCGGAATTAGTCATCTATTTACACATGTCATGAGAATTAGCGCCCCGCGCGCCACGCCGAAGATTTTCCTCCCCTGTCACGAGCTTCGGAAGCACTGCGCACCGACTGCTCGTGGGTTTGAACATGGGCAGGACGGGTGGATGGAGGCTGCTGACTTGGCGATCAAGTGATGACTTTGTACGAGTACCGGTGAAACCAATATGTCTTCATTCTTTTTTTTTTCTCGGCCGATTTTCTTGTTGTTACTGGCCCTATTCCTGTGATGCGAGCGTGCGGCGCTGCTCGTCTGATGCGGCGCAGGACGGTGGTGTATCCCTTTGACCAGCACGTGCCTGTCCAAACAAGGACAAAGTGTGGTTGATTTCCGTGTGTCCTAAAATTACTGGAAATATTCCAGTCACTCAACGCATATGCGTCAATGCGGTTATGGGATATTAGGGCTTCCGGTAGACTGGCTGAATTAGTATTATCCATTTTAGGTATTTCAAATGCCCTTACCAATGTTCGGAGCGACGCCTAATGCTGATTGAATTGGTTCAAAAAACACTCTACAACAACCTTCAGAGCTTGTTAGCAGGTGTGAAGTATCAGCAGATGATCTGGAACCATAGGAAGCTGTGTTTTTTTACCAGGCCATGCATGGGAATGTCACACTCCCTGGCAAGAACTTAAGCTTGCACTAAGTATGCCCTCCATCAAGGTGCAATCTCTGTAAGTGGACCTAAATTGAAGTTGACAATGCATAAGTTGTGGCGAATTTTGGTGGCTCGACAATTTGTCTCTTCAGTGGTACCGCAATGACGCGCAGGACGCTGCAGGGGCTGAATCTGTGGGCTTTGTGCCTTGGACTGAATGAGCGCGAGAGGGAGGCTGTGGCGAGGGTGCGGGGTGCTAGAATAAGGGCTGCGGCGGAGGCGGAAGTGGAGGTCAGCCGAGTAGGCAGGCCACCCTAGCGTGAATGAGATGCGGGTGAGCCATCCGAGGCTGGTGCACATACGATTGGGCCATGTTTGCCAGTGTTGCCACTGATGAACCCCTTTTAGCGCTGTTCATCTCCCAATCGATCTCGTCTTTGTCCCACGGAATTTGCAGACTCTGGTAAATTTCTACCTACCCCCATCATGCTCGCAGTTCAATATATGTACCCTATATCGTGTCTCTCTGACTCTAACTTCAAGTTGACTCAAATTACTTAAATGTCTGCTAGGACCTTCGTAACCAGTTTGTAACTTTTGGCGGTTACACTGGTACAAGTGTCTGCGGAGTTTGAACTTTTAGCAGGTGCCGCGATCGGCCGATAAGCGAGTCATCAAAACCGATCAATTCTGCCTCAAACTTGATAGCCTTTTCGGCTCTTCCATCTGCAATAAATAAAAATCTGAGGAAGCAAATATGTTCATTTCTAGCATAAGAAAGCTCTTGATAATTTAAATTTGATAAGAGGTCAAAATGCAAGAGAGAACAAGGGCCTCAGCAAAATTTTAAACTCCGATGACAGCCCAGGTTTCCCGAGTTGTACCAGTCTGTAACCGCCAAAAGTGCTCGCCACATTTTTTGAATATCGGTTACAGACTGGTAATGAGTCTAGGCCTTCCTAGGGCCAGGGCCTGTCCAAATATTTCCTTCATTTTTATCAATTTGTTATGCTTTTCCCGAATCCCATGAGTGTCCGTCCCCTATGAAAACGACAATGTAGCCCCCACTGTGTTCACTGCATTCAGGGACCCCTAGATTGTAGAAATTGTAGAACATCTGAGGCGAGTCTAGATTGGCTGCCGAGACCGTCTGAGACGGGTCTACTTATGTGCCGCCAGTCGAGAGGTGGCTTAGCTGACGTCCACAGCTGCCTAGCCACCTAGAAACAGGGTGTCTAGTCAGCTAGGAACATCTGCCCGTCTCATCACCTCGATGCTATCCATTGTGCAATACTAGGGGGCCGCTGAATGTGGTAAGTTCAAAGGTTTGACTGCGGTTCATTTCCACTAATTTAGACCTTCCTGGTGACTCGGATTGCAGCCGATCCAATGGAAATATGATAAGCACCATTTTAGCTGCGGAGATTTCATCAAGTTTGATATGCATCCTCCGTTCAATTTGGTCCGAGATTTTTGCGCTATCTATTGGCGAGCGCATTCAGCCGTTGCAATTTGCAAATAGCGAGTGTCGACTTTGGCGGCAGCGCGTGACAGTGAATGTGAGCCAAGCACTGCATTCAGGGACCCCTAGATTGTGGAAATCGTAGAACATCTGAGACGGGTCTAGATCGGTCAAGATGACGTCTATGTGCGCCTATTTTACCCAAGTCTAGGCGGTCTAGACCCGGCGTCTGTCGAAGTCGAGAGGTGGCTTAGCTGGTGCCTACAGCTGCCTAGCCACCTAGAAACAGAGTGTGTCTGGTATATCTGCCCGTCTAACCGCCTCGACGCGATCCAATACTAGGGGGCAGCTGAATGCAGTGATTGGGATATCTACAGCCGATGTTGTGTTATTTATTTATTTTTGCATCCACATCTCACGGGGCATTGCTATTTGCTACGGAATCACGGCGATCTCCGCCCAAGAAAAATGTCGCGGGAGATGCTGAGTTCATATCTAATGGTTGCAGGTTCGTGAATAATAATGTTGCCTTTCCGGAAATATTCTCACACGAGTTATTTATAATTACTTATTCACTGCGGACGCACCGCGGTGCACTGATTTTTCGAGATATTGCGGTACGTTCCGAACATCCCAGGCGTGCGTCGCATTGCTGTGCTCGCTCTTGTCCTCCCCTCGTTTCTAGTTCAACAACTCTGCACATGAAAATATATGGTGCACCTCTCTTTTGATGAGCACCTCGACTCGGGATATTGCCTCAGCCCAACACCAGAGTACCTCTATCGTGCAAGATTTGCGGAATAGAAGGGCGCATCATTCATATTTATTTTTCGGAGTTTGACCGCAGTTTTCTCAACTAGCGCTACATATTATTAATTTAAACACACATTCAGTCTCCAGTAAGTTGATGCCCACATCGTGCTCTTGGAACTAATATAAGAAAAATTGCAGCTAACCCGCAATAGGCTCTTATGTCTACAGCTTCCATGCAGTAACATCGTGTCCCACAGCAACGCCAAACCTATCGGGTTTAAAAATACACAATCGTGCACCGCATTGATATTGAAGCTCACGTCTCACTCCACCACCATTCATCTCACTCTCCTCGTTGACAACATCCCTGAGCGGGCCCTGATATTGCGATACATTACGTGCATCCCAGGCGTACGGCGGGTTAGCTTCGTGACACGTGTATTGTGCTCGGTCTTATCCTCCCCTCGTTTCTAGTTCAACAACTCTGCACGTTAAAAAAATGATGCACCTCCCTTGTGATTGAAACAATCACCGACTCGGAATATTTCCCTCACTCAACACCGGAGTGTCTTTATCGTGCAACATCTCCTGAATGAAGGGGCACAATCAGTCTGATTTCGTTTTCGGATCAACTACCGCATATCGCTATTTTCCATATCGGATCAGGATAATTATTTCTCCGTCGTATTCTTGAAACCAATATAAAAAAATCGGGAAATTGGCGATCGGCACGTACGTACATCTACAGCTTCTGCATTAAACATCATGTTCAATAGGATCACCCACAGCATCTAGACACGCATCATTTGTATTTCTGAACCCGACGTGTTCAGAAATACAAACATCATGTACCGCCTTCAAATGGAAGCTCTCTTCTTATGTATGACCTACACGACCACCCGTCATCCCGCTCTCCTTACCGACATCATGCCCAAGCAGGCCCACCCATCTCGCCCAATGTCTTTGATGAATGCAACTCAGCCCCAAGCAGCCCGGTATCTGCCTGACGGTGTCTTAAGCTCAAGGGTGCTGATGCAGAGCGCTAGACACTCGGTATTCGACAACTGTCAGAATATTACTGTCAATGGGGGTTTCTTCAATGTTCAGGCGAATATTGACGACTCAGATGAGAGCCGTAAGTTCCGTGTGGCCCTCAAGTTCTCCTAGTTAATCCTTTCTTACGCAATTAGAGTTTCCGAATATCAAACTCGGTCTCCTCAATCTCTTGAAAGAGGTCAGCAAACAGAATATTGTTGAATATCGAGAATATCGCCACAAGAGGACGGGAGTCATGAAACACCGCGTTTTACATGAAGCCGGGGTCCGAAGGATTCACCATGCACGTATCTCTGGCAACCAGGAGATCGTCACCGCAATTGTATATGAGGATTCTGACTTCTGCAAGGCCAGCTATATTTTACCCCGCGACTATTGTGCTCAAAAACTCATAATTTACGCAGCATCGGGCCCACGCGGAACAGCGTGAAGAGTTCCGGTAACAATATTTTTGCCAAAGGTTCTACAATGCCTGATATTCACCCTATCTATAGACATCCCTCCTTGGTTCAGTTATTCGGAGTGACTTCAAGCTCCCGCCTCAAAGCATTAATCTACCATGACGGCAAGCATAACCCTGTTCCCTTGGGCTACTCTGGAATTCTGTTCTATTACAGTATTGATGCCACTGGGTGAATTTCGAAAACTGCATCAACAATCTCAGCTGGTGTCAGTGTTTTTGGACTATGAAGTGGTTCGATATCATCCTCTCATTTATAAGGACACCCCTGACCATGAATTGATTAGGGCAGGCACTTATACGTGAGCCCAACGATGAGATGATCTGATATTCAACTCATGGTCTCAAGGCTGCACTTGTTTACTGGATGGATGTCACCAGAGTAAGGCTACTTGTTCAGAATTCATTTGGCTTGTGGACCCAGCTCGGAGCGCGGAACAATGTTGTGGATCCGTACCTCCACCGGGCAGTTGTGCATTGAGGTCAATGACCACAAGGTGCAAGATCCCACAGGAATTCCTCCGGTGCAAAGAGGTCACTCCATCTCGGGAGTCCATCTCACATCCGACACCAACTTGGAGGAAACACTTCGGTCCAACATGTGTCTCAATGATATCCACCAAATATCCTCTACCTCTGGCTGGGGACATTGGATTGAGATTTCTGATCCAGGCACTATTCTGTTTGGATCTCTTTCCTGGTCCATACCTAGCCGCAGACATAGGTTCAATCCATTTTCCGAAGTTTCTGTATCAGATTGTCTGGGATTACCGGTGGTGAATGTAGAAAGTTGGAGTTGTTCATCCCCGTGCGAAGGCCTTGTCATATTACCGAATGGGTGGACCCGGTATTTACTCTCCATTATTCTAAAGCCAACTATGACTGACCAGAAACATAGTGTGGCACTGGTAGATTTACCCATCCGTGGGGAGTGTCAATTGAGGAAAAACATATATCTGAATATGGAAACAGAGCAAGAGATTCAAAAAATCTGGCTCTCACAGGCAAACCATATCATGAACAAATCGGGCTTGGATACAGATGAGTCCCTTTCAAAATTAATTTTGCCTCCATGCCTCAATGATGTTTTCCCTTAGACTGCTGTACGTGACAGTTCATGCAATTTGCCAGTGTCTAATTCCTTGCAGACCTAATTTCAGATCTTATTTTGTTATTCTCCATATCATCCAATGTAGACGAGTTTACATTGCAGGGAACATTCATGGCCGACTCCCCAACAGATGCGGTTTATCTCTTCCTATTCCCCCCCAACGTAGACGACTCAGGCGGTCACCTGGCTGTTCATCTGCCTCCGGAGAGCGAAAGGTACTACTGGTCATTCCATCCCGAGGGAATCCACCGCTTGCCTCAGGATGCCTTGGACGAACTCAATCTTCCGCAAGTGACTTTTCGGGCCCAAGTATACGGGAAATGCTGGACCCATGAGGTCTACAATTTAATCGCCGACTTTCATCGCACAAAAGGTTTTGATCCTACCAGCCAAGATGTTGCAATTGAACTTGGTTATCCCCTTGTGGATGTCGACGGGTTAAAGAACATGATTAATTGGCACAAGGTAAGGTATTCTCCTTCTGGCTGGAGAGTTAAGGTAACTAATTAGTAACTGATGGTCCAAAGATAAACGTGGTTGATGAGGCCAAAGGGGAAGAGGAAGAAATTTTGACGTGCTGGTCGGCGATGTGGACAATATTTTCCTCCCTCGTGTATTCAGACTTTCTAAAAATCTCAACAAAATCGACTTGACTTTGAATTCACCCACCGATTGATTTTTTGAGAATATTTTATTGAACTGCTCTATATTTTCCTGACCCAGCTTTTAATAGTCATATTACCCAAGTATTGTCCGATTCTGAATTTTAAAATATTTGCGTACCTGCCGAGATGATGCCGACTCAAAAACCCGATTTGGACATGTGCCAAATGGATGCAAATAAAGCTTGATCTGTGGTTCAACGGATGAAATATCGATTTGAAAAAATGAAGGCATGTGACTGATACTCTCGTCTTTCTTCTTGACTTCTGACTGCTTCACTCCGCTTGGACTGGCGCCTTAACCCGCTCGCGGAGCAGCGTCGGCCGCTGGTAGATCTGCAAGAACGTGTCCCATATTCCGTGTGCGATGACGTTCTTCTCCCGGAACGCCTTATTCTCTGTCATAAGCTCCATATGTGCATCCCGCAGACGGTAAAACGGGACCTGCGCGTTGAGGTGATGAACGGCATGAAGACCTAACAAAACAAATAAGAATTGTTGAACGTCTGGCGAGGAGCTAAGGCAGACCGTCATTTAGTGGGTGGATCCACCAGCGCTGCCAGAATCCGTCGTTAGTGCGTGAGTTTCCAAAGTTTCCGCGCATGTCCATGCCGACGTGTTCGCTCATCTCGGCCCACCACCGTGTGATAGGGAGGATCCCGAGGGACGGCACAAGGAAGTACCAGCCGAATTGGCGCCAGACGTGGAACGCGTGTACGGCACCGAGGGTGAAAGCCCAGTAGGTAAACTTTGCGGGAAAGGCGGCGCTATCAGTCCAGAACTCGAGGAAGGACGTTGTGATGTATTCGTATTGTAACCAGCCGGTAAGGGGCAGCCCGAAGAGCAGCCAGCTCGTGCGCCACGTGGACATGGGCTTGCCATCGAATCCATACCACTGCATTCGCACCGCGTCGGCGTCGCGCACAGGGTCGCCGAGGTACCGGTGGTGGTCCAGGTGCGTAGTACGGTATGCCTAGGTGTGGATTTTAATGATGTACGTGCAGCGGAAAAGGGAGAAGGCGAACGTGCCTTTAGGCCGCGGAAGACGGGGAACGCGAAAGTGAACTCGAACCATTCGTGTGCGGCCGGGCTCGTGAAGAGGTTGTTATGCGATGCTTCGTGAACCTGGGAAGGGCAAAAAGGAAATATTGAAGGTCTGATTATGTTTCAGCGAAAGAAGGAGACATACGAAAACTTCGAAGCCGCGCATGCGCGACGCAATGATGAGGACCATCAGGGTGTAGATGACCCGCCGCTCCAAAAGCGTCAGGCTTGGATAGGCATATGCATACTCGCTGAGCACTGTACACCCTGCTATCACGGCGTAGTTATTTAGGATCGCCAGCGCGGACCACAGGTTGTTCCTCTGTGAGTTGAGGGTGAGTGAACCAGTTTGTAGCGATTGTAAGACATTCAACGTACCCCTTTATGACGGTTGCTAATTGCGACGGCATCCTTGAAGGCGAGAGCCAAGTCCTCCTCTGGCTTTGGTTCGATTCTAGGGGACTGTGGGTGTTCGACAGTTGGTTGACCCATTTGAAGGCTTGTCGATCGTAGGACTCCCTACCTGTCCCCCCCACCTTATATAGCATGCATGATTGTGTATTGTCACACACAAAATCAAAATTATATCCCACTTTTGGCTGTATATGCCGAGCCTCGAAGCACACAGCGTGAATTTTGCCGCCACAATCTCAGAGCAAGCGCCTAAAATCAAGCACGGGGCGTTGTACTGAATTGCTGCGCACACTTACTTCACAAAATTAAATCTACATCCCATTTTTGGTTGCATATACCGAGCTTCGAAGCACACAGCGTGAATTTGGCCGTCACGATCTCAGAGCAAGCGCCTAAGATCAAGCGCAGCAGGCGCCGTACTGAATTGCTGCCTACACTAACTTTAGAGCAGGCACCTAAAGAATCAATGCAGTGGCCGAAATCCGAGGGCCTGGCGGCTAACTAAAGTTTGTTTTAAGCTACTAACCCCAAACTTGGTAGGCGCTCGGATTCTGTGTGGCTGTACTACATTGGCGCGCACTCAACTGCCAGAAGATGGGTACTTGAGCGATCCGACACACTCGGAAATTGGGGATTCCGTGCGAGTGCAGATATGGTTCTGCACTCTGTCCATTTCGCCCCTTAATAGCACAGACTACACAGTCCATGAGCAAATCCATCTGTCGTAAAATAATATCTGCTTGATCTTTCGGGGGCTCCCAGTCAGTTGTCCGTTGCCTGCTCGGACCCCAGGGATTCCAAACAGTATAATTTCACTTCAACGTTTCGGAATGTGAGAAGATTATGACACAGCAGTACACCGGGGAGTGCGCTGGACATTTTCTCTGAACACCGTGAACCAGCTTGATAAAATATACCACCGATGTGACTGGTATAGTATATATACAATGGGCTAAGGATTTTCCGCATACCCACGCACGCCACTTACCACTAGCAACACAATTCAACTCTAATCAATTTTCTTACCTCTGGAGGCTCAGTCCAAGGAGGCGATTTTATTTTCTCGCATATGCTCCTCTAGATGCCATCTACAATAGTGGCATTGAAGTGGATGATGCATGTTGGTTGCAGTGCCGTGGTTGAAAATATCGCCATGCTGTTGACTACAGCTCCAAGGAACGCATTCCGTGAAGCTTCCGCAGATCTCCCTCTCCGCTTTATCTCCCTGACGTGGCGCTAACGTGAATGTGTATTTGAGCGCGGAAGCCGGCTTGCCTCTTCCCAAAGCCGAAATATGCCGGGGGAAATGTGTAGTTCAGGATACCACCTGGGGCTCTGCACACGAACCGCCACCGGGCACTGTTACCTTATCTCTAACCAGTGCCTCCTCTTGCGTCTTGTAAACGCGCCATTTTGCGCAAGGGCATTGACACTGCATCAGGAAAACCAGAAATGTTATGCAGTGCTCTGCAGCGCTAGAGAGCGCTGCTAGCCTAAAAGGCGGCTGCATAGAGGATATGTAGGTATGAGCGCTATGAATCGCTTGACAGCGCTGCATATGGCTTGATAGAGCTTCATAGCGTCTCATAGCGGGCTCGGCTACGGTTTTCCTGATGTGGGACGGCGATATAACTGGGCATTGATACTAAATCAAGTTTCGTGACCTTGCACGGCGATGGCAAATTCATTTAAGGGCCATAGTTGAAAAATAATCCATACCAGAGATGTGGGAGCTGTGGAAACCAGAGAAATGCAAGGAACGGTCATCCAGCTCAAGTTCCGGTGCATCGGATTTTCCGTCACACTTCTAATGATGCTATTACTGGATCTATGGAGTGCCACAGTGATCACTGTCAAAGTTCGAAGTCCCCGACATCATGGCACATGTTTTAATTTCAATGGTGCAAGGCGAGGGATGCAAGGTGGACTATAATAGCAGGTGGGAATTAGCGCCCTAGGAAGCACAGCATTTTACTCGGAGCCTGGCCACATTACAGCTGTTTTCGGGTAAGTGGGTGCATTTTGATGGAGTGGTGTTCGTCGATTTTTGCATACCTTTGTTTGACGCCGAGACTCTTTCTGCTCCACCTTTGCTCTACTTCTTTCTTGACAGCCCATCCATTCTGTTGGTTCGCTCTCATTTAGGTTACATAGTCCAAGAGGAAGAAAGCTATTTACCTTCTTTACCAACTTGGGTAGCAGATATACCGTTCACTTTGTACATTCAATAATAGCGCGACCGCGTCACAACAAGTTGACGTTCGCGCGCCTTTTTTGACGTCCGCGCGCCTTTCTTAACTTTCGCACGCCACTATTAGTATTGGTCCGTTTCCGCGCGCCACTACTACCATAGGATGGAATCGACCAACCACGGCCCTCTTTACGATGAACACTCAAACACGACGCGGCGCGCCAACCATTAATGTCGTCTCGAAGCCAGCATATAAGCCAGGAGACTCGGAGACGGTTGGCTGATGCGCCAACGACGAGCGTGTCGAGTTGCTGAGTCTGAAACTGAAACTGAAACTGAAGTACTATTTCAGTTTCAGTTTCAGACTCAGCCAGCACAGGCATCGTCATATAAGGTAGCTTGAGAGGTCAATTACAAACTCCCGCCTGAACAACGCTCCGCCGACGCGACTGGAGAATACCGCGGGGATGCTGAATGGGCAGGTTTCTTCTTGGAGGTAAATCTGAATTTCTCAGCTTCGCGATGTTGCCATTGATCACGACTTTTTGCAGGCGGCGTCTCCAATCTATGGTGCGCATCACCTAGCTGCCGCTACCAAAAATTAGTGGCCAAATTGGCCGGAGAAAATTTTTGGCCCTAGACACAGCCCAAATTTTATAATTTATCCCGCATGTGGCCAAATCAGGTCACCAAAAAATGTCAAGCTCACTCAGTTGTGATCTAATTGAAAATCCCTCTAGCAGAAGTGAGCACACAGTCAAAAGGAACACTTTTGTTAGAGGGATAAGAATTATCTCTTTTTTTGGACCCGCTAGATTTGAAGCACGGGGTAGTGGCAGTTAGGTGATGCGCACCATAGGCCCAGCGCACGGCTTCGCGGATGACAATATCGCGGGCTTAGGGTTACCAGGTCGTCATTGCAAGCGGAGAGATAGTAGAGTGCAGTTCTACCTCAAATTCCGACTTGTTCTGGGCGCTCAGAGCGGGAAGCACCAATTTCGGGATAGTGACCCAATTCAATATCACCACATATTCTGGTGGCGTTGTGTGGGGCGGTAATCGGGTCTATATCTACTCCCAAGCGAGAGAAATAGAGCTTTGCGACGCGTTCATTGCCTTCATGAACAATTCCCTCTCGGTGGGGCGAGCTTCATATCTGGATTCAACGGAGGACAGGACACGCTTGTTGGCAAGTTTTCCTAGGCAGACGCTACAACCGTTGAAGCTCGTACCTCGCATGTTGTACTTTTTGGCGGGTTCGCGTACCTGGGCACCGACGGCTCAAACACCGAGCTCTTAAGAACTTCTCCGACATGCTTGCGGTACAGGGCATCGTTTTCGACTCCATACGTCCCAATGTCAACCAGGTTATTGGCGCCGAGATCGACGCCTGCATCCCACCTGGTCTACGCACAGTGGAGGACGATGACCTTCAGAGCGGATATCCAACTTGAACTTGCTCTCGAGATATCTGAGATGGGCCGCGAGGTCTTCGCGCCATTTACCGGGCGCCCTGGCTTCTCTTACAACATTGGCTACCAGTCCTTGGTAGCCTCCATGCTAGCCGCGTCTCATGCGAAGAACAGCCCTCAGGGATTATCTGGCGCCGACGGCGATCTTTTCTGTAAGTTACATGTTCTTTTATTCTTCCACTCGACGCTCATTCAGTCCGCAGTACTCAACTTTTTTGCGTATTGGAATGAGGAGGCCGATGACGCCGGATTAGACATCGCCATTCACGAAATGATAGGTTACTCCAATTTTGAGGCGAAGGCTCGCGGCATGTGGAATCCGTGGATATACCTCAATTACGCGTTTCCGGGAGAGGCGGTCTACCAGGAATATGGGGTGGACAACTTGGCGAGATTGGAACACATTCAACACAAACACAATCCCCAGGGCGTTTCGCAAGTTGTGGTCAGGAGGCTTTAAAATATCCAAGTAGGTAGGGGTCTGCGTACATATACCATTTTGTACTACTAGATATTATATCACCAGACCACGAGTGGCCCCCTCCCATGATCCCAATTAGAAGATTACATAAATTAGAGTAGAGCGAAGAAACGGTAGTGTGGTGCCGGGCTACGGAGGATTCGACGTGAAATTCCGTGATATTTCCTGGAGCTGTGCCCATTCTAGCAAGAGAGCCACCCAGTAACAGTCTTGCTGGTCGTCGGTCATTATGCGCAACGCTGCCTGGCGGCCCTTTTCCTGGATCATACGAGCTTCGGAGTCGTGGCTTGTTGCCCATTCGATTTTTTTGATGAGGTCCGAGTGGTCGGGGAGGACGGGAATATAGTGTTCGTACGGCCTTAGCCAATTGTTAAAGTACTCCTCGTAGGCGGTCATCTGCGGGCGCGTCATAAGCAAAGGAACGTGGAAGCTAGGACGGAGAGAGTAAAGTGACCTTGAAAACCAACGAACCGGATCGAAGCAGGCCGATGAACCGACCGGAGAAGGTGTTGCCGTCCACGTCCAGTAGATACATGTACTGGTAGACCTCTTCGCGCGGACTTCCAATCCCAGTGATGTTGTACTCCTCTTTTATGGCGCTTTCATCGCAGTCTTGATACCAACAATTCTCACCGAAGAAGGTTGTGATCCTGAAGTCGGCAAGGTCAGGGTGTTTTTGAGAAAAGTCCACAAGCTTGAAGCGTGGAAACTGGTGAAAGTTTGCGCCAACGATTTTCCCGCCGCTTCCAGTACCGCGCCAATCTGCACGAACGTTGCGTGTGGGCAAATGGACTCCACAAGAGGACCTGACGTACAAATTTGAGGCCGCTTATCGCTCCATGTGATATTGTTGGGATAGTCAAATTTGCCCGACCACGACGAGTGATCGTAGTAGTACTGAGGTACAGCCCTGAGCGAGCCATGATTTGGATATTGAACAGACGTACCTCACTCGGGTAGAGAATATCGGAAAAGCAAGGAGATATTTTGGCCAACGATAGTAGAGGATATAAATCCAAACTGAATTCAGTGGCAGCGCTGGATATAAAGACTATGCGTCATTGGATCTCAAAAAGGCTGAGCCCACAAGGGACAGTCCAACTCACAAGAAATCTCGTCGTTAGCAAGTTCTGTAAATCCATCTGAGCGAGTCGAGACGGTACATCCAGTTCGATTTTTGAAAAAGTCAGAAGTAGGTCTGGGCGTTCCGCCGAATGGAATATGGTCCGTGAGAACTAGCGCTTTTTTGCGTGCCCCAGGTTCGCGATAGTTGAATACAACACGAGGTTGATCCAGCCCGTTTACGAGAACTGTCATATCTGGTAAATACTCTGCGAACTGAACCGAAGTGGCAAGAGAGTGAGCGCTCGATCACAGATAATTAACAACCGAAAGAGTGGCTTACCCGCTGAAATGTTTTCGGCCACGAGTCCCAAAAAAGCGAAGGTCTGTCAACAGGGAATAGAAGCTTCCCGTCCTTTATCACCATTTGGCTGATGTGTTTCGGGTAGCTTTTCGTCTGAATAACAATAATAAAACGTCAATCCAGCGGTATTGAAGTCGCTCCCCGGGCATACCATCTAGGATCACATCAATTCTCCGCTGAAACAACGATGGATCGTCTTGAGCCAGCTGATAAAACGGTTTAAAGTCTCGGTGGATTTAGTCGTACTCATCGATGAGACATGAACGGTTTCGAGCAAATTCGAACCATTTGTCGAAGCCGCGAGGCGGGCGGCGTCCCGTCTTCAAAGAGTACCGCGCAATCGCGCCTTTAAATTAGACGACTGCCGGGCATAGAGCACGTCCAGGGCAATCCGCGCAGCTGCGAGAACAGGATCCACGTCGTCCTGAGTCTTCACTGTATTTTCAGTCGTCAGGGAAGGAGTCACAACGGGCAGGTTACTCGCGTCGGTTGTGGAACCGACAACCGGATTCTCTTTAGTCGCCACCGAATATTCTGACGTCGGGAAAGGAGTGACAATGGGCGGGTTGGTCGCGTCGCCCTGGGTGGCATCGACAACCAGGACGCGGTTTTCAGCAAGGGTGTGCCCAGCGACAATAACGACGAGAGTCCCCACAGACATGCATATTATCGCGAAGCAGAGAATGAGGAGACGTTGATGTCGACGGGCCCAGGATAGGCGAGGCGAATTTAAAGAGAGGGTATCTCATGGCCGGCCGGTCCCTGGAATATCATTGCTGGGCTCGTCGCTCCGAACGAGTGCGTAGTCACCGCCAGCACCGCCAGAGATGCCGTAGCCGCCGGATGAACGAAATCGTTTCAAGGCGAGCATGCGAAGGAGGCAGAGCCTCCCGCAAAGGAGGTGGGAGGAAAGTAACGGTGAGCAAGTAATCATCGATAATCCTGCCCAACCAGACGTGTGAAAGCTGATGAGACGGACGGTGATCATTGTTGAGATTCCGTAGGCTCGTGACCAGCCGGCCCGGTGAAAACTGATGCCATCGTAAAACTCGACAACAACCGGTACCGGCTGGGCTCCCACGTCGCATGGTTTGGTGATGAGGATTTCCCCCGCCAAATGAGAGGTCGGGACTTGGTAGAAATACGTCGAAAATGGCTAGAAATCCGTCCCAAGGTCCCATAATAAAAGATGGGTTATTTTTGATTCTCTATCGACTGAGCCAAAGTTGTTTTCTGGGTGAAATAAGCATTTATTTTGTGCTAATGGATGCACTACGCCGTGTATATATAATAAATATGTGTTTTTGAGCTCAGAAGACGCGTGTCCGCTCGAGTGTGGAAGCTGGAAGAGTATTAACGTGAATTGTCGTCTCCTTCCAAATCGGGTTCGCGATGTGGTTGTGATGGTTTTGGCGGCAACTGTGGCGCAGGCGTGGCGTGGGTGCTGGGTGGTGCAGGAGAAGGTGAAATGAGATGGGAATATGGGTTAAAGGAAAGATTTGAAGTTGATGGAAATGGAGAAGGATTGGGGATCGGGAAAGACATTTGGGTAGCAGTGGGATAGGTGTAGTAGCCGTAATTAGGGTAAGGGTATGCTGGATGAACTGGGTAGGGGCTCGGGTGTGAGTAGCCGTGAGGACGAAGGCGAGGCCTAGATACTCATTGTGCATTTTAATTGTATACACCGTACGCAGTACCCTGAAATCGCACGCTTTTTGCTACAAGTGATTGACGTGGACAGCCACATATTAAGCCCAATTTGGAAACACCATCGAGTATTCATGAATTCCGCAAGACTTTGGGCCGGGGACAATCCCTTTGGAGGCGGATATACCTTAGATATCATAGTTTATCCCCCCGCTGTGCTCAACACCAGGAATTTTGTGATTTTGAGGTCAAAACACAACTTCGGCTCAATTGATAGAGAATTGAAAATAACCCGACTTTGATAAGAACACTTCGAGCACTTTTTCTGATGGTTTTCGACGCTTTTTTTCTAAGTTCCGACCTCTTAAATGGCGGGGGAAACGATCATCACTGAAACATGCGACGTGCCGGCCCAGTCCGTCCACGAGGTTACCCTTTGTTGTCGTTCCCATCATTATTTGTTCTGATATTGTGTCTATTTGCTCTCTATCCAAATCCGTACCGTCCGTTGTGTCTGTAACCGAGTGGACGTCGACTGGTTTGCGAGTCTAGAGATTCCGCCACAAATCGAGTTATATGCCCGGACTATGAAGAGACGCCAGTGGACGCCGGACCCCGGTATCCATCGGTGACTGACGGGATCAGTTGATAGGAGATGCTGATGAGAAAAAGATTAGATAGTGTCATCCACTGCTTTCTGATGATTACCGATGATAGCCGGCAATCTTTCCTAGCCCGTTTATTTGATATAGGGGTCTCCGCTGAAGTGGTTGTCTTCCACCTGGAATCCACCAGACCTCAATGGCAAGTCAAATCCACTTACGCAAGAATTCTGGGATCAGGTTGAGAGTACGGATTGATAGGTAACAGGTATACTAAATATCAACCGAGGTGTCCAATAAATATTTTCTAAAAGATTTCCAGTAGGCCCGCCGCAAGCCAGTGGATTCTGTTTAAGAGCGGCTGGAATCCATTAGATGATGTGCCACTTACCGCTGGATTTCGGTGGAATGAGACCAAAATTCAGTGCGGTTACAATGGCTGGCAGTAACCTCCACTGGATTTTGTGTGAGCATCCAGTGGAATGCCAGTGGAGCGCAGTGGACATTAAGGCAATGTGTAATAGGATTCACCGGAATTTCGTGAGTGGGACACTGGGTCTGAGTGGAAAATAGGTTAAACCAGTTGCACAGCTGGCTGAATAGTATAGTCATAACACATCCAGTGGAAATTCTATCATGTACTGTGGAATCCAACGGGGGGATATCGAAATATAATCATATCTAAATATATTTGGGGTATACGATGGAATACATTGACTATCAGCGGAAAGAAGTTGAGGCCCATTGTACCTCGGTGGACGGCAAGGCACGGACATCAAGTTCCAGTGGACAACATTTGAAGCTCTAGTGGAAGTCGGTGGCGTGGACCGGCTTCGCCGGTCCGCGCTTATTACACCACAAATCACAGCCTAACTAAATCAGGTATTTTGTTGGCGGCAAGATTTGCGGCATTTCATTGTCTCTTTCTTCCTCCCCCGTCCTCGTCGCTCGTCACCCCCCGCCTTATGCGGCACATCGCGTACTCGCCGCCATCGCCACTCGACGCCGATGTCCCCGACGCCTGCGCCCCGCTTCCGAGGATTTAGGGCAAGCGAAGCGCGCCCTAACTCTGGGTATCCACCGTGTCGTCCCGCTGTGACGGGCTAGGTTAGGTGAAGATCGAGGGAGCGAGTGTTAGTCATGATCGACAGGTCGCAGCCTCCTGCTTGCGCAACAACGGTTGTTTCCTTTCTCGTAATCGACCCGGAAAATAATAGTACACTGGCGCCCAGTGAGCCAAGCTTGAGCCAAGCCGAGAGACATGGAGAAAGAAAGTACAACAAAATACCGATAGCAATGTTCCAGTAAAAAGGAGGGAAGAGAAATGCCGTCAATAAGAAATGAATGTCTGTCTGTCTGTATAGTACGGTAAATGTAAGTGTGTGTAGGGATTGTAACTGTGCGTGAATATGGGTAGGGTGCGTGAGTGAATGAGTGCGTAGTGTTACAATGATTATATGTTGTATCGAGGTGGTCGAGTCTATAAGATAATAGTTTTTGGTGTGGATGTCCGCCCAGCGTATAGAATAACGATAACGAACGAACGTCGGTCGGTTGTGTTTGTCGGCGCTCCCTCGCTCTATGAAGAGGCCTTCCAGCTCGACGGCGGCTGTGGGCGCCGATTGGCCGCAGCGACGGCACCAGGGGATGGACGCGAAGGGCTCGCAGGCTGGCTCGCAGTCCTCGCGCGCGGGTTCCCTGGCCCCAGCCGCCCACTCTGCCCGTCCCCCTTGCCCTGCGGCGGAAAGTACCCCCGAGTCCCGCCCACCACTGGGGGACGATTTCGGCGGCGAAGCCAGATTCCCACTGCTCCCGAACCTCGAATACCGCTCCGTCGACGGCCCAAACGCCTCCCCATACACGCTCCTCGACGAGCTCCACCCTCCGCCCCCCACCGCCTCCGCCGCCATACTCGCTGCGCGAGCCCCCGCCGCCGCCGCCATACATCGACTGCGGCGCAGGCGGAAACAGCCCCCCGCCCGGCGACGCCCCCCACCCTTGCATCCCCTGCATCCCCATCCCATACGCTCCCGGGGACATAACAGGCCCCACCACGGACCCGCCATACACGCTCGTTGCACGCCCCCCTCCGACCGTCGACCCCCGCTCCCACTCGTCCCCCGCAACCGCCATCGCCTGCTGCGCGACCGCCATTTGGTACGCCTGCTTGGCAAACATCATCGCCTGCTGGTGCGCCGCATAGAAGCTCGGGTCCGCGGGCGGCGGCACCATAAACTGCGCGGGGTTGAGCATGCCCGTGTTCTGCGGCTGCAGCTGCTGTTGCCATCCTGCTGGCCATCCAGGCGTCATCCCGCCGGGCGAGTTTCCGAACGCCATGGGCTGCATGGGCATGTTCATGTTCATCCCCATCCCCATCATGTTCATGTTGTTCATGTTGTTCATGCCCATGCCCATCATCGGGTTCCCCATCATGGGATTCATTCGCGTCTGGTTAATCGGCACGTCGTCGTCGTCGTCCTCATCGTCGTCGTCGGCGATCGGTCCCCGTCCATTGATGACGTTTCCGAGCTGCATAAATACAAGCCAATCAGCGTCGTCTTTTATAAAAAAAGAGCGAGGATATGAAAAACGTGAAACGCACCTCAATAGCCGCCCGCGCCTCGCTCCTCCTCCTCTCGCGTCGCCTCTCCTCCTCTTGCACCGGCGTCTCCCTCGGCTTCGCCTTCGCGCGTGCCTTTCCCTTCCCATTCGTGTCCCCGCCGCCAATATCCTCCTCAAAGTCAAAGCTCACGCTCCGTCGCTGGTGCGGCCCCCTCCGCGCCACCAGCCCGCTCACACCGCCACTCCAGCCACCCGCACCGGCACCGGCACCACCCCCAACGCTGCTTCCCCCGCTCCCAAAGTCGCTCCCATCGCGCGGCGTCAGCGGCGCGGGCCCGCTGCTTGAGTCGCCCGTCGAGCTCGCGGGGCTGTTGCGCGCCATGCGCGGCGTCGCGAACGGCCGGGTCGGCGGGTTGTTGAGCGGCGAGCCAGAGGAGGACGCCGGCGAGATGGACGACCCAGAGGAGGACCCGGGCGTCGCGGACGCAGTCGGCGCAGGCACTGCGGAAAGTGTCATCATGGTGCTACTGCGCTGGCGCGGGCGCAAACCCAGCATATTCGTGTTCGCGTTCACGTTGGCGTTGGCAGTATTGGCAGCAGCGTTCCTGGAAGGCCCCAGCGTCGCCGCAGACGATATCGAGGCCGAATGCGCGTGATGTCCCGTCGTCGACTTGGCGTTCGAATTCGAGGTGGAATTAGAGTTGGAGTTGGATTCGGACCCCCCAAAGGAGGACGAAGCTGCCGAGGCGCTCGACACGGGCACGAGCGTGCTGCTCCGCTGCCTCACACCAACCAGGTCCCCAAACGCGCTCGCGCTCCGCGACTGCTGGTGCGCCGGCCGCGACGTGACGCTGAACGCTGGTGGTGGCGACCGCTGCTTGATCACAATCGGCGCAATCCTGTCCTTCTCCTTCTCCTCCTTGTCCTTGTCCTCCGTATCCGTATCCGCATCCGAAGACAAATCCACCTCCCGCCTCCGCCCCTTGACCGTCGCCTCCTCCTCCCCAAGCGCAGCCAAGGCGCCCCACTCGCCGGACCCCCTGCTCTCCCCCGCGCGCGACACGAGCGCAATCCCCCCGCCCAGCATCGCAGCAAGGTCCCGCCCTAGGTCCTCGTTGTCCTTGTCCTTCTCGTCGCCGTCGTCCCACATGCCCCTACGCGGCGCCACGATGTCGCTCGATGACCGCCGGTGGAACGCCTTGCGCTGCATCGCCGTGGTGAAGGCCCCCGCGCCCGCCACGGCCCCCGCAGGTTCCTTGGGCCCAAGGAAGGCCGACGGCGGGGGCGTTACGGTCCGCGCGGTCGTCACAGTAGACGCGGTACCAGGGGATCCAATGCGCTCCGGCGACGCATTCAACGCCTGACTCGGCGACGCACTCAACACCCGATCCGGCAACTCAGTCATCGCCCGACTCGGTGGCGACGCACCCAACACCCGGCTCGCCGATGCGCTCACCGAACGCTGCCCCGCGTCCCTCCTCCCCGCCCCTCCACCATCCTTCTCCCCACCCGCACCCGCACCACCAACAACCCGCGTAAGCCGCTCGCTAATCATGTCCCTCTTCCCCCCCGCCCCAGCGCTCGCCGCCGTCTGGCTCCTCACCGGGCTTCTTCTCGCCGCAGGCGCCGACGCAGGGGGCGGGAAATACGCCCCGCTCTCCTTGATCGGCGACCCCGGCGGCGACGGGAACTGCACTGGCGGCAGCACGCTCCCCGCAGGTATCGGAGGCGAGCGCGACGTCAGCACCGGGCTCGGTGTCGCCATATTGGCGCTACCGAAGCCGTGTGTGTGGATACTGTTCCCGCTGCTATACACCGACGTCGGCGACGCGCTGCTCCCACCCGCGCCCGCGAGCATCCCCCCGCCCGTGAAGCCCTCGTTCCGCGTCGTCTGGCCCGCGACGGTCGGCCGCGCAGCCGTGAGCGCCGCGATGTCGATGAGCGGCTTGGGCTTGTTCGGGTTCTGGGGTGGTTTTTGTTGTTGCGCGTGAGCGCTCTGATTTTGATTCTGCGCACTATGGCTCGACGCAGACCGCAGACTCGCGGCCGAATTGGCGCTGTTCAGGTGGCTGCTGTTCGCGCTGAGGTTGAGGAGCGGCGCCCCCTTCGCGGTCGACGCCGGAGACCCCCTCACGCCCGACGCTGGTGACGGCGCCACCCTAACAAGCGACGTCGCAGACGACATCGCGCTCCCCGGCCGGCGGGGCGCCACTAGCGTCGCCAGCGGTGCGTCGTCCGAGTCCACCTCCTCCTCCTCGTCGTCATCATTATCCGACTCGGAGGACGAATCGTCGTCGTCGTCCTGCTGCTCGCGCTGTCGCTGGTGCTGGTACGGCTGCGTGTGCGTGGGGAGCTGCGGTTGGTCCTTGGAGAGGCGTTTCGCTGTGCGTAGTAAACAGAGCAGTCAGCATCGCCGTCTCCAAAAATCCAGAAAGCAAACGAAAGAAAGAAAAACTCACCCCCCGCAACATGCACATTCCCACTACTCGCGTTCGCCCGTCCCCTCCCCGCGCCATACACCCCGTTCCCATTCCCACCTCCGCCTCCATGTCCCCCACTGCTACTCCCATGCCCCACCTCGCTCTTCGCCTTCCCCCGCCCGGCGCCCGGCGCACCAAGCCTGTTATTGCTATTGCCATTACCCTGCCCGTCCTCCTCGTCCGAATCCCACCCCCCGCCCTTCCGTGGCACAGGCGGCGCCCGCCCCCCATCACCACCACCATCGTTCCCTCCCCGCAAATTCGTCTGCGACCGCCCACCCTGGTTCGTCGGTGACCGACCATAATTATCCAAATTCGTCGAGGACCGCCCGAACGCAGATTCGAGATTGGTCGACGACCGCCCGTACACCCCCGGCCCCGGGCTCGGCGCGCGCCTACGATCGATCGTCAGCACAACATGATAATATACCGAGGAAAAAAGGAGATTATAATAATAAAATCAAAAAAAACACTCACACATCCCCACTGACCCCAAACGCAGGGCTCCCCGCCCCGCTGCGCCTTGCGGCCTGCACCTCGCGGAACGCCGCGACGCTGATGCGCGAGGACGACGCGTCGGACGTGCCGCGCGGGCGCCGCGGCGGGTGCTCGAGCAGCGCGCGCATGTCTGCGCCCGCCCTGGCTGACGAGTTGCTGGGGCTGTTGTTATTGTAGCCGGCGCTGGACGCAGAGTTGTTGCGGGGCGAGTTGTTGTTGAGGGAGGACGAGTTGTTCATGCCCGTGGAGGGCGCGCTGCGGAACGAAAGGTCAGCGTTCTGTTGTTGGGTGGAGGGAGGGGGGAGAAATCATAGATAGATTAGGAAAAAGGCAAGGGAAGGAAGTAATAGATAGTAAAAAAAGAAGGAAGCAATAATTAAGACAAGAAGGGAAAGGGCGGAGATAGCGGTAGCCATCGTACACTGGTCGCGGTATGTCATGGCTTTTTTTTTTTTTTTTTTAAAATCGAGGAGAGAAAAAAAATAGGAAGGGACGCAGCCCCGCCTCGAAGACGGGTGGGAGGGGCGCCGAAGAGCCCTTCCCACTCTGAGCCCCAGCCGCCGCAAGAAGCACGCAGGAATATATACATACACACCCGCCATCCTCGTCGTCCCCCCCCCCTATACCCGATATGCCTCCCTACGCCCGACATAGAAACGCGCCAGCGAGAAAGAAGAAGAAAAAAAATTCCAGTAAGCGCATCTCCACCAAAACCCTGCTTTCGCCGTTTTTGCCGCAGAACACGCCGTCCTCGCCATAGAACGGACGGACGTGCCCCGCGCAAAAGAACAGCCGACCGCGTCTCAGCCACACGAGAGAAGCGTCAGCCCCCGCCGAAGGGAGGGAGGCGGCCCCGCGCAAAAAGGCACGGCACCCCCAGCCCGGAGGGACGCACGACGAGGCGGCAGTATGGCACGCAAGGGAGACGAAAAGAAAGAAAAAAAAAGCACACGCTACAGAACAGCCGTCCGCGCCACAGAACACGCCGCAACAAACGGGAGACGCGCCAGCGGAGGGTGTCGCCCTCACACAAAAAGGCACCCCCAGCTCGGAGGCCCGCCGAGGCGGAAGAATAGCGCCTCCTCGCCCCAGACGGCTCGCCGCATGCAGAGCATCCCGAGACGAGGCGTCGTCGCCCAAGAACAGACCGCGCCGCCCCAAAGAACGCCAAAGCCAAAACCACTGTCCGGGGTGCATCACTAGCGCGCGACGCACCAGACGAGCATCAAAAAGAAAAAAAGGTGAAAAAAGGCTCCAGACGCGCGAGACGGCGGCGCCCCGCCCTCGAGACGACCGCTAATCCGCAGGACGACGAAAACGGAAAACGGGCACGACGTCGACGTCGCGCCAAAAAGCACACACGACACCGTTCCAAAAAAAACACGAAGAGGTTGCGTCCCAGCTCCAGACGCCAAGCCAAGATCGCTGCCCCACCCGCCAGCCCACGACGACGAATGAGTGATGAAGAAGAATAAAAAGTGAAAAAAACAAACGAAGAAAAAAGTGAAAAAAAGGAAAGTACGCACCCGTTGCCCAGACGGGGCGACGCGTATGGCGAGGAGGATGCAGATGCCTGCGGGGACGAATGGTGGTTAGTCGCTGTAGGGTCGGGGAAAGAAAAAAGAGATAAGGACGGGATGGAAAAGAACGTCACGGCACGGAGAAAAGTGTAGGGATGGGCGGAGAGGGGGAGGATGCGTAAGGGAATACGCCCCGCCGCCTACCTTTCCCCACGGCCCAAAAAATAAACAAAAAAAGATATATAAAAAACCGCACGCACATTCTTATCGCTCCCGCCACCCGCGACGTGCCTGAACGCCTTCAAGTTGAACTCCCCCTCCTTCCCCCCACCCTCCTTGCCCCCGCTCTCCGCCTTCCCCCTCGCCCAAAACGCATACTTGCTCCTCTTCCCGCCCGTGCTCTTCGTCGGACTGCTCCCCCCCGCCTCGCTCTTGCTCGAACTACGCCCATACGTCGCAGCCCCAGACCCGCCGAATGCGGAGCGCGTGGGCGACACGCCGAACGCAGACCTTGTGGGCGACTCCCCGCCATACTCCGATCTCGACTCGGCGCCCCCACCAAAATCGGACTTGGCGCTGGGCTTGGGCGGGGGGAGCGAGCGCGTGGAGCTTGAGAACAAGCCGCGCGGGGGGCGCAGCAAGGAGGGCGAGCCCTGTTGTGACGGGGCGTCGGACGAATCGGACGCGGCGGAGGTGCTGAGGCGCGCGAGGTACGGTGGGCGCGGGGCGGGGTAGTGGTGCTCGTTGCTATTAGCATTACTCGAGTAGTCGCCGGTGGTGGTAGGCCCGCTCTTCTTCCTAGTAAACAGCCCGCCGCGCTTGCGCTCTGGAGCGGCGCCGTTGGGCGAAGACTGGTGTGTGCCCGGGAATGCGACGGTCGCGTACTCTGAACCGGGCGAAGACAGCTGGCTCGGTGGGTGGGATGCAGACGACGTAGACTGGTTCTGCGATGTGCCGCCAGAGGACTTGCGCGCGAAGAGAGAGGTCAGGAGTGGCATTATTTTTATTCTGGGTCCGTCTAGAGTCTGTCGTGGGGGGGATTCTATGCAAGGAATTAGCCACATGAGCAAGAAAGAAAGCAGAAGCAGGGAAAGCAAGCTTGAGGCGCGCCAGATGAATCGATGATACAAATAAATCCGTAAGACCGCGCCACGGTCCACCCGTCAAGCAATATGTATCCCCCAGGGAACAGACAGGCACGCACATAATACAAAGAAAGCGGGCCCCAACGCCAGAGCCAGAACCGAATAGTGGAGAGAGAGAGGTCGTGCTGGCGAGAAGCCCACAGACGTCGTTGTTTGCACGTGTTACCGAATCCGTTTCACCTTCACACCGACCGACGTCACCACAAAAATCGGTTTTGATGATACAGATGTCATGGCGCCGGCGGCTTGGCAGGGGCTGTACTGGGCGAAAAATAATTTTATAATGGATTACTCGTGGCACTGGGCAACCGCGGCCGTGGCCGCGGAGAGTCTCCATTTATGCTTTGCTGGCAATAATTCGCTGGCAATTCTACTGATTCAATTCCCGCCATTGCAGCCCAGTAACCCCACCGGTCCCCATCTACCGAGTCTAGGTTACGCGTACACCAGTCCCACGTTCACCTCCGCTGCCAGCCACGTAAAACACGCTCAAGCAGCCAGGCTACTTCATTCGTGACTCGATCATGATCGACCTTCACTTCATTTGGAGACTTGGTTCTGGTTCTGGGGTCTACGGTCTACACGTCCAGACGCCGAAGCCAGTGATCTACCTGACCGGTGGTTCCCGCTGAAAAAAAGCCTGGTTGCCAGAGGTCCATCAGCGTCCAGAGCTATCCAGAGCGGTCTATTAGTACTCCTCCGAATTGTCTTCCGATAGGTCAGTCGGAGTTGAAAATTGTTGTTGGCCCACGGGGAACCACAAGTCAAGTAGATCACTGGCTTCCGACTTTCAGCCGTTTGGACGTGTACTTAGGGGAATACGCAGAAGAATTAGCCGAACATGGACGAGGTTCAAATTATACCCGGGATGACCAAACAGACAGACACCTCGCTCGCTCGCTCGTCCCAACACGTTTTTTTTTCTTCTATCTCCACTTTCCCACAAATCGTCCTAGAGGCCAGAGAAGGCTAGCATCAAATCGCCGGTTGGACAGCGACAGTGTGGATCTTCCACGTTCTAATTTCTATCACCCATCACGACATAATTTGAAGTATCGCATTCGCGGCAGCGCAGATCTCCGGTACACTTTAAAACACTACGTTCCGCGGGCCCCTAGGCAGACACCTACGCAGACCTACGCAGACCTACGCTCAGTTTGTCTAACTGAGCGTAGGTCTGTGTAGGTCTGCGTAGCCCCCTAGGCATAGCCCTAGGCACAGCTAGGCACAGCTAGGCAGATCTGCCTAGCCGTCTAGGCAGACCTACCCAGACCTACGCTAACATAGGCACAGCTATGCCTAGGAGGCTGCGGAACGTAGTGAAAGGCAAGTGTTTGGCAAGTGTACAATCGGACTGTTGCAAGTCTGATTCGACTTGTGAGCTGGACTGTACACAACAGTTCGACAGTCGACAGTTCGACGTTCAACGCCTAGGCACCAGAGACACCAGAGATGCGCGTGTGCGCAGCTCAACCCAAGTCCTGAATACACCAAATACTCGGACGTGGTGTACGGTGCACCGCGAGCCTACCTGACGATGTTCCACTCACACAGTGTAGCTCGCAAGCCGGGGTTCGACTCCCTGCTTCCGATTTCCTCTTCCACTTGAAAGTTTTTTTCTTCCTACGCTGAAAATTTCTACAGGTTGATAAGGGAATAGATAAAACAGGGAATCGGATGTGGTGTACGGCGCACCGCGAGCTAATCTCCAGGCGCGAACCAAAAGAGAAGTAGCTCGCAAGCCGGGGTTCGACTCCCCGCGTCCGAATACCCATTTTCCTTTATATATTTTTTCCTACGCTAGCTGAAATTTCTACAGCTTATTAAGGGCGATAATAAAGGAACGAATCAGACGTGATTTACGGAACACCGCGAGCACACTTGGGATTACCGTCAATGGTAGCTCGCAGAACGGGGTTCGACTCCATGCTGAAAATTTCTCCAGTTTAACCAAGGCATGGATAAAGGAAGGAATCGGACGTCGTGTACGGCGCACCGCGAGCCCACCTACACAATTTGCAGACAAGTAGCTCGCAGAACGGGGTTCGACTCCCTGCGTCCGAATTAATCTTCTACTATATCCCGCTGGGAAGTGGGCCACTTAAGAACATTCAGTGAATAGTGACATGCGCACACATTAAAAATAGGGTTTTGTGTGCTTGGGATCGAAGATAGGTCAGTTATGGACCTGTAAAGCATATTTGGCCGATTTTTGGTGCGGTAATATGGGCCTCAGAAATTTATTTTCGGCGGCACTCCAAAAGGGGTAAATTTCAGGAAGTGGACCAGGCGGCCAAATTGTGTATTTCTGGATTGACAACTGCGATGAAACTGCTTGGATATGTCATTGTGGAACTAATACACTGTCTAACATCTTCAAATGGCTGGTAGCATTGATAGTATTGGTATGGTGCGGTTCACTTAGTCCCCGCCTCTCAGTGACTACTGTCAAATCGGGCGGAGGCCAAATTTTTATTTATTGTGTACCCCTGTGGGAGGTGGCCGCACCACCTTTTTGATTGTATTGTCCTAAATAGTAGCAATAAAATGGACAAGTGCTGTAAATATCCATATACACATTGAGTTTATTTTACGCGACCTTCATGCCACACCACAAAAAGGCCCAGCTTTCAGCTGCAGCCCGTGCTCGCGTTCAGCGCCATCCCAAGGCAACTGTTACCACCAAAGATTCACTATTGGACATCCCTAATGAACAAATTCCGACCTCCATGGAAGAAATTATACCAAACCTGGCAGATGGCGCGATGCACTCCATATCCCCTCTTGATTTCTTTGGAGACCAATCTGAATCCGAATCTGACTGTGATTATCAAGGTGGCGTGAGCGTGGACTTCTCAAGTGACAGTGATTTTCTGCCACTGAACGAAGCAGACTCGGACTTCACAGACTCTGAACTCTCTGAGTTTGATGATGAATTCCTTGAAGCCGTCAAGGCAGGGCTGGTTTCCCTGGCCAAGCCAACTCCATATGAGGAGCTCAGCCACGTTGCCACTGTGTACAACAGAGATTAGACTTATATTACCTTACACTGCCAAATTGGCCCCTTCTCAAAATATCATCTCTTTCAAATCTTTTTATAAATTAAATCCCTCTTGGGAAAAGTTTCCTCTATCAAAAAGGAGTCGATTGGCAAGAGGGAAAAAAAATAGAGGCAAAACTGTATGACCCAATATGGCTGTCACCGAGAGGCGGGGACTAAGTGAACCGCACCATAGCAATATTTACTACTCCGAGGTGCATGTTGACAAAAATCACATTCATTGATGAATTGCGACTGGTACTCCCCAGGGGAAGAAAAATTGGTAAATGCTCAGAGTCCATGGAATATGTCTCCTTAATCTTTGTGTACCAGCATAGAGATGTATCATTCAGGGTCTACCCGCTGCAGAGCGGCCAATGTGAAGCACGCTGATCCTCCAAGCCTACTTTAGGGAGGGCAAAGTAGGTTAAAATGATTGGTGTGTTACGGAAGTCAACGCCTTAAAGTAACTACAGCATAAGGCGAACATTCAACACAATGAGCCCCAGAAGTCCCAAATCGGTGAAGAACTAGCAGAGAACGAGACGATGGAAGTTGGCACCATTAAGCGGTGCGGTTCCCACGACAATATCTGGCTGTCAAACATGCCATAACTTGCGGGCCGAACGTCATTCCGCCATCAATCTTGGTACAAACAAAGGTCCAAGGTTGTATTCCATCCCCCAATCACAAAGTGTGTTAGAAAGTAACTGGCTGGTTTGATATTGCCCAATGGCCCACTACCTAGGGGTGGCCCACTTCCCAGCAGGTTATAGTACTGATCTTCCATCTTTTCTTTTTTTTTTTCCTTCCACCGCTCCTCATTAATTCTCCTCGCTGTGAATCAAAGGCCGCCCTGTCTACAAAACACTGATCAGCAGCAAACACTTCCCGTGCTGAATTTTTCCATCTTCAACTCACGCGTTGAATACTAGCAATTCATTTTATCCCGGATACATCCAAAGGGGGAGGAAGGGAAATACTCGGATGTGGTGTACGGTGCACAGCGAGCCCACCTAGATTTGATTCCCTGTTTCAACTCGCAGTCTGGGGCTCGACTCCCCGCGTCCGAATTCTTCTTGCCACTTGGCACCACAACTTTTCTGTTCCCACGGTGAAAATTCTTCCGTTATTCATAGGGAAGGATGAAGAAAAGAATCGGACGTGGTGTACGGGACACCGCGAGCTCATCTTGACAATGTTTGAAAGCGAAGAGTAACGGGGTTCGACTCCCCGCGTCTGAATATAATGATTTCGTCATCCCCTTTATCCCCCACGCCTGCTGAAATTTATTGTAGGGTATTCAAGGAATAGACGAAAGAAAGTACTCGGACGTGGTGTACGGTGCACCGCGAGCACACTTGGAGTATTAAACATCAACGGTAGCTCGTAGAACGGGGTTCGACTCCATGCGTCCGATTTCCTTTAAATTTTCGGCTTGAAGCTTTTTTTCTTCCTACGCTGAAATGTCTACAATATCCTGCTGGGAAGTAGGCCACTTAAGAGCAATCAGTGAATAGCGACATGCATACACCTTGAAAATGAGGTTTTGTGTGCCTGGAATCGAATATAGGCCTGTTATGGACCTGTGAAGCATATTTGGCCGATTTGTGGTGGGGTGGTGTGGGCTTCAGTAATTTATTTTCGGCGGCAGTCCAAAAGGGGTAAATATCAGGAAGCGGACCAGGCGGCCAAATTGTGTATTTCTGCTTGGATAACTGCGATGAAACTGCTTGGATATCTCACAGGGGAACAAATAGACAGTCTAGTGTATTCAAATGATACATTACCTGCATCTTATTGGTAGAAATAATTGCTTCTCCGACATACAGAATGACGAAAATCACAATGATTGAGGAATTTTGAGTCGTACACCCCTAAGGTGCAGTAGGGGCCGAAGAATCGCTGCTTGTAGATTCATATGAAGGATCTGAAAGTTCCTGGAGCGAAATATCCACATCTAGATTTAGATGGGGCCCACAAAGAAACTCCAGATTTAGATGCTCGAAGATATCTGGTTTGAGACAATGCTTACTGAATCTGATGCATAAATTATTGATGACAATTCCAAGTCCATTAAATTGGTCCTATTAATAGATATGTAACAGCGGCTATCCGTACCATTGAGGGTTTACTCACTGCAGAGCGGCCAATGCCACGCACCCAGAAAGTCCAAGTGCGTTTGGATAAGAAGAAAGCTGAGAAAAATCAAGCTGTATCGGCCAAGAAAGCACATATTAAGGAGTTCGACCCCAATGCGAACATAACGAGCCCCAAAGGTCGTGAATCGGTGAAGAACTCGTCGAGAATGAGAGAGGCACGACAACTTTAGTACTATAGTCGTATCTTTACGACTATTTCTGTCATTATATGCCTATTTTGATCCCCCTGCCCGCCCCCCGCCTTGCATGCGCCCCGCCTCATGAATTCCGAGCTCCGTCCATCAGTACCTCTCCTCCGGCATTGCTCCGGCGATGTGACAATCTAATCATTTTTGAAACTCCGCCTGGATCACGCCGACGGCACCATGGAAAAAAGTGTCCAATCCCCGCTATAGCGTCAAGTTTCAGCGTCGACATTGGGGTAGTGGGATCCAATCCCCTGTCACAGTGCACTAGACGATGTGCCGACGTGTATGGAACGCAGTAGAAAAGGTGTATATCTACGCTACTACTGCCAATCAAATCTTTTAACATCAGGAAAAACCCAAATGCTCTAGAGTTCCGGTGGTGACTCTCATAGTCTATGGTAGTCTATACAAGTCTATTGAGTTTCCCGCCCACTTTGTGTGTCTATGATAGTCTATACTGGTCTCTGTAGGTTGAAACTCCATTCTGAGTGTTGTTGGAGTGTCTATATGACGGTCTCAGAAATGAAAATTAATAGTATGGGTGAATTTACGAATGCATACTATGGCATACTCCCAGTCTTCGTGTCGAGTATCGCAGGTCGAGTTGAAAGTTGCGGTATGAGTCGGAGTTACTCGGGCCGGCTGATGTCATGCCACGCGTTCGTTTGACATGTCATTCAAACTCCGCCATCAGGACACGCGGCCTTGAACGTTTTCTTCGCTCCCCATCTTCTCCCATCTCCCGTCTCCCTTTACCCGCCTTCCTCCTCTGGACTCTGGAGTATCTCAAGCACACTGCAAGATTAAAGACCTACTGCAAGCCTCATGGCCAAATGCCATCGTTGCCGCCCCGTTTGGGCCTTTCCATGTACACCAAGCTGTGGAAGTCCCTCCAAGCCTGCATGCCTCCACGCCTTCAAGCTTCAAGCCGCACGCTTCAAGCCTTCAAATTCACAGCTTCAAGAGCCTCCAAGCCTCAAGCCGCATGCAAACCCTCTCGCCTATCTACGTTCTCGTCTTCAAGTGCCGAACACTTCTCTTGTGCCTTTGTTAATGCCAAGATTCGTGTCAACGTATTGATTGCTCAGCGCAGATTTTTACTTAGCCCATTTGTCGTTGTTACTCAATATATTATTATTATTATTATTATTTGCACTTCCTACGGCTGTCTTGGGTGTCTCTGAGTTCTCTTATGACTATGGCTCCTATCTGTGCTATGGTGTTACTGGTGGTGTCTATCATGGTCTATGAGAGTGGACCCACCCCCTCCCCCCCACCTCTCATAGACGTGGGTTTACTATGGTGTCTATTTTGTCTATGGTGGTCTCTCATAGACCACAGAGTAACTTCGGTTTTTCCTGATGAAATACCTTTAAAAAATGATTTTTTTCATGTCACAATCTGATGTGGTTCCTCTGGATTGGTCACAGATGTACAGTAGGTTATATATTCCTGATACTTACGCCGTATCGCCCGAATCGGACGTGGTGTACGGCGCACCACGAGCATACTTCTCCGCAATTGATCATATCATACATCGCAATCCGGGGTTCGACTCCCCACGTCCAACTTGGTCATCTCCACCTTTCCTTTTTTGCCTACGCCACATGAAAATTGTAGGGCTTATCCAGGGCTTGAAGATGGAAAGAAAGCGGACGTGGTGTACGGCACCCAGCGAGCTTCTTTGAAATTTCCAGGATTAACGTAGCTCGCAGGACGGGGTTCGACTCCCCGCGTTCGACTGACATATGGCGAAATCATCATTACTTTTTATTTATTTTTCACCACGCCTGCTGATTTTTTTCTTACCATCCACCCTGTCCGCAAAAACAGTAGCCACTTCCCATGCTGAATTTCTCCGTGTGTTAAATACCAACAATTCATTTTATCCCAAAGGGAAAGGAAAGCAAACACTCGGACGTGGTGTACGGCGCACCGCAAGCTCATCTTCGGAAATTGTGAAGTAGCTCGCAGGGGGGGGTTCGACTCTCCGCGTCCGAATGAGTGCTGTCGCTTTTTCTTTTTCTTTTTTTTGGCTTCCACCACTCCTGATTGTTTTTCTTAGCATTCCTCCACGTCACTCCCTTGCATTTGCTGTTGACATTTTGTCCAAAGTTCAACCAAGTCTTGAACAATTCAAATAATCAGACATGGTGAAGAATCTATATGACGTTTGTTTAAACAAATTGCGTCTAGACGCAAATTGCCGTTTAAACAGGTGTTTAATCTAACATGTTTAACGGCACGGCGCGGTGATCAGGGCCGTTGAAACGGCGGCTTAAACAGTGTTTAAACAGGTCAAAAAGGCATTTTATACCAGGGTTCGAACCCATGCCTCAGTTGCATGCATACATAAGCAGGGAGATGGAGCAGCACACTTCTGACTGGGCCAACTTAGAGTGATAATTGAAGAATGTGAACCTCTTTTATTAAGTGCATGTGGCCCAGTACATGCTCAACTTGGTGAGTTCGACTGGACCCAAGGAGGAGTTAAACAGCCCCACAACAGACAGTTTAAACACTGCCTCAAAATAAAAAGGAAGAGGGAATTTAAGATATATTTCCAATGAAGTGAGCAGTTGGACTTCGAGTTTTTGTGTTTCATATCTTGTCAGCCAATGAACAATCTGCTTCCTTCATGGTTTCCTCTTTTGTTTGACATTATAACAGGTTCATTAGTGATGTCTTAAGCACAATTCAAAATGGCTCTGAAACACAATGGGTAGTTCAAGCTGATATATTTCTGATTGAGTTGCCGCTGGTTGAACCGCTTGGTCAGTTCAAAAAGCTCACATGGTCCCTGAAAGCATGGCTTATAATCACACACATTTTCATGAGTTGTGGAGAATGAAATTCTGGTGCACCTGATATAAATGTACGGAATCTGGGATTGCCTACATGTTGAGTCAGTTGGGAAGTCTCAAGTTGATCCACACCATGTTTACATTCAAGCGGACTTGTATAACGACCATGGCAGGTTCTTCAAGCCTTGGTCACCCCATTGGAAGTTTTATGGGAGAACACCAAACCATTTATGTTCAATCAAAATGATGCATGAGGTGCCGAGCTCCTTGTAATTAAGAGTCTAAAATTATTTTTAGACTCGTTCTTGCCAGCTCTCTACCCTCTAAAATCTCATCAAAATTCAGTGTTTTTTTGTTTTAGGTTAGAACTCCGACAACGCTTCGTTTGTTTCTAAGGCAGATCAAGAATTTCCTGATATTGTTGGTGGACAGTGCAGAATTCTCGATTACTTCCAATATGAAATTGATTACAACTTGGGATTTGCGATCAGCGACTTTGTTTCCGAACACAGACCCCATCCTTCGTACTTTGTACAAAAATCACTTCCGGTATCTAAAGGGAACTCATTTAGCTTGACTTTTGTCTTCTCTCTGTCTAAAGAAAAAATGGATGCTTGAAGTAATCACCGGCCCGACACAGAGACAGGCGGAGGTTGATATTCGACATTTTAAATTTATTCACGCTAATCTCGGTGCCAGTCACTCATGTCCAGCCCAGGAATCTGCAAACAAATCAGCGAAACTATATAACATATTAGGGACTTTGTTTCATTGGAAAAAGGTGGCGGGACTCGTACTGCCATGCGAAGCATTGGCCACAAGCCAAGTGCACTTTTAGACCTCAAAGCAGCAAGGATCAAAGTCAAACAAATGGATCTGAAAATGGGCAGTCTTGGAGAGGGAAAGAAATTCACGGACCTGTTTGTGCCTGCTGTCAAAATATGTAAACACTGCAAATACATTGGGAACTGTTAAAACACAAGTGATGCTACTCTGAAACATTCGCTTCTCACTGTTGCCAGGTCAATCACGGAAATAAATGGAAAGGGCCATTCAAATTTCATGTCAGGAGCATGATTTCAGTAGAGGACTTCAAGTGCTTTGCCTCAAGGCCAGAGGAGTGCATTAAAAAAGGAATTCACTCAATTGGTGGCTGCACTGACTCATCTTGAGCGCCTATGGGATTTGGGTAATGTTTCGGTCAGGGCTATTATTGAAATCGAATTATGCTGTCAAGTAGATTGAAATAAAAGGCAAAACCGACCAAAGTCTTACTGTAGAGCAGGCCGAAACAGGGTTGTATAGGATGTTGAAAGTTAGTTCAACCCTCAGATCAAAGTTAAGCAGGCCGTTAGATTAAGGATTAAAGGAAATCAACATCATTGTACGAAAACGGGGCTCGGATGCAGCGGCATCATCACCATGGCCTAAGAGCTTGGAAGCAGCCGCGCACAGTACAGGAGTTAGTTTCTGCATGCTGAGGTCCTTAGGAAGGAGGTAAGAACACCTGAGAGGTGAAGAAAACGAAATGAATGAGGCTCCCAGAGCACTCAGACACATAGAGCTGAAGCCCGTCTCTTACCGGATCTTCAGGATGAAAGTGGCAACTGTGTAGCACTGAGCCCGCATCCGATTGTTCCAGCTCTTTGTCTCTATATAGAACAGGATGTTAACAAAGTTTAAAAATGGCCAAACCAGAATTGTAGTGGAGAGTGTGATGCTCAAGTACAGATGAAATGATTGATTCAACTGTGTCTGCTCAACCGGCAGAAAGAAATTCTAAGGAATGCCAGTTTGGATCTGGGCACTGCCAAACCAGCTGATTGGACAAAATCTTACCTCTAAGGGGATATCTATAATATTTTTAGATGTAAATGAGCCGAGGGGACAGGAACAATTTTGGTTGTTGAATCACTTATGAATCAGAGCTGGGTCACTCACCGCACACAGAAAAGGAGCAATGTAATAACCGTGATACTATCTAACACAGTATTTGAAATGGGGATAAGGAAACCTCAAAGGAAGAAATTGTCCATTGTCTGACAAGATATGGAAAAAAAAACTCGAAGTCCAACTGCTCACTTCATTGGAAATATATCTTAAATTCTCTCTTCCTTTTTATTTTGAGGCAGTGTTTAAACTGTCTGTTGTGGGGCTGTTTAACTCCTCCTTGGGTCCAGTCGAACTCACCAAGTTGAGCATGTACTGGGCCACATGCACTTAATAAAAGAGGTTCACATTCTTCAATTATCACTCTAAGTTTGCCCAGTCAGAAGTGTGCTGCTCCATCTCCCTGCTTATGTATGCATGCAACTGAGGCATGGGTTCGAACCCTGGTATAAAATGCCTTTTTGACCTGTTTAAACACTGTTTAAACCGCCATTTCAACGGCCCTGATCACCGCGCCGTGCCGTTAAACATGTTTAGATTAAACACCTGTTTAAACGGCAATTTGCGTCTAGACGCAATTTGTTTAAACAAATGTCATATGGTTACTGCATGGTGTACGGCGCACCGTGAGCCCACCTGCCTCTCTTTCGATTTCCCTGCAGGTCACAAGCCGGGGTTCGACTCCCCGCGTCCGAATATCTCCTGCCTGCACTACTTATTTATCACTACATTCTCACTACGCTGAAATTTTCTAGGTTGTAACCAGGCTATAAAGAGTGTACTGTATTATTTCAATCAATTCGACAGTCACGGGTCACAGGGGGGTTGTCGATTGCGAATAATGGTGCTGTGTCACGGGTCACGGGGTATCTGTCGAACTGTCCCAGCTGTTCGTCATGCCAAAACGCGTCGAAGAGGCGCAAAAAAGCTCGTTTTTGACGAAAATTCCGGTTTGTTTGTCGAAATTTTCGGACTGGTCACGTGAAAATTTGGCGCGTGTTGAATTGATTGAAATAATACAGACTATACAGTATGTCATCGGACATGGTGTACAGTGCACAGCGAGCCCATCCTGAGTTTTCAGAAAGAGTAGTTCACAGGATGGGGTTCGACTCCCCGCATCTGAATTGCATCGCTTGTTCTACTTTTTGGGTCTTCCTATGTTGAAATTTCTACAGTTTAATAAGGGCATGGATGAAGAGAGGAAGAAATCGGACGTGGTGTACGGTGCACAGTGAGCCCCCCTGATCATGCTCCTTGTGGAACGTTAGCTCACAAGCCGGGGTTCGACTCCCGCATCCGAATTCTCCTCGCCCTCCCTTTTTTTTCACGCCGCGGAAATTTATACAGGTTATTGAAGGGAAGGATAAAGGAAGGAATCGGACGTGGTGTACGGTGCACCGCGAGCCTATCTGGCTCTGGAAGCGCCAAGTAGCTCGCAAGCCGAGGTTTGATTCCCCGCATCAGTATCCCCCCACATCTTCTGATTTTTTTTTCTTCCTACGCCAAAAATTCTACAGTTTAATAAGGGGAAGGATAAAGGAAGGAATCGGACGTGGTGTACGGCGCACCGCGATCCCTTCTGCTGCGAAAGAAGTAGCTCGCAGCACGAGGTTCGACTCCCCCCATTCGACTGTTGGTAAAATCCTCCGTTTTTATTTATTTTTCACCATACCTGCCGAATTTTTTCCTACCATCCGCCCTGTCCGCAAAACACTGATCAACAGAAGCCACTTGCCGTGCTGAATTTTTCCAGCATGTTGAATGCTAACCATACATTTTTTTATCCCGGATACATCCAAAGGGAAAGGAAAGGAAATACTCGGACGTGGTGTACGGAACATAGCGAGCCTACTTAAACAATCTCCATGAGAGTAACTTGCAGACCGGGGTTCGACTCCCCGCGTCCGAATGACGGTCTGTATGTCCAATTTTTTTTCTTCCTCCATTGAAATTTCCATAGGTTAATCCGAGCGAGAAGGGAGAAAAAATCGGACGTGGTGTATGGCGCACGGCGGGCACATCTGGCTGGAGAGAAAGCGAAGCTCGCAAGCCGGGGTTAAATATCCGATTCTTTTCTCCCTTCCCGCCTTGAATAACAGAAGAATTTTCAACGTGGGAAGACAAAAAAATCACAGGAAATCGGGAATTCGGACGCGGGGAGTCGAACCCCGGCTTGCGAGCTACTTTTCGAACGGTTAGGTGGGCTCGCTGTGTTCCGTACACCACGTCCGATTAGTCCCTTTATCCGTCACCTTGCTGAACTGTAGAATTTTCAACGTGGGAACAAAAAAGTTGTATACCCAACTTGGAATTCGAACGCGGGGAGTCGAACCCCGTCCTGCGAGTTTCGCCTGTGGCAAGGATATCGTAGGTGGGCTCGCGCTGCACCGTACACCACGTCCGTTTCCTTCAATTATTGTTCCCCTTGTTAAACTGTAGAAATTTTCAGAGTAGTGAAAGTAAAAAATGGAAGGCAGCCGTAATGTGACAAATAAAAAATCACGAGTGTCCATTTGGACGCATGGAGTCAGGCTCGCGGTGACCCAAGCACCAAGTTAAAAACCTGCGTAAACTGTCGAATTGTTATGACTCGCAGCAAAAAGAAAAAGAAAAAGAAATGGCAATGTAAAGCAGTATTCGGACGAGGGGAGTCGAACCCCGGTCTGCGAGTTGATCAAAGGTGGGCTTGTGGTGCGCCGTACACCACATCCGAGTACTTTTCTTTCCTTCTCCTCTGGCTATATTCTGGACAAAAATGCATTGTTAGTATTCAAAACGGGCGGATTGAACATAAATAATTGTGATGAGGGAAAGTGGGCATGGTAAAGTGGGAGTAGGACTCGGCGGTTCAGGTTTGTTTTGCGGATAGGGCGGACCAGAGGGATGATATGAGATGAGGAGCGGTGGAAGCAAAAGAAAGAAGATGAGGTAGCCATCATTCGGACGCTGGAAGTCGAACCCGGGCCTGCAAGCTACCATCAACAACCTCCGTGAAGAGAAGCTCGCGGAGCGCCGTACACCACATCCGATGGGATACATTCTTTCTTGCCTGGCTATATTCTGACTTGATAAAATCATCATGTGTAATTGTTCGGGAAAATCAACACTGGAAGTTGGGGAGTAGGACTTGGCTGTTGAACATTGTTTGAAGGGCAGGGCGGACCCAGACGGATGGCTAGGAAAAATCAGCAGGTGTGGTGAGCAAAAGAGACGGGGAAAGAACTACTATTCGGACATGGGGAGTCTGTGGTGTACGACGCACAGCGAGTACACTTGCGGTGAATTCAAGCGTAGCTCGCAGGACGGGGTTCGACTCCCCGCGTCCGAATAGGTCGTCCATCCCATTTCTTTTTTTATTACCACACCTGCTGAAATTTCTGCAGGTTATTTAAGGGAAGGATAAAGGAACTAATCGGATGTGGTGTACGGCGCACCGCGAGCACATCTGGTTTGAGAGTAAACGTAGCTCGCAATCCGGGGTTCTACTCCCTGCGTCCGAATTGCTCAACATCCTTTGTATTTTTTAACTTACATGGAAAATTTCTACAGTTTAATAAGAGGAAGGATAAAGGAACGAATCGGATGTCGTTACGGAACACAGCGAGCTTGTTTTGACAAATTTGCGGAATGACGTAGCTCGCAGGACGACGTGGTTCACCCACCCATGGGTCGTTGATGGAAGGCAGAGCGGGGGGCGCGGCGGTGAGGATTGAGAAGGGGCGGTTGAAGGAGAGGCTGGTGTCCCCGCTTGGCGAGGGGCAGGTTTACGAGGGAGAGATGGCAGGGTTGCTCGGCGCGACATCGAAGGCTCTGCAGGATGGTCACACCACCATCCTCTGCGTTGCTGACTCCCAAGCAGCCATTCGGGGGATCCTGTCCACCAGCCCGCGGTCCGGTCAGTTCCGGGCTATTGCCTACGACAGACTCGTCCGGGATGCTCAGCGCGAATCGCCACAACGAGCGATCCTCAACCTCTGGACGCCTGCGCACATCGGCACGCAGGGGAATGAGCTGGCGGACGAGGCAGCCAAGGAGGCGTCGTCCATGGACCCCGACCCCACACTCTTCGTCTCCTTGACCACGGTCCGACGGCTCATCCACCTCCAGACCTTGGACGAGTGGGAACTGCGCAATGCGTCAACGACAGGCAAGGCGCTCCGATCCATCGACCGCCTTCCCCCACGCCTCTCGCTCTCGGCCCTTTACTCCTCATCCTCCCTGTCCAGACGCACCATCTCCTCGCTGTCCCAGCTCCAAACCGACTTCACCTTCCTTAATCCAAGCTGCGCTAAGTCCGGTTTCGTCCCCTCCGCGGCCTGCGCTGCCTGCGGCGCACCATACGAGACCCGGGCTCACTTCCTTCTAGCCTGCCCGGCGTGGGATGACTTGCGACCACCGCTCTACCGTGCCTCTATGACCGCTGGCTCCTTCGGGTCCCTCCACCTCCCTACTCTCCTCAACGACCCCATTCTCCTGAAACCCCTCGCGAGGTTCGTCGAGGCCACAGGCCGTTTCCTTTGACTGGGCCCTACTATACCTTTTCCTTACTTAATTATCTCTTCTCTCCCGCACTATACTTTACTTACTATACCTAATACTCTGTGCCACCTCTTTACGATATTACTCCGTTCCACATTATCCGTACGTTGTAGTGGTAGCTTTGGGCCCTCTCTGTATGTACATGTTACTAGTAGTTGCCCGTGCTTTGCTACGGAGGTACATGTCCAAACTGCCAGCCCTCAGTTAACTTGTAAAGGTAGATTGCGAGACAATGAAAAAGTAATTTAGAGCTAACAGTGAAGACAATTTACATTCTTGTTGGACTTCATGAGCTTTAGTGTCTATGCCGACCAGTGGAAGAGCCTGCTCCTTTGTCCAACGCCTCCTCCGCAGCCCTATCGTCGAAAGTCTTACGCTTCTTTGAGCTGGGCTCTTCCAATTGTGCATCACTGCCCTGACTTCCAAAGAAGCAAGTGAACTTCAACTGGGCAGGAGTTCCGGTGGCTGAAATTCATAGTCCACTCGAACTTATGAATGGAGTAGCAAAAAAAATACCTATCTTTCTGGGACTTTCCTCTGCCTTGGGCACGGCAGCTCCGGCTGGCTGGCCGAGGAATGTAATGGTGTCAACATCCATGACGAAGTGCTTCGCCGTTTTATCCTCGTTGCACTCTAGGCCAGTTAAAAATCCCAGGATCTCCGGCCAAATAAAGATCTGGATGCCATCCGTGTTCTCCCCGAGGAAACAGGAGCACGTAGTAGAGCGGGGTGTAGGCGGGGTGTATATCGGAGATGCAGAGCATAGGTGATTCAGCAGGGGCACGGTTCCGGAGAATAATATCGCGGCCATCGCCAGAGGAGCCATCCCCAGGGAGGATAAAGGCCACCTCCTCGGTGCTGGGTAGGTTATACCTGCGACGATCGTTACCGGGAATGACGCGAAGTCTAACCTCAGCATCTTCGACGCCGTCCCCCAACTCGGCTAGAATCTCGTAGGCCTGTTTATAAGTCGCCGCGTAAGCGTGTGAGCGAATCAACAAATCCTGGAGACTCTGCATCGTGCCGCGGCGGAGATTGCTATTTTGATTCATACGCTGCTGCAATGCGACTGTCGGATCATACATATATAGCTGGGAGTATGAAGGAGCAACTCCCTCAGGAGCAGTGAGTGCCTCCGATAGATGGTGAAGGTTTCCCAATATTGGGAAGACCCAGGTGGGGGCCATGTCTATTGATGTTCTTGTCGTCGTTGATAGCCTTCTCTGCGCGCTCTCGTTCTCGTCGCGCCTGCTGGGCAAGGGCTCGAGTAGTCGTTGATCGTGGTGGTGGCGCGTTTTCACCCTGCTCGTGTCGCTCACGCTTCCTGTGCCTGGTTTGAGCAGCCGACAACGCCTTCGGACATGCGGAAGGGCCCGATGGTGGATTGTTTTCGTTCTGTATTTGATGCACTGCGTAACGGGGCTGCATACGGGGAGACGGCGCCGTGGGCTATGGTTCTTAGCGTTTCTAATGTCCCTAAGCACCTGGCGCGCGTGGTTGTGATGTCGGCTTGGAGTGCTTGGAGGCGTTGGAAGGTCCCTGGCATGGAGAATTAACAAAACATCGTGGAACACTCAAAGTTGAGTTAGAGCAGCGCACATTCTTTGTAGTAGCTCGGAGTCTGTTGGTAGTTGGATACTCAGAATAAGGCAAGTAGTGCTGTGGAAAGGGATATATTCATGTTTATCTACACATTTTTCTCGACTCTCAAGGGAGCGGCGCGGTGGTGGAGCCAGTGAGAATGGAAGCGGAGTGGTCGTGCTCCGGATGTCAGTTGTTTGGCTGCGGAGCCCACTGACGTCATTGAATCTGCGACAGCCAATCAGCTTTATCCTTGGTTTATGATTGGATCAAGTGGGTTGTTATCTGCCAGTTATCTGCCACTTTCACCTCATTTCGTCAGTTCTACGGTCTCTTATGTCTCATGAAAAATATATAACACTCAAAGGACACTGCTAAACACTTCTCTCTATTTCGAATGATCCGAAACGTGGAGGATTAAGCGCACTCGTCGAATGTCAGATAACTTTGTGACTGGCAGATAATGTGACGTGACTTTTATCTGCCATTCGCTCTCGCACCTCAGCCTCTGGCGCTTCGTTCCCGATACCTTCGCCCTATTTCACCGCCTAGAAATATCAGCTCCCCTTCTTGAACGTTCAGCAAGTGCTGGCCAGCACAAACCTCTGGGAATCCGCTTTATTTCTTGCAAAATCGGACACCTCACCTGCACTGCAAAAACGGCTTCTGGTTGGCTTCTGGGCTCTTCTGGGGTTGCACTGTGTTGTCAAAGGACACCTCCTTTACTTTGATACTCCTGCCCTCCAGCTGTTTCATGCATTGAAGTGAATCCGTCAGACTCCGTACTCGCCAATTCCAATGTAGCACGGCGCAGTTCTGGTCCTTGCAGTCCTGGCCTTTGTGTCTCGTCAAACAGTGGCTCCAGAAGATAATATGGCCCCACCCATGCGACTCTTGCTGCATGCCGCTCGGTTATCAAGTCTTCTATCTTTTGCTGCATGGTCTCGCGCAGCTGCGATGATCTGTAGCTTTTCGTCAAAATTGCGCACACAATGTGCGCATGGAGCCCGCTGAGTTCTCAGTAGTACATGCTGCCGCCGTTTATGGTCAAGCCGACGACGATTTGGTGGGACTATTACCGCTTGGACTGCTCATACTTCTCGCCCGCGCGCCGGCGGATTGTGATGACGGTGAGTACGTGCCGAAATCATTCCATATTCAATCCTCGTTCTCATGTTTCGTACAGATCCAAGCTCCACTTGCCAGTTTGCAAAAAAAAAAGTATTGTCCCTCGATGTAGCTCGAGTACTAGCCATCAGTAATGTAACGAGCTGGGCTTCATGCGAATGAATTTATTGTCTTTCATACTCGCCTTCATGGAAAATAAGCCATTGGAAGAAGTCCCACAAGTCTTCTAGAGTCTCTCTCTTTATTTCCTTTTTCGAATTCTTTTTCGCTGTTTTCCCCGATTGAGACCCACACTATTGAAATAAAAACCTTATCCTTAGACACTCACGTCTTTTCTTATATAGATATTGAGAGGTCTGCTTAGTCAGTATCCTAGCTTTGTCCTAGACCTTGCGTATACGATCCTCTGCGTAGCGATACCGCGGGATCTCCGGTCTTGAGGCTTCCATCCAACCACTCTGGCCGTCTCCAACGTATTCCTCCCTTTTCACATTTTTCCACTTAACTTACAATCCTCTCTCTCATTCCCACTTGGCTTATAAAACACTGTACGAAACCACCCCACACTACAATACCTTACATACCACACTCGGACTGCTGTCGTAGCCTACCCAGGCCGTATACAGTAACATACATGAAATTCAATTCAAATCAAATCAAATCAAATCAGGACGGGGTTCCGAATTCTCCTTGTCCCATCTTTTTTTCCTACGCCAGCTGAAATTTCTCCTGTTTAATCAAGGGGATAATAAAGGAAAGAATCAGACGTGGTGTACGGCACACAGCGAGCCCCTGTCGAAAGAAGTCAGTAACTCTCAAGCCGGGGTTCGACTCCCTGCATACGAATTTGCATGTATCCTGTAAGTTTTTCCCCCATGCTGAATGTTCTACAGGTTATCCAAGGGAAAGTTAAATGAAAGGAATCAGACGTAGTGTACGGAACACCGCGAACACAGCCAATAGCCGAATGCGGCCACTGAGGGGAAGCTCGCGGTCCGGGGTTCGACTCCCCGCTTTCGAATATACTAGTAGGGTCCTGGTCCCCTTTTCTTTCACTGCGTTGTCACTACGCTGAAATTTTCTACGATGTAACAAGGCTATAAAGAGTGTATTTCATCGGACGTGGTGTATGGCGCACTGCGAACTCGCCTTTGGAAGGGCAAAAAGAGTAGTTGAATGCCACATATCCCAGCATTTTAATATTTTCCACCTCGTTGAAAATTTCTATAGTTTAATCAAGGCATGGATGAGGAGGGAATTGGACGTGGCGTCATAATGTACGGCGCATCGCGAGCTCATCTTCAAGAGGGTAGAAGACAGTAGCTCGCAGGACGGGGTTTGACTCCCCGCGTCCGAATTACAATCATCTTGTCCTCCCCCTTTTTCACCCTTTTTCTTTTATCACAGTTAATTCAAGGCATAGGTAAAGCAAATACTCGGACGGGGTGCACGCCGCACCTCGATCAGCATTCTTTTTTCTTCGTAGGGTGAAAATGGCTACAGTTTAATGAGGGCATGGATGAGGAGAGGAAGAAGTCAGACGTGGTGTACGGCGCACCGCGAGCCCAGCTAGCTTCCCGTGCGTAGCTCACTGGCCGTGGTTCGACTCTTTGCGTCCTAATTCCTCATCTCATTCCTTTTTTTATTACCACACCCTCCAGTTTATTCGAGGGGAGAAGGGAAAAATGAATCGGACGTGGTGCACGGCGCACAGCGAGCCCACCTAAATTTGAGTCCCCGTTTTAACTTGCAATCCGGGGTTCGACTCCCCGCGTCCGAATGTGCGTTGAACATGGAACAGGTTTCATCAATGGTGATCTTCGACACCTCGAAATGAACCGTTTCCGCCTCAACGCATGGGGCCAGGTTGTCGTGCGTGCTTCTTCTCTTCGGTATCTCACATCATCTAACCTTGTTCCAGGTCTCGGGCTACTGTAAAGCGGGAAATCCTCCACCCAAGGAGCTTGTGGCTTCGTGGACTGGAGGTCTCTCAGCTTCAACATCGAAGCCCCATGGTCGTGGGGGTCCTTACCCTGCTCAGCCTCAGCCCAGGACGTCAACGTCGGCCGCTGAAACTACCAACCTGCTTCTTGCTATGATGGCACAGAACATGGCTACTAGTAATTGTTCAACTCCAGCACCTTTTGTCCCTCCTACAACACAGAGCCCGCTTCCGCCCTCCTCTCCCCATTTTAGGAAATGGGGGATTTGGAGTAGTTCATGAATTGCTGTCCTGAAAATGGGTGGCTGAGTTGCCCACAGCGACTGCGAATACCTGAGTTCCAAGTGCACCAAGCCCGGTAGCAGGGCGAGGAGTCGAGAAGCCGCGGTGAAATCGATGTTCTGGGCGGACGCGTGCCGACGCAAAAGGAAAATAAAATATTTGGCGTAGGACGCGATGTGCGGGGATCGGTCAAAAAGTGCCTTGAGCTTGTCTGAACGCCCTCTGTCGCAACCGCAACGAATTGAAGCAAAAAAATGCTGCTGAATGCGTTGCGAAATGCAGAAGCGGTTAAAGCAGAAGCCCTAAGCGTGGCTGCTTCGAGGGGTTCAAAGTAGCCAACACGCAAGTCTGCTTCAGTAGATCCGAATACGCCGAATTACGCCTGATTTCACGGTCAGAAATGGGATGGGAAGGCCAGGGAACGACCTGCTCTGTGTTGCGAGTTGGTGGCCGTGACGGGGAACGCGACGTTGGTCAAGAGACATTCCGTTTCTTTGATGGTGCATCATGATCTACTGATCTGCCCTCGCTTCGGAGTGTGTGCAAGAATGGAATTTGTGGTGGAAATTCAAACATTTACGTCGTAACAAACTCTCTGGGACTTCGTTCACGCTCGCATCTACTTACTCGGTCTAGACCATAGTGTCATATGCGTCCCGAACTGCAACCCATTCTTGGGAAGGAATTGTGCGTGTGGCGCACAAATTCCGCTTCAACTGTACGAAGGACCTTTTTGTGATCATCTTACACTGGTTTTACCCACCCAGCCTGCTTGAAACGAAGTACGTACGGGCGGCATGAACATGGCAATTTCTGAAATCCGGTGAGCAGAGATCCCTTGATTTGCAATTCGGGGCATTGAAAAGAGCGTATGGAACGGCGATAGAACTCTCTCTGTCGCCGGAATATACGGAGGAGTATGGCAAAGTCTTTCTGTGACCGGGCACTACGCCTATATAAAGGCGGTACTTTTCGCCAGGTGAAAGCAAGTGTTCTATCGCCTTCCAATCTTAAGCATGAAATTCTCCACCGCATTCTTCGCGCTCATCCCCCTCGTCGCCGCCGTCTCGTCCAGCAAGAATGTGGTCAGGATCGATTTGGCATGTCCTCCCCTCGGTTGCACGCTAATTAATTGCCACCAACACAGGTAGCGCCTGCCCCCGATGTAGGGAATGTGTACGCGTGAATCTTTGTTTAAAAGAAAATCTTGTTGACCTCGCTGCAGCACCTTGTGCGATGAGCCCAACTTCGGGGGCACCTGTATCGTCGTGCACCCCGGAATCGGGCAGTGTACCAGTATTCCCGGGTTTACCGCGAAAAGCTTTGGACCTGATGCGGGTCTAACCTGCTTCGTCTTCAAGTAAGTCGTCCATGAACAAGCTGCGTTCTCTTTTCCCAGTCATTAATATAATATATCGTGTTCCAGTCAAGGCAGCTGTTCCGGGGTCGAGGTTGGCCCTATTACTAATGGCCACCCGATTCCTGTAGGATTCGAGATCGTCTCGTTCAAGTATGTCATATTTTACTGGACACTATGTTTTAAGCGGACATTGATTTGGTTTGAAGATGCACCTAATCAATGTATGTGGAGGGACTGTGATGTATTTCGAAACTCTGGCGTTCTGTTTGTTTTGTTACTACGATGAGAATTGAATCGTAAATTTTGTTGAAATATGATCCGAGGATATGGCAAAGAATTGGCTTAATTCAGAAGTTCAGTAAGCTAAGCCAACGAGCAATATATATATATATAGTCTACGTAAAATGCGAGAATGGCGCTCAGTGCCCTGCACCTGAAGTTTCACATCTCTGCAAGGCCCGCTTAAATCTGAAATTGCAAAGATTCTGGGAACCAGCCATTAATAGCAAATTGAACCTTGAGCGACAAGACATCAGATTACTGATAAGGGCTGAAATTTCCTCTGGTTTGAAAGATTTCGGTGGAGCTTTCAAACCAATCAAATCTTTTGCACCACTTCTCACATCATGCATTTATTCGTCTTGAAGGTGCATCTACTGATCCACCTCGCGTTAGAGGGTCAGTGTAAGAATGGAATTGGGGTGTAAGTTCAAGGTTTCTTCGGTTGCATAATGAATGGTAGTCCATTTTTGTCGTAGCCGACCCGCTTGGGCTGCGTTCAAGCTCGCATCTACTTGCTCAGCCTAGACTGTTGTGTCATGGGCGTCCCGAACTGTCGCTTGACCAGGAAAATGGACTTGCGGCGCACAAATTCCGCCTCAACTGTACGAAAGACATTTGCTGTCATCTTACACCGATTCTATCCAGGTTCCCGCGCCACCTCAAACAGATTAATCTGCTCAAACTGAATTGTCGTGCTGACGGCATGAACATGGACAATCGAGTGAGCGGAGATTCGTTTATTTATTGAATAGTTGGTATGGCATGGCGCTAGAATATGTCTGTCACCGACACGTCTTGATACCACCATTGTCCACTTGTGTTTAAAAGAAGAGGAACTACACATTTCACTTGCGGAAGACAGTCATGTGCACTCCCTCCTGGATTCGAGTCATCCCTCAACCGAAGAAGAACCTGCAAGAAATTTAATTCCAGAAAAATGCAAGAGGACACGTCTACGAACTTGAAGGACGAGATGGCGTCGTTGAAGCCGATGTCCCCGCGGTCGAAAATGCCAGGGTTGCGGATGGGGCCAGCCTGGAATCCGGTGCAGCCGCGATCACTGGGGCAAACGAAGCGAACTCGGATGGTGAGTGACTGAATTCCGCCGGAACAGCCGCTCAACATAATCAAACAGAAAGCGGAATTCCCTTTAGTTCTAGGCAAGCCATAATCGGCACACCTGCACGGTGATCTTGAATGCATAGTACGACAAGCAACTGCGAGGACGATCGTGAAGTGCTGGCAGCTCGCCTCGCGGCTTCTTAGTCCATTTGCAGTGTGAACGGCAAGAAGCAGAGAAGGCCCAGATCTTGTTGCCACAATGTGAAGTCTAGGGCCGCCATGAACTTCCTACACAAGTCACATAACTATCCGAGTCATAGCAAGGTCTTAGCGAGCTCTACATCTTTGATCCCAGGTACCACCCGACAAACTCACGGCGCCGTACGGAGACCAGAGTAAGTACACCATCAACGCAGTCAGAAAGAGAAATCGAAAAGTACTCGCCAACGACGGCGTGATGCGAAGACGAGAGTCAAAAAACAATAAATCGGATCACTTGTTGAACTTCGAGAGCCGGAATGATCCGATCCCAATGGCATTCAACGCACTCTTTCTTGCACTTATCTTTCTTCACTAACAACTGCAGACGCAAATCAGCTGCTGGCCCCGACAATATTATGAAGTAGAAGGTTTGCAACCCCATCAACGGCCGTTCGGGGGACTCAATCAACCACTGGGGATATCGGCTAGCTGCCACTTTAGACGGATGAAGCCATTATTCTGACATCCAGGGAAATTTATCCTCAATTCGCACATGCACATGACAATACAATAATTCCGATGGGGAATTTTCCTTTGGGCAAAATCCGACCGGCACTCAGCGTAAAATTTATGTTGAGCTGGGCTGTGCTTCAGAAAAAAATTGAGACTAGTGAGATTTTTTTAAAGGCCGAGTGTCTTGAGGGTTAGAGAATCTGGAGGATGACTTAGTTAATTATCTAGCTGGTATCGTTTCAAACAAGGTCACATTTCTTGGGAACCCCGTACGACACTGAAACGGCGGAGTAAATGTGAATGCCAGGATCTATACACACATGAATATTGGGCTAGGTTGATCCACTCGGGGTCGATGTCCAAATGTTCGGATGTGGTTCAGATTCACCACACTGAGTACTAGTGATAATCTTGAACGCGCTGTCTTTGTAACTTCAGTGATCACCCGGTTTGGTTCCCGGAGGCATTCCCGATGTTCGCATTTTTGGCTAGCCCACGTGAACCTTGGTTCAGATTATACAGGCGCAAAGATTCGAGTCACAGTCAGCCTACATACAAATACCCACCGTCGTGGTATTCATTCCTAGCCTTTATTATTTACTTGAACCGCTTTGGAACTTTAAAACAAATCCGATGAGGCTGGAAGTTATCGTAGGCCAGGCAGTGTTAGAAAGATGTAATTCATAAGGTGTGCTGACTAGTTTGCGATCCTTCACGTGGTCCCGTTTGATCCCCCGAATGAGGCGTTGAACAACGGGCGACTCGGTGACTTTGAACGGTAGGTCAGCGTCGACGTGAAGGGAGCGAACGGCTGACAGGTAGCCCTTGATGGTCTTGGGCTGAGCAAGACTGGTGGGCAAGTTGTGTAGGGGAAAGACTTCTGATCCAGGCTAATTGTTTTATGGTCGCATATTCCATGAGTCGCAGAAGAGGCCTCATCCAGTACAAAACAATCTTCAAGAAATCAAACAAGATTCCATTTCATCACACATACAACGATGATACCCGGAGAAGCGGCGAAACCAGATTTCAAAGAAGAACCATGAGCATTTTCCCGAACCAAAACCCCCTTCACCCGAAAAAGCACCTGTACGAGGGAACTTAATATGGGCATATGTGTGAGTAAATCTGTCACCAACTTCCAGGACGACATTTTGTCGTTGAAATTGACGTCTTGGAGGTTGCTGATCCCGGGGAAACGGATAGGACCAAGCTGGGCGCCAGTACAGCCGGCATCGCTAGAAAAGAACCTGAATGTCAACAAATATATTTTGCATACTGGAGTTGGAAACATACACGAAGATAAAGCAGTCCTGGCCGCCGTCAGGCCCGAAGCTAGAGATGTTGCCGTTGAGACTTCCAGGGAGGTTTTCACACTGGGTGCTGCCGCCATTCAGAGTGAAGCAGTCGCCAGTGAATCCCGCGTCAGTGCAGACGCGGCTAATGTAATACATTGTGAAGGGGACGCTGTTGCAACTGGGAGATTACTCACACGTTGCCTTGGATCTATGCAGCGTTGAGCGTGAATATTGAACTTGAGGTAAGAGGCATACCTGAGGAGCCGGCGGGAGGGCCGTCGCCGCCACGAAGGGGATGAGTGCAAAGAAAGCGGTGGAGAACTTCATGTTTGGTTGAGACTGGATAGAAGACGGTGAGCGACTTGATTTTTCAACCTCTACGCCTTCCCATTTATATTGTGGATAAAGCGCACAGACGTTATATCCCTATGCATGGCAGACTCCGCTTGTGATGTCCGGGCCTACGAATATTGCGCCTCGCCGCCCAGGAACGGGTCTTATCCTGAGCGGCGATTTAGCTGTCAATGGAGATATGATTTGAGGCGTGGTGCGGAGACCAGAGTAAGCTCACCATCAACGTAGTCAAAAAGAAGACTCGAAAGGTAGACAAACTCGCGGAGACCAGAGCCATGAGATCTATCATATTTGATTGACCGAAATGCCGATGTTCGAAATGTGGTTCAGACTCACTTCGCTGAGTGTTCGCGAATCCAGATCCTCAACGCGCCTTTTGCTTGTCCTCATTGATCACTAACCGCCACAGACACAATACAACCGCAGCGCGAGGAAGGTTATGAAAAGGTTTGAATCCCCTCAAAGTCCGACATGGTCCAAGCACTGGGGACATAGGAACTAATGATGCGCTCGTAGTCTCATCGAGTTGTCTCAGAGTCAAGTCGCACATTACAATATCCCGATCGGGATATCGACAGGCACTGAGCGCTGAGCGCTGAGTGTATAAATTACGTTGAGGTGGGCTTCAGTTACAACTCTTTCAGAACGTCTTGAGACTGATCAGATTTTTAAAAGGCCGATTGTCTTGATAGTTGAAGATTTCAGAGGAAAATGGATATCTTATTCATTATCTAACTGGTTATCCGTTCCCTTAACGAAATCTCTCGAATTCGTTTGCATCTTTTTGTGCATGTCCCTCAATATTAACACCATAACTCTTCCTCTTCTCCATCCCTTTCTACCTGCCATTTTTCAGTCCCCCGAGCGTGCAAAAGAACTACAGCCTTCCCCCATTTACAGCTGTTTTGAATTCCCATATTTGCATGTCTTGCAGAAACAGGTCTGAATATGGCTCCGGTGGAGCCTGCGCAAAAACTGCGCCACAAAAGAAGCTCCTGCGGCCACGCAAGACCACGTACGCAACATGTATGCTCCTCTGACGTATAAAAGACCAGTACTTCACCACATTTAACTCATCAAAAATGTCTGAGCCCCGTTCCCTCTCCACAAAGGCTTCAGCTTTCTCCGCACCTTTGATCGGCTTCCCTCAGATATATAGCTGCGGTAATCAGAGCTGAACTACTCAAGAGATACAGACAGATTCTTGCTCAGTTGCTCAGTACTGTAACTCTCTGTCCTTCAAACCGCTGACACTGGGGGCAAAGAACGATGCACTTCAAAAGGAAGTGCGTGCACTGCATGTTGTCCGCAGTTGCTGGCAAACATACCACAAGCTACTTGTCATTGATGTGGCACATCAAAATCGGTCCAAGGACTGGTTTCGGGATTAAATGGAGGCTACCAATTTGTAGCAAAGGTTAAAACTCCGAAACGCCCACTCCCGCCAGCTGCCGCAAATAAACCATTATCTCGAAAATACATACATTTGAATCGAGAAGCGATAACAATGGACGTCAAGGATATGCATCGAGTACGGATTTGTAGTATTGTTTCCAAGCCGATTCCCCCGTCAGCCATGCAATGTCTATGCCGCATCCTCGGAGAGTGGACTGTGTTTTGAGCGCGGAGGGCACAAGTTCCACAGAGCGGGGGTCGTGTAAGTGAAGCGACAGAGGGGGACAAGAGGCGCTGTTGTGACGCGACTCCGCAAGTGCTGTGATCGGGGAGCTGTCGGCATCGGATTCGCGAAGGAGGTGCAGAGTACGCAGCTCGGGGCAGAGGGGACGAAGATTGGAATCAGGATGAGGAATCGTCAGATGTGAGAGAACCCCCGTTCCGATATCGGAGGCAACGTGGAGTTCGAGGAGCGTTGGAATGTGCTCCAAGAGAGTGACAATGTTGTCGCGGGGGGAGGGAAGGATGATCAATCTCCTCAGTCTACAAGACGAGCGGTGGACCAGTGAAACGAGGGGGAAAGGGTCAAAGTAGATACAGATGTTCTCCAACGCTGGTAGAACCATTTGATCCAGAAAGGATCCACGGTAAATGCGCAGTAGACACAGCCGAGAGAGCTCGATTGTACCCTGGACATCATGGGATGGAGTATCGTTGTTCACCAGCGTCAATTCCACGAGATTGTGGGCCAACTTTAGGGGAGCGATTACTAGTGGTAATCCTTGGGGTGTTCCATGACGAAGGCGAGTGAGTTGCGCGTATGGGACGGGCAAGGTCGGATTGTCGAAATATGCGTAGACTTGAGACAAGCGGGGGGCAACCTCGAAGGCTCTGCAGGTCAATAGAGGAGATGACATGCTAAAACGCAGGCTGCGCAACAGCGGAAGGCGTCCAGTAGCCTTCAAGTCGAGAAGAGGCATCATCCAGTCGCTTAGCCACAGGTCCACGGTATACAATCGATCCGCATGGTCCAATATTAAATCAAAAGCCTCGATGTCGGATGACGAAAATTTCAGGGTCAATGGACATGACGCCGAGCGGTCCAGCTGTAAGTTGAGAAGAGGAAGCAGGGGGATGTCGATATTCTCGATCCGGATGTTGGACCAGAGCGCTGGGAGGGAAACTACGAGATTTCTCCACCGCCGGCAGACATAACTGAGCAACCAGGGGCTCAAAGATATGTCGGTGGAGTAAAATTTCCCTCCAGCGGGCGAGGGTAAAGTCCACGAGAATATCTCGCTCAGGACGTCGTATGGAAAGCTACGGATGGGGGATAGGATGGAGCAATGCTGCTCGATGTTCTCCTGCGTCTTCTGTCGCTCATGCCGAAAGGCAGCACAAGTCGCGAGAGAGCCCACTTCCGCATCAAGTTCAGTGAGGCGGGCACGTCCAATGTTAATACGTTCGCGAATATTGCGTATTTCCGACTCAAGTGGAACTTCATTGGTGGTATATAGATGGGTTGGAGGCGGAAGGAGAGGAGGTCGAGGGGATTTAGCGAGACTGCAGTGCGGACAACATTCCATAGCAAAACCTTGTCTCCTGCGGCTGCATGTTACTAAGGCGAAAGGAGAGTGAACAGATGAAGTGCTGCGTACTCTTTTTTAGCCTGGGAGAGGTACTCTTTTTGGCTTGAGCTCGCCCAGGACGACGTAGTTGCTATGAAGTTGCTGCGGACGAACTGCGGACGAGTTTTTTTTCGCACGCCAATCAAACGCGATCACGAGGTCCGAGTCGACGGAAACAGAAAGATACAGGGGCACAGGCGCGTCGCCTGTCAAGGACAGCGACTGATCGCACCGATGGCTTGATTCTTCATCCGGAATGACAACAAGCCATTGTTGCGAAGTGTGCGCGCACAAGGTGCCGAATTGTGAGTGTCCGCGGGATGGGTCCTTTAAACATCCAAGCCTTCTAATGCGACGGAACTCCAGGAAATATTGCGGAACGGCTTCCCCGGAGCGACCCTATGCAGACTGTGATGTTGCTGGATCCAGACCACTTGAGCGTAGACAGAAAGAATATGGTGTAGAGCAGCAATCCACTCAATCGGTCGACAACACGGAGAGGATCGGATGGACACCGAATCCCGGGCAGACAAAAATCTGGCTCCAGGTAGCGATATAAATTCTCTTGTGCGCATAGGATATCATCTCGTTATACGTCGAAGGAGGTCAGTATTTGGAAAGATTGGGGTGTCTATAACAAGGGGTGAGACAATGATCGGTAAAAAGGAGAGCCGCCTTACCCGCTCTCCAAGTTCGCCCTCCTTCCTCTTCCATTTGTCCGACCCAAAAGCTCGCCCCCGAGGTCCAGGAATGGAGAGTTCATTTTTGACACGACCAGGCTTGTACTCAAGCTAGGTCACGGCCTCCCTCCCAAAATACTCAAGACTCAGCCAGCCAGTGCGACACCGGCCGAGAACTTGATGTACAGGTAGGCCGTAGAGGCTCGGAACCCGACCACCAAGGGACCAAGGGGAGCGATTCCAGGATGATGTGCACCAAATCCGTTGCAAGCATCGCCCACTCGTTGCCAAAGCAGATACTTATTGACTAGGAGCTTGCGCTAGGCAGATCTCGAATGCCTGTTGGGGTTCCTGTTCATGCCTCGAACCAGCGTCCGACGACAGCATTACCCAGGAGAGTAATGTTGGCTTGGCCTGGAGGGTATGTACAACAAGCAGCTGGTGGTAAGGCTCTTCCGCAACTCGATCTGAAAAAAGGGGGTAAGATAAGAGATCAATTAGGGGGAAAAGGGGATGTTTGCCTTCTCTTCCTTCTGCCCACCAGGAAGCGCTTCCGAACACACGACAGTGATTGTAGAGGTATGCCAGCTTTAAGAGGCGGAACCAATAACCATACGAGACGGCACAGGCGTCCGTGTTCTTGTTCATGCTGTCCTCCGACTTCCACAGCCTGCAGGTGCCGCATCGGAGATCGTTCGCACCCTATACCGGGATTCCGCCGTCGTAGTTCAAGAACAAGAGGTCCCTGAAATTGTTCGTCGGCGGAAGGGAGACAAAAATGTGAGGCCCAATAATGTGGTGCATGTGTCGATTCTGGAATGGGATCTGGTTTGCTGAGTCGGTAAATGCAGTTGGTATCGGCGATAGGAAGAGGTTCTTCCGCCGACAGGAGGCGGAATGAAGGACCACCGAGGCTGCGCAGATGTCCGAGCACGCTGGCTGCCTTCGACCCGGTGCGAACCTCTCCGTCAGCACCAGTCCATCGGGGACCAACACGGCATTCCCGCTCTCTAAAACAGCCTGGAGGTGCGATGTCAAATGCGGTGATCCAACTGCGTCGCTTTCGCACAACAACGAATTCAGCAGCACACAGGGATTGACTCTAAAACACAAGGTGAGACAAGGCCAACTGATAAGGAGAAAAGAAAGTAGGGTTACCTTTACCTTGACACCATGAGTTCTTTCGGAAGTAGGGAGACAGCAATATCAAATGGCGAGGAGAAAGCGGGCTATTTGAAGTCGGCCGCCAAATTTGACTTGAGGGATCGTCTCGTCTTGATCGTCTCGTCTTGGGGCACTACATGTGGAGAAGCTATAGGCCACGTAGATGGCGGGGATACAGTCTCATCCGCTAATTGGGGGTCAAGTCCAGACAACGTGGGTGGACGCGAGCCGTATGCGCAGGAAGGCCGACGGGACGTCTGAGTCTGCATGCAGAAAGAGGGTGCTCTGGATGTACTATAATTTTAAATTCAATTCGACAGGGGGTGTGACCCGTGACCACTTGAACCAATTCGACAATTCGACACAAGGGGCTTCAGAGATAAGAAATTTCCTTATTTGGTCAGGGAGGGAGGGGACCCATTTTGCTTCGAAAAACTTTTTGGTATGGGATTTGGAAAGTTGTTGCCCGTGCTCCAATTCGTCCACAAAACAGTTTCTTTTTTTTTCCCAATTTTTTTCTTCTGCTTGACCTTAGATTGCCGAGTTTGGCCGCTTCGGCGAACAAGTTTGTAACTATTTGGTTCTGATCTGTCACACGTGAGTCAAGAAATTTCCTTTGTGTACTCCTACATGCCTCCGAGGAACAAGTCAGAAGCATGTCAGAGTTCAATGGTGGGTAAAAATCTTGGGTTTGCCAGTCCTGTGGGCCCAAACGGCGTCGATAGTTGTCTTGTAGTTGAATTGATGTGTCCCAAAAAGGGAATTTGATGGCAGGTGGTCGATGACGTAGGGAGGGAGGGGTCCTTGAGCCCTCTGAAAAGAAAATTGTGAGGTGTGTTCGGATTTTCGCGTTTTCAAAGCCCCTTGATTCGACACCCCATGAAATTTCGTGTGACACACGCCAAAATTTCGACACATTAACCTTAAAAACTGCCAACATCGCGCTTTTTTGCGCGTTTTGGACACATTTAAACATGACAAACTGCTGGGTGAATTCGACAACCCCCTCTGTGACCAGCGACACTGAACCTATTTCGATACCGACAACCCCCTCCATGACGCGTTGTGAAGGAGACTGTGGTGTCTGTTTGGAAACGGTGTTCCAAAATTGACTTGTTCTTCCTCTGGGGGTTTCTCATTGACGTGTGGGTCGAATAAAGTTAGTGAGAAGAGGTGGTCAAACAGAGTTTGCCTGTGAGGTCCTATGGGAGGTCAAAAATGGGGGATACTGTGAAAAATACCTTGTTCAGATGGCACCCTGCTGGCATGCTTCAACCTGAGACAATATTCAAGTCTCCCCTTTGTCTTTCTTCTATTGCCTTTCCCCTTTGATCCTGGTGATAGTTGATACGACTGGTTTTCCCAAAGGTGGGACAACCGCGACGGCTTGACGAGGGCCTATAGGCTCAACGTGGGTCAGACTCGTGTGGCGGGCATGGCGACTCGGTGTTGGTCTAGGTGGACTGCGATTTGTGTGAGATGCCTTGGTCGTTCCTCTCTGTGTCAGCAGTGGTTTTACGATGACAAGGGAGTGGTTAGTGTGGGTCAGATGTTCGGTATGAACTGTCTAGAGGATGAGTGGTCAAGTGTCTTGCGACAAGTTAGATGGTTAGTGTGTGTGTGTGTGTGTCAACGATGTATTGGGGGATTGGTTTACACTAGAGAACTAGTGGGGGAAAAACCGCTCCGAAGTTGAGTGTCTACTGTCTAGAAACCCAGGTCCTTTTATACCTTCGTGAATATCCCCTTTGGAGCATCTCTACATGTCCCCAGTCCGCCTCCTCAGTGTTCCAGCCCATTCCATCATGTTTCAGTCGGTCCCGAGCTGACTCGAACATTGGGAGGTGTTGCGGTTTATTGCCTTTTTTGGACCATATCTCGTCGAGACGTGGTGGCTGGTGAACCTCTACCTTCCTAATCCGTCCAAAGTTCGTTCAGGCGCAACGGTTGGCAGCTGAATTTGGGTCAAACGCGTGCAATGTGTCGGGTTCGATGTTTCGGAGCATGTGGTACCTCATGGTCATCAACCTCGTTATGGTCAAGGTAGTTCCCATGTGCCAGTGGTGAAACCGGGCACGACACTTGGTGTGATGGAATCCGAGTCACGGCGGCCTGGTGTGTGTTTGTTGGACGTGTGAGGGGTATATGGAGTGAAGACGTCACATCTGGTCCATCGTATCCGCTGGGGCATACACAGCGCATGTGGGAGCCCCACAGCGTGAGAAGAGAACTAAGCTCTGCTAGCCTCACAGAGTTAGGATCCGGTGGTGGTGGCAGAGGCTTTCCGTCATCGACATCGGCTATCATGACAGGTTGAGAACTGTCGTTCTTGCCCGTCTTTTTCTTGGAACCACCTGGATTCCTTTTGCTGTGTGATCTAGCCATGGCTAGATAACTCAGAACAAACAAATTTCAAAGTTTCACTACACAACGAGTTGTTGTTGGAAACAGCTCGTTTTTTCACGATCTTCACAAAGATGTGAAGTTAAAAAAATGTTAGAAAGCGATAGCTTTCAGGTTTTGGAGGCTCTTAACTTAGAGCATACAAACTAATAGGCTCGTCCCCAGCCAGCCCCTGGTGTGTCATCACGATGACGTGATCTCACCAAGGCTCGCTATTCTGGGTACCGGCTGGGCTCCCCCGTCGCCTGTTTTGGTGATGAGGATTTTCCCTGCCAATCAAGAGGTCCGGACTTTGAAAAAAAACATCGAAAATGCTCGGAAAAGTGTCCTGAAGTGTCCTAATCAAAGAGGGATAACTTTTGAATCCCTATCGAACGAACTAAACATGTTTTTTGGGTGCAAAATGAACTGTAGCACGTCCAAGCAGGCAAAAATCATAACACAAGCGGTAAATATATCTAGTACAGAGTCTATAGTACATTAATGGCCGGTCCTGTGGTACTCAGAGGTACGGCAATAATTATTTTCGTATCTACAGGCATTTTGATGGACTGATTTAGAAAATTCCGTGTATTGTTATTATTTTGCCCAAAAAACAAGTTTAGCTTGTTCGATAAAGAATTGAAAGTTGTCCCACTTTGATTAGGACACTTTGGGACACTTTTCAGCACATTTTCGACATTTTTTTCAAAGTCCCGACCTCTTGATTGGCAGGGAAAGTGTCCATCACCAAAACAGGCGACAGACCCGCCCAGTCCGTTGGCAGGGTGATCCTCTTGTTTATGTTTGCTCTGATGTTGGTCCTGTTTGTTCTCCTTCCTAATCCGTATTTCTGCCCGCTGTCTTATCACCCGCGCCAACGTAGACTGGTTCACAAGTCTAATAAACTAACTTCGAACAATGTATATTGTTGAAGCCATGTGTGTAGTGTAAAGTTAAAAGCAAAGTCTACAATAATAGTAAATACTGGTATATATAGGGGATCAGTATCTACCGATCCTAACAGTAATCAACCATAGTCCGTTTTAAGTAACTATTATAACGGGAATCCAACATACTTCTATTTCAAAAGTACAATGTTTTTTTTCATATATTGTGGGTTTTCAGCTGTCTTTTCTTGTCAAAAAAAAAAGCTTTGAAGGATACTTACATAGCACTTTTGTTATAATTTCACAGGTTCAGGAAGGTTTCTAAAGTGCACAGCACTTTGCTACATTTTTACGAGTTAAAAATGAATCATTTGGGATCTAAAAGTTAGACAGGAATAGTTCTTCATCTAGTCTTGCTTGTAAAAAAAAAAAAAACAGCTCAAACTCTCGGTTCCTGTCTGTCTTGGTGGGGCTAATGCTGAAAAAGTGCCAGTATCCAGTTCTTTCCATGGCTCATTGAAATTCCATACTTGAAGCAGTAAAATTTGACTATTTTGTAAACCTGGCCGGGTTTATGGACCGATCATCAGCTTACATACACTTAGTTTACCTTTATCACGATAATGGGGAAGTTCTTGCAAGGCCATATATGGCATTGCAAAGGTCACATAGCTCCCAAACCCCGTCAGCCATATGAAAAGTTCAAATGGGCTTATATGGTACCTCAATAAGTATATATAGGCACAAAAAGCATTGAAAACCTGCCAGGATTGTGGAAGGCTGGGAGCATTCAACCCACTCAATCTGAATTCCAATTGCTTCAACTTTTCACAAGGCACAAAAATGGAGGTAAAAGTGTATATATTCGCAGTGGCAGACTAACAACATCACTAATAAGAGGAATGGGACGGGAGGAAACAGCGATAGCTTCAATATCCAGAGTCACGGCACATGCAGTGGGGGCACTGTCAGAGCTTGAGGCCCGTGTCAAGACTCACTAGTTTGGGGTACTTGAATTATGTTGGCCTCGCATGTTGGGCATCCTGAGTGGGTTAAGATGAGAAGGGACACTTCGGCGAAGATGAAGAACGGAGCGCGGCCGATCAAGGGGATAGACTCTGAGAGAACTCGACTCGACGGAAACACATACAGGACGAGCATTTGAAAAAATATTTGATTTGAGGTAAACTTAGGTGTCTTGGGCATGATTGGGCAGGAGTTACAATCCCTTGGCCTTTTGAAGGCGACGGCTTGATGTTTTGAGCAAGTGCTTTATGGCTTGGGGTGCTTGACAACTTGACGGAATGCAAAGGATAACCAGGCTTTGAGGTCAAGGAACAACATTGAAGCGACACCGACATGTGCGAGAGAAGGATGAGATGAGAATGTGGTCATCACATGAACTGAGTGTTCCACAAGTGGCCAGGCTACTTTAAGGGTTGTGTGGCTTGAGGCATTGCTGAGGCTGGAAGTCCACGATGAAGAACAAGCTCAATTGAAGGGGGACGAAGGAGGGCAAGATGGTGGGAGAAGCAAGGGAAGGATGTGATGGCTTTGATGGCAATCCGAACATGGACACATGTTTGTCTGATGATCAAAACCACGCATGGACCTCCCGAATCCATCTGCAATTCCGCATCCATCGCATGATGAACGGACTCAATTGTTGCTGGGATCTGGATATGACTAAATAATGAACTTTTGGACCATACATAAAGGAACAAGCTCTGAAATCTGAGTGCTGATGGACAGTTGATCAAAGCTGCAAAATAGACCGTAAAATATCGGCCATTCCGACGACGGCTCAGGTCAAATTACATTATTTTCAGCATAATATAACTGGAGAAAGTACCCAAGACGTTTTCCTGTGGCAAGGACCAACTTTAGCTTGAGACAGCCTTGAGCATTTTTTTTTTTTAGCCAAGGCCAATTAGCAGCCAGATACTCCATTTGCATACCTTTATAAAGGCACAGCAGGCCTTCCGCCACCATATATACCCTTTACCAAGCTGGTAAGCGCCTTGGAAGGCCTTGCAAGGATGCAGAAGGCCTGACAACGCCTTACATACCCGGATCAGGCCAGGTGATCTGTAAAAGGGAATAGCAGGATTTCCCCGATTTGCTGACATTGTCCCTTACCTCGTTGTCGTTGTCGTACTCACGTCTCGCACTTGCTCATCAAATCTTACCATGGTCCAGTTTGCACCAGTGTGATTTTCCTTTAGTTTTTCTTGGCTGGCCACCAAGCTTCCATATTTCCAATTCATATGGACAGTAGACTACTCTTCTTGTTCCTCTTCATCACTTTCAAAGTCTTCATTGGGCAAAGCACCATGCACAAGCAGCAGCTTGATGACTTCCTCATGTCCATTTGTTGATGCTGCCTGCAATGCAGTCTCAAAATTTCCACCCGGTGCATTCACATCAGCACCCCTATCAAGGAGCAGCTGGACAACTGCTGCATGTCCATTCCTTGATGCTGCCTGCAATGCAGTCCCATAAAACCCACCCACAGCATCCACATCGGCACCCATGTTGAGGAGCAGCTGGACAACTGCTTCATGCCCTTCCACTGATGCTGTGTGCAATGCATTCCCATAAAACCCACCCACAGCATCCACATCGGCACCCATATTGAGGAGCAGTTGGACAACTGTTCATGCCCTTCCACTGATGCTGCCTGCAATGCATTCCCATAATCCCCACCCTGGGCATTCACATTAGTGCTGTGATCATGGAGCAGCTGGACAACTGCTCCATGTCCATAAAATGATGCTGCCTGCAATGCAGTCCCATATTCCCCACCCTGTGCATTCACATCAGCACCCCTATCAAGGACCAGCTGGACAAGCTCCTCATGTCCTTCCACTGATACTGCCTGCAAAGCATTCCCATATTCCCCACCCTCTGCATTCACATTGACACCTTGACTGATGAGGAGCTGGACCATTTCCAAGCTACCAGATTGTGCAGCACCAATGAGGGACTGCTCCTTGTGTTGGTCCATAATGGATGTGTCATGGGCCAAAAGATATTTTGCTGTTTCCTGCAAGTTGAACAGTGCAAAAAAAAAAAGATCTGTGGATGGCTTTTCATTGCCATAATAAATGTCACAGGGGGGAGGAGGGTAGCCATTGATTCTTTGAATATATGGCAAGACTGTGTGGAGCCATCTGGTGATTTGTGCCAGGAATGCAACAATTATATCCTGGAGTATCAGCTCAGGCTGCCCTGCAGCATGAACCAGACAATAGCGGAATGAATAATCCAGCAGTGCATGTTCTTGCACCAATACATCCAGCTCATTGAATGAATCTGGATCTCGCTCATTGAATGACAGCTGCAGGAAGTTATCATACAAGAGGTATGTGAGACATCCACAAGCAATTTCTGTCTGTGCAAAAGATAATTTACTGGTTTGCACACCATCCATATAATCTTGAGTGGTATAGTGGATGAATCGAACAGTGCCATCTGCATGGTTGATAACAACCAACCCAGCACAGACAGAAAGGAAGATATCTGGGTCAAGAAGACCACCTCGATCAAGTGTTTTTGTGTGCGGTTCAATAGCAATGGCTTCCCGGAGTTCTGCAATGGATAGTGGCCGCTTTGCATTTGCAATCCAGATGAGAATTCTTTTGGCAATGTTTCTGTCCTCTTGACTCTGAGCTTCAATCCGATCCATTGCTTCATTATAGGTATGCTCCAAATCTGTTGGCAGATTTTTTAGAGCTTCACGAACAGCTTTGACGGTGTTTCTTGTTGTGAGAGAGTCAATGTGGAGCTTGGCAAGCAGGAACCTTCAAGATTGTTGAGTCAGTTAGAACATCTATCAATGAATAAACAGCAGCACTTACATTCCATCAACATTGCCGATAATTTGGTTCTCAATTTCCTGGTGTAGCTCTGGCCGGGATTGAACATGTTTTGACAACCGAAATGAGTTCTGTATCTGTGCTTCAAGATACCGGCAGATATCCTCCTCTGTTGCCCGGATCTCGAGAGCTGGTGTATTCGGAAAGAACATCTCCGGAGTGATATGGGGCCGTGAAGTCAAGAGTAAATTGATGTTAGGCTTGAGTGCTGCCAGGTGTTTCACCAGTGTATGATGCTTCGTCTCCGGATATTCATCAAGAGCATCAATGACAATATACACCTTGGAGTAATCTGCCACTGCGGAAGACAGGATCACATGCATCTCATCAGCTGAGGGTCGTGTTTGCTTTTCAAGATGCTTGTGATAAAGTGAATGTGCTGGAGAACCCGGGAGAATGGGCTTTGCAAATATGAGTTGCCGCCAGAGGCCTGCCATAATATTTTCGGGGGACTGCATATCCATCTCCTTGTGGTTCAGGTACGCGCAGGCAACCCCGATATTCGGGCTCGGAGATTTCTCCCGAAGATAATCGACGACGGCTGATCTATTGGAGGTTGAATAAATATCATCAGCCATAGAAAAGTACTCACGAAAGCACCGTTTTCCCGGCCCCAGCTATAGTTCAATCAACATGAGAAAAATAGAGCTAAAAGAGTTGCACACGCATTCCATAGCACCAGAAAATTGCCCCGGCTCCAGAGACCCAGCCTTTGAATTTAGCCTCCTCCAATAACCATAGGCCCGTTCCTTCCTGTCGAGCACAGGATATATCGTCGTGACGCTGAAAGAAATTCAGCAGTGCGATCCATTCAATAATCCTCTTGCGTTCTTCTGCCATGTGCTCAGTTTCTGCGCCTGCTCAGATGTGAGTCATCTCCAATTTATAAACTTGCTGCACTGAGTTTGCTCACACTCATTGTTTTTTTGTTGCTGCTGACCAGCATCCCTAATATCAAATAATATGTACGCACCAGATGTCCAGCACCAGCCACATATTGAGCAGTGCTTTGAATCTTTCCATCTTGATGAGATCCTCTTCCGCCTCCCTTTTATTCCCCCAATGTCCAGCTTAGGGTTTTAATTCTAGACCCCGGTCTATTGGCCGATCGCAGCTTAGCCATTACATGCTCCATTGTATCCTTGAATTGGGCTAAAGGATCCTTGAGGCCCAGCATTCCATGGACCGATGGATTAGCCTGCAAGCGGCCTTCAAAGCTCTTGAGCAGTGGCTCGAGGTTTCCGACTTCCACGAAGAGGCTGCGTTGTTCTTTCGGGGCATCGGCAATATCGCGGACTATGCTGATACTCGCTTTGGCAGCAGCAATGAGCTGGAGAATGCTCGCGACGATGCTGAGGGGATCAGCCATGGTGGACGGAGGCGAGGATGTTAAGCGGTCGAGCGCGGCTGAACGCCGGAGAAGATGTTACAATCATCACTTGGCCTCAAGACAAGCACCAAAAATAGAGTGTCTAAAGCAGTATATTGCATGCCGATACAGCAGTATAAAGAGGGGAAGAAAATGGAAAGTGGCTGACTAGCACTGCTACGCACGTAGAAACCGATCTCTACGGACCACGAGCAGCGCCGATGCGTCACCCGCGGGCACGCCAAACTGCCGGAAACGCGCGATGTCCACGGCCGATTCGTGCGTGTATCGAAGCCTTGCGCATTCGTGCGTATGTCGAAGGGGCATGCGGCTGCAGGAGACGGAGGAAAGGGAGGAGAGGGGAAAAGGATGGACGGGAGGGAAAATGAAGAATGGGGCCATGTGGCTGGCGCGCGCGCACAAAAGGTGGCTGACGCGCACGCACAGAAGTGGCTGACGGCGCGCCTACGCTCAACGCTCACGCCCACGATCCACAGCGTCCGCGCATCGACATATCGACAGGACGGTATCGACGACAGCGCGCGCAGAAGAGAACGAATGCAGGGCAAGTCGCGAGGAAGGCACGACGAGAGGAAGGGGAAGGGAATGGACGGGAAGAGGGGGACGCAATGCAGGCGAGGGGCGGATAGCGAGGCGAGGGGACGCACGCGAGGACGACATGCGTCGGTTGGGGCAGGAAGGAAGGAAAGCGGGAAAGATGCGATGGGAGGGTACTCGATGAGTGGGGGGAGGCAAGAATGGACGGGAAGGAGCATGCGGGCAGGGGAAGGAGATGCGAGGTGGCGGACGCAGGCGACGACGCGAGTCGGCTGGGGCAGGAAGGAAGGAAAGTGGAAGGGGAGGATGCGATGGAAGGGTGGGAGAAGTGACGAAGATACAGCGAGCGAGGGGAAACAAAAGAGAAGAGGTACAGGGCGACCAAGGAGCGGATGAGGAAGGGGAACGGACGAGGGGGAAGGGGAATGGAGGGGAAGAGCGAGGGAACGGGACGAGACGCTCGCACGCCGCAAACCCGAAGTCGACGGCTCCTGCGATGCAGGAGCCGAGAAGGATGGGGAGCGAAGAGAGGCGAAGCGAGGGGGCGGACGGGGAGGGAGTCGATGGAAAGGGGAATGGCGCGCGGGCCGCGCAGTCGACGGAGCAGCCGAAAAGGAGTGGATAGATGAGGATGGGGAGGGAGCGGACGAGGGGGGAAGCAGGGAGCGGACGAGGTGAGACGCCACAAACCCAAGCCGACGACACGTGCGACGGAGTAAGAGAGGGGCGGGGAGAAAAAAGAAGCGAGAAAATGAAAGGAAGAGAGGGAAAAGAAGGAAATGGATCGAGGGTAAGAGTGAGGGAGCGGCATGAATGGGGCGCGAGCCGCAAACCCGGAGCCGACGATGCGGTCGACGAGTAGCCGATAAGGGTAGGAGTGGGGGGAGGGAAGGGAAGGGAAGGGAGCGGGGGGGGGGGGGGGGGGGGGGTCATCACGTGTATTGATGAGTGGGCCCGATCCAGAGATCGCCCACCTCTTGGTCATGGAGGTTCGTCCTGATAATGATTGCGTAAACATTGATGCTAGGGCAAACATTTACGCGCTTGCACGTTGTCCAAATAATCCGCGGTAGCGCGCTGTGCGGCAAAGCCCATTTCATGTCGTCTCTCACCGCCATTTCATCTGGAAATCAGTTTGGTTAGGCCGACGTTACGACATAGAGGGTCAGACGTCTCCATAGAGGCTCGTCTATGGAGAAGCCCAATGCCTACCGTAGCCCGTCCCGTCCTCAATCGCGCACAGCTACAGTAGAAGCTCGACAGCCGTCATGAACGGTGACGCGTCGCCGTCGCTGCATAAATAACCTCTGTGCGCCCGACGTAGGACGCATACAAAGAGAGTGATCTGCGCGTAGGTTGACGCAGACGAGGCGGGGTGCTCGTTTAAATGATTTCCGAGGTGCTGGCGCTGCACGGGGTGGTGCGGGGTGGATGTGGACGTGCGCGCGGTGGAGATGGGGTGGCGGCGCAAAGCGGAGGGTGCGTCCATATTACATAGACTCGGAGGATTGCGGCTCCCGTGAGAATGGGACGGTTGCGTCTGCCTCCACGTCCTGTATCATCATGGAATAGTGGCGGCTCTATCCATTTCCGAGTGGCGCGGAATGTACGGCGGTTATGGGGCGAGAAGATGGTGCGTACGGAATCAATACGGAATTGGATGCTTGCACTCGGAATTAAGGCAGCCCGAATGGTGACTCATCGGCGCGTATTAGCCTGCTTGAGCAATTAATAAAGGCGCGATGGCGACAGTGCTAGTATCCATTGCAGCGAGTGCTGCGAGACGTTGTATTAGAGCAGTTGGCCAACATAAGACGCCACTGGCATCCATCAATCACGTACCAACCTCCATTCGGCCCGAAATCTAATCTAATCGAACCTTGACCGTAAATTTTGAAGTTTACCATCTCCAGCCTCGATGGCGAGATTTAGCTGCGAGACTTCGTTGTCTTCCTCAGTGCCGTTTATCTATGGTGCTCCCGTGCGGTCAATTGCAGCGAGTGCTGAGCAGTTGGCCAACATCGTCTAGAGACAGGCTGGCATCCATACCAACTTCCATTCGGCCCGAAATTTAATCGAACCTTTACCGTAATTGTTGAGTTTACCGTCTCCAGCCTCGATAGTTAGCTGTGAGACTTCTTTGTTTTCCTTAGTGCCGTTTATCCATGTTACTCCCGTGCGGTCAAGGCGTGGCGGTGAGGACGCACCTGCGTTCCAGTGACTCCAAACTCCTGGTAAATGTCCGTGCGGCGCCAATTTAATTCAAGGATTAATAAGTTTTTAGCCAGTGTATGTATCTACATGTGCCTGCGCTGTAAATGCGTCGCTCCTTCAAGTACATTCAAAGTATTGCTAAGCAGTCTGCTTCTTGTGGACCATTGATAATCGCAAAGGCTTGATCAGAGTCACTCGGGCCCAGTCGGGGAAGGTAACGAATGACTCAATTGGGTTATTCAAGAAATGTTGCGGATATTAAAGTCTGTTGGGGGGGTAGGTACCCCCTAGACAGATTTCTGCAGATTCGAATAGATTCACACAAAATGCTTTACGTTACAGCTGATGATCGATGGGGTCCTGACAGCTGCCTCGGCATTGCGGCGGAAACTGCGAAAATAATCCTCAGTATTTTTTTATCGTTATGGAAAGTCACCCATTATCTAAATGATTTTTTTTTTGGATAAATGTTCTGACAATGGTTCTGGTGAGTCTGGCTACATTTTAATTCTGGTGCCATTCCAGTCAGACACATCAAATGGACCAGACACACCAGATGTAAAACCTTTTGCTGATGAAGTTCGCAATCCTGTACATCAACAAAATACTCCGTACTATATCTCGCTACGCCTGAGCTCCTTCTGTATTGACCACAAGCTACAAGTTACCAATTCAGCACTGGTTCCAACCGCTGCTAGCCCTCCCAGCCTTTGCATTACAGCAAGCTTTGAACTCTTCAAAATTATTGTTGGCAACGGCAAAGTAATGCAATTTGCCCCAACAATAACAATCCTCCGTATTTCCCAATTCCTTCATACACTGCTCTGTAAGTTTCCAACTGTCATCTGGGTTTCCGTTCCAGCATCGGATGGTTGTATCATCATCGCTGCAACCCTTGACTGAAATTGCAGGTTTAGAAAATGGATTTCACACCGCGGAGAATTTCCGTACCTTGAGTAGCAGCGAGTGCAACGATGGCGATGTAACCGGCGATGGAACGCATGTACATGGTGAAAGCGAGGAAGAAGTGAGGGGTTGGCAATTTGGATAATTAAGTTGGACGCGAAGAATCTGCGAAGATGCGGAATGAGGATTGCCATTGAAACAGGCTGGTTTATATACATTAGTAGACAAAAATAGAAAAACGGACTCCTTGCGGAGATCGAAGTGGTGGACAGCTCTTCCGCCGTCCTTGGAGTAATGCCGTGACATTCACCAGAGCAGGTTGTATGTAGTACCCAACCAAGGTCATATTACACTATCTTCAGCCAGCCTTCTATTTCGTAAACGATACAAATCTGCGAAATCCGGTGTTTTCTCAAAATGCGAATAAGCAATTCCCCGTGTCAAATCGGAATCTGACCTTCCCCGAATCCCCCAGGAAGTTCAACGGATGTTCCCACCAAAGTGTACATGGATCGGTTGGTTGAATAAAATTCTTGCATTCGGGGCATGTTCTGGCTCAGGTTTTACATGTTCTCCCTCAAATGCTCTTTGACCCTTGTCAGCTTGCCGGTGGCCTCAAGCTCCGTCCCGCATTACCAGCAAGAAAATGAGTTATAACCTACTTTTCATTATGATCAGGACATATACCTCACTTATGTAAATTCGCTTTTTTTACGACATCAACGTCGGCCAGTTGGTTCAGCATCGCAATGGGAAATTTTCAAGTTGCATCATTCACCGTCTGTCTGACAGAGAGGCAAGTAACCTTCAGTCTTAAATTTCACTCTCCCGCTCCGACGAAATATTTGCAACAGCTTCGGGTCCGAGCGCGGCCCGGCTTTGAGCATCAACTTGTCCAACAACTTCAACAAGGTACACCTGAGCTGATTTGGCGCCTCATTCGTGCACCTTGCCCAAGTCAAACAGTCTTCATTTTATCCCCAAATCTAACTCGCTTTCAATTACGCCATATTCGCACTTGCCAGGAACATTGGTATTTCGCCCACAAACTTGGTGCCGTTGTGTCTAATTAGGTATGGTACAATAATACCTATGGCCGCAATTTCCTTCAGCCCGAGGCGCTTGGTGATGACATCGAGAATGCAGATACTTAATTTAAATCCACCCGGTGAATCAAAACCCCGAAATTGGGTGGCCAGCTTACTTTCCCCAGACATTCAAACAACTGATTCATTGTCTTGGACAAATCTGGCAGTCTTCCAATCCGAAACAGGATACATCAGCTATCTATGGTGCAAAGCTTCTGTCTGCGAGTTCAGCCTCTACGGCAACGCTCAACCCGGTGAATCAAAACCCCGAAATTGGGTGGCCAGCTGACTGAAGGCCGCTCGCAATGAGCTCACGGCAACTGATGATGGATCGACGGGAAGAGAAAAACGAGGGAGCGGGACGGACGAGCGCGCGTCGCAAATGAGGCCGACAACGCATTAGACGAAACGGCCGAAGAAAGGAGGGGAGGATGCGGATGGAAGGGAAGGGACGGGAGGGGAGGAGAGAATGGAGGAGAGACGGAACAGAGCGGGTGTGGGGTAATCGCCAAACACCCAGGCAAGCGGAGGGGAGTGGGGAGGAGGAAGAGAAGTGGAGAAAGGGCGGAGAGGCGGGTGAGGAGCGAGCGCGCGACAGAAGGAGCAGCGCGGACGGGTGAAGGGATGGGCGGAGAGGGAGAGGATGCCCCTCTCCCCCCAAAAAAGGAAAAAAAGCCCCAAAAAAAGCGTACGGACATTCTCCCGACCCGCGACGTGCCTAAACGCCCTCAAGTTGAGCTCGCCCTCCTTTCCACCACCCTCCTTACCCCCGCCCTCCGCCTTCCCCCTCGCCCAAAACACATACTTGCTCCGCTTCCCGCCCGTGCTCTTCGTGGGGCTGCTCCCCCCCGCCTCGCTCTTGCTCGAACTACGCCCGTACGTCGCGGCCCCAGACCCCCCGCCGAACGCGGAGCGCGTAGGCGACACGCCGAACGCAGACCTTGTGGGCGACGCATCGCCATACTCCGACCGCAACTCGACGCCCTCGCCATACTCGGACTTGGCATGGCTGGGCTTGGGCGGGGGGAGCGAGCGTGTGGAGCTTGAGAACAGGCCGCGTGGGGGGCGCAGCAAGGCGAGCCCTGCTGTGACGGACGCGGCGGAGGTGCTGAGGCGCGCGAGGTATGCCGGGCGCGGGGCGGGGTAGTGGTGTTCGTTGCTCTCTTCGTGTACTTTCGTTGAGGAGTCAGGCCCGCTCTTCTTCCTAGCAAACGACCTGCCGCGCTTGCGCTCTGGGGCGGCGCCGTTGGGCGACGAGTGGTGCGTGCCAGTAAATGCGACTATCGCGTACTCGGAGCCGGGCTAGGACAGCTGGCTCGGTGGGTGGGATGAAGACGACGTAGAGTTCTGCGATGTGCCGCCAGAGGACTTGCGCGGGAAGAGGGAGGTCAGGAGCGGCATTGATTTATTTTATTGTGGGTCCGTCTAGGGAGTGGATTCTGCGCAAGCAAGCGTGAATCAGCCTTATGCACCAGAAAGAAAGCAGAAACGAAGAAAGCAAAGCACGCCAGATGAATCGATGATGATACAAATAAATCCGTAATAGGGTCTTGTATATAATTCTCAAGCAATTAAAAACCTGTTTGTAAACAATGTTTATAAACAGGCTGTTATAAACCTGTTTATAAACCATCACGATATATCGGGTAAAAACAGCTTTGGGTTTCGACCTCTGGGAAATTTGTACCTGGAGTCCACCGCTGACTCACAGCACATCCGACCAAGCTCGAAATCCTGCAATCTCATCCACAAACCCAATCTGAGGCCGTTACTCTGCCGCTAAAATTGCATCAATGTTAAGTATTATGTTTTTACATCGGGTAGCTCCATCATGTACCCCAATTCATCGCCAGATAGGTACTGGAGGTTGACTGGATGTCAAAAAAAATTGCAAAAATTTGTGAGGATTGCCATCGGCCCGGGGTCCGAATATAATTAAAAACAGACCATCTCAGCCAAACCAATTAAAAACTGGTTTATAAACAGCTGTTTATAAACCGGTATACATACAGGAATTACATACAAGACCCTAATCCGTAACAAGTTAAAGAACCTCGGTCCACCACTCAAAGCGAATATATCCATCCCAGGGAACAGACAAACACGCACATAATACAAAGAAAGCGGCTCTCAACGCCAGAGCCAGAACCCAACAGCAGAGGGTCGGCGAGAAGCCACAGACGTCGTTGTAGCAACCGTTGCTCAACCCCCTCCCCGACAGCACGTGACCTGACCAAACAAATACAATTAACTCCCGAAACTATTGTTTTGTGAGAGCCGGGGCTCTTTGGGCCCATTTGATAAGTGTTAGAGGCTTTTAAGTAATTAATTACCCTCACCAATTTTTTTTGATGCATAGTATTATTTTATATTAGACACAAATGCAATTTGTTATTGTCATATCTAAAAAAAAAAATTTAAATACACACAAGTTCAAAATTGCGCTTTTGAAGAGTGAATCAACAAAAAATACAATAAAAAGGCGAGGGAGAAAGAACGACGACGAGTTGAACTTAAAGAATCAAGGAGTAAAATAAATCAAAAAAGCTGCGCGCAGCAAGATTCGAACGCGGACGAGACACCAAATTACATAATCAGAGGAAGCCATACAGATGCGACCTGAGCCACAGTACCGACACAAGGCACCAAAATTAAGCGTATATGACGCACCCTTGGAAGCGCACCCTTTTACCCATTTGAGCTCCCTATATCCAGCGGTCGGAACCGGGGGGGTTTCTTTTGAGTCAAATAACGTATATACACGGTATATATACTCACTAAATACGCCCACCCCCTCCACACGGTCGCTGTCGCTCCCCGCAGACGCCGTTTATTTGCGCATGTGTGAAGGTCACGTGCTGTCGGGGAGGGGGTTGAGCTGGGCGGAATGTCGTTGTTTGCACGTGTTACCGAATCCATTTCACTTCACACCGACGTCACCACAAAATTTGATGTCATGGCGCCGGCGGCTTGGCAGGGGCTGTACTACTGGGCGCAAAAATAATTTTATGACATGGGATTAGGCCTCTGCGAGGCGGGAGCTGAACCTTTAGGAGTGGGCATTAATAAAGCCTGAGCAACTCAATTGCAACCTGTGCTTGAAGACTTCAAACAGCATGATTGGATAATTTCTTGCTGAATACTGAAGCCTGGTAACTTGTGGAGAAATGAAGGGGAAACCCCATATATTAACTGGGTCCTACAGTACAGTATTTTACTCCCTAGGAGAACAATGAATAGTTGGTACAATGGAACCAGATAATACAGAGTTCAAATTCCCTGACTCCCAGAACAATGAGTGGTGCGTGAAACACGTAGCAACTATACATCCAGACATGTCTCCATGGTTCCAACCAATGGCAATGCATACAGCATGTACATACCACAGATACATCTGCGGTGCATGTTTTCTACTTCCATGGCATGTACTCTACGTCATGTTCTCCACACTTGCGTCGAACTCACGTGGCTCTGCCCGGGCTGACGTGTTGCCCCCAGCCCGCGTCCGAGACAATTCCAACATAACTCATTGTCAACTGGATGTGAAACAGTGGCGGATTATTTAGGACCCATCCCCTTCAAACAACCTGTCCTTCTCCGCAAAAACACTTCCCCCCCAATTCACCAGTGCCCAAACAGATCAAATGTAGGTACACTGGCAAAAAGTCAAAGGTCAAAGTTTCAGGTTCAACTCATTTTAGCTTTTGTGTACTTCTGCTCAGACATATATTTTCATTTAACCACATAAAATGCAGCTGAAAGCTAAGGGCATTCCCCACAGTCAAACCAGGGTGTCGTTTCGACGCTTGCAACATCAATGCATCAGCTATATTGAACTTTGTTTGAGCAACACTGTCAATCATGAGTATGAATTTGATTCTACAGGTTGCTTATTCCTCAAACTACAGGTGCTCTACTGCACTCACCGAAATTCAAGGCACTGGTAAATGTTCAAGTTCCCACAGAGGACTGGAGATCTAAATGAATTTCACTGAACACCTTCCAATTGTGGAGTCTTTTCTGACGAGAGTCTGGCTGAATAATATACACCAGACCCTCATAAAGTGGTTTATATGGCAGCTGGCCACCCCCTGTGATGTTCATAATTGATCTCGGATACTTAGGAACAAATAAAAAATGTAAATGGATACAGCGCAAGATACCACATCATTGGGCAGAGGATTAACTCAGACATCACTCTGTACCACAGGATTCCACCGTCGTATACTTTGCACAGTGCAAAGCTAATCTAATGCACGGACGACGGCCCCTTTGCGGGCAGACAATATTATTATCAATCTTGTTTCTGGATTGATACCGAGAGCCGCGTCGGTCCTCTGAGTCAATCTTTAGTGTATGTGTGATGTATATTCCTGAGCCTATTGGTATATCTCTGGGCTTATTGTGATGCATATTCTAACCATAATTGAGTGCAGTTCAATCTGTTCTCTGTAGAAACAGGACTGCGATGAAGGAAAGAAATGTCTTTCAAACTCCGCTTTAGAGCCATTAGGGCATCAAACTGTCCATATTACGGTTACGCCGTAACTATTACGGCGTAATTTTGTTACGCACCGGGTGGACCCGTCCGTGAATGGCAGGACTTGAAGCTGAACAGCACGGGTACCATCCGTGCCGTCCGTTTACGCCGTTTTTATGGGTTGAGTCAAGCCTTTGATCAAAGTGTATATTGTCATGCACAATAGGCCTTTCAGAGCCCGGAGTACCTTTGGGGTTTGGCAGACTGCAATTTATATGTGCTACCGGTGGCCAAAGTCACTTGAAGAGTTGCGATGAGCATGATAATTTATTTTTTTAGAACCCTTAGTGGCCCGACCCGGTAGCTACACACGTTCGCCACTATTCGCCGTGGCTAAGCCGCGACCCGGAGGTTCACCAATGTGGTTAACGGTGCCTGTTGGCACGTCGGCACTTGTGCGGCACGCCTCGGCAGCTGCTATTTGCCGACCCGTAATTTACGCCGTAAACGGGCGGTTACTAGGCCCAGTAAACGGGTTGACCGAGTTATATGCCCGGACCATGAAGAGACGCCAGTGGACGCCGGACTCCGGTATCCATCGGTGGCTGACGGGATCAGTTGATAGGAGATATTGATGAGCAAAAGATTAGATAATGTCATCCACCGATAGCCGGCAATCTTTACTAGACCATTTATTCAATATAGGGTCTCCGTTGAAGTGGTTGGCTTCCACTGGAATCCACTACATCTCTGGGTGGCTAAGAAGGAGCAGTCACGCACGCAAGGGTTCTGGGATCATGTCGAGATCAAGGTAGTAGACAATCGAAGTGTCCAATAAATATTTTCTAAAATATTTCCATCAGGCCTGTGTGAAGCCAGTGGAATCTGTTCAAGAGGTGCTGGAATCCGTTAGATGTAGTATCTACCGATGGATTCTGGTGGAATGAGACCAAAATTCAGTGCAGCTACACTGACTGGTAGTAACCTCCGCCGGAGTTTTTATGAGCATCCAGTAGAAATGTTTGCAGGTCCAATGGAAACCACCGAATGATTTGATGTACACCATTGGATGTCAATGGATTCCTTAGTGATTCCAGTGGAGTTACTGTGGAATCCAATGGAACCTGGGCGCGATATTGAAATATAAATCATATCTAAATATATTTGGGGTATACAATGGAATACATTGACCATTGGTGGAAAGGAGTTGAGGCCCATTGTACTTCAGTGGACGGCAAGGCACGACCACCGACCTCTAGTGGACGAGGTTAGAAGTTCCAGTGGAAGTCGGTGGCGCGGACCGGCTTCGCCGGTCCGCGCTTATTACACGGTTGACCAGGGTTGACCCGTACCCATCCCATCAGAGATGAGACCACGGTACGGGGACGTAACCGTGTTTACGGCCCGTAATTCCGTAACATTACGGGACGGTTTGATGCCCAAAGAGCCATACCTTCCACCAAACGTAATGCGGCTTTCTCCGAGTCCGATCAGCGGATCCGCACACGAAACGGAAATGACAAATGGCCAATGAAGCTGGAGGAAGAAATGGCACTCACAGAAATTTCAGGCCATAAAAGAAGTCTTGCTCTGGTGGGAAAGAAATGTGCTGAAGGGTGGTAGCTGACTCTTTGAATGAGCAGCCACAGAGAGCTTTCCTCAATTTTCTGTTGCATCTTTTATGATGACCATTTTGGATGACGAGTTTTGTTTGTCCTTGTAGCAAAATGGCCCGAAATCCTAGGTAGCCAAACCTAAAGGTTCAGCAATAAGTGGCACTGGATGACCAAACAGACAGACACCTCGCTCACTCGCTCATCCATCCCCACACTTTTTTTCTTCTATCCCCAGTTCCCGGCATTTGGAAGTCGTCCTAGAGCAGCCTAGAGCATCAAATCGCCGGTTGGACAGCGACAGCGTGGATCTTCCACGTTCTATCACCCACTTGGCTTGAGGCCATTGCTATGCATGGCAATACGAGTCCTTATTGCCCGTGATTACTGATATTACCAATATTACCGACAGTTAGGGGTACGGCCTCCGAATTGAACACTTTAAATCTTGGTCCCGGTGACAGTGACTTTGGGGACTTGAGGGAAAATTAGGCCATAAATCTGTCAAAAACATGTCCTGTCGAAAGATGTTCAAAAGAAGTGTCACTCGAGTTCTGGAAGTCTGGGACTCAACTTCTGTTACTGTACTAAAACGTTCAATTCGACAGTCACGCGTCACTGGGGGGGCTGTCGATTGCCAACTTTGGTGCTTGTCACGCATCACCCCGAGGACTGTCGAATAGATTTTCCGGTTCGTCACCCCAAAATCCCCAAATTTCGCGATTTCGACGAATTTTCGGCTCGGATTGTCGAAATTTTGCGCTCGGTCACGCCAAAAAATGCGGTTTGTCGAATTGTCGAACCGGAATTTTCCGTCACGCGTCACCCCCTCTGTCGAACTGAACGTTTTAGTACAGTACTTTGGAGGACTATGTTCTTCCTACTTGGATTACAAACATAAAATCAACTCAAAATCTCTGGCTTCTGGTTGTGGTATGTATCTGAGATGTGTCTTGACATGACGAAGACAGTCTCATGGAGCATAGGCTTGATTTTTCGTAAGCACAGTATTTCTAAGGCAGAGGCCAGTCTGAAAAGAAGATTCAACATGTTGGACAGTGAGAACTTCGGCCTCATTTGGGGACCTTTCTACCTCCTACCCCTGTATTTTTTGAAACCATTCAACAGGGGCTGACTCAAAATGTCCGATTTGACATGGGTCCAAGTCCCCAAAATTAAATAACCTATCAAACTGTTGCTACCTTGGAAGGCTCAGTGGGACAAGAAGGATTACTGTAGTAGTTCAACCAACTGTTCAAATAATGCGTAACGGGGACTTGTGAATTGAACACTTTGAGCCCCCGTAAGGCTGAAATTGTCCCGATTTAGATCAAATTTGTGGTGAAAATTAAAAGAATCGCGGCCCGGACTCCCTATTATGGCATTTTTCCACAGAATGAATATACTACAAACTCTGGCATTAATTTCGATCATTTTCAATGTTCATACGTGGGAGTTCAGCTCGATACTGATGTTGGTGGGCGAAAATAATAAAATAAAGAAATAAAGAAACTAAAATATTGCATAATCTTTGGGTGTATTTGGCGACAGCTTCTGAGCTTCACGTGGTACTTCGATACTAAAAGAAAGTGCTAAGAATACTGTCCCAAGTTTCAGGAAACTCTCAGAAAAGGGGAGTGAGCTCGAAAAAATGTGTCAGAGACCCTTAAAATATTTGAGGCAATCAAGATGCCCAGATACGAGCACAATTAATTGCTCATCAATCATGCGATGCTGAGCGGAGTTCGAATCTGGCTCTCATGCCCAGAAATCAATCGACGACCAAGCTGTTTCAAAAATTCTCCGCAGCCGGAAATGACACATTGGCATCTTGAACTGCTTGCTGCTGGCCATCCATTCTAGTCGGGTTCAATATGTTTTGGGGCTGCAGCTTGACTGCAGCTGTATGTACCTGCGAAAACTGCGCGCATTAATGTCATGGCCGGCCCGTTCAGGCGACCCGTAATCCTCCCTTGGTCAAGTGAAGTGAGTCAATTAACATGTACTTTACAAGCACATTCCTCCGGCCTATTTTGCGGTTCCAGAGTACCCGCAGTGCGAATACAGAAGTTTACATTCACGAAAGGTCCGGAAAGGATCTTAATAGATTTACTGTGGGATTGAGGCTGTTCAGTTGTTACTGTAATCCCAGAGACTTCTGTGCATCTATAACTCACTATTTGACTCGAAGATACCCCTTTTTTTTTTCTTCACACACACTCTTTGCTCTTGTGCCATCAACTTGTCCTGAACTGTTCCCATTCGCTCAGACTCTGGGCTCATTATGTTTGGTCAACCTAGCATATGAAGAATTGGGAGGTTTTACTTCTCCTCTCGCTACACTATCATGTAATGACAAACTGAAGAAGCAAGTTGCAAACCTGAGATATAAATTTCAACTTATTGAAGTGTGTGCGCTTTGGCAGCCCAATATTATGACAATTTGCAAAACTAATGTCACCTTGGAAAAAAAAAAAAACAGCAACCAGAGGGCGGTTCGAACCGCCACGTGCGATCATTTTACATTGATGTGCCATCAAACAACCCATCACGCGAGGATTTCTTTTATTCCATGGGCTCTGGCTACATCTAACAGCAATCAAGCATACAAATGGGCTCAATATGATATTTTTGATCATCGGAGGAGGTATTTTAAGGTCCATGCATGCATAGCACAGCACAGATCATTTTCTTTTGTGATTCATGTATCTAAAAATACAGGGATCACAGTCTTGGACCTGTATAATCCATCTGCGATATTGAAATAAATACTCCATCATGCTTTGGGAAATTTCTGACACTCCTAGGTGGCATGCTATTTTAAAAAGAGCTATTATGAATATTATGCCATATAGGGATTCCCAGCAGTTAAAAACAGTCTTCAAATTTATAGCACATGAAAATGAGCTCCCACAAATTTCGGGCATGTTTATACGTTAAATTGACCTCAATTGGGAACAGAAATCACCAAATCAAGCAAATATTGTCATTCTCTAATTATAGACTCACTGGTGCATGCAAATTCTTGATTGCTTGTCCAGGACATGTAGAGGTACATCAAATGATTTTGTAGACTGGTTTTGAGCCTCCAGGTGTCTTGAGAAGCCGCGGAATATATAAAATTATCACGTGATGGGTTGTTTGATGGCGCATCAATGTAAAATGATCGCGCGTGTGAGGGTTCGAACCTGCTTTGCTGATTGCCCCTGCCCTCTGAATTTTTTTTTTTCAAAGTGACATTAGTTTTGCAAATTGCAATAATGCGAGCTAAGAGCGTGCGTCGAATGAGCGAGTTTGGGGTACCCCAGGAATCAAGCAAAGCACGTATACCAAGGAATTAAAGAAGGTGTCCCAAACTGTCCTTTCAGAAATGGTTCGGTACCAACTCCTAATGATATTGTGATACATTTGGCCTTGATGTCTTCAGTGGGACTGCCGCATTTAAATCACCTACCTACCTACCTAGCTCCCAGGTTTAGGAACGGGCTAGGCCAATGCCGTTGATGAGCATCGTTGTAAACCAGGTAGCGGGCTGTGCCGCTTGTCGGTCAGCCTTACTGGCCTTATTTATTTTACTGATGAGGCCGGAACTCAGGAAACTGTAAAATAATCTTACTCTGAGATCAAAAACACGTTAGAACACAAAATTAACCTGAACCCCGTAGATTTGGGTGGACTGGCCCCGTGCAACAGAGAAAAAAATCGAGAATCTAGGGTAAAGTTAACTTGGGAGATATTTTACAAATAATGAGTAGGCATACATCGTGTGGGGCCTTGACAAGTTGAGAACATCAGCATGGGGGTGGAGTTTGAACAAGAAAAGACCGCGCAACGCAGCTGCAGGGATAAAGCTGCCGAAAGTTGTCTTCAGGTTGCTCACAGGGCATGAAAGCAAGAAGAAAATTGTGAAGCCCTAGCACCATGAAGTAGCATGGGAGTGGCCCTTCCCACCTCGCAACTTGGCCAAACACAAGACACGGTTTGGGGGAGTAGGAAGCACCGATGGCGGAACTTACACGATGCTATGGTCCGCCAGCTCTGGTGCTGGGCCCTTAGACAGTGAGAATCTGGCCTGAGTGGAAAGCCTCAAGTCAAATAGAGAATGGGGAGCGGTGCTGGTGCAAGCGCGTTGATGAGGCCTATATTTGCAGGGGTAGCGGTGTGCGTGGGGAAGATGGTGGAGGACATTGGGTCGCGATTAAACGGCGCTGTGCGCCGCCAAAACACCGAGGTGCAAAGGATCCGGTGATGTGCTGACAAAGACTTGAACCAAAAAAAAAACAGGGCAGCGCTACATGCTGCGGACACAGTGGACATCGCTGGGAGCTGAATCAGGGGAATAAAAAACTATATATAATTCCAGATGCAGAGGTGCTCATTGAGTCTCGAGAAGGTGGTGGGGAAGGTTTGGAACGGTGTGGGTGTATTTAGTAGGAACGTGGAAACAAGGGCAGCCCAGTTGGGAGGGACGGATATGGAGGGCAAGTGGTGCTATGCACCGCAGGCCAATTCCGCTGTGGCAATGTGTGTAAGATCCAGGGTGGGTCTCACGGGCAATGCGCGGAGAGCTTACGTGCCGCCGACACGGGAGATGTCGAACATGATGGCGGAAGGCGAACAATTCAATCAAAGAGCGAGAGCGGGTCCACGCGCCGCAGATGCGTGGGGAAGTGAAGATTGGCAGCAGGAACACAAATAAACCGAATAGCAAAACGAGGGTGGTGTGCTCGGTATTATTGAACCTTGATTTGCCTAGAACAGATAACCGCAATCTGTGGTGATTTATTCTGACCACAAAATAAAAATTATCCACATTTGGTGAACCTAGAAACAAATTGAGGAGCCTGCCGCAGCGCTGGCTTGACTGCAGAACTAGAATAGCACAGTGAAATTCTTCAACATTGTTGGGAAACCTTCTACCAAAGGGGCTCTTATATCTTCGCCCCACTATTAACCAATCAACTATCATATCACATCACATCACATCACATCATATCATATCATATCAACATCGCAGAAGGAGGAGATCGGCACCAAGCGATTTGAATCAGCAGCGTAGTACGTGCCTAAAAAAATATGTACAATTCTTCAGCAATTGGTTCAGTTGCGTACACACGTGTACTTGTGTCTATGTAACAAGAGCAGCACTGCAACAGCACAGGCCATGACCTTCAACTTGTTTGGGTTGATGCTCTTTGCACTATCATATCATATCATATCATATCATATCATATCATATCTTATCTTATCTGGGCGATGCCGGGATCACTTTGCCGAGATGCAGTGATCAACATCTCCGGTATGCCGTGATTGACATCTCGGCAAATTATTTATGAGACTCAAGAGTAGCCCTCGGTACATTTTTCTATCATCACATCCTTATCATCTGTATCATCTGATGTCATCTATATCATCGTACAAATAGCTCGCAGCAGCATCGAGATTAATCGGCTCCAATGATAATTCCGATGAGCATCAAAAAGGGTAGCATCTCCGGCATGGGCTTTATCAAGAGGCAGCATCGGCTTTAATCGGCGCGATCCCAACAAAACGGTATTTTCCCACGATTAATTAAACTAATGTGGAGGGAGGACAAACATCTCCCGCAGAGGTTGCTTGTCATCGACTCAAGCGGTTATCATCTTATCAATTGACAGTCCACAGGAGGATGGAAGAGCTATAAGAATGGAAGAGACAATAGGCTTTCATCAGAGCAACCCAACACAACGGTAATTCCCACACTTAGTCAAAAAAACGGACAAGAACTTCGCCCTGATCAATTTTAAAAACGAGTCTAAATATAAATATTTAGGACTCGTAATCACGACATACACTGGTTGAACATTTCATATTTTTCACCACTATTTTCAGAGAAAAATGACAGACATTTTTCACACATTTTTTCAGTAAGAAAGTTGTGAAAAATGTATAACATTTTCACCAATTTTTGGATTTTAGCTGAAAAATGTGAAATTGTTTCAAAATTTTCACTGATTTTTCATCTTCTTTTGCACTGAAAAAATAGGTGAAAAATGTCCCTCATTGTGCGCTGTGATTATCAGTGAAAAATATGAAATATTCAACCGGTGATATGATATTAACACGAAGTATCGCGGCAGTGCAGATCTCAGGTACACTTTAAAAGGCAAGTGTACAATCGGACTGTTGCAAGTATGATTCGACTTGTGAGTTGGACTGTACACAACAGTTCGACAGTCGAGTTAAACAGCTCAACAGTTCGACGTTCAACGCCAGAGATGCGCCTGTCGCGCATGAAATCTGCAAACCTCAACCCAAGTCCTGAACACACCAAATACTCGGATGTGGTGTACGGTGCACCGCGAGCTCGAGTAGCTCTTGAGAACGTCTATTTCACTGCAGCTCACAAGCCGGGGTTCGACTCCCCGCGTCCGAATTCCCCAACATCATCCTGTGATTTTTTTTTTCTTCCTACGCAAAAAATTCTACAGTTTAATAAGGGGAAGGACAAAGGAAGGAATCGGACGTGGTGTACGGAACACCGCGAGTCCTTCTGACTCTAAAGCAAGAGTAGCTCGCAGAACGGGGTTCGACTCCCCGTGTTCGACTTATGGCAAAGTCCTGTCTCTTTTTTATTTATTTTTCACCATGCCTGCTGATAATTTTTCTTACCATCCTCCCTGTCCGCAAAACACAGCAGCCACTTACCGTGCTGAATTTCTCCATGTTCAACCCGTGTGTGTGAATACTAACAGTTCATGTGATCCAGAATATAGCCAGAAGAGGAGGAAAGCAAATACTCGGACGTGGTGTACGGCGCACCGTGAGCGCACCTGGCTTCGCCCCAAGAGCGTTAGCTCACAAGCCGGGGTTCGACTCCCCGCGTTTGAATATCCAGTTTCCTTATCTATATTTTTTACTTACATGGAAAATTTCACACTTTAATCAGGGCGATAATAAAGGAAAGAATCGGACGTAGTGTACGGCGCACTGCGAGCCTATCTGGCCTCTTTCGAAGCGCGAAGTAACTCGCAGATCGGGGTTCGACTCCCCGCATCCGAATACGCCTCTTCCCTTCTCTCTTTTTTTTTTTGTCTTCCTACGTTGAAATTTCTCCAGTTTAACCAAGGCGTGAAAAGAAAGCAAGTACTTGGACGTGGTGTACGGTGCACCGTGAGATCACCTAGCGGATAGAGATTGAATACGTAGCTCGCAGGACGGGATTCGACTCCCTGCGTCCGAATTGCATCGCTTGCATCAGACTTTTTACAAAAAACTTGTGGAGCTTTTTTGGGCTTGTACAAGCCCAAAAAAGCCCCCAAAGCCCCAAAGTTGCGAAAGTTGGAAAACATGAAAAGTTCGGGGTCATTTCCGACAACCTTAAGCTCTGACTTTTTTTTTTTTCCATCATTGCCATGATGGATGATTCTGCATTTCTGACCACTTTATTTTTTGAAAAAAAGCCGAAAGGTCCAAAAAAGTCGACAATCCCACAAGTTTTTGTGAAAAGGCTGATGTGTTCTACTTTTTGGGTCTTCCTATGTTGAAATTTCTACAGTTTAATAAGGGCATGGATGAGGAGAAGAAGAAATCAGACGTGGTGTACGGCGCACAGCGAGGCCATTTGAATTTGCTGCGACAACGTTAGCTCGTAGGATGGGGTTCGACTCCTTGCGTCCGAATAGGTCAATGCTTCACTCCTTTTTTTCCTGCTGAAAATTCCTTCAGTTTATTCGAGGCGAGAAGGGAGAAAAGAATCGGACGTGGTGAATGGCGCACAGCGAGCCCTTCTACGGACTAACTAAAGAAGTACTCGCAGACCGGGGTTCGACTCCCCGCGTCCGAATAGGCAAACGGTGCTGCATTCCTTTTTTCACTACCACACCTGCTGAAATTTTCTGCAGTTTATTCGAGGGGAGAAGAGAGGAAGGAATCGGACATGGTGTACGGCGCACCGCGGGCCTACCTGTCTCTGTAAGTCTCTGGAATAGCAAAGTAGCTCGCAGGTCGGGGTTCGACTCCCCGTGTCCGAATGCGATTCTTCGTTTCTCAATTTTTTTTTGGTCTTCCTACGTTAAAATTTCTACAGTTTAACCAAGACGGGAAGGGAGGAAGAAATCAGACGTGGTATACGGTACACAGCGATCCCATCTGGATTTTTTTCTGTTGTATGTAGCTCGCAGTCCGGGGTTCGACTCCCAGTGTCCGTATAATAGTTTTATCCCCATCTCTTTTGCTCAACACACCTGCCGATTTTTTCCTTACCATCCGTCTGGGTCCGCCCCGCCCTTCAAACAATGCTTTACAGCCGAGTTCTACTCCCCAAACTTCCAGTGCTGACTTTTCCCAACAATTATAGATGATGATTTTATCAAGTCAGAATATAGCCAGGCAAGAAAGAATGTATTCCATCGGATGTGGTGTACGGTGCACCGCGAGCTCCTCTAAACACAGGTCGTCGAAAAGCAGCTTGCAGGACGGGGTTCGACTCCCGGCGTCCGAATGATGGCTACCTCGTCTTTCTTTTTGCTTCCACCGCTCCTCATCTCATACCATCCCTCTGGTCCGCCCTATCCGCAAAACAAACCTCAACCGCCGAGTCCTACTCCCACTTCCCATGCCCACTTTCCCTCATCACAATTATTTATGTTCAATCCGCCCGTTTTGAATACTAACAATGCATTTCGTCCAGAATATAGCCAGAGGAGAAGGAAAGCAAAGTAATCGGATGTGGTGTACGGCGCATCACGAGCCCATCTTGCACCTACAAAAACGAAGTAGCTCGCAGATCGGGGTTCGACTCCCCGCGTCCGAATAGATCCCATTCCTCTTTTTATTACCACACCTGCTGAAAATTCATACAGTTCATCCAGGTCTTGAATACTCCAAATACTCGGACGTGGTGTACGGTGCACCGCGAGTGCATCTTTGAGCGCGTCCTTTTCAACGCAGCTCGCAGATCGGGGTTCAACTCCCGCGTCCGAATGGTTGTCCATCCCATTGCTTTTTTTATTACCACACCTGCTGAAAATTCCTACAGTTTAATCAAGGCGAGAAGAGAGTAAAAGAATCGGACGTGGTGTACGGCGCACCGCGAGCCCACTCTTCATTGATCAACTCGCAGACCGGGGTTCGACTCACCTCGTCCGAATACTGCTTTACATTGCCATTTCTTTTTTTTTTGCTGCGAGTCATAACAATTCGACAGTTTACGCAGGTTTTTAACTTGGTGCTTGGATCACCATGAGCCTGACTCCATGCGTCCAAATGGACACTCGTGATTTTTTATTTTGTCAAAATACGGCTGCCTTCCTTTTTTACTTTCACTACTCTGAAAATTTCTACAGTTTAACAAGGGGAACAATAATTGAAGGAATCGGACGTGGTGTACGGTGCAGCGCGAGCCCACCTACGATATCCTTGCCACAGGCGAAACTCGCAGGACGGGGCTCGACTCCCCGCGTCCGAATTCCAAGTTGGGTAGACAACTTTTTTGTTCCCACGTTGAAAATTCTACAGTTCAGCAAGGGAACGGATAAAGGGACTAATCGGACGTGGTGTACGGAACACAGCGAGCCCACCTACAACTCAGGACCATAGCAAGTACCCGTAAAGTGAAATTACAAGTTAGATAATGCAATGTACCGCGCCGCTACGTGTATGTACTGTTCAGTGCAATTAAATTAGGGGATCACTAATAGTAACTGAAGTCTCGGATGGATCTGGTTATGTTTGGATGGACGATCTGTGAGCCAATTTTGTAAACAGGATCGGCGAGTTTTGATGTTCCAACCCAATGGCAACAACAATTTCTGTTACTACCCTGCACAAGACCTCGGCATATCAAATAAAGGCCAAGTCATTCTGGAGTGGTACACTGGTAATATTTACGCGCGGAATGAGAAACCAATTGAGAACCAGTTGACTGACGCCATTAGGATGAATCCTACCCTGCCTTCGGGAGGGAACTAGGATCAATCGAGAGCAGTGTGCACAAATTACGTCGACTTGAATTACTCAAAAGCAAGCAGATTTCTGAAGCTAACTAGCGCGAACTAATCTCGTCATGTGAGCAGGATAATACCGGGAAGATAAAATGGCCGCACAGGCTGGCTGAAGACGCTGCACAGAATTATCCGAAGGAACCCCGCAATTTCTAACGTACTCAACTCTGCAAGAGACATTGTTCTTGCAATCGCTCTCGGAACACGGCAACATCCGATCCAATTCGACTCTTCGTCTCGTCTGAGATCACATCGAACGTGTTAATTCAACCTTGTCTTTGTATTTCTATTTCATTCCATCTTCATGTTTTTCTTGCAATTCGCTCATTCACTCATTCTTGATCCTGTTCCTTATTGACAGGTTGTTGGCGCCGAACTACCCACTGCCTGATGATTCGGGTTCGGATGCGGATGCGGATGATATACCAGCTTCGTTGTCTCAAGTTGGGGGCTTGTCATCGTCGTCTTAACTCATGCCGAACTTGGCTTGTGGGCCATTGCTCACATGGCAGTACAAGTCCAATCTGTTTTTTCTTCTGATAATAATACAATCTGCAAATTCAACTCAAATCACCTCACTGTGCATAAGTCTCACATTGCATCGGACCTGACTACAAAGAGAGAATATTTTGCTAGTCTACCATTCGACCATTTTGCAGTGCCGTCCTGTTAAAATCCCATCATGGTACCACATCAAACCGTGCCTGTCGAAGGCTACGGCTGTGAAATGACCCATAACGGCACCGGGCGAATGATAAAAATCAAACCGCGAAGTAATAGTTAGTTCCGCATTTAAATGAAGATTGTTAAAGCCGGAATTAGTTACATAAATGAAGGCACTTGGTGAATTGTGGTCGACCGTCTCAGCTTTGAACCATTTGCACACCGTGGACATGAAGACATTCAACATTAGCCTGTTGCAGTGGTGTTCAAACCACTGAGATAACATTGGGCCAGCAGGATTGGCTACAGTTAATGGGCCGACTTTTAGTTATACGGTTGGGGCTCAGCCACCCTCAGTGAAGACGGTGAAGAAGGAAGTCGAAAAAACGAAGGAAGCTGCGGCGGGCAAGCGTGTTGAGTCTTGATGCACAGCCTCAAATGACGACACTGCTTACGGCCTTGTCCGGTCCGTGTCTTTGCAACCTATGCCGGTCCGGCCCATCCGGGTGAGTCAAGTGCCTGCTTTTGGAAAAAAAGATACTCACAAGGTCTGTCGGAGTTCTAGCCTAGATCAAAACGAGCATTGAATTTGATGAGATTTTGGCGGGTGGAGAGCTGACAAGAACGAGTCCTAAAGATATAGGACTCATAAAGCGGAGAAAGAGGTCAAAATCTCAGAATGTCCAAGGCTTGTGTGGAAATGAAAAAGAGGTTAAATGGAAGCAGAGGCTGCAAGAGGTGCTCGATCTCTGGATCGGCCCACTCATCAACACACGTGATGCGCTTCTTATCTCCGGGAGAAATCCTTCGCCTGTGCAATGAACGACCATCGACAGTCTAAAAAAACTCAAAGGGACTCGTAAGAGCAATGCAAGTACTGTATCTTTCATTGTTGCGACAAGTACAGGTAAGGTACGGGCCAGAAAAATATATTATCTGAGGATCAAATAATTGCGTCATTGATCGCTCAAACTAAAATGCGCGAATAACTGGCTGTTTCCGCCCACCCTGTACCACCAGTGGTTGAAAACAATACCAATAATATGCTTCACAGACATGATTTACGCTGTGGTTCAAGTGGTTAACCAATGAGCAGAAATGCTGTTGTCCCCATTTAGGGGAGGGGGGGGGGGGGGGGGGGGGTCATCACATAAGTGGGCCCGATCCAGAGATCGAGCGGGTGTGTTTCTCCAGTCTCTCATGAGGTGCCTGGCTGCTGCTGCTTCTGGTGTGCGTGTCACCCTAAAACGGTCATGTAATGGGCTCCCGATGGCGGAGTTGGCGTCAGTCGTAGTAAGTAGCGGTGGAAGCGGCGGGGTGTAGCACGGAACAAAAAAGAGAAGGGCACAAAGAACTCATATTGGCCTATGCGTAAGTGGAAGAGGATGGGGGAACAAAGAAGTCAATTGAGACATCGACTCAATTCGACACGCACAGGGTGGGTCTCCATTGGCAGTCATCGCTCCAACCTCTTCCTTCCAGGTTTTCCAGAGTCAGCCCATATCCTAAAAGGAAGGGATGCACAGCATCAAGACGGGATTTTTGCATCGTGATTTGGCTGGATAATCAACAAAGTAATTATAAATGCAATAATATGATTTAAAATAAAATAGGACTCGGCAATTTTCAGGCTGTAGACGGACAGAGAGAGACGGGGAAGGAAAAGACGATAAAGACATCGGTGTTGAATTGAGGTCGAGAATTGACGAACCCGGAGAAAGCAAAAATAGAAATAGAACTCGGAGCTACCAAAGAGGAGTAGGCTAAACCTAAGCTACAATTCCGCTATAATCCGGGTAACTTTTAAAAAATCTGCAAATGTGGACCCTAGGGATTCATCTCCATGATATATATCCAGACCTGCAGCCCGCCTCCCAACGTCTCTAGGGAATTCTAGAGTAAATAGGTCGTTCCCAGAAGAAGAAGCAGTGAACGGGATGAAAGGGGCACCGCGAGTAGTACAACGTAACTCATTCGTCATTCCGATGACGTTTCCGTGTTTGTCCCTCACTACGACGAGAATCCGTCCTCGAAGTCCGTCAAAGGCACTAACAGAACTAGTGTGAGCCTTTACCAATAACTTTCCATCGCGATATAGAGTGGCCTTGGTGATCATCCATCTGCCAGAGTCTACCAACTCTTTTTTAGTGGCTTGGATGGAGTCAGTCGCACTCCTCTCCCTTTCACAAGCTTTTATCCTGTCCACCATGCCAGATTGCAGTTCTTCGAATTCCCTTTCCCAGTCCCACTTTGCGCCATCAATGATAGTGGTTCTTGCAGCTGTGGTAAAATCCTCTTCAAATCTATGTTTTGTGTCGGATGAGATGGCAATAAACTCTGGGTCTTGTTTCGTAACCGCTTCCTCCATGACCTTATCAAAAGAAGCGAGTAGTGAAAGGCGATGGTTTTTTAGCTGCCTTCCGAATAGTTTCGACACTTCGTTGTGAAAAGAGTGAATCAGTGCTGCGCGTTTCTCCACATAAACAGATTGAGCATAGCGGCGAGCATCTTCGTCATAGCGTGCTGATTGTGGTTGAAGTTAGTTAAAAAAAACCACGAGATAGTTAAGGTCGATGGTCACCAAGAATATCGGATTTCCAATCCTGCATAAGCAAGCCAAGATCATTGATCACTTTCCCTTCATTCGAAATGGCAAGTTGAGACGCAATCTCTGGTGCGTATTTCTCGATGAGTGACCGAGAGATCTTGTCGCACATAGCTTGCGCGAGAAGTTCGTGCTGGCCAGGAAGGCTCAAATTCTCATTGAGGAGAATCGTTTCCTGTTGAATTACCATTCAGCTTAGTCGAAAATAGCTATAGAGATCCACCACGCACCCAAATCATCCTCATGTATGGTTCAAGACCATCCGCAGGTATGGTGTTTGGATGAGCATGCTTGAGTATGTAGTCCATGCCGTCTCTCTGCACAAATCGTTTTCGGAGTAAACCCACCTCGGATTTATATCGATCAGATTCCAAATGCAAGTTTGGCAGGGATTCAAATCCGAAGTCAAAATATTCTGAGAGGGTTTTGTTCATCAGCTCTTCTGGTTTTGTTATGCTCTCCCAGACACGATCTAGGTCTAGCGAGAGGGTACGGGCAAGGTTTGCAAGCGAAGTACCGCCGCTGTGAGCTTGGATTACGAAAACAATTTTCGGCCACTGATATACACTGGTAGAACGATTGGTTAAACCTAGCATCAAGACCGACGAACAATTGAACTCATGCCGTCTGTCCAAATTCCCATACATAGAGATATGCTCCTCAAAAACAATTTTCAGCAATCCCATATTCGCGCCGTTGTATAAGCCGACTTGGTTCTCCCAGATGTTGACGATAAGGAGTCTCGAACAGGCCAACGCAAATAAGGCAGACTTCCGCTCGAAATTCTGCGGTACAAATGTCGATACACCTTAACATGGGCCATAAGTGGGTGACTAACCTGGGCATCTCCACGACTTCCACCATCTGACCCCTCGACATCCATGATGATGATATTATGAACCTCGTCGCGCGACAACCATATACCTGCATCATATGTTATTAGTGTTCAAATATGACCGTACAACCAAGGTAACATACCTTCTGTCGTTCGGCCGCGTGCTTCAGGGTTCATGACGGAAAAGCCCGTACCAAACACATTGTTGAGAAGGGTACCTGGTCGTAATAGTAAATAAGCTGCATAATATCTGGCAACCAGGATATCTCGACTGACTCTTCCCAGAGGACTGGGAGCCGATAACGGCTACCGTTTCATAATCGGAACCGTTCAAATTGTTCATGCCCCACTTGATCATTTCATCGCTTAGCCCGTCCCTGCAAAATTAGGATCATCAGAAAGAAGCATGCGGCAACTAAAATTGACGGACAGGAACTCTGTCTCGTTATTGATAATCTGAATCTTGTTGGTGATGGAGGCAATCTTATGGAAACAGAACAGCATCAGCGGCGCATGTAAAGACAACGAAAAAAAATGAGATCAAATCAAATATACTCACAGCAACGAAGCATTTCGAAAAAAGCAGAAGCATGAAAGGAAGCCGAAAAACCGTCTGCGAAAATAAGGAATTAAATCGAATAGAGGAGAATTTAAAGTCGGACACATACCATGGTATGCAGAGTGGGTTGTATACTTGCCTTCAGTCAGAAGGAAGATCGATACTTAAAGGGCCATAGGTTTGCATTAGAACTCGACGGTATGATTCAGGAAGCCTTGAGGTTCAAGCAGGTTTTAATTTCCGCTATCAATGGGCAGTGTGTATGAGAGGCGTGTTCATCTTAGAAACGTACACGTCGCTAGGCGAAGTTAAAACAGGGTCACGATAACGTCCAATGTTTTGGTGCCCATTCTCTATCAAAAGAATCACGCTCAAGCTGGAGGCCGAGCGGCTCCTAAGACACGGCGAGGTCGCCGTCTGGTGGTGCGTGGACGTCGTGGGCAAGGTGCGGACTGTGGCTATGCTACGACATGGGATCCTAATACAACCACACAACTACCTCCACTCCCGACTCCGTCCTACCGAGAGGACCAGTCCCACCGGTCCAACGCCTATTTTCATATCGGCTGTATCGAATCTGCACAAAAATGTATCGTGATCTGTACGTATACTGTACAATTATGACCAACTCTTCATGAAGTTTTTTTTTTTCTTTCTCGCCGAGATGGCCGAAATTTTTTCTTTTGATTTAAATAAGACGAATAAAATAAAATAAAACTTTATTCCCCCGTATGACGAAGACTTGATCGTAATTGTACAGTATCATGATTGGAATCAGTCTAGGAGAGACTAACTCTGTATGGAACAACGATCAAGTCAACGAGTGAGTTGCGCGTTTGAGTTGGCAACTCGTGGTTCGCATGTGTCAACCTGAACAGTGGCCCTGTTAATTACAAGAGTTCAAATCAATATCGGATCACAATACCGCCTTGCAAGAACCGCATAGATCAATGCACAGACAGACGTGCAATGCGGATTGTGCATGCAAACAAAAATGGATGTGCTGTAGTTTCGATGTAATTTACTTCATCGCAAGTTCAAGTAATTTCAGACGGGCAATGCAGACTTCTGTCAGTCAATGACGTGGGATTCGATCCGATCAAACTGCGCACCGATCTTCTCAGCTCTTAATTTGCGCACCGTGTTCTTGGAAAAATTATTCCGCACTGTACCGAAACTGCCTTCTGTCCTCCATCTCCGCGAAGAACCCCTCCTGAGATTTAGCACAGTACTCGGCTGCTGGAGGGGGCGGGCTCATGAATTTAGTACTACATCAGTAAAACGTGATTTTTCCCATAGTGGCTGTAGTGCGGCCTTGTCTCCATAGTGACCGATAGTGCTACATAGTGGTCAGGGGACCGTATAGTGCTACATAGTGCCAGGGGACTATATAGGACTACATAATGGCCCATGGGAAACTATGTAGAGCTATATGTCTTCACTTAGGTTTTTGTGTGCAAAATTGCCGGTACTAAGGTTGCTGTTTGCCGGTTTTGACCCGAGGACAACGCTATTAGAACATAACTACCACAAACATTTTTTTTGGGATTGGCTTTTTTAAGTTTTTTTTTTGTTCATGAGTGAACTGACCTGCTATAGAGTGTGTCGGAAACCCAAATTGGGTTGCACGATGAATCATGATTGCCTCAGTACTAATTATATTAATGGACTGGAAGACTTCCATAAATGCTAGTGCAATTCATGTTATTATATGGACTGCGTGGCGCAGTTGGTTTTACATGTTATCACTGTATTATGTAACCTACCTGACAGGTCGCCGGTTCGAATCTCAGCAGTTGCAACATTTAAAAAAAATTTGTTCAAGTATTGTACCATTGGTAGTTTACCGCCGTTTGATAGTTAGATACAATAGAACCCCATTAGATTAGTTACTTTACAATGGAACTCCTTAGTTACTTAGTAAGAAGTGGTAAGTAAGAACCAGTAACTAGAATTAAAACATGATTTCTTTTATTTGAACGGGCACCAGGGGCCCCACTACGTAGTGCCGTGTAGTGCTCCATAGTGGGGCCGTTCCACTATGGAGGGCCGTTCCACTATGGAGCACTATGCATACCCAGACCTGCACTACAGCCACTATAGCCACTACATAGTGCCGCGTAGTGGCATATAGTGGACCCATGTTTTACTGATGTAGTTGTGACTAGGTGGTTGGCCACCTGGAGTAGTTGGCCATTGGAGCTATACTCCCTGAATATAAAGTTTTGTCATTAAATGTCGGTTGTAGGTTGGAGAGGATGTTGAGGTGTCCCTTCAAACAAAATTTGACGGAGTTTGGTTCAGTTGATGCCAAGCTGCAGCCAATTTTAGAACGGGTTGATGGCAGAACAGGCACTTTTCTTGATCTCCCACAACGCCAAATCGCCTCGTTCTTCCTCAATTCTTGCTCGATCCGCGACATCTGGGGCTCACTCTAATCGGGAAATGTTTGCATTCAAGGGAGGGAACAGTCTTGGCCGTTTGAACTTCTCCCTACCCTCTGGTTGGCCGGCTTCTTCTCAAAAATCACACTTTCACATCACAGGCTTCCAGTTGGCCATGCATATATCAAGATAATATGCAGTGCTAGAGGCACCAAACTGTCTACACACCTTCAGTAGACATAAATCCTCATACTAGAAGGCACCAACTCTTGCTGGTAATTTTCTCCTCTCCTCAAACGCGACCGGCCAACTTCCTAGTTTTTCCCCTTTTTGGACATGCCAGCCGAAAATATTCGCCAAGCAATCCCAACTTAGCACAGGCTCAATCCCTGTTCAACGTCGACTCTTAGGACCCCAACCTACATCCTGTCAACACAAAAGGCCCAAGTCGACAATATAACTTGTTCTGCAGGTGCAATAACCCTTAAGTGGCCAACTTCACAGTCAATGGTGGTACCCTTGGTTATATGGAGGCATATTACAGTGACGACATCATCCAGCTGGATGTTAAACCACGAATACGAGGAGAACACGAGTCTGGTCGATTCGCCCCATAAGGCTTATTCTTGGGAGAGATAAACATCAGAAATATGTCGGAAAGAAATAAGCTTGAACGCAGAACAGGAGGTTTGCATTTATTCCCATTGCGGTGGTTGCTTTATATTGTCCTTCGAAACTTCGAAGGATGTAGCTTCGAATCTATCCTTCCCAGGCAAACAAGAGAGACCGTGCCAGTAAACGAGGTTAGATGAGTCGTCGCAGATTATTCTCCAGAAAACTGGGAGGAAGGATCATATCACTGGCAGGGATAGATCCACGGCGCAACAGACTAGAAAAGCAGAGAAACACCAGTGACTCCGGACAAGGTACAAGATTCGATTTTCGCGAGCCCTCGAGTCCTCAAAAGGCGGTGGCCGGGCAAGATGGAATGAGTGTGTGTTGGGTTAGGTTGTCTCGGCACCACTCACAAGCGTTTGAACCAGAAAAACCAAAACGTAGTCACTAACCTAGACATGGTGAAATGGAAGGAAAGAGAAAGGCTGTGTGGGAATTGTCGAGTCATCATTTGATTTGATTGTTCGGAAGTCGGACCCGATTGTCCGCAAGGCTGGCCTGCGAGTTGAATTCTTCTGTACTGGGATAAGAGCCTGCACTTCACTGGCAATTTTTTATTGTGTATAATAGCCAGTCCATGCTTTTCATTTCTTGCTACTCTCTTCGCGGGATAGTCCATTTGAATTTCAATTACTGACTTAGAGTTCAAGTTGAACTCGAGCTCGGCTTACCACCCTCGCACCACGGAGGCGGTCATATACGAGAACTACCAACTGTGTCTCCGAAAGGTGCGTATGTGCTGTCAATTCGTTAGACTGTGAAACACATCCATAATTCGAACCATGCGCTCTGGCGACGTAAGGAAGCCGCACAATTTTGACACCGGAAATGTGATTCTATCTCAGTACCCACTTGGATAGCGCTCTCAAATTTGCAGAACTGTTTGATGTGCGATCGTGTCTCCCACCTCCGCAACGCAGAATATCACAGAAGTGCAGTGAGACTGATCGCCCATGGAAGGCTCTAGTTGAGATAGAGTTAGCAGAACACCTTAAAGTTGGAACCAAGGCAAGATCGAACACCTCTTTAGAGGTGAAAATAGATCCTCGGGCAGAGCGAACAATCTCAGCCGTAGATGAGAGACGGGATCCCTCCGCGGTGAAGTCGAAACGCGAGCCAACGCTTCAGGCGGTGAGAATCAACGGTGATGGAGGATTTCCCAAGACAAGCCCGAATACTTTTGAAATGTCCTCGGACTCACTTATATCCAAATGTCGCAAAAAGCCTTTGTCGGAGATAAGCCAATATAGGTTAATATAAGGCGGAATAAGTCTGTAAGATCATTGGGGGGTTTATAACCTTCAAAATTGCGCTATCCTGGGTTATAAGGACTTATGGAGGTTATAGGGTTATACAGGGTTATAGGAGGTTATAGCGGCTTATAATTGGCCAAGGTAAATTTTCGAAAAGATCTTGCTCCCCTCCCCCGGTACTTTGTAGTACCAGCGGGAAGGAGAGTAGTTACTTTACTAGTTAGAATCATTGTTATTAAGTATCAGTTAACAAGGTAGGTCAATGTCAGTCTTCAGTAATTATATTATAAAGTGTTGAGGACTCAAATTACATTCAGAGTATATGTTATCAGTGCAGGGAAAAGCTCAGATGTCACCAACACAGTTTTGCACCGTGCTCAGCGCTCGGGTTGGAGCCCCACTCCACCCAGCTCCCCGCTCCACAACTGACCGAAGTGCCTGTAAATTCATCCCCAAAACGGCATTTTTTTGGTGACTGAGGCCGACTCAGCAGATTAGGATATTGGGACAATATATAGATGCCTCTCAGCCCTCAATGCCCCACAATATCACTCAAGGATATATTGAATTATAACTACTTATACCCTAGTTGTAAGCCTAGTATAAGTCGCTGTAACTCGCTTATAAGCCTGTAACCCTTCCTAACCCCTTATAGGCGACCAGGCCCTTTTGCGACATAACCTGCATCGTTCCGAGTGGCTGTCAAATTTTAGTGGGTGTCAGGCAGACTTTTGGGCCATGTCAAAGTGTCGAATTGGTTCAAAAGGTCACAGGTCACACCCCTTGTCGATTTGAATGAAAAAGTACAGTACCTGAATCCCCAACCAATTTCTCGAGACTGTTTGCAATTCATGACAGTTCGTGATCCATGATGCGAACCAATCCAGGATCGGACATGTTGTACATGGAGTCCGATCTCAAGCGGAACTCTCGGGCTTGTGCTCAGGATCAATGCATTCGTTCGCATTCCCATAGCGACCGGGCCATAATCACAGACAATGCTCCGAGATCCCTTCCCGCTGCCAACCATCCTACGTACCGCCACCTAGCCGACGACGTATAAAACGCTCTGCGCAGACCACCCAGGGACCCATCGTTCATCCCACTTCAAATCGCTCCGTGTGAAGAGAGAATGCAGCTCCACTCTTTCGCGCATCTCGCCCTCATCCTCGTCGCATTCGCGCTCAGGGCGCGCACCGCCCCTGTGGTCGTGTGCAAGGAGGTGCATGGGAAGTTGGTCTGCCACACGCAAAGTCAAGTGAAGCACTGCAAGTTCAACTGAACTTGTGTGTTAACAGATGATAGTACTGCGTCAACTACTGGCCAGAAATGGTCCAATGAAGTCTTGAGCTCTCATGAGTGCATGCCCTAGTCAGATGCACTGTACCCATGCTGGTGTGTGAACCTTAGCATTATTTTCGATGGGTGTTCACACCGAAATGCTGAGTGATGCCATAATACTTGAGGAGGGGATAATCCATGTCTTATATGCCATACAAAGGATCATATTAAGTCCTGGAGGGGACTGCAGCCCCAGGGGGGAAAGTCCACCTAACCGTGCACGTACAAGTTAAATTTACCACGCGTGGGAAAAGTCACGTAAAGTCAAGTAAAGTTCAACGCGGTTAAGCTGGCACGTAAGTAAAGTTCCAAGTTAGGGAAAAAAGTTTCTTTATTCGCTCTGATTTTATTCTCATCCTTCTGAACCGAAGGCCGCCCTTTCCAGAAAATAATGCTCAATATCTCAGTACCTTCCCATGCCGACTTTCTCGCATTGTGTTTTTGTCCATCCCGCCCGTGTTAATTACTGACCATCCTTCCATCCACGCTGAAAGTTCTCCCGTTAGTTCAAATCCTAAATATACCAAACACTCAGACGTGGGGTACAGTGCACCACGAGCCCACCTTATTCCCTTTCAATTTGACTGCAGCTCACAAGCCGGGGTTCGACTCCTTGCATCCGAATTCTCTTTATCTTTCTTTTTTTTCACCCCGCTGAAATTTGTACAGTTTATTCAAGGCGAGAAGGGAGAACGAATCGGACGTGGTGTATGGTCCACCGTGAGCTCATCTCAACAGTCGTTGTAAGAAGCAGTTCGCAGGACGGGGTTCGACGCCCTGCATCCCAATGCGGGCTTCTCAAGTTTTTTCTGTCTTCCTATGCTGAAATCTATTATCTGTATATAAAGAGACCATTTGACAGAAAATCACATGATAAGTCACGCGGATTGCGCCATTTCGGAGGCTCGGAGTTTCGGACATTTCGGATGTCATGTCGGGATCCTCCGCCGCTTGCTGATGCTTACGGCGGTACGTAAACATTTCGGGTTTTTCCGTTTTTCCGACATTTCGGAGGTCATATCACTCTGCCGCTTGCTGACGCTTACGGCGGTACGTAAACATTTCGGTTTTTCCCACATCGGGTTCACGGAATTCGCCGAGAATCGCTGGGCGCGACCCTGAACAATTATCGCTACCCGAGATGGCATCGGATAACATCCCGCTCTTGCTCTCTCCCTTCCCCCTCATATCTCATGCTCAGGTATGTATTTTTCCCCAATAATACCCCAAAAATCCTAATTTTTTTGGTAGCCCCAGCTTATAATTTCACTCTGTGCTGGATTCATTATTGCTTTTGTTCTCCAAAGTTCCCCCTCATGTTCCATGCTCAGGTATGTATTTTTCCCCAATAAATACTCCAAAAACCAATTTTTTTTTTGTAGCGCCAGCTTATAATTTCACTCTGTGCTGCATTCACTATTGGTTTTGTTGTCCAAATGTATATATACACTCCTGGCTGAAACATGCACCACTCATTATCTCTTCCAGGGATCAAACTCCTCCCAATACCCCCCAGCGTGCACGGACATCAGCTCAGACACAGGAACGTGAAGCCCGTTTGCTTGATAGCCCTGAGCATCGTCGGCAACCACGTCTGCCGGTGTTTCCCCGGCCTCAAGTGGCCGTTCTTGGACAGAAAATCACATGATAAGTCACGCGGATTGCGCCATTTTGGTTTTTCGGAGTTTCGGACATTTCGGATGTCGCGTCGGGAACCTCCGTCGCTCCGTACGTAAAGATGTTCTACCCATTTTCCGGTCATTTCTGGCTCGCTTGAAAGGTTGCTATGACCGTCAGCCATTGGTGGTACACCAATTCAAGTTGTTTTGAAGGCCTGCATGCACTTTAATGGAATTAATAAATAAATCCAACAGATCTTATCAGTTGTTGAAGGAACTCTGAATAAAAGAGCAAATTGGACCCTGCCACAGAAGAAGATTGAACTGCTCAGTGACAAGTGACACCCATTTTTTTATGTGTGCAAAAAAATCACTTTGAATCAGAACAATTTTTTCAGCCATCCCTGACATCAAAATTTCTGAAATTGATGAACACATAGGTGAAATGGTCCCAATAAGTAGTTTGAAGGAGGAGGGGGATTTGCAAAGTGGGTACTTGGTATTAGACATGGCAGAAATTGGGACAAAGTTGGATTTCCAATCATCTCCCACTGCACCTCCTGTCAACACAAAGTACTTGTCAAGGACAAACCGACACAGCAAAAATGTTGTGTTTCCTGAAGTGCTCCTTTAATTCATAAGTAAGTAAATATCTGTGTTGGTCTTTTCATATGTCTAACAAGTTGCATGGAGTAATAATATTTAGAGCAATGTACCCTGTATGGATTCTAATATTTGCGGTACTATTCCGGGGTTTGGGGCAGGGCCCCAACAAGCTGTCGGCCGGCCAACGTGACCGCCGGCGAGTCGGCCATGCCAGAGGCACAGGTTAAGCTTGGGGCACTTTTTTTAATTAGATGTGAGTGATATCTTTATGTGTTGTCGATTTTCTAAATTCCTTATCCAGTTTCCTGTGTCTATGATGTACGTACTATCAATATTTTCTTTTCCTACATGTGAATTTAAATTTTTGAAAGTAAAAAGACATAACAATCTACAGTCCCCCCCAAGGTTTGGGGCAGAGCCCCAACAAGCTGTCGACCCACTGTAGGTACGGACGCGTATACAAAAGAGAGCAGACATGTCGGCTCGGTAACGGTGTTTGTGGGCGCTTAATAATAATAAATAAATAACCAAAAAAGGAAAGAGGAAAAGAAAGAGAAAGAGAAAGGGGGATTTCAGCCCTTACAGCACTCCAGTCATCTACTATAAGCTATTCCAGGGCAAACATCCAAGCAATCCCCACCCGAAACAGCGGAGGAACCAATGTTTTCATCTCATGAGCATGCCAAACATCCAAACAGTGTCAAACATTGATCCTTATCACATACTCTCTCATCTGCACGACATCCACATGGATCCACTTGAGTTTGGTTCTCTGGAAGACCTCCCAGATGAGAGTTTACTTGCTACACTCTCACCTCTGAAACTGGGACCCCAGAGAGTGCCCAGAGAATAGTGTTGTTCAAAGTTGCTCCTACTTCTCTCCTACTCACCCTCCTACTCGCTTTCGTACTCGTTTTCCTACTCCGAGTAGGAGCATGAGCAGGAAGCACAAAAAGGAGAGATTTTACCAGTAGGAGTTTCAAAACTCCTTTTTGCAAAATTTCTCCTGTTTGAGTTTCCTTTTCAATGACTATTGCTCTTTACCCCGATATTTTTTCACAAAGCTCTAGCATTTCTCTTCATAAACTGACCTATAAAACCAACTCCTTGGCCGTTTAAACCCTAGAAAAGATTTGCAATGTTTTTGTTCTCCTACTAATCTCCTACTCGCAAATTGGGGGGGGGGGGTTTCAAAGTTGCCCATTTTAAGCTCCTACTAATCATCACACTTAAACCCCCTACTCCTTGCCATGCAATAATAGCTTGAAATATATGGCTCAAAATTAACTGGCGGGTGCAGAATAACATTTCAGATGGACTAGATTTTACCCAAAAGAAAAAGTTGCATTTTTGACCGAGAAATAACAAGTATGAGCTGGAGTAGGAAGATGAGTAGGAACTCAGTAGGAGCAACTTTGAACAACACTAATCTCGGGCAGCATCACAGCCTGAAAATAGACCAGATGTCTCTGATAACAGTATATTTTTGTCTTTGTGGCATTCATTTAAATTCTTCATAGCTCCAGATATCATATCCAGTGACCATTCCCAACCACCCCAAGATGCTGTCTCAAGCACAAATTTTGGTATGAATTCAAGTGCTCATATCTTGTAAGGCGAAACTAAAGCAAATGACAGGCTACTACTCTACTCTGAACACTCATGAACAAGGGCCCAGTATTAGTACTGGTGAGACCTTTTTTGTTTTTGTTTTTCACTGCAGGCAATGATATCATTTTCAGGGCATCCTGATAATGCCATCTTTCCATCTGTAACTTTTGTGCAAGAGCCAAGAGGTGATTTGTGTTCAAATCATTTGCTCATAACTCAATTTGGGACAGGGCCAGGACGTCCACGCAAACTAGTTGATCCAAGTATTCCCACTGCTCCAAAAAATCCTGTTGGTCGGCCACGTATGTCAACTGCACCCTATATTGGTCCTTGTGTGAGTGAAAACAGTAATATGATTCCCTGATGAACTGCCCACCTTTTTTTGTTGTAGCGACCACATCTAGAACCGATTCATGCACGTTCTGAATTGCAGACTGATCGTTCAGGCCCAATTCGACAACGGACTCTTGGTGAATTCAAAGGTCCAGGGATCATTCTACCTTCACAGATCCAAACAATACACACAGCTGCCACTTCAACTGAGAAGAGCTCTATTACTGTCTCAAAAGGCCCACGAGTTGAATATGTGGTTCCAGATGCCTTTGGCTTTAATGAGGAAGGCCAAGGATTTGATGACTATGATGAGGAGCTCCCTGATGCTCCTGGTGTTCGTCGGAACCTTCCAGCCTTTATTAAAGCTGCATATTATGCATTCAAGTCTGGTGTCCCAGACAGGCAGTACTCAGTTCTTGGCACATTCTGAGTGCCTCGGAAGAGCCACTTTTTCTTCTTAAACAAAAAGACATCAAAACCTACACCAGAGCAGATTTATAATGCTCGGCTATTTTACTGGAACCCAGATCACTTGGTAGATGGCAGACTTAAATGTCCACTCTGTGGCAACATGCTTGGATATACATGCCCACGTCGGGTTGTTGATCTACATGATTGCTTCTATCTTGTTGACCAACGTCACAGGTGTAAAAATGCAAGAATGCAACCAGTGGCAAAGAAACAGTTACCTTCAACAGTTGGGATGCTCAGATCATGGACCACCTGCCTCCTGCTCTCGCAGATGAATTCCCTGCATATTTGAGCCATCAGGGGGCCATGTCAAAGTCGGTCTTCGAACTCATGTGAACCTTCTTCCAATATGGACTGGGATCCAAGCAATTCTCAAACAGCCTTCAGGTTCTTCACCAATTACAGTATGATAGCCAATATCTTGATGGAGTCCTTGCTTGGGTAAAATCATATCCAGGAACTGTAGATCAAATCTTCTCCGAATTCAGCAGCTTTGAGGATCCTGATGGTTATGGTTACGAGTCCTAATATCCTTTAGGATTCGTTCTTGTCAGCTCTCCACCCGCTAAAATTTCATCAAATTCAGCCCTCTTTTTGATTGAGGTTAGAACTCCGACGACATCTGCACTGCATTTCTTCCCAATCCAGGAAAGAAACTCTCATGCTCAATCTGGTGCAATCAAGGCGCAATCTGGCGCAATCTAGTCCGGAACCAGCCGTTGGGGTATCCAGGCCTACGGCCCACCGGACCGGCGGAGTTTGAAAAAGGATGTGCAGAGATGATACCCTCTCTGCACTACATTTTTCAAACTCCGACGGTCCGGCGGCCCGAAGCGCCCGCGCAATCAAGGTGCAATCTGGCGCAATCGAGGCAGTGCATTTCTGTCAGGGTCGTCGACAAGCTCCAAAGGCTGTGTCTTTTTGCCTTCCGCCTTCATCTGCTCACTACCAAATACTGAAAGTGCGCCCAGTTCATTGTGCAAAGTCTAGGTTCACTCATCAGCCTTTTTGCAGTAATGGTCGTTACAATCCACACTGAAATTGAGCCTCCTGGTAAGATAAGCCTGACTTGCCCTGAAGTATACTTACACTTTGTAGAACATCGGCCATGTCCTCCTCTACCTCTGGATGGGCCTTTACTACTCGAATATGATCCAAACTGCATGTCTCTTGAATCTCAGCATGCTTCTGGCTCTGTGGCTCTGTCCTCGGCTCAGTTTCCCTCGCTACCTGTTTCTGCGGTGTGCTTGCCGGTGTCTGATCTCCCTCTGGTGTCTCCCATGCGTACTTCATCCTGGGAACAATCTAGCATCTTGTCCCCCGAGCACTATTGCCGCCCGGACTTCAACTCGTCTTGTGAAGCCACTGCCTCGGGGGCGCCGCTGCAAGCCAGCACTATGGTATTGTCGAGCTTCCTTTCCTGATTAATCTAATTTTCTCTTAGGCTACTTACTTGTCGGTGTTTCTCAGCATTTTGTGCATCACACAAACTGTAATACTCCATTTCTTTGGTGAGCCAATCATATCTACCTCGCAGCACTAGTTACTAACAGCCACAGGAGTCCAACTGGGTTCCGACGGGACTTCCACCCTCACTTCTGCCACTTTGGGCGCCCTTCAGGGCTTTTGGCCCATCGTGAATGCCCTTCGGGGATATTTGTTTGTCATTTGTGCCACCTTGGGCGCCCTTCAGGGCTTTTGGCTCTCCGTGAAGGCCCTTTGGGGATATTTGTTTGTCATTTGGGCCACATCGGGCGCCCTTCAGGGCTTTTGGCCCACCGCGAACACCCTTCGGGGAAATTTATTTGTCATTTGGGCCACATCGGGCGCCCTTCGGGGCTTTTGGCCCACCGTGGACACCCTTCGGGGATATTTATTTGTCATTCGTGCCACATTGGGCGCCCTTGAGGGCTTTTGGCCCACCGTGGATACTTTTTGGGGATTTGTTTTTGTCATATGGACCTTATCTGGTGCCTTTTGCCAGTTTAAATATGTGTGCTTAATGACCCACGGTGAATATGTCGCTTCCTTAGTCTTGGGTGGTTTCCGAATGTGTGGGCGTCTCAGATCCCTTTTCATATGTTATTGTAAATATGCGGTATGTCTTGTCCGAGTTTTATTGCCGAAATATGAGTGGATGAACTCGATTTCCCGTATTGGTTGCATCATTGACTGCTATGAAGTCTGTAATGCAACTCATGAGGCTAGCTCGCTCCATGCGCGACACACCGTCATCGTGGTCCTTGCTCTGAGTATATGGGTACTAATTAAATTACTTGCACTTGGAATGGCCCGTGGAGGCGCATTCCTGGTTCCCGCGATGTCTCCTGGGCTGATACTGTTGGTTGTTTATGCTATGCAAGGTGACTCTCATGCCTCCCCCCCTTTTCACATATGGGTTGATTGGAAGACCCGTCACGGTGGTGGACCGCGAACGAAATTGGATGGACAACTGATCGGAAAATATGTTTATGACAATAATGGAATGCATGATTTTGAGTTTGCCCTCTTTTCCTTTCAGTATCAATGTACCACACAGGAGGTAGCAACAGCGCTTTCGAGAAACCCAAATTGCATTGCAGCCAGAATCCCGCTGGTGGAGCTTGTGCCTTATCTTACTCGGCCCCAACTGACGTCTGTATCAAAGGTCCATAATGCTCCGATGTATGCACGGCTTAAAGTGACTGAGGCTAAAACATTTATGTGTGAGCATATTTGTTCTCAGTGTCCGGAGATCATAACGATTCTGTGCTTGTTTAAGCCTGTAGTACAAGTGTCCTCTAGTTGCAAGGCAAACAAGAATTTCAAAGCGTACCGTAAATTGCGGGCAAGGAAAGCAGCTCCCTCTATGGCCAGAACACGGAAAGAACGATGGAATCTGGCTCATGATGTAAAGAAATTTAAATATTTTCGAAAGCTTCATGCGAAAACTCTTGAGGATAGTTCCTTTCCACCTCATCCTGCGTCAGATGCAGTATTGCACCGAATAATCACCAATTCTTCAACCGCTGTACAGCCTGAGCAGTTTGTGGAGGATGGGTGCGCAATTTGTGGGTGTCTGACCCCATTGTACAATTTAACTCCCCTCTCTGAATACAAAGGAAACTTAGACCGCCTGCATGCAGAAGGAATCACGCGAAAGGAAAGATTTAAGTTGTCAGATCCTATTGAGGATTTGCCCGGACCAGTGCTGGCCGATGGTTGTACACACATATGTGTAGAATGTGAAGTTGCAATAACGAAAAAATCGGTTCCCCGACATGCATTGGTGAATTATAATTGGATTGGTCAAGTTCCACCCCAACTTCAGGACTTGAGCTATGCCGAAAAAATGATGATAGCGAGAGTCAGGCACAACCGTTGTGTTATTCGGGTAAATTCTGGCCGAGTCAGAATGCATGCCAATGCGATTATGTTTGCTCAGCCTGTATTAAAAGTTTACCTTAAGTTGCCACCAAGTAGAGAAGAGATGGCGGAAGTCTTAGCCTTCATATTTATTGGATCATCAGCACCAACTCAGGAAGATTTTGAACGCACCCCCATGCTCGTGCGAAGAGACAAAGTTCTTGCTGCTTTGGAATGGCTTAGACTGAACCATGAAGGATATTCTGATTTGGAAATCTCGGAGGAAAATTTACTGTCATATGCTCACCGGGGTATCCCCGTAGTTCCAGACTGCACTATACACACTGAAAGCAAACCGGAACATTCAATACCTGTTGAAGCACGGAGTGTGTTTGATGAAAATGAAGAGCATGGAACTTCAACCGGTGTTTGCACCTTTGCTGTACATGGACTGACTGGTGCAGAATATTCCAAGGCCCCTATGTCAACTATTAAGATGGTAGCCGTTGATCATTTAACACGTAAGGGCCATATACTTGGAATTGGAAGAAGTGATATTCCTGAATCCATGTACAACAATGTTGCCGCATATCCTGGAATGTTCCCATGGTTGTTCCCATATGGAAAAGGTGGAATTGGACATTCTGCTCACAAACATAAGGTGAGTGATATGACCCGCAAAAGGAATCTCCTCATGTACCATGACAAGCGCTTTCAGACAGACACATATTTTCCCATGGTTGCCTTTAACCACGAGCAATTAAAGGGATCTTCAACAGGAAGTAAATTGATTGTGAAACGTTCGAAGTTCTCTGACATTTCCCAAAGACTTCTTGCAACCAACCCCGAAGTTGCAGGACAGCTTGCTGACCGCATGGCTGCTGGGGAACATGTCAAACCAGTGAATGATGCTGAACGCCAATGTTTTGAGTTGCTCAGCGACTTGGATGGAATTGGAGCTCATGTACCGGGCTCTGCTACTTCAAAGAAACATATGAGAAATGAAATATGGTCAACAATTGCATATTTAGGTGCTCCAACATGGTTTATTACAATGTCATGGTCCGATGTAACTCATCCCATTGCGCTGTACTATGCACAGACGGACACAGTTTTTCGGCCCGAAATTCGTACTTCTAAGGAGAGGAACCTCTTAATGTCTCAAAACCCAGTTGCAGCGGCAAGATTCTTTCATTTCATGGTTCAAGTCTTTCTGAAAGATATCTTGTGCTGGGAGTCTGAGATGCCAGGACTGTTCGGTCACACTGAGGCCTTCTATGGAACTGTGGAACAGCAGGGAAGGTTGACACTCCATTTACACCAGTTATTGTGGATAATGAATGCATTCTCACCGCAGGAGATTCGTGATAGAATCATGGGGAAAGATTCTGTATTTCAGACAAAATTGATTGAATATTTGGAGTCGGCACATCAGGGGGAATTCATTCATGGGACACTCGATGACGTCCGTGAACGAGTGAGGGCCGACCCAGATGTCGAAGATCTTCAGTCTGGTAGTCCTGCATACAAAGTACCAACACAAATTTTGCCGGAGGTGCCACCGCCGATGTGTAAGGGAAGATGTGAAGAGGGGTGCCAAGGCTGCCTGAACTTAGCTCGTTGGCGGCAGATATTTGAACATGAAGTCGATGATTTGCTTCTGCGCTCTAATGTACACAAATGCAGACATTCTGTTCAAGATGAACAAGAAACAGAATCTAAAAAGGATTGGCGACATCTGAAGAAAAAGCGGAAGACAGAGAAAAAATATTATGAGCGAAGGGGATGTTTGAATCGCCATGGTGTATGCAAGGCGCGCTTTCCACGAGATGTCTTCAATGAGACTAGCATTGACCAAGACGGGCACATTAATTTAAAAAAGAAGGAGCCGAATATGAACACCTTTGCAAAAGTTATCACGTACTTTTCCCGCTCCAACACCGATGTAACGAGTTTATTATCTGGAACTGCTGTAAAAGCCGTTGTTTCCTATGTCTCCGATTATGTCTCTAAATTGGGACTAAAGACATACCAAGCATTCGCCTCAGTTTTCGATGTTTTTCAACGGAACTCTGAAATGCTTGACACAAGAGCAGAAGGTGTGGAAGCTGCACGAACCCTGATGCGTCAGATGATCAACTCGATGTCAACGAAGATGGAAATTGGGAGTCCAATGGCTTCCATGTATATCCTTGGCAATCCAGACCATTACACAAGCCACAAATATGTGAATTTTGTTTGGAGATCCTATGTTACTTTTGTTAAAAATTTCTGGGCTGGGCTGAGCTCAAATGCAGAGGAAGGGAATGAAGTCAAAGCAGAGGATCTGTTGACAATTCAAAACCAAGATGGGGCATATGTTGCGGTCTCTGTTGTTGATGATTACAGGTATAGACCTCTTGCTTATGAAAGTCTCAATCTCTACGAATGGATTCAATGTTCTGAAAAAAAGGCTCGGAATCAAACAGAACAGCGTGAATTTTTGGAGCAGATTGAACTCCACGCTGAATTAAATGGTTCAAAAACTCAGACTGACAAGCCAGAACAGGATGATGACAATAAATCTGATGCCAGCGGCGATTCATTCATAGATGACGACATGGGATCAGCATACCCGTCCGATGAAGAAGATGCAAAATCTATCAGTGATAGTGATTGGTGCTCAGAGGATGATGATGAAACTATATTTACCAAAGAAAAAGAACGGGCAAAGAAACAGTCAATAATCAGGCATCCATTTTTGCACGGTCACCAGCAATTCAAATCACATTCAGTTCATTGTGATTTTAAGAAACTCACGTCAATAATTCCTAATTTTATCGGCGGTGCTGTTCCGCGCGCAGACAAGGGGGACAGAGATTATTATTGCATGGCGATGATGACAATTTTCAAGCCATGGAGATCACCGGCAGAATTGAAGGATCAGACATCCACTTGGGATCAGATTTTCATGGAGCATGAATTCACGGAAAGACAGCAGCAATTAATTAAGAACTTCAACCTGCGTTATGAGTGCAATGATGCCCGCGATGATCATTATGCAACCGTGAAAAAGAAGATGGCCCAAGCTGCCCACGGGCATTTCATGCCAGGTATCAATAAATTTCTTGGAACAAAAGACGAATTTTTGGATGATGTTGATGGAGTTGAATTTCGAGATGAAGATCTGGCCTCAGAACACCAGGCTACAATAGGCAAAAAGACCCGGTCCCTGATGAATGCCAGAGGAGAGATACAAGAAGTTCTACGAAATTCAAAATGGTTGAACAAATCTAGAGACGGCCTGTTTAATATAGATACAACACGGGTTGTTCCGCCCTATAAAACTCGCTCCTCATGGGCGGCAATTGTGAAAGCAGAGCGTAAAGTGTATACTGCCAACAAACTGGCTGATATGCCGCTGCCGCCTTCTAAAGGTGCCACCAAAACGAACACCGATAGAGTCGAAGTTCTGCCTGGTGATTATTTTGCTACCCAAGAGTAAAATTGACCAGAAAAGCAACACAGACCTGATTAATGATATACGGAAGGAATTCGGCTTGAACCATGAACAACACCGGGCCTTCAAAATTGTGGCAGACCATGCATCGTCGTCTAATAAGTCTGGTCCACTGAAAATGTATGTTGGAGGGATGGGTGGTTCTGGGAAGTCAAGAGTATTTAATGCTATCATTACATATTTTGTCCGGCGCAACGAGGGTTATCGTGTAATGGTCCTTGGGCCCACTGGATCAACTGCAGCATTGTTAAATGGATCTACATATCACTCGGTATTCAGGATACCTCGGGATTCAAAAAGCAAAAATAGAGATGATGTGGATGGGTCACCCAACGATGCAGCAACAATTGCAGCCATTAATGAACGTCTACAAGGTGTTGAATACATCCTACTGGATGAGATCTCGATGGTATCCTGCAATGATCTACAACAGTTGGCAAGTCAAGCTGCTAAAGCCCGTAATATTCACGACACAGAGTTTGCTGGCTTGAGTGTCATTGTTGCTGGAGATTTTGCTCAGCTGCCTCCCACTACTGGGCGATCATTATATGACAGAAAAGTTGCGCTGAAGAATTCTGATTTAGCGACCCAGAGGGCACAAAATGCTGTATTGGGGAGAATCCTCTGGCACCAATTCAACACAGTAGTTCTGCTGCGTCAAAACATGCGTCAAACGTCTCAAACCCCTCTTGATGCCCAGCTACGCACCGCATTGGAAAACATGAGATATGCGGCATGTACACCTGAAGATATCAAATTTCTGAGAGGTCGTGTAGCAAGTGATCGCCCTGGTCATCCGCACCTTGATAGTAAGAAATATCGTAATGTGTCTGTAATCACTGCCTTTAACATTCATAGAGATATGATCAATGATCTCGGAGTTGAACGTTTTGCACAGGATACAGGGCAAGAACTTGTTGATTTTTATTCAGTGGATAAATTAAGCTCTCGAGCCATTGACAAATTTAAATGGAAAAAATGCGAACAGGCTCACTTCCGAACACTTGGTTCCAAATTGCAGAATCATCTCTGGCATGCAACTCCTTCAATGACGACTGACCACATTCCGGGCCGTCTCCGGTTGTGTGTTGGCATGCCCGTCATGATCAAATCAAATGAGGCAACTGAATTGTGTATTACAAAAGGGCAAGAAGCCATTGTTACCGGGTGGGACTCTTCTGTTGGCCCATCTGGTCAGCAAATACTTGACACTTTATTTGTGAAATTAATTGAACCACCAAGAGACATTCAAATTAAAGATCTGCCCTTGAATGTTGTACCCCTGGGTCGGACATCTACTCACATAACTGCACTGCTTCAAGATGATTCCCTCCTATCGTCGATGCGAGAACAAGTAGTCATTCTTCCCAGCTTTGCGATGACAGATTATTCGTCTCAAGGAAAATCACGAAATCCAAATGTTGTACATCTCAATAATTGTAAAGACCATCGAGCATACTATGTGGCCCTCTCTCGGGGGTTCACGGCAGAAGATACCGTGATTGTACAAGGCTTTGATCCGCAGAAGATTACGGGGGGAATTATGTCAGGCTGCCTCCGTCAAGAATTACGCGAATTAGAGATCTTGGATGAGATCACCAGGCTGAGGTTTGAAGGATGCTTGCCCGCGCATGTTAATGGAATGTACAGAGGTCAGCTAATTCAGAGTTATCGCATGTGGAAAGGAAATGCAGAGGAGCCGAGCCATTTCCATCCTGCCATTCGGTTGAATGCGTCTTCAGATTCTATGGCTGCTGATGTTCCTGATTACGGTGTCTGGCATCCTACAGTGTCCGAAAAATCATCGATAAAAGCACGCAAAGCGTCCAAAAGACAGGCCGCGGAGTATATTGAGTCCCCCACAAAACGGCATGCTATTAACCGACCACTGAATTCACCAGTTGTACATCTGCAGCAGTCTTCACCAGGTGGGCTTATATGGGACAGTGTAAATTATAGTTGTGGATATGATGCACTTTTGACCCCGTTAATGTGCTTATGGGAGGATAATCCTATTGTTTGGACGGAAAAATTGGACATGTCTAATCACATCCTAGGTCAGTGGGCATTGGCAATGACTCAGACTCGAGACATTCCTGAACGAGCCAGGGATTATATCCGGAGAATACTTCACCTGCAAGACCCGCAGAATTTTCCTCTCGGTCCACAGGGACTGCTTCTAGACGCACTATTTATGGCCGTGACTGACAGGAAAGTTTATGGATCTGCATTGACTTTTTGCGATAAATGTGGATACCAGGCGCTGGGGACTACTCATACATTTAGCCAGTATATGAATGTGGGTTGGGTACCAGCACTTCATGCAAGGCATCCAGCTGGCCCAACATTATCTCAGTGGTTTGGACACCATTTCGACAGGATAACATCCGGCAACTGCCCACACTGTACAAACAATTCAAAACTGCGGCGACTGACCACAATTCATGATATACCTTTGTATATGATAATTAGTTCAGGGTTCAACAATCTACATCTGAATGACGAACTAACTTTTTCTTCGACAATGGGTGAAACCCGTCTGCGATTGCGCGGGCTTATTTACCATTCACCAGGCGCTCTCATGGGCCATTTCACAAGTGTGATATTGGACAGGCATGGTTCGATGTGGTACCATGATGGAATTACGACAGGACGTTTCTGCACACAGAATGGAAAAATATCTGACTTGCAAGATCTGCTATCTTTACAAACAGGCCGGGCACCAGCCGAGGTATTATGTGCAGCCTTGTACGCTCAGGATATTTGAAGAGGATGGTTGAAAAGAAAAACCCCGTTTGGACTCGTACTGCCATGCGAAGCACTGGCCACATGCCAAGTGGCTTTGTACCAAGCAGTCAATGGCTGCGCATGATGTATTATCACTACATTGAAAAGCACCGGGCTGCCATGGACCAACAAACTGCCCAAAAAGATATGGACCTTGGGTACTTGGATCACAGTTTCAAAGCAACAAAGCAGTTCATGAGGGTCAATGGGGAATCAGTGTTTTCAGCCACTCTCACCAACACAAATGGATTTGTGGAAGTCCGTGTCCTTGCATTTGTGGCAACTACATCACATTCAGAATATGAATCCGCCCTTCTCAAAGTCAAGGACAATCTCAAGCTTTATGGACATTCTCAACCCAAGGTTATTCTTACAGATAACCCTGCAGCCAATAGACCATTCCTAGAGCGTATTTTCCCATCACTCATGGAGAATGTCACTCCTGTGGACAAATATCTTGGGATGAAGCCTTTTATGAGGCCAGCCGATGTTCAAATTCGAGTCAGCTCCACTGCAGAGAATATTGGGGATGACATAGCCAAGATCATGACTGATCTCAACACAGATGATGAAACTGATCAGCTGGTTGTGGGGTTCGATGCAGAGTGGAATGTTGATCTAACTGTTCGAGGGGCACCCCAGCCAACTTCAATTATTCAGGTTGCATACAGAAACTAGGTGTACATATTTCAAATTGGGCATTTCAAAGGGAAGTTGCCTGCATTTTTGTTGGCATTCCTGTCCAATGCACAAATTGTCAAGGCTGGACGAGGGTTATTCAAGACCTAGCCCATCTTGCCAAGGAAGCTAGAGTTCCAAATTTCAATGGTGGTCTTGATCTTGCCCGATTGGCAAAAGATTTAAATGTGATCACGGATGCAAGAATGGGACTGGCTGATTTATGTGCCAGGTTCTTGGGATGAAACTGGAAAAGCCCGGGCATATTCAAATTAGCAAGGATCGGGACAATGAGAATCTTTCTAAGGACCAACTGGAATATGCTGCACTTGATGCAATTGTTTCACTTGCAATTCACACTTGACTTGTTGAAATTCAACCAGCTGGCAAAATATCAGACAATGTTCTCCCAGGAACATTAGTATCAGTGCACAATAATGATGGCCTTTTGATTGCACATGGACAAGAGTTGAGAGCACTTCTGAGCCTCCAACGAGGGGAGATGCAGTGCATGAACCTAGGGAGGTGCAGCCTGAACCAATCATTGATGATGGATTGAGGGAGTTCCTAGCACAAAGTCCAGAAGGTGTTGAGGATGCAGCTATAGCTTGGATGGATGAAGTTGACAGTCCACAATCGGAAATTGATCAAGACAATATTAATGGTGGTGTGGACCAGGAAGCATTAGACCAGGCAATGACCCTTCTCAATGACCCAGAATTTTCAACATGGTCCACAGAAATCAGAAGTCGTGTCATCATGGATGTCTGGCATGCGATGGCCCGTATCCGGGTTTCTAAAGAGCATGGCTTTCGTTTGCCATTTGGAATTGCCTTATGGGATGCTATCTTGATTCCCATTCCTGAGGACAAGGAGCGCATTGAGAAATATCTCAGATCCAAGAATTCTTCGTGGGAGGAGGAGCTTCAGTTCAATGCCAGATGGCTCTGGAAGCGCTGCCGGCGTGTTGTACCCCCTCCAAAGGAGCTGTTTGATGCAGTCAGCCGAGTCTACCATTTGTATGGTCCACAAAAGGATGCAAAGAGCAAACTACCTCTATTCAATGCTCAGGCTTGGCATGATGCAAAGAATGTGCTGAAAGCGATTCGTTTGGGCCTGCTGTCAGATCCACCTGGAGTTCAGCTTTCAAATGGACATTGATAGGAAGACAGATCTACCAATTTTTCGCAATGCACGTGGCACAAATAATCCAGAGGGAGCGGTTCATCCTTCACTTAGATCTCGCATGCCGAAATCAGGTGTATCAATCAGGCATGCAGCTGCCCGAGTTACAGATTATGTCTTTATCCATAATCTCACTGTTGGTACTCTGAATCGCAGTGGCACAAAGTACCAGGGACATTACAATGTGGATGTTTTAAATCGACTCCAACTTCTCCTTGAAACAGCTCGCCACCTTGTTCCCAATGCACCTATCCTCAAGGGATGGTGAATGGTGATCTCTATATACAAGGCAACGAGAGAATTGGAATATTGCCCCTTCCAGAGACAAGAAGAAACTCTTCTGAGATTCTCAGTTATATGGAAAGCAGTGATTCAAAGTTCAAGCACTCATATCAGGCACAGCAGCAAGGCACAAAATATGCTGTAATTACTGTCCACTCTGTTGAGGAGAAACTGCACTTTTCAGAACTAATGAGAACTCTTCCTGCATTCAATCGCCCCCAAAATCAAGCTCCAGACTGGAAGGAAGGTGCTCAAGCCTGGAATCGAGATGCGAACGGAGAAACAATTTTTTACAAGGTATGTTTATCAGTACAATTACTTGGGCAGGAACTGAGGTTTTGCATAGCTACCTGAACATTTGCGTTCTTATCACAACAAATGGTTGCGTGCTGCAAATGCTAAGGCATCTCTCTCTCAGATTTTACCACAAGTCAAGGCACTTGAACGGCTGCTTCGGAGTGATGAGCGGGCAATTGGGGCACCTACTGTGGATGCAATCACTGTCCCAATTGATGTACCAATCCTTACTGGACATCGGGAAAAAAATTCTCATAATGTGCAAACCAATGGGCACCAGGTTGAGACCTCTGTATCACCGGCTTATAGATCCTCATCTTCTCAACAAATATTCCATGCATATCGACATCAGGACTTGGCCTCTCCCCAATTTGGGGATCCTCAGCATAATTATGGTGGTCTACCCCCAATGGATTTTGCCCGCCATAGTGGATCATCACAGCCATCCGACAAACAATTTTCCAACTGACCAAGAGCTACACGAGTTATACACATTTGCCAACAACTTTGGAGAAAATGATTTTGTGGCAATGAACTTGCCCTTAGCATCCTCCAGTTCCACCCCTCTTCCATCCAACACATCCTCCAGACGTGCTCCTGAATTTGATCCCTTTGTAGTCTCAAAAAAGGCTAGAAAAATATGCCGGAAGTGCGGCAAGGATGAGTGTGAAGGTGGCACTCGAAAGCGATATTGTAAAAATCCGTGTCGTGACTGTGGACAGATGTCTCGTGAGGGACGTACTAACGGATATGCAGACACACAATGTGTTCATACTTTCAGGTTGAATATGTAGCATATAAATTTCTGAGCATGTAAAAAGATTCTGATATACAGTGGCAGCAAAAAAGAATGAGCGCAGTCGTTTGGGCCTATGTTTAGGTTAAATCACTTCAAATAAAATGCTAGCACCATTGTCATGTAATTTTAGGAGTTCTTCCACCATTTAACATATATCATACCAGTATTGTTGGCTCAAAATAAATTATTTCACTGTTTTCTTAAAAATCAAATCTGTGGATGCAGGGTGCATGCAAAAATGGTGCACATAGCATGAAACTACTTGCAAACATGACCAGTTCCATATTTTATTTGAGTGAAATTGATGCGGATTTGGGCTCACAATCCTCATTGCAAGTTGGCCATTCCCACTAAAAATGGCTGAAAATGGCCCAAAATACGAAAAATGACCGTTTTGTGATGGCCATTGCGAGCCCAAAGCCACATCAATTCCACTCAACTAAAATATTAAAATGGTAGCGTTTTCAAGTAGTTTCATGCTATGTGCACCATTTTTGCATATACCCTGCATCCACAGACTCGATTTTTCAGAAAACGGTAAAATAATTTATTTTGAGCCAACGATACCGGTACTATATATGTTAAACGGCGCAGGAATTCTTGAAACTACGGGATAATGGTGCTAGCATTTTATTTGAAGTGATTTGATCTAAAAAAAGGGCCAAACGACCGCGCTCATTCTTTTTCACTGCCACTGTATATTTAATTAATTTTGAATGGAGAATGTAGATTTAAATTTGTTGAGCCATTTGGATTAACTAACATAATACAAATATGTTGTGGTTAGATCTAGACCATATGTCAGGTATTGAGCGAGATTGCAATAAAGCAAGATGTGCTGGCTATATTGTTCAAGCCCGGAAATTGCCGAAATGTCTGATATGCATCTGATCAACCATGGGAAGCAACCCAATTTGGTCGCTTCTCTATTGGGAAGCGACCAAATTGGGTTGATACCTATTATGGAAATTTGATGCCCACAAACACCGCTACCGAGCCGACATGTCTCCCTGATACAAGACAACATAAACTTAGGGTGTTTCACGATTGGCTTTTTGACCCCAACTTATGCCCCAACTCCGACCTCAACTTGACCTCAACTTGGCCCAAGTTGAGGGATGGGTTGGGGTCTCAATCGTGAAACACCTGAGCAATTTATTTTGCCCCAACTCCGAAGTTGAGGTCAAGTTGACGGCTTCGTGTATCATAAAAGATGTGATCACCACCCAAGAGCCGAAGTTGGGGCATCAAGTTGAGGCCAAGTTGAGGCACAAGTTGGGGCAAAGTTGGATGTCAAGTCGTGGTCCTATGCACAACTTGACATCCAACTCGGACCCCAACTTGATTTCCTGCCCCAACTTGATGTATACCGTTCTTGGCTGAGGAGGTGATAGCTGTCGGAATGGAACTGTCGTTGGCGTGGAAGGAGTTCTTCTCAGCGACGTGATCATCGAAGAGAAGCGTAGACTCCGAAGGAGTAACTCCAGAATTGACGCCACCGGCTGGGCCTTCGTCGGGCTGAGAAACCTCACCGGAAGGGACCACCATAACATAGGGGGTCAATTCGTCTCCCTCATCGTCTGAGACACCCTCTTCCTTCGCCGCCCTCCGCTCGGCCCGCTTGTTGTTGCGTTCCAAACGCAGGATGTCCATCTTCCTGAGTATTGCGACAGCCTCAGCCGAAAAGACGAGCTCCCCGGTTTTTCGAGCTGGGCTCTGGATAGGGGCTCCCCCGTTAGTTCCTTGGATGAAATCACTGGTTTTCCCAGAGACCCCAGAGTTATCGGTTGACATTGTTGGAGAAGTAGGAGGGTAAGAATTTGGCCAGAGACAACGAAGTTAAGCACTGAGAAAAACTTGAGAGTGTCGGAGTGAACTTGCAGTGTTCTCCCTTAAGCCCTTATTAAGGGTAAAAAAATTGTTTAAGCCCTTAAGTCTTATTAAGGGTACTTAACTTAAGGGTATGTTAAGGCCTTAAGTATCACGTGTCGTATATTATTCCATGATATAACCTCTCCATTTTATTTAATCTCTTCTTTACTTCTCATTACCCATGTGTCTATATGCATCCCTACGGACAAACAGCTATCCTACTGTTGCCAAATCCTGCTTGAATCAGGTGGATCATCGATCACTGCCGTCCCATTCCCCTCGGATAGGCTAAAGTGTTTGACAAGGAAATCCACAGCCACTGTAGTTCACATGGGTTGAAGTTTCTTTTCCTACACGGTAGAAATACCTTCAATGATTGGGTGTACAAGTAGGTCAAGAAAATTGTGCGATCAAAATATAATGATGCCATCATTAAGCCTTAATTAAGACCTAAGAAATTCGGGCTCACTTGTTAAGCCCTTAAGTTAAGTGCATTTTAACCTTAAGTGGACTTAACCCTTAAGTCTTAGGTAGAACACTGGAGTGAAGAGTGAGTCGATCATCGATCACTTCTCCGCACTCTCTTAGTCAGCCAGCTTTGCGCAAGCTCGTTCAGAGCTCAAGCGCGCATCAGAGTTGAGGCTCAAAAAGCCAATCGTGAAACACCCTATTCCGATAACCTGATCGAGGTCAGCTGCTGATGCAATGACGGCAGACTCTCACGTCAAGCTCTCAGGAGACGTGACGGGGTGTGACCAGTGTTCTACCTAAGACTTAAGGGTTAAGTCCACTTAAGGGTTAATTCCTAAGGCCCTCCGGGCATCCCTGGTACCTGGGGTGAGACCTAATACCACGACTTCAGTTCAGAGGGTGTGCAACACAATTCTATAGTTAAACAATTAATACGGCCCTATTCCTAACAAATCTCAATCTCGTAACGGAATCCGTTCGCCGACATACAGGACAACGAAGCGAGCATATTGGTCGCCACCTCAGACCCAGAGGACTCAGCCTACATTAAATCGGCACATGTTTTGGTTTGTTAAATGCTGGGCTGGGTATTGTCATCGATACATAGCTCACAGGGTAGATTGACATTTAAACTATGCGTATATCAACACCTATTTCTTCCTCAAAGGCCTCTCAACTTCCTTCACCGACAGCATTTTTAGTGTTTGGTTCTCTTAAGTCCTTCAAAGTACAAATTACAGAGAGGCATTGAGCCTGTTGAAGGCCTAAATATTCCAACTTTCCGTCCCTCTTAGAGAGACACCCATTCTCAAATCAAAATGTCGCAGATGGTTCCAACTGGCATTCGACGCTCATTAATTAAGGACATTTAAGAAACTAGATTGAGCAAGATATTCAGAGAACATGCATTTCTTGAGCAAGAACACAGTAACCCAACAAAGACACCCCATTCTCATTTTGATCGAAACGGCGCAACATGCATTTCACCTCCACCAACATCCCGAATTCGTCTTCAGAAAAAAGAGAGGTCTGTGAATAGATCAGGCAGGGGGCTGTAGAGCACGAGATACCCACCGAGCAGACAGAAGTATGCTAATCGAGCGTTCAAGTACTTGGCGGTAATGTGTGGCTCGCCAGGCAACATTAATGCGGTCGTGGTGGACTTTTGTGTTGCGATGATTAGTGAGGACACAGCTGTTCCCCATCTCGCGAAGTTTTGCTTCAATTTGAAGGTCCATTCCATACACTCTGGAGCAGGCATCTAATTTAAATTCAGCCCGCCAACAGGACAGAAGACTCACCTCTCGATCGCCTCAAGAAGCGATAGAGTTGTTTCAGTGTGTTGGTTGGTATAAGGGCGAGCAATTTCATTAAGGTTTATATCTCCCGGAGTCAGGCACCAGTCGTCTTCCGGGATCGCAGACAGGAGGCCATTGATCGAAGGAAAGAGCCGTGGGATTGAATCCTTGTCCGAAATCCAGTCTGGTAGACTATTGGTGAGATTGGGGTCCGTTGAATCTGATTTAAATATGTACCTCTGACGACTTTGTATTCAGAATTCTTGCACCATTGGACAAACTCTTCTATTTCTTTCTGGGTTTCAATATATGAAGATCTTCTAATTCGGCCCATAGGCTCATCAGGGATGGTCTTTGCCATGTTGGCAAATTTTCTGCAATGGTTTTAGCCCCAGCTGCAACCAAGAGCGAGGAAGACGAACCTCTCAAGATGAAATATGCATGTTCAAAGAATGTTGAGAAGTATGAGTTTGGGATCTGTTTCGCGAATTCCACTAGTGTCCAGGTGATTTCGGGTCACCAGGCAGGCACCCAGCGTGTTTTCCTGCGGCTTATTTCCGTCTGCGAGAATCGCACGCAGGCCCTCGCCGTCAATAAACTTAAGCTTCACTTCCAACTTGGTGATATGTGCAAGCCCATTTTCCGCGTAACCTTCCAGATATATTGTTTTTCGTGCGGAAGGGATCACATTTCCTTCTGTTAAAACAGAATTCCTGCGAATCAAGTGAATATTCGTCAATTTCAATTTCTGCGTGCTCTGAGGGCGAGAAAACATACCTTCAATTCCCAGACCATAAGGACTCTTAACCTTTTTCATTTTTTGGACGAAGCTGTGCTTGATTCGAGGATTTGCAATAGCAGGGTCGAATGCCGGCGGGATGTTTCCACTAAAGATCTTTGACGTACTTGCAGCTGGACAATTTAAGAGAACATTATTTTCATTATACTTCTAACATTGTTAAAAATCATAGCTACCCGAGTCGCATTTGCAAATGGTTAGACCACCGCAGCTATTGCCTCGCGGTAGACTTCCTTGCCTTTCCGCGATACCTTGGTCGACAGAACTTTAGGGTGGTTATGGGGACTGCTCAAATACACAATATCTGTGTGGTCCAGAGGCGAAAATATCCAGATTGTCGCTCTGCATTTGCGCTCAATCAGTTTGGCCTGGACAACCTGCATAGACGAGCCCCTTTACCACCATTGCGTGGATGGAGTACCCGAGCACAAACGGCAGACTCGCTCTCGACAGCTACGTCAGATGTGAACTTCCCCTCATTTGCGAGGAGTTCACGGAGCAGCTCTTCTTTGATGTTGCGGTTGATTGTTAAGAATCGGTGTGATCATTCATTGGGGGAGTAGTTCTGGCATCCAATGAAGCCATGTTACTGTCTAAATTCATCTGAAATAAATAAATCAGTCTGTTGACAACAAAATCCATTTCATGGGCGCTACAGTTTTGAGCTTTCTGTAAACAGGAAGGCCGGTACATTTGGCACCATTTGCATCAGTATAAGGGCAAGCTTTTATGTATTTCCGTATAAAATCTGCCGTATGAGCATTAAAATAGAAAGCGAGAGACGGCGACCACATGGTAGGGCGAAGAGTTTATGGGCAAGATGATGGACTAAGGCAACAGAGGTGGACCAACTAAGGATTGCAGATTGAGTAAAATCACTTCCATCAAGGAGTTTGCCGTACCGGGAAAAGAAGGAAGCAGGACCCGAATTGATACGGTTGCCAGACATGGTTGCCATCAATAATGGTATGATCGGGACGTGTTTTTGGAAACTGGAATTACGGATTTCAGACCTGGTAACCTACATCGGTACCAGGAAAATGCACTTAACTTAAGGGCTTAACAAGTGGTCCAGAATTTCTTAGGTCTTAATTAAGGCTTAATGATGGCATCATTATATTTTGATCGCACAGTTTTTTTCACCTCCTTGTACACCCAATTATTGAGGGTATTTCTACCGTGTAGGAAAGGAAACTTCAACCCATGTGAACTACAGTGGCTGTGGATTTCCTTGTCAAACACTTTAGCCTATCCGAGGGGAATGGGACGGCAGTGATCGATGATCCACCTGATTCAAGCAGGATTTGGCAACAGGCGGATAGCTGTTTGTCTGTCGGGATGCATATAGACACACAGGTAGTGAGAAGTAAAGAAGAGATTAATTAAAATAGCGAGGTTATTATCATGGAATAATATACGACACGTGATACTTAAGGCCTTAACATACCCTTAAGTTAAGTACCCTTAATAAGACTTAAGGGCTTAAACAAAATTTTTACCCTTAATAAGGGCTTAAGGGAGAACATTGGGTGTGACTGGACGCGCTTTATATTCTCGACTCTGTCAGCTGTCGCGCAGCCTTTGCGTCGTTTACTTCCGAAGGCAGAGTCTCAAATGCAACTGGAACCCTTCTTCTTCAGGTAACCTTTGTCGTCTCAGTATTTACGGGTATCTATTTATATTTATAGCTAACACACAACTTTTACTGCGAGGACGTGTCGCGCACGAAGTCCGCTGAGTACGGTGGAGCCTATCGTTAAAAAATTCAGCCAGAGACCTTTGTGCTTCAGGTAAGTGATCTGATATCCCTCATCGCCGTCTAAGCATGTACGGGCATCTATTCATATTTATAGGGAACCACACGCGACTTTTACCGCCACTACGCGGCAAGCACGAAATACCTTGCATACGGTGGAGCCTATCATCATACCGCTGAATTGAGAAATTATTAGGACCTCAAGCTCCCTAAGTCGACATTTATTGGGCCAGAAACGGTGTTGAGAGAGGGAAGCCCGAGAAAATTTCAAGCCAGAGGTGAATTAAATTGTATATGTCGCATTTTCCCTTGGCCTTTTTTTCGCTTCATCGACTTCTTGGCGCTTCGATTTTGACGCGAACCGGATCAGGGATCGTGGATGAACGCGTCGTAGATGCGTCAGACGATGCGGATTTTTGTAGTTGCCCGAGATACTCGCGAAGAAGAGCAATATCCACCCATTCGTGGTCAAGGAACTTGCTGGCACTGCGCGCGATGTACGTGGCAGAGAAAAGCTGGTTTGGCGCATCAGAATAGGTAGGTGGGCGCGTGCCGCGGAAACCACGCACGTAGTCACGGAAGTCCATCAACTGACGAGCTGACAGGCTATCAAGGTATTCTCGGTCTGCCGGCATGTGTTTGGATCCTGCGCCCGCATTAGAGGCCATTTTGATGCGCATTCGACGCGTCGGGAGATTGGGTGAGTGGTGGTCAGTAGTGGTAGGAGAAAAGATGAAAAAAGCGGGAGCGGGACACGTGTCCCCTAGAGTCCGCGCCATCTTCGTCACTTAGTTACTTCGCTTAGCGCTGTGAAAGTTCGTGAGTTTGATCACATTCCGTGAAAGTTCGTGACTTCAGCTGGATTTAGTGGAACTTCGTCACTTCCTCTGTACACCATGAAAGCTCGGAACTGAATATGTATCAATGATCTAGCTGATGCCAACTGTTCTGTATCCACCTGTAACCCCACTTCGAGCAGTTAGGGCAAGCACAGTGCGCCCTAACTGCAGGTATTCACCAGTTAGAGTTCGGGTTAGAGGTTAGGGATAGGTAAAGGACAGAAATTTCCGTGGGAACGAGGCTTTAGTGTGCCAACCTGAGATGCCCCGGTTCGGGGGACCCCCCGAGCGAAGCGAGGGAGGGGAGGGGCATTGAATGATTGGCCTCTTCACGCAAATGAAGGAAAACTTTTGTGAAGCGGCCATCAGCGCATCAAAATAATGCTGATGGCCACTCTGGCGGCTAGATGGCTCTGCTTCAAATCTGATTTAATGGAAGTGACGAGGTTTCCCGGTAATTACTTCAAACGACGAACTTTCACGCTTTCCCATCAAACTCACAAAGTTTCCCATTCCTAAGCGAAGTAACTAAGTGACGAGGATGGGTACGACTCTGTCCCCTAACGAAACCAGGCTTACCGACGCGCGGTACATTCCAAAATGGCAAGTGGGTACATCAATGGGAGTGTGCCGTGCTTGGTCTCAATGTGACGGGTTATCGAATGTACTTTCAGGCAGTTCTGTATATCCTCCCGAATTCCCCAACATTGTGATTTCTTTTTTTGCCCACGCTAAAATTCTCAGCTTAATAAGGGGAAGGATAAAGGAAGGAATCGGACTGGGGTACGGAACACTGCGAGTCCTTCTGACTCTAAAGGGTTGAAGAGTAGCTCCCAAGCCGGGGTTCGACTCCCCCTATCCGATTTGAGTGTGTTCGATTGCCTTTTTATTATTATTATTACCACTGGCGCGCCTGGCGAATTTATTGTAGATTAACGCAGGGAATAGATGAAGAAAGGAATCGGACGTGGTTTACGGTGCACCGCGAGCCCACCTACATAGCGTGTAGCCAAGTAGCTCGCAGAACGGGGTTCGACTCCCCGCGTTCGAACATATAGGGCTCCCGTCCCCTTGTCTTCCACTACGCTGAAAGATCTACAGTTTAATAAGGGGTTGAGCAAAGGGAGGAATCGGATGTGGTGTACGGCGCACAGAGAGCTCATCTTCGGAAGGGCAACAAGAGTAGCTCGCAGGACGGGGTTCGACTCCCCGCGTTCGAATCAGGGCCCTCGCTTTGTCTTTTTTTTTTGCTTCCACCGCGCCACATTGATTTTCTTACCCTCCCTCAAGGTCCGGAAAACAATCCTCTGCTGAATTCTGCTCCCCTGCCAACAAGTTTCTCCTATTACAATTATTCATGTCTAATCCACCCGTTTTGAATACTAACAATGCATTTTGTCCAGAATATAGCCAGAGGAGAAGGAAAGCAAATACTCGGACCTGGTGTAGGGAATACAGCGAGCTTGTTTGAGATAATTTGGCGGACTTGACGTAGCTGGAAGAACGGGGTTCGACTCCCCGCGTTCGACTAAATCCTCTCCTTTTTTATTTATTTTTCGCAATGCCTGCTTACCATCCGCCCTGTTCGCAAAAACACTGATCAACAGCAGACTACTTCCCGTGCTGAATTTCTCTAGCGTGTTGAATACTAACAATTCATTTTATCCCAGATACATCCAAAGGGAAAGGAAAACAAATACTCGGACGTGGTGTACGGCGCACCGTGAGCCCACCTAGCTTTGCTCCGAGAACGTTAGCTCGCAGGTCGGGGTTTGACTCCCCGCGTCCGAATGCGGCTTCTCAAGTTTTTTTTTGTCTTCTTATGCTGAAATTTCTACAGTTTAATAAGGGCATGGATGAGGAGAGGAAGAAATCGGACGTGGTCTACGGAACACCGCGAGCACACTTAGGCTGAACGAAAGGAGTGACTCGCAGACCGGGGTTCGACTCCCCGCGTCCGAATAAATGCATCCTGGCGTCTTTTTTCTTTTTTCTTTAGCTTCCACCACTCATTTATTCTCATCCTTCTGAATCGAAGGCCGCCCTGTCCGAAAAATAATGCTCAATATCTCAGTACCTTCCCGTGCCGACTTTCTCGCACTGCATTTATTACTAACCATCTTCCATCCACGCCGAAAGTTCTCCCGTTAACCAAACAGTCGGACGTAGTGTACGGCGCACCGCGAGCTCCGATGTATTAAGCAGATGAAACAGTAGCTCGCAGAACGGGATTCGACTCCCCGCATCCGACTTCAGCACGTCTTTCCATTTTTGCAACATTCTTCATCACCACACCTGCTGGAAATTTACAATGTAATCGAGGCGAGAAGAGAGTAAGAAAGTGGACGTGGTGTATGGCGCACAGCAAGCTCTCTTTAGTCGCACCAGAAATAATAACTTGCGGGCCAGGGTTCGACTCCCTGCGTCCGAATACATGAAGAATCTTGTCATCCCTTTTTTTTTTCTTCCTCCATTTAATTTTTTGCAGTTAGCGCAGGGAATGGACAAAGAAGGAATCGGACGTGGTGTACGGCGCACCTCGAGCCCACCTAACTGTTCGAAAAGTAGCTCGCAGTCCGGGGGGTTCGACTCCCCGCGTCCGAATTCTCTGTACGGCGCACCGCGAGGTCAGCTGGAGTTGTAACTTGTGAGTAACCGTAGCTCGCAGACCGGGGTTCGACTCCCCGCATCCGAATGTTCTCGGCATCTTTCAGTCGTTTTACTTACCATCCACACCTGCTGAAAATTTCTACAGGTGATGCAAGTTACAAATACATCAGCCTTTTGACAATCTGTTGTGAGATTTTGGCCTTTTTGGGGGCTCCGAAGGTAGTACAACAAATTTCAGAAGCGGTGTACGGCACACGGCGAGCACATCTAGCGTCTTTTGAAACAGAAGTAGCTCGCAGTCCAAGGTTCAACTCCCTCCATAGTTCCGGTTTTTTTCTCAATTGAAGTTGAATTTTATTTAATGCGAGAAGAGAAGAGAACAAATACTCGGCACACGCACAGCGATCACTCTCCGGAATCCTCCCCAATCTCGACGCTGGATTATTTTCTCAATTACATCAATTGACCACGTGTCATTGATGTGGTACATCAAAATCGGTCCAAGCGCAGTATAGCAGCCGCAAGGAGCACGATTAGCGGAGTTCTTCTATCCAGATTTTCAGCTACCACTTTTTTTTTTTTTGTGACTCTGTTATAAAAAGTTAAATCAAGTGAATCCTACTTGAGAAACGGGGCAGGAAATGCCCATCCTGAGGGCACGAAATCTCAAAACATCACGCAGATTCGTGAAACCGGTTTCAAACAGCCCTGCACAGTGCGCGCGTGATAAAAAATATATAGCCGAGGCGTGCGGGCTACACCGAGCGAGACACCGCTATGGCCATGCCGCACACAACTCTACCTCGCTCCGAGCTTTGGACGGGACAAATGGGGATTAGTGTACTGTGGACCGTGTAGTAGGCCACTAGTATTGTGGCTGAATATATTTGTTTTATTTCAGTACTTATATACATACAGGCATTCGCGGGGACGGTGGGGCGCATACTTGTGCTACAGCTGGCCTACACAGAACAGAGGAGATCCAGGCAGAATTTGGAAGAAAGGTCCAGGATACGAGGTTGACCAAGCTTCTGGGATCTCATTTCTGCATCAAGTGTCGGAAAAACCTAAATTGCCTTGCAATGGCGGTCCCTTGCATACAATGGTCTTGCAAGGAAACTTTTAGGCTTCTTTAATGGAAAGGCGCCTGTAAAAATAGTTGTAAGGCCTTGCAATGCGACTCTTTTATTGTAATGCACCCAAAATGCCTTGCGAGGCAAATTCGATTTTTCCGACAAGATGCACCCATCAGACCAACATCAGACTGCATATCACCGGGCTCATAACACCCCTGCTAGGAAATGGAGCAAGCATATTGAAACGTTTGGTTGTTGACGCGCAAAGCCAGTATAGTTCCCGGCTGGCGGTTCAACCATGTACTGCAGTCATTTTCTCTCTCTTTTCTGTTTTTTTTTTTTTTTTTTTCAAAAATAAAAAGCACCGAGCTAAAGCCCAAGTATTATTTGGTAAGTACTAATACTAAGTAGTCACGTCCATTGAAAGAAATACATGTGGTAGACCAGGGCTGCTGCACCTGCACGGTCTGCACCACCACCATACATTGACGGATTCACGTGGCGCATGGAATACCGCGCGCCTACTGAGGACACGATGAGGGGCTGCGCCTCACTCTCAAGACGACCCGACTTGCCGCCGCGCACCAGCCTCACGTATCCCGAGCCGAGGCTTCGCCCCGCCCCATTTTGGTCCGACGTGCATCTCGATGCGCCCGCGCATCGGGCAGACGGCGTGACATCTCCGTTCGCTGGCAGAATTGGATGGACGCGGGCAGCGCAAAAAAGAGACAGGGAAGCCGGTGGGCCCTCACTCGGACAAGGAGCCGCGCTCGTATCATAGGTGCATCGTCACGGTAAATCGACATCCCCCGTCCGCGAACGCAAGGAAAATAGAAAATGCAGGGCACCGGGCGACCACAGAATGACGCGCAGAATGGGACCGCACCCAAAAAGGGACAAACGAAGAAGGGGGCGGGTCCAGCGCGCATCAGCACCGCGCGTGCGCACCACCGGCGGTAAAGGGACATCTACGTCCGCGGCAAAAGCCATCGAGGAGTAGAATAGGGAATGAGACACCTTGGAGCGTGAGTGAGAATGGCGAGCGCGAGCGGACGGTGCGCGGAATGGGACGGGGCACGCGCCACCCCAAAAAGACGCCACGCCGCCGCCGTCCGTCGTGTACAGACGCCAGGCCGCACGCTGCGAACACCGAGATGTCCGCTAGCCTGCGCGGCGGTAGGGTGCTGCGCTGTGGCCACTCTGAACACGCTCGGAGGCGGTAACGGGCGCGCGAGAACCCAACTGTGGCCTCCGAACGCCGCAGCTGACGAGAGGGTGCGCTGCCCCCGCCAATCACCAGAACACGGCTACTCGCTGGCAGAACCGGATTCAGAGACAACCGCACGAGAACTCGACTGTAAGCAAATGTGGAATGCCCTCTCCAGACGACAAGCCGCCCTCGACACGACTGCCAACCCGCACGACTATCGCACAGCGCGCCGCGCACCAGACGCCACTCCGCGCTAAAAGCACGCCCGATTGGGCAGAAGTGGCAGGAAGGAATAGAGGTAAAACCCGACCCGAAGTAGGGGGGGGGAGTATGAAGAAAAAAAGGAGACATTGAGGAAGAAAAGGAAAAGGGACGCTGGAGAGGGCCTGGGGCCTCTCGAGGGAGATGAGCCAGCGGGGCTCGCAGCGGGGAGGGTGGAAGCGGAGGAAAAAGACCCAATGTATGACTACTCTACGACATTCGGAATATAACAACTACATATCCCCATCCAGCTCCGGCAAGCCGCCAGGCGCGCCACAGGCACCCCCCTCCAGAAAACGTACGAGCGAAGCGATGTACGTGGCGCGACCCCGCGCCATCTCCTATCCAGCAGACCAACAGTGATCTAACCACGCATTCACGAAGTCTGTGATTGCAGGTTCAACAAATCCAGCGAAGTCCGGCTCGAGATGGCAAATCTCGACAAGAACCATGAGGAAAACGAGCTGGTCGGGCGGCAGTAGATCCAGGACCTCCTCGCGCTCGTCTAGCTCATCGGGAGGATGTGCACCCCACGCTATTTCCGAGATATTGGCACGTGCGAGTGCGATCCATGGGTACTCGCGTGCACAGACGAGTGCGAGGCCAGACTGGACAGGGCCGTAAAAGGTCTCACCGGGTAGGGAGCGATCTGCGGTCGGGTAGTCGGTTGGAATGAAGTAGTACGGATCCCAAGGGAGTGGCAGCGCGCGCGGAAGAACCAAGACGGGAATTGGCTCGTCTGCGTGCGGAGGATTGTCGGCGACAAGGATGGGGTGTGAGATGGGATATGGCTCATCAGGGACACAGATATGGTCGGGGTTGAGCGGTATGGTGTCCTCAATAGCGTGAACGACTGCTGGAGTTGGTGCAGGTGTCCGTTTAGGGAGTGAGCGGGGAAAAAGACGCTGGTCGCGGCGCTGGGGAAGGAGACGGTGGTTACGGCATCGAATGGTACGCCAGGGATGGGCCGAGGTGCTGCGGAGCACCGAGAAATCGCGTGGCGCAGGTGCGGAAGGGGTGACATACACAGTGCAGATAGTAGCGAGCTCGGGTACGTCGTCAGACCAGCAGCGGGGGATTGTTGAAGGAGGGGCGTAGGCGTCGTGGATGACGCGGACAGGGGGGTTGTTCACCACGTCGTCGTGTGGGACGTACCGGGTCGGGGGCGGGCTAGGGGAGCGCGACACGTGGGCGTAGATGAAAGCGTGGATTTGGGTGGTGCTGGGTACTGGCTCGTCATCGTCGAATACAAGCGGTGAAGCGTCAAATATCGGCCTGTGCGGATCAGGGTACCAAGCGTGGCGATGGGGGTCATCATTTGCGGGAGGAAACGGCTCGGGAATGGGGGCCGTGGCCGCGGGCAACGGAATGGGGGTGTTCCCGGGGACTCGTTGTGCTGTTTCCTTCTCAACTCTCTGCTGCTCCTCCAAGAGCTTCTGTGCTCTCGCCTTTTTCCTCGCCTTTTCCTTCTTCGCACCGCTGGTCATGACAGATTTTGACAGGCGACAGATTTGACAGGTCACGTAAGGGCGAAAAGATGGGGGAAAAGCGATGTGGGTGAATGTGCGTCCAGAGACGCGGTCGATGCGAGTAGTCCGTGCCGGTATAAACCAAGAGTCGATAGAGGGGGGTTTGGGTCGGAAAAAAAAAGGGCCGAGAAATCTGCTAGCAGCAGGTGCGAGGTGGATTTGGAGTCGCTGCTCCGAGACAATGGAAAGGATATCTGGGCCTAAGGGCGCGTGGGAGGATCGAATCACACTCTAATCACCAGATGGAGAGGGCCTGGGGCCTCTCGAGGGAGATGAGCCAGCGGGGCTCGCAGCGGGGAGGGTGGAAGCGGAGGAAAAAGACCCAATGTATGACTACTCTACGACATTCGGAATATAACAACTACATATCCCCATCCAGCTCCGGCAAGCCGCCAGGCGCGCCACAACGCACCCGTTGCCCAGGCGGGGCGGTGATGCGCATTGCGGAGGCCTACGACGAGGGTGGTTAGTCGTAGGCTCGAGTCCAGCCTGTCGTATCAAAACAGTTTGTGTCGTGTCTATCGACAGAATTCATAGACAGACGGTCACCGGTCTAGGTTAGTCGTTGTGCTGATGGGAGGACCGAGGGGGAAAGAAAAAGAGAGGCGAAGGCACAGAGAGACGGAAAAGTGGGCAGAGCGAGGTTATAAAAAACCGCACGCATATTCTTATCGCTCTCACCACCCGCGACGTACCTGAACGTCCTCAAATTGAACTCGCCTCCTTGCCTTCCTTGCCCGCACCCCCACCCTCCTTACCTCTGCCCTCCGCCTTCCCCCTCGCCCAAACGCATACTTGCTCCTCTTTCCACCCGTGCTCTTCGTCGGACTGCTCCCCCCGCCTCGCTCTTGCTCGAACTGCGCCCATACGTCGTGGCCCCAGACCCGCCGAACGCGGGGCGCGTGGGCGACCCGCCGAATGCAGACCTTGCGGACGACGCCCCGCCATACTCCGATCTCGACGACGATGCGCCTCCACCAAAATCGGACGTGGCGCCGGCCTTGGGCGGGAGGATCGAGCGCGTGGATCTAGAAAACAGGCCGCGCGGGGGGCAGCAAGGAGGGCGAGCCCCGCTGCGACGGGGCATCAGACGAGTCGGACGCGGGCGGAGGTGCTGAGGCGCGCGAGGTACACGGGCGCGGGTGAGTGGTGTTCGTTCGACGTTCTCCTCATGTACTTGGCTTGTTTGTTCGCTCCGGCATGCCACCGGCATGTCCAGCACCGCGCGGCTTTGTCCGCAAAAGGCTCACTAGTATCGATGATGGAAATGTTATGGGGCGCGTAGCAGGAGGATAATTTATTACGTGTGGCACTGGTCAACCGTGGAGAGTCTCCATGTCTGCTAGACTCGTAACCAGTCTGTAAAACAATTGCTGAAAATATGTGGCAAGCACTTCGGTGTTTTACAGACTGGTACATTTCGGGAAAGGGGATCGAGCTGCCAACGGAGTTTGAAATTTTGGCAGGTCCCGTGATCGGCCGAGAAGCGAGCGATCAAAAACGATCAATTCTGCCCCAAAGTTGATGCCCTTTCCATCTCTTCCACATACAATTAAAAATATTCTGAGGAGGCAAATGTGTTTATTTATAGCATATAAAAGTTCTTGATAATTCGAATTTGGTTCATGGGCAAAGTGCAAGAAAGAACAAGGGCCTCAACAAAATTTCAAACTCCGCTGTCAGCCCAATGCAGGATCCCGAGATGTACCAGTCTGTAAACAACCGAAGTGCTTGCCACATTTTTTCGGTATTTTGTTTACAGACTGGTCACGAGTCTACATGTCTGCCTTGCTGGTAATAATTCGCTGACAATTCTACTGATTCAATTGCCGCAACCCGTTCTCTTGCCACCGGTCCCACTCCCCCGAGTTTAGGTTACGGGTACACCAGTCCCACGTTCCAGCCACGTAAAACGCGTTCAAGCAGCCAGGCTACTCATTCGTGACTCGATCATGATCGACTTTCATGAAGTCTCAAGAGGCTCTGGGTCATTCTTTCGTTATTCTAGGCCTAATTACACACCAAGAGAATTAGGTGAACATGGACGAGGTTACCCGCTCTATCCCAACAGACGGACACCTCGCTCGCTTGCCCACACGTTTTTTTCTTCTATCCCCACCTCCTGGCAAGTCGTCCTAGAGCATCAAATCGCCGGTTGGACAGCGACAGCGTGGATCTTTCACGTTCTATCACCCATCACGACATACTTAACATGAAGTATGCCACAGCGCAGATCACAGAGGTAGGTAGGTAGGTGGGATTACACGGCCGGTATCACAAATATTTCATCGTTCAACGTTGAACGCCTTAGGCCTAGGCACCAGCTGAGCGTGTCACAAAGACACCATCGCACGCTCACAAACTATCCCTCCTAATCCAGGTCCTGAATACACCAAATAATCAGACGTGGTGTACCGCGAGCCTACCTGACGAGATTCAACTAATTGACAGTGTGGCTCGCGGTTCGACTCCCTGCTTCCGATTTCCATTTCAGATTTCAAGTTTTTTTCTTCCTACGTTGCCGAAGGCACCCGGAGGCGCGGCGGCACATCAGCCTTTTCACAAAAAACTTGTGGGATTGTCGACTTTTTTGGACTTTTCGGCTTTTTTTCAAAAAATAAAGTGGTCAGAAATGCAGAATCATTCATCATGGCAATGATGGAAAAAAAAAAAATCAGAGCTTGTCGGAAATGACCCCGAACTTTTCATGTTTCCAACTTTCGCAACTTTGGGGCTTTTGGGGGCTTTTTGGGCTTGTACAAGCCCAAAAAAGCTCCACAAGTTTTTTGTAAAAAGTCTGATGCGTAACGGTGATCAACAAGGAGAAGCGGAGTTGAGAGGCGTGAAACGAGCAACGAATGCCGGAAGGCCGGAGGATGCCATAGGCGGTGATCATGGCACCGAGCTGCCTACAAAACGCCATCATATACCTCGCGGGAATTACCTTGCTTGACAAGGTCTCTCCAAACTCACCACTTTTCATGCAACGCGGCTTGATCCGGCCACCATGTTCCTTATTACGAGTACTTAATAAGGATCGTCCCTTTCATTTCTCAGAGGGAGCCAAAAATATAGAAAACCCAATTTCATTTGAGAGCGGTTTCATTGAGGGACTTTTTAGTGGCTGGGTCTAATGAATTTTAGCACAGCCCCTAATATCATTAGCTTTTCTAATGTCGTGAATTTAGGGGCTGAGTCCGATTGGTTCTGACTCGGGGAAAAAAAGGAGCTGCTCTATAAACCAATCAAAAAAAAATTGTCATCGGATTGATCCGATCTAATATTATCTTAATTAACTCTACTTTCAACCAGTCCGTCTGTCCGTCGCGTGCGCCTCGCCTCGCCCTCATCTGGAGTGGGTTTGGCTTTGATTATATATCTATCTCTCTTGTGTTTCTGCCAGACTCTGGTTTTAGTTTTAGGAGCAGTCCTATCCCCTTTCCCTTCAGATCCAATGTCTACTCCAGCCTCCATGATACTCCTATACGTCTAGCCCGCTTCTTATTAACTCGTTCGTCCGCCTAACCGCGCTTTTCTCATTCTGCCCACTATGAGACAATCACTGTGGACCACAGTCTTGTGCATATGCCTGCTGTTTCTTATTGTGCCATCTCAACCACCAGCGGCAGCTGTTGGCTACGCTAAATCACCATCCCGATGTTCTGTCAGAATATCGCACAAATACACCCAATCCTCGGTGGCTTTCGAGTTCACCCCCTCCGCTCGAGGTTTCCCCTCTGCTAGAGGTTCCACAATCCCGAGTAAAATCAGACTCATTCTGAGAAATAGCCTGTTGACTCAAATTGCTACGAGAATATCTTCTGAGTTTGATCAGGTCCTGAATAAACTACTTGAACCTTTGAATGTATTCTGCGCCATCCAAAGTCACGTTCGATTCGGTGTTTATATTAGTCACACTGCAAGCCTATGCCGTCCCTATACTCATGACTTCGTTCGGCTAATGCTCTTGATGTTTTGTCTTGGTTCCGCCACCTTGCCCTGGTATTCTTAGTGGATACCAAACTCTGGCCTGTATGACTAATTAAAACTTTGTTTAATAGTCTTCATAGACATTTATATAGGCGTCATGATTATAAGGCACTTAACGATAAACTCAATTGGTTTCATTTACAATGGTGTAATTGCAGTGCGTTCTTCATGTCTATCCCTTTTATCTGCATCACATCTTCTATTGTATTGGTTGACTTTCCATAAGCATAAACAAAGGTATGAGGAATATCGGAGGGGTGCCAGCGATGTCGGCATGTCATTATATTCCAATAATCTACTCGCTCTGGGTTCCCACAAGCAATATATTTCCCAGAGTATAAAAAACCCAATGTGGTCACAGCACTGGCAGTTGGTAAACAACACATGTCAACACGTCTCAGCTTCGTCTGCAACTGCCCGCGCGCGCCTCCACTCCTGATTAATGGTTATTGACGCGTAAATTCACCATCATCAGCTGGAGGAGATTCTGGAGGACGAAACAGTCGTGATTTCGCATAACTTGAGGTTCACGCAGCAAGCGGAGGAAACCAAAGGTCCCAGCCACGGAATGATGCACGGTGTGCCAGTGATCTTCATCTGAAGATGCAAGGGTTCTTGGGTGTGGGCAGGAGGAGTCGACCAGAGGGCTGTCGTTGCGAAGAAGGCCGCTGACATCATCGATGTGCATCCCAATCTGGCCCGATGTCCGGATAATGCTGGACGAGTCGGTTTAGCGAGAGCAATTGCATCTAATATAGTCTATTGGGGGGGTAGGGAGCCCCCCTACAGATTAAAATAAATTAGAGTTTATTAGAGCCTCGATACAACATCAAAGTCAGATCCAAGTCCGATGGGGTCCTGACAGCTGCCTCGGCATCCCGGCGGAAAATGCGCAGATATTCCAAAACATTTTTCTATGCTTATGGAAAGTCAACCATTTTCCTTCAGTCTCTTTCTTTTGATCTCGGCGTCTATTCTCACTTGCTAGCGCCCAAACCACCTCCCTCCTAGCTTGGAATCCAGTCATCCGAATCTTCGGTACGGTGGAGCACGCTTCAACCTTTTGTATACCCAGGTAGCCCATATATATGCGATAAAGCTATTAACCTACTTAATATAGAAGCCTTCGATTTTCGTGGCCACGGAACTTTGAATGAAATGACCGAAATGACCCAAGCTGACAGAAAAACAATAATGACTAATGTCCTCTTGGGTACGCTCATTCTGTCTCTCAATCTCAAACAGCTCAAGCCGGTAGCGACGGTGCATGGAATTGCCTTTGTATCGCAGATATCCTCTACCAAATTGCTTCATGTCCTCGCTGATCATGATTGCACTGGTTGTCCGGAAACTTTTACTGTTCTTGCCCCATCGGAACGCACGGGTCAACAACTACGGAAGCATCGCGTTGCTATAAACGCTAAGCACCGCAGTAAGCCTTGGGAGAGCAGGTTGAAAGCCGCGAAATTGAGTGCCATCGCTGGCAAAATTAAGGCTCGTGTTTTTTCCTCATCTGTGATCGACTCTGAGAGCGAAAGGGTTTGTTTTCCACCTCCCCCTTTGTCGCAGACGGTTGAGGAACGGATAGTCAGGCAGGCTTGCGCCGATGTAATCCCTGATAAATTTGTGGAGGCAGGATGTTGTGTCGGTGGCCAGCTCACATTGCTAACTGGTTTGCAAAAAAAAATCCGACCTAGCTGATGTAGACCTCAATATCCTTCATGAAGACGGCGTAACTCGGGCAGAACGCTCCGCAGTAGATGAGCCTATCGTCGGTTTGTCGGGCCCAGTTATTGATGATACCTGCGACAGTGTTTGTAAAGAGTGCACGAAGGCTATGCATGCTGGGAAGAGACCACTGAAAAGCTTGGCAAACCGCCTGTGGATTGGACGGGTACCGTGGCAGCTCAAAGATCTTTCCTTTGCCGAGAGGATGTTAATCGCTCGAGTCCGTCATAAAGCCCAATGGTGCATTATGGTACCATGATGGCATCTTTACTGGTTCGTCTTGTGAACCAGACGGCTTGCTCCACACCTTGCCCCAGAATTTCTTGAATCCCTGCAACATTGAAGGGGTTATTGGTGAAGCAGTGGGAGTACCTTATGCTCGAATTAATTGACATCCTCATGGCGGCAGCACCTGTGGTCGGCCGGTCCCAAATTTACCCCATCGCCGCCATGATCAATCACAGATGATAAACCGGACAATTTTGTTTCATTGATCATTTCCATCCGTCGACAATCCGTCGGCGGCTCCCAAATGAAGTGCAAATAAAATTGTGGGCCAAAATACCGGGAAAAAAATTAAGTACGAGTTCATGCCGGACGCAGCCACGGCCCTTTACCCCAAGTTAATATTGCAATACACTCACCGAGCTTGTTAGCCACTGTCGTTTCCGATTTAGTGGGTCGAGCCAATGTAGTATTAAACCACCTAATTCATTGACATTCACTGCAGTGAATTCGTAAGCATATGCCATCTGCTGAAGAAGAAATGAATATCAAAGTTAGGCGCCCCAGAGTACGGGTGTAGGATAGGGGACTGGTCTGTGACTGAGCCATAGAGAAGGGCGTGCGTGAAGGGCGTCACAGCAGCGGCGACGCAGAAAAGCAGGTCGCGAGTGCGGCGACTCAGAGAAGCACGTCGCGGGTGCGCAGATATAGGGTCTTGAATACACCAGATACTCGGACATGGTGTACGGCGCACCGGGAGCTCACCTACAGAGCTCGTATTGCAGTAGTTCGCAGAACGGGGTGACTCCCCGCGTTTGAATATATAGCTTGGGCGTTACGCGGGCGAATTTAGGCAACTTTGGGGGTCCCCCGTTACGCGTTACGGTTGCGTGCATACACACCGGTACAGTACGCTGAAATTTTCTACGGTGTAACCACGCTGGAAGGAGCGTATTTCATCGGACGTGGTGTACGGCGCACAGCGAACCCACCTAAATTCGGCTCCACGGTCTCAACTCGCAATCCGTGGTTCGACTCCCCGCGTCCGAATGCGCATCTTGACTTCTTTTTTTTTTGAGTCTTCCTATGCTGAATTTCTACAGTTTATTCATGGGAAGGATAAGCCTTTGCCACAAAAACAACTGATCAACAGCACCTACTTGCCATGCTGAATATCTCCATCGTGTTGAATGCTGACAATTCATTTTAACCCGGATACATCCAAGGAGAAATACTCAGACGTGATGTACGGCGCACAGCGAGCGCATCTTGCTCCATTTCTAACGAAGTTAATAGCTCGCAGACAGGGTAGGACTCTCCGAGTACGAACGCGACCCCCTAACTCCGGTTGAAAATTTCTCAAGTTTAACCAAGGCGAGAAGAGAGTAAAAGAATCGGACGTGGTGTACGGTACACAGCGAGCCCATCTGGCGTTTTTGTTGTCGCCTGTAGCTCGCAGTCCGGGGTTCGACTCTCCGCGTCCGAATCAAGGCCCTCGCTTTGTCTTTTTTTTTTGCTTCCACCGCGCCACATTGATTTCTCACCCTCCAGAAAACGATCCTCTGCTGAATCCTGCATCCCTGCCAACAAGTTTCTCCTATCACAATTATTTATGTTCAAACCGCCCGTTTTGAATACTAACAATGCATTTTGTCCAGAATATAGCCAGAGGAGAAGGAAAGCAAATACTCGGACGTGGTGTACGGCGCATTACGAGCTCAACTTGGAGAGTATATGAAAAGAGTAGCTCACAGATCGGGGTTCGACTCCCTGAGTCCGAATACGGCCTTTCGAAACCCTTTTTCCTTTTTGCCATCTATGCTGAAAATTTCTCCAGTTTAACCAAGGCGTGAAGAGAAAGCAAGTACTCGGACGTGGTGTATGACACACCGTGAGCTCACCTAGTGGTCTATGTTAATATGTAGCCCGCAGTCCGGGGTTCGACTCTCCGCGTCTAACTTGGTCATCTCCACTTTTCCTTTTTTTCTTACGCCAGATGAAAATTATAGGGCTTGTCCAGGGCTTGAAGGGGGAAAGAAAGCGGACGTGGTGTACGGCGCACGGCGAGCACATCTGGCTGGCAGAACAAGCGTAGCTCGCAAGCCGGGGTTCGACTCCCCGCGTCCGAATTGAGTCGGCATTTCTGCTTTTTGGGTCTTCCTACATTGAAATTTCTACAGTTTAACCAAGACGGGAAGGGAGGAAGCAATCGGACGTGGTGTACGGAACACAACGAGACCACCTAACCTCTACGACAATGTAGCTCGCAGACCGGGGTTCAACTCCCCGCGTCCGAATGACGGTCTGTATGTCCAATTTTTTGTCTTCCTCCAATGAAATTTCCATAGGTTAATCCGAGCGAGAAGGGAGAAAGAAAATCGGACGTGGTGTATAGCGCACGGCGAGCACATCTGGCTGGAGAGCAAGCGTAGCTCGCAATCAGGGGTTTGACTCCCCGCGTCGGAATGCGGCTTCTCAATTTTTTTTGGGTCTTCCAATGCTGAAAGTTTTAGAGTTTAATAATGGGAAGGATAAAGAATACAGCGGACGTGGTCAAAAATAAAAAGACAAGTCTCCCCAGGCCTACGTATTATCTAGTAAGTAGATACTAAGTAGTCACGTCCATTGAGGATGCACGGCCTGCACAACCATACATTGACCATACAGGCGGATCCACATGGTGCATGGAATACCGCGCGCCTACTGAAGACACGATGAGAGGCTGCGCCTCACCCTCAAGACGACCCGACTTGCCGCCGTGCACCAGCCTCACGTATCCCGAGCCGAGGCTTCGCCCAAGAACAGATCGCGCCGTCCCCTTTTGTCCGACGTGCAATTCGAAGCGCGCGCACATCACAGATGCACCGGGCGTCGCGCATCGGGCAGACGGCGTGACATTTCCGGTCGCCGGCAGCATGGGATGGGCACTGAGCCTGCAGGGCGGCGCCATGACGAGGGCAGCGCAAAAAAGAGACAGGGAGGCCGGTGGGCCCTCACTCAGACAAGGAGCCGCGCTTGTATCAGAGCTGCATCGTCACGGTAAATCGACATCCCCCTTCCGCGAACGCAAGGAAAATAGAAAATGCAGGGCACCGGGCGACCACAGAATGACGCGCAGAATGGGACGGGCGCCCCCAAAAAGGGACAAACGAAGAAGGGGACGGGTCCAGCGCGCATCAGCACTGAGCGTGCGCACCACCGGCGGTAAAGGGACATCTACGTCCGCGGCAAAAGCCATCGAGGAGCAGAATAGGGAATGAGCAGGTAAGACACGGTGGAGCGTGAGTGAGAATGGCGAGCGCGAGCGAACGGTGCGCGGAATGGGACGGGGCACGCGCCACCCCAAAAAGACGCCACGCCGCCGCCGTCCGTCGTGTACAGACGCCAGGCCACACGCTGTGAACGCCGAGATGACCGCTAGCCCGCGCGGCGACGGGGTGCTGCGCTGCGCTGTGGCCAATCCGAACACACTCGGTACCGGCAACGGCGCGCGAGAACCCAGCTGTGGCCTCGCCGCCAACCCGCGCTGCCCCCGCCAATCACCAGAACACGGCTGCTCGCTAGCAGAACCGGATTCAGACACAGCCGCACGAAAACTCGACTATAAGCAAATGTGCAATGCCCTCTCAGACGACAAGCCGCCCTTGAGACGCAGAGACAAGCCGCCCTCGAGACGACTGCCAACCCGCACGACTACCGCACAGCGCCCCGCGCGCCAGACGCCACCCCGCCAGTATGACGACCAAAACAAAAACGAGCGGGCACGCCACTCCGCGCCAAAAGCGCGCCCGATTGGGCAGAAGCGGCAGAGGTAAAACACGACCCGAAGTAGGGGGGAAAAAGTATGAAGAAAGAAAGGAGACACTGAGGAAGAAAAGGAAAAGGGACGCACCCGTTGCCCAGGCGGGGCGACGCATGTCGAGGATGGTGCGGATGCCTGCGCGGGGGATGGCGGCTAGTCGTTGTGTTCGTAGGAAGGGAGGGAGAAGTGCAGAGAGTGAAGGTACGGAGAAGTAGTGAGGAAAGGAGAAGATGGAAAGAGGAGGGGAGGGGGACGTCCGCGCCGGCGCGGGAGAGGATGGAAGAGAGGCAAGGACACGGGAAATACACATGAAATAGAAACCACACGCACAATCTTATTGCTCCCCCCGCCCGCAATGTGCCTGAACACCCTCAAGTTGAACTCGCCCTCCTTCCCACCACCCTCCTTACCCCCGCCCTCCTTCCCCCTCGCCCATAACGCATACCTGCTCCTCTTCCCGCCCGTGCTCTTCGCCGGACTGCTCCCCCCCCGCATCGCTCTTGCTCGAACTACGCCCATACCTCGCGGGCCCAGATCCGTCGAGCGCGGAGCGCGTGGGCGACACGCCGAGCGCAGACCTTGTGGACGATGCCCCGCCATACTCCGGTCTCGACGACGATGCGCCTCCACCAGAATCGGACGTGGCGGCCGCGCTGGGCTTGGGCGGGGGGGGGGCGAGCGCGTTGATCCAGAAAACAGACCGCGCGGGGGACGCAGCAAGGGGGGCGAGCCCCTCTGCAACGGGGCGTCGGAGGAGCCGGACGCGGCGGAGGTGCTGAGGCGCGCTCAGTACGCTGGGCGCGGGGCGGGGTAGTGGTGCTCGTTGCTATTAGCATTACTCGAGTGGTCGCCGGTGGTGGTAGGCCCGCTCTTCTTCCTAGCAAAGAGCCCGCCGCGCTTGCGCTCTGGAGCGGCACCGTTGGACGAAGACTGGTGTGTGCCCGGGAATGCGACGGTCGCGTACTCTGAACCGGGCGAAGACAGCTGGCTCGGTGGGTGGGATGAAGACGACGTAGACTGGTTCTGCGATGTGCCGCCAGAGGACTTGCGCGCGAAGAGAGAGGTCAGGAGCGGCATTATTTTTATTCTGGGTCCGTCTGGGGATTCTATGCAGGGAATTAGCCTCATGAGCAAGAAAGAAAGCAGAAACAGGGAAAGCAAGCTTGAGGCGCGCCAGATGAATCGATGATACAAATAAATCCGTAAGACCGCGCCACGGTCCACCCGTTAAGCAAATATATCCCCCAGGGAACAGACAGGCACGCACATAATACAAAGAAAGCGGGTCCCAACACCAGAGCCGGAACCGAATAGTGGAGGGTCGGCGAGAGAGAGGTCGTGCTGGCGAGAAGCCCACAGACGTCGTTGTTTGCACGTGTTACCGAATCCGTTTCACTTCACACCGTACAAAAATCGGTTTTGATGATACAGATGTCATGGCGCCGGCGGCTTGGCAGGGGCTGTACTGGGCGAAAAAATAATTTTATAATGGATTACTCGTGGCACTGGGCAACCGCGGCCGCGGCCGCGGAGAGTCTCCATTTATGCCTTGCTGGCAATAATTCGCTGGCAATTCTATACTAAGGCCCTCCGGGCATCCCCTGGCACCTCCCAGTCAACTAGACACACTTTTATCAGATACCTGCAACTAGTCAACATTTTGTAGCCACTGCCTGTTGGTGTAAGATGGCCCTCCGGGCATTCCGTAGTGCAAGTTAGGAGTTTCCATTATAAAGTTGCTCAAACCTTCATCCCCGCCCATTTCTGTAAAATGGCCCTCTTATACCTATCCAATGACACCATTAGTACTTAATTCTCTCTCAAACATTTACACCCACTGATTTCAGTAAAATGGCCGGAGTTGTATTCGCCAGACTAATTTTGATTTGAACTAATTTATTCCATTGGGTATACCGCTATGAATGGAGGGAGGGACTGCATGGAAGGACTGCACCATAAGCTAGACCAGTCGATCTGAGTTTAAAATCCCAATACACGCGGCGTGTCCATATAAAGATATTCCGGACCGTGTTCCGTACCGACGGCTTTTGATGCAAATAATGACAATTTAAAGACGAAATATTTGTTGTGCAATCACTATTTCACGCTTTGACTTCGGGTTTGCCGCAATCATGTGCAGTATTTACCCCGACGATTCCCCAGGTTTCTCAGCCCAAATTGAAGCCCAAATTCCACCTCCCGAACGTACCGACAATAGCTGAGAATAGCCTTATGGGGACATGGAGATTTAAACTCGGATCGACCAGCCTGTATATCGATGCTTGCTCTCATATACAGACTGGAATCGAGCCTAACCATAAGCATACTCCAAGATTCTGCTAAGATTTCTTAGGATCCGGTCTGTTGCGTCCCGGACCTGTCAGCAGGTACACCACTCCCGGTCCGACTGATCCGGTACAAATGCGCATACTATAGATTCTGATTTGGAGACCTGGTACCTGAGTCGGTACCAGGAACTGATTCAATTCCCGCCATTGCAGCCCAGTAACCCCACCGGTCCCCATCTACCGAGTCTAGGTTACGCGTACACCCGTCCCACGTTCACCTCCGCTGCCAGCCACGTAAAACTTTTACGTGGCTGGCAGGAACACGCTCAAGCAGCCAGGCTATTTCATTCGTGACTCGATCATGATCGACCTTCACTTCATTTGGGGACTTGATTCTGGTTCTGGGGTCTACGGTCTACACATCCAGACGCGGAAGCCAGTGATCTACCTGACCGGTGGTTCCCGCTGAAAAAAAGCCTGGTTGCCAGAGGTCCATCAGCGTCCAGAACTATCCAGAGCGGTCTATTAGTACTCCTCCGAACTGTCTTCCGATAGGTCAGTCGGAGTTGAAAATTGTTGTTGGCCCACGGGGAACCACAAGTCAAGTAGATCACTGGCTTCCGACTTTCAGCCGTTTGGACGTGTACTTAGGGGTCTATGCAGAAGAATTAGCCGAACATGGACGAGGTTCAAATTATACCCGGGATGACCGAACAGACAGACACCTCGCTCGGCTCGGTAGCGGTGTTTGTGGGCATCAAATTCCCATAAAGAGCTCAACCCAATCGGGTTGAGCACTGCCACGGCCTAATTGGGCTCAACCCAATTGGGTTGAGCACTGCCACGGCCCAATTCGGCTCAACCCAATTCGGTTGAGCACTGCCCTCAGTGATGCATCCCACGCTTCGGCACTGGCCGGGCATATAACCGGCGCATTTTGTTTTATTGCAATCTTGCTTGATACCAAACCTGTGGCTAAGTTCTAACTGCAATATTTTATAATGCATGTCAAGTTAATGTTTAAATGTCTCCGTAAATTTAAATACAAGGCCTGCAGTCATAATTCAATAAATATATTGCAATATTGTTAGTAAATTGTTACATGTTAGAAACTTCATATACTAAGTATTTAACATAAGAGTCTGGACACATTTGGCGGTTTCATATCCATTGTCACGTCCCGGACAAGACACCTGTCCACAGTCATGACACGGATTTTTACAAAGCTTCTTTAGATTGCCACCTTTGCACTCATCTTTGCTGCACTTCCGGCACATTTTTTTGGCCCTTTTCAAACCTGCAGCTGGACCAAAAAAATCAAAATCAGATGTCCGCTTTTTCCCAGTGGAAGAAGATGCAACAGTTCGGCTATTTGTAGTCAAATCATTGTCTTCAAAGGTTTCTGCAAATGCGAACAAATCTTGCAGCTCTTGGTCAGTTGGGAAGCTGTTGTGGGATGGCTGTGACAGCCCATCATGGTGGGTAAAATTCATCGGAGGCACAGCACCATAATTATTCTGAGGACCCCCAAATTGAGGAGCAACCAAGTCTTGTGGGAAATTGTTGTCGGATGGCTGTGATGGTCCACTATGGTGAGAAAAAATCATTGGGGGCAGACGACCATAATTATGCTGAGGATCCCTAAATTGAGGAGAGGCCAAGTCCTGATGTCGATATGCACGGAATATTGGCTGAGAAGATGAGGATCTATAAGCTGGTGGTCCAGAGGTCTCAACATGGTGCTCATTGGTTTGCACATTATCAAAAAATGTGTCCCGACGTCCAGTGAGGGTTGGTACATCAACTGGGACAGTGATTTCATCCACAGTAGGTGCCCCAATCACCCGCTCATCACTCCGAAGCAGCCGTTCAAGTGCCTTGACTTGTGGTAAAATCTGAGAGAGAGATGCCTTGGCATTTACAGCATGCAGCCATTTGTTGTGATAAGAACGCAAATGTTCAGGTAGCTATGCAAAACCTCAGGTCCCACCCAAGTAATTGTACTAATCCACATACCTTGTAAAAAATTGTTTCTCCATTCGCATCTCGATTCCAGGCTCGAGCACCTGCCTTCCAGTCTGGAGCTTGATTTTGGGGGCGATTGAATGCAGGAAGACTTCTCATTAGCTCTGAGAAGTGCAATTTCTCCTCAACAGAGTGGACAGTAATTACAGCATATTTTGTGCCTTGCTGCTGTGCCAGATATGAGTGCTTGAACTTTGAATCACTGCTTTCCATATAATTGAGAATCTCAGCAGAGTTTCTGCTTGTCTCTGGAAGGGGAAGTATTCCAATTCTCTCGTTGCCTTGTATATAGAGATCGCCATTCACCCAACCCTTGAGGATAGGTGCATTGGGAACAAGGTGGCGAGCTTTTTCAAGGAGAAGTTGGAGTCGATTTAAAACATCCACATTGTAATGTCCCTGGTACTTTGTGCCACTGCGATTCAGAGTCCCAACCACGAGATTATGGATAAACACATAATCTGTAACTCGGGCAGCTGCATGTCTGATTGATACACCTGATTTTGGCATGCGAGATCTAAGTGAAGGATGAACTGCTCCCTCTGGATTATTTGTGCCACGTGCATTGCGAAAAATTGGTAGATTTGTCTTCCTATCAATTCCCATTTGAAAATAAAGCTGAACTCAAGGTGGATCTGACAGCAGGCCCAAACGAATTGCTTTCAGCACATTCTTTGCATCATGCCAAGGCTGAGCATTAAATAAAGGTAGTTTGCTCTTTGCATCCTTTTGTGGACCATACAAATGGTAGACTCAGCTGACTGCATCAAACAGCTCCTTTGGAGGGGGTACAACACGCCGGCAACGCTTCCAGAGCCATCTGGCATTGAACTGAAGCTCCTTCTCCCACGAAGAACCCTTGGATTTGAGATATTTCTCAATGCGCTCCTTGTCCTCAGCAATAGGGATCAAGATAGCATCCCGTAAGGCAATTCCAAATGGCAAACGAAAGCCATGCTCTTTAGAAACCCGGATACGGGCCATCACATGCCAGACATCCATGATGACACGACTTCTGATTTTTGTAGACCATGTTGAAAATTCTGGGTCATTGAGAAGGGCTCTTGCCTGATTTAATGCTTCTTGGTCCACACCACCATCAATATTGTCTTGATCAATTCCTGATTGTGGACCATCAACTTCATCCATCCAAGCTGTAGCTGCATCCTCAACATCTTCTGGACTTTGTGCTAGGAACTCCCTCAACCCGTCATCAATGATTGGTTCAGGCTGTTCATTATGCACTGTATCTCCCTCCATTGGAGGCTCAGAATTGCTCTCAATTTTTGTCCATATCTGAGAGCGTGCACATATTATATCAAATGGAACTTCCCCAAATGATCCCAGTGATTTTTTATTATGCAATGAGACCAGTGCAGCTGGAACAAGACAATTGGTGACTGTGATTCGCACCCGTTTTGGAGTGAGAGGAACTGAATCAGGAAGAGTTAATGTATTTGTGGAAATATTTCCATGTGCAATCAAAAGGCCATCACTATTATGCACTGATACCGATGTTCCTGGGAGAACATTGTCTGATATTTTGCCAGCTGGTTGGATTTCAACATGTCGAGTGTGAATTGCAAGTGAAACAATGGCATCAAGTGCAGCATATTCCAGCTGATCCTTAGAAAGATTCTCATTGTCCCAATCCTTGCTAATTTGAATATGCTCGGGCTTTTCCAATTTCATCCCAAGAACCCGGGCACATAAATCAGCCAGTCCCATTCTTGCATCTGTGATCACATTTAAATCCTTTGCCAGTCGAGCAAGATCAAGACCACCATTGAAACTTGGAACTCCGGCTTCCTTGGCAAGACGTGCTAGGTCTTGAATAACCCCTCGTCCAGCTTTGACAATTTGTGCATTGGACAGGAATGCCAGCAAAAATGCAGGCAACTTCCCTTTGAAATGCCCAATTTGAAATATGTACACCCAGTTTCTGTATGCGATCTGAATAATTGAGGTTGGCTGGGGTGCCCCTCGAACAGTTAGATCAACATTCCACTCTGCATCAAACCCCACAACCAGCTGAGCAGTTTCATCATCTGTGTTGAGATCAGTCATGATCTTGGCTATGTCATCCCCAATATTCTCTGCAGTGGAGCTGACTCGAATTTGAACATCAGCTGGCCGCAGAAAAGGCTTCATCCCAAGATATTTTTCCACAGGAGTGACATTCTCCCTGAGTGACGGGAAAATATGCTCTAGGAATGGTCTATCAGCTGCAGGGTTATCTGTAAAAATAACCTTGGGTTGAGAATGTCCATAAAGCTCGAGATTATCCTTGACTTTGAGAAGTGCAGATTCATATTCTGAATGTGATGTAGTTGCCACAAATGCAAGGACACGGACTTCCGCAAATCCATTTGTGTTAGTGAGAGTGGTTGAAAACACCGATTCCCCATTGACCTTCATGAACTGCTTTGTTGCTTTGAAACTGTGATCCAAGGACCCAAGGTCCATATCCTTTTGAGCAGTTTGTTGGTCCATGGCAGCCCGGTGCTTTTCGATGTAGTGATCATACATCATGCGCAGCCATTGACTGCTTGGAACAAAGCCACCATAACCATCAGGGTCCTCAAAGCTGCTGAATTCGGAGAAGATTTGATCTACAGTTCCCGGATATGATTTTACCCAAGCAAGGACTCCATCAAGATATTGGGTATGAAGTTTATAATACTGTAATCGGTGAAGAACCTGAAGACTGTTTGAGAATTGCTTGGATTCCAGTCCATATTGGAAGAAGGTTCGCATGAGTTCGAAGACCGACTTTGACATGGCCCCTCTATGGCTTAAATATGCAGGAAATTCATCTGCAAGAGCAGGAGGCAGGTGGTCCATGATCTGAGCATCCCAACTGTTGAAGGTAACTGTTTCTTTGCCACTGGTTGCATTCTTGCATTTTGTACACCTGTGACGTTGGCCAACAAGATAAAAGCAATCATGTAGATCAACAACCCGACGTGGGCGTGTATATCCATGGCGTTCAAGCATGTTGCCACAGAGTGGACATTTGAGTCTGCCATCTACCAAGTGATCTGGGTCCCAGTAAAATAGCTGAGCATTATACATCTGCTTTGGTGTAGGTTTTGAGGTCTTTTTGTTTAAGAAGAAAAAGTGGCTCTTCCGAGGCACCCAGAATGTGCCAAGAACTGAGTACTGCCTGTCAGGGACACCAGACTTGAATGCATCATATGCAGCTTTAATAAAGGCTGGAAGCTTCCGACGAACACCAGGAGCATCAGGGAGATCCTCATCATAGTCATCAAATCCTTGGCCTTCCCCATTAAGGCCAAAGGCATCTGGATCCTGATCATCATCCAAGTCAATAGGCCGGGAGGGATCTGCATCTGGAACTACATATTCAACTCGTGAGCCCTTCGAATTATCACCACCATTGTTGTTTGAAGAGTTAGAGACAGTAATAGAGCCCTTTTCAGTTAAAGTGGCAGCTGTGTGCATTGTTTGAATCCGCGAAGGTAAAATGAGCCCTTCGCCTTTCCATTCACCAAGAGTCCGCTGCTGAAGTGGGCCTGAACGGTCAGTCTGTAATTCAGGACGTGCATGAATTGCTTTTGGATGCTCTTGCTACCAGAAAAAAATCAGCAGTTGATCACAAAATCATATTACTGTCTTCACTTACACGCGGACCATTATACGGTGCAGTTGATGTACGTGGCCGACCAACAGGATTTTTTGGAGCAGTTGGAACACTTGGATCAACTAGCTTGCGTGGACGCCCTGGTCCTGTCCCTAATTTAGTTTCATCTGAATGATCTGAATACAACTCACTTTTTGGTTCCTGCACAAAAGTTACAGATGGAAAGACCAAATTGTCAGAATGCCCTGAAAACAATATCATTGCCCTGCAGTGAAAAGAAAATATGATGCTCACCAATACTGGGCCCTTGTTGATGGGGGTTCAGAGCAGAGTAGTGGACTGTAATTTGCTTTAGTTTCACCTCACAAGATATAAATGCTTGAATTCATACTGAAATTTGTCTGTGAGACAGCATCTGGGGGAGGTTGGGAATTGTCACTGGATGTGACATCTGGATCTACGAAGAGTTCAGTTCTTTTAAATCAATTCCAGAAAGACAAAAATATACCGTTATCGAAGACATCTGGTCTATTTTCAGACTGTGATTCCGCACGAATTTTTCCGCCCATTTTCTGGGGTCCCAGTTTGAGAGGTGAGAGTTGAGACAGTGCACTCTCATCTGGGAGGTCATCCAGGGAACTAAAATAATCAGGGGAGTCTGGGGGATCCATGTGGATGTGGTGCAGATACGGGAGTACGTGTCAATCAAGCGGATCAATATTTGACAATATTTGGATGTTTGGCACGCTCATGGGATGAAAACATTGGTTCCTCCACTGTTTCGGGTGGGGATTAGTTAAATATTTGCCCTGCAGTAGCTTAAAATCGATAACTAGGATACTATAAGCACTGAAAATCCCTCTTTCTCTTTCTTTTCCTCTTTCCTTTTTTGGTTATTTATTAATTATTATTCAGCGCCCACAAACACCATTACCGAGCCCCTCGCTCGCTCGCTCGTCCCAACACGTTTTTTTCTTCTATCTCCACTTTCCCACAAATCGTCCTAGAGGCCAGAGAAGGCTAGAGCTCAAGAGCATCAAATCGCCGGTTGGACAGCGACAGCGTGGATCTTCCACGTTCTAATTTCTATCACTCATCACGACATAACTTGAAGTATCGCGGCAGCGCAGATCTCCGGTACACTTTAAAAGGCAAGTGTACAATCGGACTGTTGCAAGTATGATTCGACTTGTGAGTTGGACTGTACACAACAGTTCGACAGTCGAGTTAAACAGCTCAACAGTTCGACGTTCAACGCCAGAGATGCGCCTGTCGCGCATAAAATCTGCACAGCTCAACCCAAGTCCTGAACACACCAAATACTCGGACGTGGTGTACGCCGCACCGTGAGCCCACCTAAATCTGCTCCGATAACGGTTAGCTCACAAGCCGGGGTTCGACTCCCCGCGTTCGAATACCCATATGGCCTTGTATTTTATTTTTTTACTTACATGGAAAATTTCACAATTTAATCAGGGCAATGATCGGAGTGGTGTACAGTGCACCGCGAGCTTATCTTCGAGGATGGAAGCCAAGTAGCTCGTAGGACGGGGTTCGACTCCCCGCGTTCGAATGTGCCTGCCTCCCAACCATTTTTATCACCACGCCGGCTGATTTTTTTTTCTAGTTTAGCGAGGTCCTGAGGAGAGGAAGGAATCGGACGTGGTGTACAGCGCACCGCGAGCACATCTGCTTGGAGAGCATGGGTAGCTCGCAGTCGGGGTTCGACTCCCCGCGTTCGAATATAGGTCCTCGTCCCTTTTTTTTCACTGCGTTCTCACTACGCTGAAAATTTCTACGGTGTAACTAGGCTCTAAAGAGTGTATTCATCGGGCGTGGTTTATGGCGCACAGCGAGACCACCTGTCAAGCTGTCAACGGTAGCTCGCAATCCGGGGTTCGACTCCCTGCGTCCGAATATTTCGTCTTGCATTATTTTTTATCACTACCCCCATTTGAAAATTCTCCAGTTTAACCAAGACGGGAAGTAAGCAAAGGAATCGGACGTAGCTCACGGCGCATCGCGAGCTTACCTGCATCTGGAAGAGCAAAGTAGCTCGCAGGTCGGGGTTTGACTCCCCGTGTCCGAATACCGCCTTTCGAAACCCCTTTTTTCTTTTTGCCATCCATGCTGAAAATTTCTCCAGTTTAACCAAGGCAGAGCCCACCTACACAATTTGCAGACAAGTAGCTCGCAGAACGGGGTTCGACTCCCCGCGTCCGAATTAATCTTCTACTGATCTTCCATTTTTTTTCCCCCCTTCCACCGCTCCTCATTAATTCTCCTCGCTGTGAATCAAAGGCCGCCCTGTCCACAAAACACTGATCAACAGCAGACACTTCCTGTGCTGAATTTCTCCATCTTCAACTCGTGCATTGAATACCAACAATTCATTTTATCCCGGATACATCCAAAGGGAAAGGAAGGGAAATACTAGGACGTGGTGTACGGAGCCCACCTAGATTTGATTCCCTGTTTCAACTCGCAGTCTGGGGTTCGACTCCCCGCGTCCGAATTCTCCTTGCCACTTGGCGCCACGAATTTTTGGTTCCTACGGTGAAAATTCTTCTGTTATTCAAGGGAAGGATGAAGAAAAGAATCGGACGTGGTGTACGGGACACCGCGAGCTCATCTTGACAATGTTTGAAAGCGAAGAGTAACAGGGTTCGACTCCCCGCGTCCGAATATGATGATTTCGTCATTCGCTTTCCCCCCTACGTCTGCTGAAATTTATTGCTCCTTGTGTTGGTCCATAATGGATGTGTCATGGGCCAAAGATATTTTGCTGTTTCCTGCAAGTTGAACAGTGCAGAAAAAAAAAGGTCTGTGGATGGCTTTTCATCGCCATAATAAATGTCCCAGGGGGAAGGAGGGTAACCATTGATTCTTTGAATATATGGCCGGACTGTGTGGAGCCATCTGGCGATGTGTGCCAGGAATGCGACAATTATATCCTGGAGTATCAGCTCAGGCTGCCCTGCAGCATGAACCAGACAATAGCGGAATGAATAATCCAGCAGTGCATGTTCTTGTACCAATGCATCCAGCTCATTGAATGAATCTGGATCTCGCTCATTGAATGACAGCTGCAGGAAGCTATCATATAAGAGGTATGTGAGACATCCACAAGCAATTTCTGTCTGTGCAAAAGGTAATTTACTGGTTTGCACACCATCCATATAATCTTGAGTGGTATAGTGGATGGATCGAACAGTGCCATCTTCATGGTCGGGCAAATCCTCACTCCTTTTTATTTATTTTTCTGATTTTTTTTCGTAAACAACTGATCAACAGCATCACTTCCCGTGCTGAATTTCTCCAGCGTGTTGAATGCTGACAATTCATTTTATCCCAGATACATCCAAAGGGAAAGGAAAGCAAATACTCGGGCGTGGTGTACGGCGCACAGCGAGCCCACCTTGCTAGCTTTCGAAAGAAGTAAGCAAGCCGAGGTTCAACTCCCCGCGTCCGAATATTTTGTCTTCCATGATTTTTATTTCTCCCTCTTTTTCGCTATCCATGCTGAAAATCTACAGTTTATGTAATAAGGGCTTGAAAAAAAACAAATACTCGGACGTAGTGTACAGCCCACCGCGAGCTGATCTTCAGGAGGGGTGAAAAAGTAGCTCGCAGGACGGGGTTCGACTCCCTGCGTCCAAATAGGTCATGCTTCATTCCTTTTTTTATTACCACACCTGCCGAAAATTCCTACAGTTTCTTCAAAGAGAGAACAGAGCAAAGGGATCGGACGTGGTGTACGGCGCTCAGCGAGCTCATCTTTTCCAGAGGTCTAGAAGACAGCTCGCAGGACGGGGTTCGACTCCCCGCGTCTGATTTCCTCTTCGGCTTTTTTTGGCTTTTTTTGTTCTTCCTACGCCGGCTGAAATTTCTACAGCTTAATAAGGGGAGGGATAAAGGAACGAATCGGACGTGGTGTATGGAACATAGCGAGCTTGTTTTCGATAAATTGGCGGAATTGACGTAGCTCGCAGAACGGAGTTCGACTCCCCACGTCCGAATAAATGCCACATATCCTAGCATTTTTTTTATTTTTCACCCCGTTGAAAATTTCTCAGTTTAACCAAGGCTTGAAGAAAGTAAAAGAATCGGACGTGGTGTACGGCACACTGCGAGCACATCTGAGGGTGCTTCTACCACGGTGTTAACTCGTAATCCGGGGTTCGACTCCCTGCGTTCGAATATATGGGGCCCCCGTCCCCTTTTTTTCACTACGCTGAAAGATCTACAGTTTAATAAGGGTTTGACCAAAGGAACGAATCGGAGGTGGTGTACGGCGCACAGCGAGCTCATCTTTGGAAGGGCAAAAAAAAGTAGTTCGCAGGACGGGGTTCGACTCCCCGCGTCCGAATCAGGGCCCTCGCTTTGTCTTTTTTTTTTTGCTTCCACTGCGCCACATTGATTTTCTTACCATCCTCAACGTCCGGAAAACAATCCTCTGCTAAATCCTGCTCCCCTTCCAACAAATTTCCCCCATCACAATTTTATGTTCAATCCGCCCGTTTTGAATACTAACAAGGCATTTTGTCCTGAATATAGCCAGAGGAGAAGGAAAGCAAATACTCGGACGTGGTGTACGGAACACAGCGAGCCCACCTTCCCACTCTTCATTTATCAACTCGCAGACCAGGGTTCGACTCCCCGTGTTCGAATCAATTTTCTCTACCCATCTCTTTTTTTCTCACCACGCCTGCCAAGATTTCTACAGTTTATTCAAGGCCAGAAGGGAGAAAAGAATCGGACGTGGTGTATGGCGCACGGCGAGCACATCTGGCTGGAGAGTAAAAGAGTAGTTCGCAGGACGGGGTTCGACTCCCCGTGTCCCAATGGCGGTTCTGTCTTTCCAATTTCTTATCTTCCATTGAAATTTCCATAGGTTAATCCGGGCGAGGAGAGAGAAAGAAAAAAACGGACGTGGTGTACAGCGCATGGAGAGCATATCTGGCTCGAGAACAAGTGTAGGTCGCAAGCCGGGGTTCGACTCCCCGCGTCCGAATGTCTTTTTCTCACCCGTTGAAATTGTCACTCTAGGTTTAGTCAAGTTAGAAGAGAGTAAAAGAATTCGGACGCGATGTACTGTGCGCCGCGAGCTCGTCTCACTGATTTGCACTGGTTGAACATTTCAAGTTTTTCAGTGAAAAAATTGGTGAAAGACTTGAATTTTTTTCACCTATTTTTACAGTGAAAAAAGGGGTGAAAAATGTAAAAGATATTTACCTCTTTCTGACTTGAACCAACAGTAAGGCGAAAAAATTAAAATATCTTTCACATTATTCACCTGCTTTTTCAGTGAAAAAATAGGTGAAAAAAAATCAAGTCTTTCGCTAAATTTTCCAGTGAAAATTTTGAAATGTTCAACCGGGTTCGACTCCCCGCGTCCGGCTGATGGCAAAATCCTCCCTCCGTTTTTTTTTCACCATGCCTGCTGATTTTTTTTCTTCCTGCCCTATCCAGAAAAAAGGATTCTACAGCTTGATCAAGGTAGAACGAATCGGACGTGGTGCACGAAACACCGTGGACCTAGATCTAAGAGATAGAATACTCGTAGCTCGCAGACCGGGGTTCGACTCCCTGCATCCGAATGTTCTCGCCGTCTTTCAGTCGTTTTACTTGCCATCCACACCTGCTTAAAATTTCTACAGGTGATGCAGGTTGTGAATACATCATCCTTTTGAAAGTCTGTTGTGAGATTTTGGCCTTTTGGGGGTAGTACAACAAATCTCGGAAGCGGTGTACGCCACACGGCGAGCACATCGGGCGTCTTTTGAACAGAAGTAGCTCGCAGTCCAAGGTTCAACTCCCTGCAAAGTTCCTTTTTTTTCTCCATTGAAGTTGAATTTTATTGAAGGCGAGAAGAGAAGAGAACAAATACTCGGCACAGGCACAGCGGCCACTCTCCGAACCCCCCCCCAATCTCGGCGCTGGATCTTACTTGATGTGTGATCTCCATTATTTTCTCAATTACATCAATTGACCACGTGTCATCGGTGTGGCACAACAAAATCGGTCCAAGTGCAGTATAGCAGTTAGCAGAGTTCTTTCTATCTAGATTTTCAACTACCACAAGTTTTTTTTCTCCAATTTAATAAGGGAAGGATAAAGAAAGGCATCGGACGTGGTGTACGGTGCACGGCGAGCTCACCTTGCAGAGCCCTTCCAAAGTGAAGTGGCTCCAACACGAAATTAAATCCACTGAGTAAAAGTTTAATTTCACCTGCCCATGTTTCTTCTTCAATCCAGATTCATTCCGCCAAAACAAAATTAATTTTACTTTTCATATGTTTGGCATGCATGGCAAAAAAAAAAAAAACTGAAATTTGTTGCATGTCATCGACAGCGTAAGGAGATTATGTAATGAACGAGCGCCAGGACATATAATGGATGAAGGATGGCAGGATGGAGGGATGAATGAACGGGGTTGCGGATTAATAAATTTAAACGCGCGAATATCACAAATATGCGGGAACAAATAAAGGGGATCAAAACAAAAACACAATAAGTATAGTTCAGGATGCGCTGGTAGTGTACATCTCCAGCGTCGCAGCCAAGCCCGCGATTGCTTTCTAGCCTGGATTGATGAACAGATGAATAAATAAATAAATTCGCCGACAATACGAGGTGGATGATGTCGTATGCGAAACACCACGTACGGCCGCACGATGCGCTGCATATACACCGTGCGCGCGCGAAGCTCGAAGGTCGCGAACTCGACGTACAGTATGCTGAAAGTTTTTACTTGCACATGGTGCCAAGATGTGCCAAGTTACGAGTCTTTATTTATAAAGATTCGTTCTTAGCACTGATTGAATCTCGAATTCCCACAGAATCCCCATTTGGCTTGACGGACGTGTGATTACCGTTCTATCGGTTTTGATGTCTGCCTCTGGCTAAATTGCTGGGTACATGGTTCAAGGCTTTCAGGATTTCTCTGCAACAAGAAGAGGGAAAGCCTTTTGGAATGTATATGAGCCCAATAAATTCTTTATACTGTATGCGGAATGGCAAACGCGCCGCGAGCAGCGATTGCGACGTGTTGTGCAGTGCAGCGCGAAGGAGCGGGAGGCCGGCCCGGTCTAGGACAGCGCTGCACAAGCATGCTCATTTAATGACTGGTGGGATGGCTGGCAAGCGGCGAGGCACAAACCAAATTTTTTAACAGTGTGCAGCGCGCTCGGTCCGCGCTTCGCGCGGGCCCTCGCTCGCTGCCATTTTACGCATAGGAAACGATCGATCGGAGGTTGCCAGATTACATAAGCCGTTCGGGCGGACAAAGTTGACTCTGGTACAACTCTGGTAAGACACAAAGCTTTCAAAACAAGTTTTGGTTTGTGAATCAGAGCTCAGAGGCCCGGGGTACTAGGGATGGTGTCCAACATCAGCTGTGGGGCAGTTGCTTGCTTTCGTCATTGGGGTGCGTATTTTTCGCCCCACGACTTTGACTTCACGTGATGTGCCGCTCGGCACTCTGTCAATGTATTTCATACTCCGCTATCTCATTGTCATCGAAAGAGTCCGCGGGTGGCATTACCCTTCGTCGGAACTTCCTCTAGTGAGGAGACTGAGTCGATGCACACGTTTCCCGAACGAAAGAGCCGTATAAAATATGCTGTAGAGTCCGGAGCGCGTTGTTTTGCTCCAAGTATGCTCCTCACCTTTCCATTGGAGTGACACTGCTCTTTCACAGTCTGTGTAATACACAAGGCAACATCGTAACGATTCTAATCTGCTCATCTCCTTCTCCCGCTGTTCTACTAAGTTCATTCCCTAATGCGAGCATACAGTCATTAACCTAGAAGCGAAATGATTAGACAATATCGTGATTTACTCCGTGATTACGAGTTATATTCATCCAAACTTTTTTTCCAGTCGATGTAAATACTCCGTGGCTACCTGTCTACAGAAAGATTGGAGTGAATTGGTGAAGTATTGGTGGAGAACGGGCCCAATTTAGTGATACCATCAAATTCTGCCATAAACCACGAAGCGAAACACTACGATGGGCACGATGGAGTGTCTTTGAAGACATGGGGTGGTCATATTCTGATTCTACGACCTTAAAAACCCCCACAGCATGCCATGACTGTAAAGTTACTGCCCAGCAGCTGGGGACCTGGGCAGCTCGATAAGTTGTAAAACTGAGCCAAACAGTAACTCAAAATAGCGATTTTTTTCTTGAGCTCTTGAAGCTCTCCCTGGCAAATTCCTTTTGTGAATATGAGTTTTAGATATTATAGAATGCGCTCAAAAAGATTGGGCCCTGGGGGATGCTCAAATGATGCAAAACACGTGGTGTTTCGCTTCCCGGTTTATTTCGCTTCCCGGTTAAAGACTGTATGCGATCTTTCGACACTTCCCGAACATTGATGTAATCTGTCAGGGAATGAACTAGATAGAACAGGAGATGAGCAGATACTTAGAATCGCTGCGATGCCAACAGTATCTGTTGAAATCGCAAGATTCTCATCTCCCGTTATATGCCTAGGGTTACAGAAAGCTAACGGGAAGCGTTTTGTTGCTGGCGGAACGGTCTTCTAATGACCGCCCTGAGAACGAAATCAACACCTCACGAAACCGTTTAGTTGATCCCTACCCGATCGTTGACTGACCTCCTTCTGAAGCCAAGTATTCTCACCACGGCGCTCGGATAAATATAGTGTGAGTGCTGCAAGATCTTCCCCTGTTCTGATGCAAGACACTGTCCAATCGGACACAAGGCGGCCATGTCCCATACGCCCAGTGCTATAACCAACGAGAGAGAGACATCGATCTCACAAATATGCAATCCCACCCATACTCGATGTACAACCCAAAGTTCTGGCCATTGCCTCTCACAGAACTGAACTTAAAGGACAATGGACGCGATCGCTCCGCACAGAACGGCTATCCTATGGGTGGAACAGAAGAGGCAAGCCTGCCTGTTGAGGGAAATTGAGCGGCTGATCGGGGAGGTTGAACTCGCTAAGCACTCGGGCGTCTGAGCTAATTCGTGATAGAGGGGTAACGAATGGGGTATTTTCGGTGGTAAACATGTACACTCTGATTCGAGGCATCTGCTTAATACACGAGATATTGCAGAATCCGAAGAATCAAGACGGTCCTGTTCCTATCAGCCTTCGTTGCCTCGGCCATCCGCTGCCATCCATTCAAGTTGTTCCTTCTGCAGCCGACTGATTGATTCTCGAGCTGCGATCACCAAAATCAAGATGGAAGTCTGCAGTCTGACAACTGACTTACATATCTCGGATTGCGCGGGCCAGGACTCCTCCCATAGCTAAGAAAATTGATCTGGGGCTGATCACGATGTACCCACAGTCTCACACCAAGACCTGCACTCTCTGTTTTCGGAATGCACTCTTCACGTTCGTGATGGAATCTCGCATCGCTGTCAGTCTATCATGATACTCTCGCGATGGTGTTCCTGGTGCCCGCGGGCAGGGCACTGCCGGTTTCCCCCCTCTTTTCCTTTCTCCCTCCCACTCCCGTGTTCGTCCTCAGGTATCGTCGCTTGCAGACTGTTCCATTGCTGCTCAGGTGCGTGCCTTTATGTGGGCTCCATTGTACAGCCGCTTACAGTGCTCAGGGTTCTGAGAGCAGTATAGTCGGGTGCGCAGGTCCGTCAGCTGCGACCTTGCACAGCCTGTGCCCACTTTCGCCCTGTGGTCCTGTGCATCCATGCTCGCTGCAACCCGCTGGTCTCACACGATCATCCGCAAGTTCACATACATACAACGGTCCCAGATAATGCCTACATGCGCACTAGTGAGTGGTTACTTCATCGATCTCCTCTGCCACTAGCTTAATTAAGGGACAAGGTTGGCGAGAGCCCACCATGCACCCTCTACTCGTTTTGCCCGGGTTTGTTGTTTCCATCCAGGGATGTATCTTTCCCCCTCATTCTCCACCACAGGGTCGCTGGAAGAGGAATGTAGTTGCGGCATGACTGCGGCTACATATTTCCTGGCTGCTGCATGTCTCGCGTGTGCTGACAATACTGAAAAGTGGCTTTGTCCCTTTTTATCCTATGATTGACTGACCAGGGCATCAAGTTGGGATGAGTATATTTCGGGAATCAACCGCCTTGGCTGTAAGAGCACTGGGCCGCCTCTTCAGTGCGTTTGATCTTTCACCGTATTTGCGAAGCCATTGATCTAATTTTACATTTAGGGTTCCGCCGGTATTACCTCGTCAGTTCCTTCATAACAGCATGTAATTTTCTTCATGTGACCTTCCAGCCGGATATCCTGCCTGGGCCTTGGCGATGGCTTCTGCGACTCCTTTGGTACGTGGTTCAGATCACGATATGCCGTCAACAGTGTAGATAAATTACTGAATGTTGCAGCCTAGTACTTTTGACCTGGCAGCTGCCCAAGCATTCGCTGTGACAACAGCTTCCGCTCCCTCCAGCCCGCCAGGCGGTGCAAGCCACACTGCCCCCTCCGACCCCCAGGGAACCAATTCCCCAAGTCCAAATTCACCCCCGTCAGCGACAGGTGTGAAGGACACCAGTTCAACGTCTTCTGGCTCGTCCCAAGGTCTCCCATCTACACAGCGGTGAGGAAGGATTCCCGTTACTCGGCGAACTTTGGTCTGATATTTGCTGTTCTCCAGAAATACAGTGATATCACCAAGTACAACTTCACCTTCGTCAACAACAGGTGTGAACACCGCAACACCTTTTGGTTCGACCCATGTTCTTCCATCTACACACCGGTGAGGAGGGATTCCCGCTACTTAACGAACCTTGGTCTAATATTGCGACCCTGAAGAAATACGGTGCAGACAGCAGCCATCATTGGAATTGTTGTCGCGGTGTGCGCCATTATCGTGATTGGCATATTTCTTTTGCGACGATACAAACGCCAAAATGTACACATGGATCTCAGTGCCACTTCGTTGCCCACCATAGCTCCCCAATTTCTCGCGCCCATTTCAACTGCAGACAATTCCGATTCACGAAGCGACAGCACAGTACGCCGGGGGTACGCACAGAGCGAGCTTAGTGCCGCCCAGGAGAAAACGGTCAATATGCAGGAATCTGAGCGACGCGCACAGGTCACATCACAGGGTGCAACCACGGGGAGGATTCCGAGTGTCGAGGGACGTCGATCTCCACACGCGGATGTTCTTTCGCAGCTAAGGGAATTGACCGCCCGCATGTACGAGATGGAAGCACAGATTCACTCACCATCGGCGCAACAACTGTCAGATGGGGCCCCTCCCGGATATTCCAGATAAGGAGCTTGAGGCAGCTTTTCTGTAAGGGTACGCTCTCGCATATATTATCTTTTGAACCACTTTCCTTTTATGGGTACTCCATTGTCCGTCCGTTCATTATCTTTCCTTTCCTTTCTCTTCTACCTCGTCTTTTCAATCCCTTGTCCCAAACCGTCTTTTCCTTTTCACATCAGACCTGCTCCGCATGGTGTCCACGATCCCTTGAAACCCCAATCTGTTTTCCTTTATTTACATAGTTTCTGATCCGTAGTACAAAAGCCTGGGTGTACGTAGTTAGGGCCTACACACCTTATCCGAGAATCCAGCTCTGGATTCCGATCCTTCTTTAAGAGCCATTTTGGCTAAAATGGGTTAGGGTTATTAGGGACAATTCCTGGATTTCAAGGGGCATCCATAAATCTACTGTACCATTTCGTTCAATTCTCCTGTCACGCGTCACAGGGCCTCAAATTTACGAATATTTTCGGGCCTGTCACGGGTCACCGAAGGGATTTTCGAATGTGCAAAAGAAGTCACAAAAACGGCGAAAATGCCCTCAAAAATCCAAATTTTGCGCTCGGCGCATGAATTTTTATTTTTGGCAGTGTTCCCTCGTTCTTAAAACCGAATTCGAGGCGGAAGATAAAAACAGGCCTAAAAGCAGATGGATTCGAGTGGGATTGGTATAAAACAGGTGTCTACTTTGCTGATTCCCATAAAAATGCTGTATCAGAGTGGAAACCATCCCAAAAATTGCACACAGAGTTTGTGTTGCAGGCAGGGCATTTGCCACGATTTACGAACTTTTTTTGCTGTCACGGTCGGTTGGGCCCATTTACAAATACTCAAGTTCGAAAATGTCAGTCACGGGTCACAGCCGCGGAGAATTGATCGAAATGGTACAGTAACCATAAGCTAACCCTAAGCGAGGGTTCAGGCTGGGGCCGGGGCTATAGGGCTAGCTTTTGTGGACCATGTGCATAGGGTGACTTCAAGATGCAATAAGTCCTTCCACTACAATGTTGTGCTGGGGGGCCAGTGGGGTGACTGGAAGGCGTAGCCATATGGCTAGGGTTAGTAACCACGCAGTTTCGGCTCATAGCGTGCACAATTTCAATTTCCACGTAAATCTACGGTGTGCAAGGCGTGCTTTTCAAAATGAAGTCGGTATGCCCCCTGCATGCCTGTTGTCATGAAGCTTGCTTGTACTTCACAGCTCGCTGTCCTTGAATGACAAAAGACAGTGAAATAGGGTAGCAAGAAAGAGAGAATTGTTTTGCATGTTCACATAATTACCCGTCCGTGATACCCGTCCGTGAGTCTTGAGAATGTCGTGATGGCGTCATGATAGTGTTGTGATGGCACCATCCTACATTGCCTGGCGCTCCTCCGTGAAGTCACATATGCTTATTCTGGGTCATTACAGCACTCCAGAGCACATTGTACCAGTTTGAGTTGTGTCGCCTCCATTGAATGTAACATGTAATTTTGTTGTTGTAGATCGTCCACGATGTAAATTTATTCAGGCTTCAAAATGAGTTTTTATGGGGTCCAGAGGTACAAAATGAGTTACCCAGAAGAGGTGGACTTGAGCCCATCTCTGGTAGCAGAATGCCGCGGCAGTGTTTCTCAAGAGGTCACGTGTTCCAAAACGGTCGCGTCAAGATTGAAAAATCGGTCATTCCAAGGGCCGGATTTTGCCGGAAATGACCCAGGGTTCGGCGGAACGTTCGGTTTTAATCGGTCCTTCTGACCGATTTGGCATCACCCTTGGAATGGTGGGGTTGCCACAGCGGTTTGGTATAACGGGCAATGGAAATAGTGGTGGGCACATTGTGGCGCAAACCAGTGCCCAAGCTACCCAGGTTGGGCCCTGGACATTAGGGTGTTTCAAATAAGGATTTGTGACCCCAACTTCACTCGAGTTGGGGCTCAAGTTGGGGCATCTATTGTGAATCACCTAAAAGCATCGTTTTTGCCTCGGATGCCATGATTTGAGGCTTACATCCACCGTATCAAGGTGATTATCACTGACATCTGATGTACACTGATGTCACATTCACCTCCGCTGCCAGCCACTTAAAACATGCTCAGAGCGTCGGGTTAATTCGTGACTCGATTATGATCGAGTCGGAAGCTCTGGGTCCTTCTGGTTCAGCGTTGGTCACTCTGGGTCTAGGTCGACGCAACGTAGACACGTTTCAATCACATATACTCGCACCCCGGGATGACCGAAACGGTGCAACAGACAGACACCTCGCTCGCTCGCCCATCCATCCCCACACTTTTTTTCTTCCATCTCCACTTTCCCACAAATCGTCCTAGAGCATCACATCGCAGTGGCTTGGACAGCGACAGCATGGATCTTCCACGTTCTATCACCCATCACGACATACTTAACATGAAGTATCCCACTGAGCGCAGATCACAGAGGTAGGTAGGTAGGACTACACCGCCGGTATCACAGATATTTCATCGTTCAACGTTGAACGCCTAGACACCAGGAACGTGCGTGCCCACGTACCAAAGACACCATCACACGCCAAACTATGCCACCTATTCCAGGTTCTGAACATACTAAATAATCGGACGGTACGGCGCACCGTGAGCCCACGTAAACTTGCTCCGATAACGGTTAGCTCACAAGCTGGGGTTCGACTCCCCGCGTTCGAATACCCATGTGTCATTGTATTTTTTTTTTCACTTACATGGAAAATTTCACAATTTAATCAGGGCGATAATAAAGGAAATGATCGGACGTGGTGTACGGTGCACCGCGAGCTTATCTTCAAGGATAGAAGCCAAGTAGCTCGTAGGACGGGGTTCGACTCCCCGCGTCCGAATGGATCTCGCTCTGTTTGTTTTTATTTTTCACCCCGCCGAAAATTTGTACAGCTTATTCAAGGGAAGGATAAAGGAAGCATTCAGACGTGGTGTACGGCGCGCCGCGAGCTCATCTATGCAGGCCGTTGAAAAGTAGCTCGCAAGCCGGGGTTCGACTCCCCGCGTCCGAATATCTCCTGCCTTCACCACTTTTTTTATTACTACACCCGCTGAAATTTCAACAGTTTAACGAGGTTTTGAATACACTAAATACTCGCACGTAGTGTACGGAACACAGCAAGTACGTATGTTGATCACCTTTGACTGCTTAGCTCGCAGATCGGGGTTCAACTCCCCGCGTCCGAATGACGGTTCTAGTATCTGCCTTTTTTTCTTTCTTTTCACCTAGCTGAAAACTTCCATAGGTTAATCCGAACAAGAAGAGAGGAGGCAATCGGATGGGGTGTACGGCACACCGCGAGCCCATCTTCAGGTACTCAAAGAATACATAGCTCGCAGACCCCGCGTCCGAATAACCCTCTCTGCTACTGCGTTTTTTTTCACCACGCTAAAAATTCCCAGGTTAACCAAGGCGCATGAGGAGAGTACAAGAATCGGACATGATATACGGAACACCGCGTTTTTCATCTTCTAACTGGGGGAACGAGTAGCTCGTAAGCCGGGGTTCGACTCCCCGCATCCGAATGACTCTCTCCATCACTTTTTTATTTTTCACCCCGCTGAAAATTCCTACAAGTTTATTCAAGGGAAAGGTGAAGGAAGGAATCGGACGTGGTGTACGGAACACCGCGAGCCCGCTTGGCATAAAATGAAATCAGTAGCTGGCATGAAATGGGTAGCTCGCAGACTGGGGTTCGACTCCCCGCGTCCGAATACGTCTTATCCCTTATTGTTTTTTTCTCACCCCCCCTGCTGAGATTTATACAGTTTATTGAAGGGAAGGATAAAGCAACTACTGGAACGTGGTGTACGGAACACTGCGAGCCCACCTGACCACCAGCTTGATGATGACAGCTCGCCAGACGGGGTTCGACTCCCCGCGTCCGAATTTCGCCTATCCTGGCAACCTTTTTTCCATCTGTGCTGAAACTTGACACAGTTAATCCAGATCCTGAACACACCAACTATTCGGACGTAGTGTATGGAACACCGCAAGCTCATTTCCGCAGATCGCTGAAAAGTAGCTCGCAATCCGGGGTTCAACTCCCCGCGTCCGAATGTGGACCGCTGATTTGCCTTTTTATTATTATTACCATTGTCGGAAAATCCCAATTTGCCTTATAGGGCCTGACGGACGTATCAGGACCTATCAGGCTGTACTAGGCTGTATATGGCCTGCTCAGGCCGTCCTCAGAATGCTCCTGTTTACACAAATAAATATTATATTAACTGTTGCAGCGTAAAAACATGTCCGCGTCCATAGTATCTACCACAACATGAGCGAGACAGAGAAAAAAGAGTGGAAGAGACGTCTCACCACTGGACTGGCTCCGAAAGAGACGCTGAGAGCCCAATGTAACTGGAAACCAATGGCTGTACTAGGTTGCAGACAAGCTTCCTTCGTTGTGGGATGTTGGTGGACGAGAAAGTGCGGCGTCGAGCGCAAATAATGAGTGAATGGCGGCAATGGCGACGGCTCCATGCCACGTTCGGCGGGTGCGGTGAGTACTTGATGTTTAACAGTGGTGGGGGGGGGGGGGGAGGAGAGGAAGGCTGACCAGCGGTGTGTGGTTGGGTGCGGAGCTCGAATATGCCGAAGACCTGCCGCGATCAAATCACCCTATTTGGGCTGATCTGCGGCGGAATTTCAACCGTGATGCATAACTGTTGCTTTGAAATGCAAACAGAATTTCATTGTTAATGTGCGACGGTAGGAGCTACATGTAATATCTGGATACCAGAGGTGATATTCGGTCATCAGGGGGTATCAGATGACATAAGGCATCTGAGGATGGGTATGTAGTGAACCACATTTTGTACATGTTTAACTTTGCTGTAGCCTAGTGGTTATGTTGATGCCCCAGCTTTTTAAATCTCAACCTTAGGTCACCCGTTCTAATCCCGGTGAGTTCACAATTCTAATTCAATTGACTAACTTCATTAGATTCCAGGGAAGTGGAAGGACCGAATGTTAGTGACTGCTAGAAATCCTAGTAGTCACTACTGGTTTTTCTATTTTCTGGGCTAGTCCTTATAATGTGCGATATGGAGTGGTCAGACCAATCAGGCCCTGTCAGGGTTATCAGGCTGATAGACAGTTATTGGTCACTTTCGAACCTTATGTCCACCCCAGTGGCCTGACGGGCTGACCAGGCAATATTTGGCCATATATTGCCTGGTCACCTAATTTTGGATTTTCCGACAATTGGTGCGCCTGCTGAAATCATACAGTTTAACGAGGTTTTGAATGAAGCAAGAAATCGGACGTGGTGTACGGCGCACCGCGAGCACACCTAATTGTTCCATGCTATACAAAAGTAGCTCGCGAGCCGGGGTTCGACTCCCTGCGTCCGAATGATTGGAGAGCGCTTGTCTTTCCTTTTTTTTTTCTTTCTAAGCTGACCTTTTGTACAGGCTAATAAAAAGGAATAGATGACGAAAGAAATCATCCGAATAGCGTTTGCCTGCATGATTTTTTTCACTACACCTACCCTACTGAAAGGTCTACAGGTTATGCAAGGAAAGGATAAAGGAAGGAATCGGACGTGGTGTACGGCGCACCGCGAGCCCACGTAATCATCCCAGTTGATCAGGAAGCTCGCAGGACGGGGTTCGACTCCCCGTGTTCGAATATCTCTTATCCAGTGTTCATTTTTTTTCTGACCTCTGCTGAAAATTATCCAGGCTATTCAAGGCATGAGGAAAGCAAGAAATCGGATGTGATGTACGGCGTACCGCGAGCATTTCTACGGACTAATTGAACCAAAGAAGTAGCTGTCCGAATAGCTCTTTCTTCAATTGTTTTTTTATTACCACACCCGCTGAAAATTATACTGTTTAACAGGGTTTTGAATGAAACATGGAATCGGACGTGGTGTACGGTACACAGCGAGTCCACCTGACCGCCAAAATGATCACAGCTCGCAACACGGGGTTTGACTCCCCGCGTCCAACCTCTGCTGGCTCGAGTTTTTTCCTTAATGCTGAAAATGTCTACAGTTCAACCAGGTCTGAACAATTCAAATACTCGGATGTGGTGTACGGCGCACCGCGAGCCCGCCTCGCCGCACAGTTGATTCCATCAAAATCTCCGACATAGCACGGCTTAATTTGGTCTGGCTCAGTGGCAATACCTGTTGTCCTTATCGTCCTGTATGAGCTTAATGAAATCAGAATCGCACCCAAAAGTTCTTGGCGCCGTCCCAAAAGGGAAATGAAAGCCGATCCCACCAAAAGTTGTTGACGCCCAGGACCCGCAAACGACGCCGAGAGGCCTGGCGCCCTAGAACGCCGGCGCGGAAAATTCCTGGGACTTGAACCTTCGCAATAGCTCAGGGGCGTGGGTTTGAATCCCACGTTTTCTCTTTTCCCACATCGAAGGCTTATGCCCCCATTTCAGAAAGAACGCGCGAACGAGTCTTTAGCGTGCCCACCTAAGATGCCCCGGTTCGGGGGACCCCCCGAGCTTGCGAGGAAGGGGAGGGGCATAGAATTTTCAACGTGGGAAGACAAAAAAATTACAGGAAATCGGGAATTCGGACGCGGGGAGTCGAACCCCGGCTCGCGAGCTACTTTTCGAACGGTTAGGCGGGCTCGTTGTGTCCCGTAAACCACGTCCGATTAGTCCCTTTATCAGTTCCCTTGTTGAACTGTAGAATTTTCAACGTGGGAACAAAAAAAGTTGTCTACCCAACTTGGAATTCGGACGCGGGGAGTCGAACCCCGTCCTGCGAGTTTCGCCTGTGGCAAGGATATCGTAGGTGGGCTCGCGCTGCACCGTACACCAGGTCCGATTCCCTCAATTATTGTTCCCCTTGTTAAACTGTAGAAATTTTCAGCGTAGTGAAAATAAAAAAGGAAGGCAGCCGTATTTTGACAAAATAAAAAATCACGAGTGTCCATTTGGACGCATGGAGGCAGGCTCGCGGTGATCCAAGCACCAAGTTAAAAACCTGCGTAAACTGTCGAATTGTTATGACTCGCAGCAAAAAGAAAAAGAAATCGCAATGTAAAGCAGTCTTCGGACGCGGGGAGTCGAACCCGGTCTGCGAGTTGATCAATGAAGAGTGGGAGGTACGGCTCGCAGCACTGGGTTCGACTCTCTGCGCAATCTCCGCGTACGAATTCTGTCTTTTTACATTGACTTGTCATCCCTTTTTTCTTCCTACGCTAAAAATCCTCCAGTTTAATAAGGGCATGGATAAGGAGGGAATTGGACGTGGTGTACGGCGAACTGCGAGCTCATCTGGGGACGGATGAAAAGAGTAGCTTGCAAGCTCCCCGTGTCCGAATTCCCCAACATCATATCATCCTGTGATTTTTTTTTCTTCCTACGCTAAAAATTCTCAGGTTATTTAAGGGAAGGATAAAGGAAGGAATCGGACGTGGTGTACGGCGCACAGCGAGCCCACCTGCCAGGTTTTCCCCTTCGGCGTTAGCTCGCAAGACGGGGTTCGACTCCCCGCGTCCGAATCGCATGGCTTCTTCTGCTTTTTGGGTCTTTCTACGTTGAAATTTCTACGTGTAACCAGACTATAAAGAATGCGTTTCATTGGACGTGGTGTACGGCACACAGCGAGCCCACCTTGCTCCCTGTCGAAAGAAGTCAGTAACTCTCAAGCCGGGGTTCGACTCCCTGCATCCGAATTTGCATGTATCCTGCAAGTTTTTCCCCCATGCTGAAAGTTCTAAGGTTATCCAAGGGAAAGATAAATGAAAGGAATCAGACGTGGTGTACGGAACACCGCGAGCACAGCCAATAGCCGAATGCGGCCACTGAGGGGAAGCTCGCGGTCCGGGGTTCGACTCCCCGCTTTCGAATATACTAGTAGGGTCCTGGTCCCCTTTTCTTTCACTGCGTTGTCACTACGCTGAAATTTTCTACGGTGTAACAAGGCTATAATGAGTGTATTTCATCGGACGTGGTGTATGGCGCACTGCGAACTCGCCTTTGGAAGGGCAAAAAGAGTAGTTGAATGCCACATATCCCAGCATTTTTATATTTTTCACCCCGTTGAAAATTTCTATAGTTTAATCAAGGTATGGATGAGGAGGGAATTGGACATGGTGTCATAATGTACGGCGCATCGCGAGCTCATCCTCAAGAGGGTAGAAGACAGTAGCTCGCAGGACGGGGTTTGACTCCCCGCGTCCGAATTACAATCATCTTGTCCTCCCCCTTTTTCACCCTTTTTCTTTTATCACAGTTAATTCAAGGCATAGATAAAGCAAATACTCGGACGGGATGCACGCCACACCTCGATCAGCATTCTTTTTTCTTCGTAGGGTGACACCCTCCAGTTTATTCGAGGGGGAAGGGAAAAATGAATCGGACGTGGTGTACGGCGCACAGCGAGCCCACCTAAATTTGATTCCCCATTTTAACTTGCAATCCGAGGTTCAACTCCCCGCGTCCGAATGTTCGTTGAACATGGAACATGTTTCATCAATGGTGATCTTCAACACCTCGAAATGAACCGTTTCCGCCTCAACGCATGGGGCCAGGTTGTCATGCGTGCTTCTTCTCTTCGGTATCTCACATCATCTAACCTTGTTCCAGGTCTCGGGCTACTGTAAAGCGGGAAATCCTCCACCCAAGGAGCTTGTGGCTTCGTGGACTGGAGGTCTCTTAGCTTCGACATCGAAGCCCCATGGACGTGGGGGTCCTTACCCTGCTCAGCCTCCGCCCAGGACGTCAACATCGGCCACTGAAACTACCAACCTGCTTCTTGCTATGATGGCACAGAACATGGCTACTAGTAATTTCAACTCCAGCACCTTTTGCCCCTCCTTCGATACAGAGCCCGCTTCCGCCCCCCTCTCCCCATTTTAGGATATGGGGGATTTGGAGGCTCGGCCTCGCTGTGCCCGAACCAGGTTGAACCGGAACCACGCAAACGACTTGGCGCTCCGCAGCTCCAGGTACGATCACATGAGCGGGCGAGGCGAATGCACTGGCGGATTAGCTCGCGAGAACCTTTGGGCCTATTTATGACAATGAGGTACGGCGATCCAGTTTGCCCTTATAATTTCCTCTTTCGCATAATTTCCCTTTCTAACCATGAGGTTGACATCCTTCCTCGCAGCCTTAGCATCCGCGGCAGCGCTGCATGCAAAGGCTACCTCCGAGTTCGAATGGACAAAGGTTGGTCCCGACACGCGTCTTCAATTCCGACATTTTCGCTCATTTTCTTTTGGGGACTAGCTCACACCAAGTGAACGTTTGGAGTGGAAACCCTGCTACTCAGGATTTCAGTGTTCTCGTTTGCAAGTGCGCCGCGCGTCCCAATTACACTGAATAGTTATTTCTAACACTTCAGATGATAGGTCCCTTTGGACTACTCCGCGCCACACAAGGGTGTCGCAACAATCGCAGTGGCGAAATACCCCTCCACGTCGCCAAAGTCGCAGTATCGTGGCCCCGTTCTCTTTAACCCCGGTGGCCCAGGGGCGAGTGGAGTCGAACTCATCGTCGAAACTGGCGCGGCGTTTGCGACTGTATTAGGTGCGCAGTTCGATATCGTCGGATTTGATCCTCGCGATACGTCAAACAACGAATCTCACTATATAATAATTGCCATATAATGTTTAAGTGCAGGTGTCAGCTATTAGGGGTGCTCAATTCCTATCTCGTGGGCCCGTCCCGTGGCATATTTGGTCGAAACAAATAAAGATTCAAACTCCGCCAGGAAACAAACCGTTTTGCACATCCTCTTGCTTCATTTCCTGGCCCAACTTTGACTTTAAACTCACCCCAATCTTTAGTCACTCATCTGGATCAATTTTACAAGGCCTGACAAATTTGAGGGGCCCGCAACTTCGGGGTTTTGCCACATTCATACAAGTATATTTATATCTGGCAGTGAACATTGTATTGAAGGAAGATAAACACTTGGGGTACCATTCTTTACCTCATTGAATATATTGTGGGGCTCATTTGTCTCTGAAATGTGGGCAGGAACAGTGGAGTTGAGACCAAGACGAAGCGGAGTTTGAATCTTTATTTGTTTCGACCAAATATGCCACGGGACGGGCCCACGAGATAGGAATTGAGCACCCCTATTCGACACCAATTATATCGCTTTTCAAGACCGATGCGGAGAGAAGCTTGTGGAATGCTGTAGCTCCCCAGCAGCCTTCTCTCAACTCCTCTGACGTAGCTTTCCAAATGCAATGGGCAAGAAGCCACCTTCTCGGCTCACTGGCAAAGAAACGCGACTCTGCCGAGAACCTTCTCCTGCATGTGACGACTGACAACGTCGCGCGAGACATGTTGCGCATCACTGAAGGTTTTGGTTTTCCTAAATTGCAGTATTATGGTATTCGTACGTTCTCGACTTCGGGAGGGAGAATGACCCAGCCTGATCGTTGAGCAGGTATGGTTCCGTGATAGGATCGACATTTGTAACTATGTTTCCTGTAAGCATGACCCAGCCTGATCGTTGAGCAGGTATGGTTCCGTGATAGGATCGACATTTGTAACTATGTTTCCTGTAAGCACAATCCCCATCTAATAGCCTACTTTTCAACTGCGTTTTTAGGACAAAATTGGCCGTCTCGTACTCGATGGTAAGTCTAACGTCCACTATTATTGGGTTTCCGCAAGCTCACAGTATGCGAAGGGGTTATGAACGGACAGGGGGAAAGTGACGCAGCACGACGCATGTGACGTTGCATTGACGCATGAGTGACGCTGTGACGTTTGTTAACTGACGCAGACTGACGCATACGTGTCACACCGGCGCTGTGTCACATATTTATCGACGCACACAATGTATTCCATTGACGCAGATCATCGCCGCCACCCCCAGCCACAAAATATACAACCACGGATTGCTTTTTTCGGCACCGGCGCGCTCCTAAAGTTGGCGGGGACACTGTCCATTTCATTTCTCTCCGCTCAGGCTAGTTCAACTTCCGACTCGGAGTGACTGACTCTGTGGAACGTACTGATTGTCTTTCAAATTCTTATTTGTGTTGCTTTTCTTACACTTCACATAACCTGTAGTGAGACTGAAAAATGAGATTGGAGAGTGTCTGATTACTGCATTCATCTTCATCGCTGCCCACGGTAGGATTTATTCAAGTCATCTGAACCATCGTAGTGCACGGATTGGTGCCACTACATTTAATCTGGTCCACCGAGACTAATCAAGCCCTTGGACCGCCAGGAGTGAAAATTATGGGGAATGTACAGTGCACTGTTGGACTAGCAGGGATTGATTTTTTGTCCTTCAACTCGTATCAGTACTTGAATGTTTGGGTGAGTTCAACAGCTTACTGAAATTTGTTTTTGACCGGGATGTATCGAATTATGGTACGGGGTACTCACTATGTCATTTATTTCACAGTGCAGTCAACTCTGAAGTCCCTGTGGGGATGAAGAAAATTGTAAACCATTGAACATTGTGTGAATAACTCGGATAAAGTTGCATAGGAAGGCCTGTCTTGCTCGCCAGGCATTACAGGGGATATATTGGAGTGGTTTAATACATTAATCTCAAAAGCCACCTTCAGATGCGTCAGTCAACATCGCTGGTGAGACTGACGTATGGTGGCTGTGCCTTGACGCAGAGTGGCGTACATTGTCGCGAGTCCTCGCCCATGTATCCAGCAGACATTTTTGACTGGCCAGAATTCACGAGACATGTATCAGAATGGATTGGTCTCATATACGAGTTGGTTTTGAGGGATGCTTGTCCTGCAAAGGGAGCCGGACCCGGTGACTATTTCGTGAATAACCCGAGAAAGGTTGAAGATGTCGCACTTTTGTGCATGCCAGGTTATACAGGGGATATAATGAAGTGATCTTGACCAATAAACTCGAAGGCCATATGTGGATGCGTCAGTGCCAATGTCAACCGGATTGACGCATGGTGGCTGTGCACAGACGCAGAGCGGTACAACCATTGACGCTGGCCGGCGCACGCGTCGGTGAAGCACTGCTGCTGCCAGCAGTAGACTTGTAATGAAGAGAGCTTACCAGAGTCATCTTGCAAAAATAAAATATACATCCTTGGACCTCATTCTCAGGTCTTGGTTGGATTGCAAATAACTCTGTCAAGCTTACAGAGAGTATTACTAGGGTTCTATGAGATTCCTTAAAGAAATGAATCTCAAAGTTCATCTGTGGATGCGTCGGTCAGACGTCAAGGTACAACTGAGGTCGGTGGCTGTGCATTGACGCAGAGCGGCTCACAGACTGACGCAGATCGGCGCAAACAATTGTGAAGTGTGCATACACGGTCAGCAGACTTGCCAAGCTGACTGGTGCTCATGATGAGTTTATTTGAGTGGCTTGAGACCTATAAATCTCGAAACGAACCATTGGAGAAAAATCCAACCAGCCTCTATAATATAATACAACATTAACGTGCGAATGATAGCGGCGCTATTTGTTTCTACTTTGAATCGGATGTCTTGATTGAATGCAAGTGCTGCAGCACAATTTAAAACAACACAGGGTTGATTAAAATGTTGAGGTCATCATAGAAAGCTTGTGGGCATTGTTGGGGCATTGGCAACAGAGACTGAGAGTGAGATATGGGGGCCAGAGTGATGAGACGTCGAAACAATTTTGTCTAAGTATAAGACGAGAAGCCCTGACATATTTTGGTGGTGCTGCAGAGCCTAGACAGAGCGACGTTAAGCGACGCAATCATGGAATCTATTTATCAATTTGGTTAATTTTGCGGTATATATTGGTGTCGTTCGTTGCCTCAGTCTCAAAATCCACCTTTTGATGTGTCAATACAATTGAGGCAGGGTGACTGTTTATCGGCGTACTCGCTGACGCAGATTGGTGATTACACAGTTCCGAGGTATTGCAGGGGCAGCCAGCAGCCCTGTTGCGTTAGCTGAGACTCACCAAGGAGGTATTGTAGCGGTTTGGGACCTTGAAATGTCGAAAAGAAACCATTTGAGGTTAATCCAACCACCAATCCAACTTCAGTGGACAGGGTAAACTGTTTCAACATAATTCCAATGGATAACATCCCTGGAGCCAGGTAATAGCACAACATCGAACAAAATTTGTCTACAGAGGGGCGGAGCACTAGCGTGTTCGACTACAGTGAGTTTTGTGAACATTTCAAAACTGAAGACAGCGAGAGCGTGATGAGGGGTTGCCAGAGAGGGAGATTTACCGAAGAAGAGACGAGGAACGCTTGAACAGTGTGCAGTTGTATCGCCGAGGTTAGGCAGAGTGGCATCGAGGGACGCAGCATCGGCGCAGAGCGCATTGGTGGCGTAGACGAAGTACGAATGCAAGTCACACTGACGCTGTGTCACGGCGCAATACCAGCGCAGTACTGGCTCTGACTGACGCGAACCAAAAGTAAGACTGACGCTGTAAGAGGCGCAATTGACGCTGAACTTTGACGCATGCGTCAGTTCTAACGCGTGTGACGCAGTCACATTGACGCATGACTGACGCAGATTGACGCTGCACGTAATCTAGTCAACGACTTTTAACGACCTCAACGATGACTCTCTGCCCGTGTCGTGGTTTAAAACACTGTACAAATGGCCCTACTGGATGCCTAAGAGATATCAGCGGTCAACTATCGCAGCAAAGGTGAGTTCAACCAGTGACGCGAAATTCAACTGACGCAGACTGACGCTGCATGCGTCAAACGTCAGTGCTGCGTCAAAATCCCTTTGCCGGTTATGAACCCCACGTCGTGGTATGCCGGTAAGCATTTTCAGCTTCAGTTGCTTCCATGATATCGACAGTATGCATATAGCCAATCTGACGAACACAATGGTGGACGCCAACAAGACGCTACAGACCTTCTTCGATGGGTGCGCCGCCGCCGGTCCTAATGCCTGTGCTTTCTACGCACCCGAGTAGTTCATGAATGGCTGTCCTGAAAATGAGTGGCTGAGTTGCCCACAGCGACTGCGAATACCTGAGTTCCAAGTGCACCAAGCCCGGTAGCAGGGCGAGGAGTCGAGAAGCCGCGGTGAAATCGATGTTCTAGGCGGACGCGTGCCGACGCAAAAGGAAAATAAAATATTTGGCGTAGGACGCGAAGTGCGGGGATCGGTCAAAAAGTGCCTTGAGCTTGTCTGAACGCCCTCTGTCGCAACCGCAACGAATTGAAGCAAAAAAATGCTGCTGACTGCGTCGCGAAAATGCAGGAGCGGTTAAATCAGAAGCCCTAAGCGTGGCTGCTTCGAGGGGTTCAAAGTAACCAACACGCAAATCTGCTCCAGTAGATCCGAATACGTCGATGATCTGGTCGATAATCTCCTGCGGGACTCGCATTGCCGAATTACGCCTGACTTCACGGTCAGAAATGGGATGGGAAGGCCAGGGAACGACCTGCTCTGTGTTGCGAGTTGGTGGCCGTGACGAGGAACGCGACGTTGGTCAAGAGACATTCCATTTCTTTGATGGTGCATCTACTGATCTGCCCTCGCTTCGGAGTGTGTGCAGGAATGGAATTTGTGGTGGAAATTCAAACATTTACGTCGTAACGAACTCTCTGGGACTGCGTTCACGCTCGCATCTACTTACTCGGTCTAGACCATAGTGTCATATGCGTCCCGAACTGCAACCCATTCTTGGGAAGGAATTGTGCGTGTGGCGCACAAATTCCGCTTCAACTGTACGAAGGACCTTTTTGTGATCATCTTACACTGATTGTACCCACCCAGCCGGCTTGAAACGAAGTACGTATGGGCGGCATGAACATGGCAATTTCTGAAATCCGGTGAGCAGAGATCCCTTGATTTGCAATTCGGGGCATTGAAAAGAGCGTATGGAACGGCGCTAGAACTCTCTCTGTCGCCGGAATATACGGAGGAATATGACAAAGTCTTTCTGTGACCGGGCACTACGCCTATATAAAGGCGGTACTTTTCACCAGGTGAAAGCAAGTGTTCTATCGCCTTCCAATCCTAAGCATGAAATTCTCCACCGCATTCTTCGCACTCATCCCCCTCGTCGCCGCCGTCTCGTCCAGCAAGAATGTGGTCAGGATCGATCTGGCATGTCATCTCCTCGGCTGCACGCTAATTAATTGCCACCAACACAGGTAGCGCCTGCCCCCGATGTAGGGAATGTGTACGCGTGAATCTTTGTTTAAAAGAAAATCTTGTTGACCTCGCTGCAGCACCTTGTGCTCCGAGCCCAACTTCGGGGGCACCTGTATCGTCGTGCACCCCGGAATCGGGCAGTGTACCAGTGTTCCCGGGTTTATCACGAAAAGCTTTGGACCTGATGCGGGTCTAACTTGCTTCGTCTTCAAGTAAGTCGTCCATGAACAAGCTGCGTTCTCTTTTCCCAGTCAATAATATAATCTATCGTGTTCCAGTCAAGGCAGCTGTACCGGGGTCGAGGTTGGCCCTATTACTAACGGCCACCCGATTCCTGTAGGATTCGAGATCGTCTCGTTCAAGTATGTCATATTTTACTGGACACTATGTTTTAAGCGGACATTGATTTGGTTTGAAGATGCACCTAATCAATGTATGTGGAGGGACTGTGATGTATTTCGAAACTCTGGCGTTCTGTGTGTTTTGTTACTAGGATGAGAATTGAACCGTAAATTTGTTGAAATTGATCCGAGGATATGGCAAAGAATTGACTTAATTCAGAAGTTCGGTAAGCTAAGCCAACGAGCAATATATATATATAGTCTACGTAAAATGCGAGAATGGCGCTCAGTGCCCCGCACCTGAAGTTTCACATCTCTGCAAGGCCCGCTTAAATCTGAAATTGCAAAGATTCTGGGAACCAGCCATTAATAGCAAATTGAACCTTGAGCGACAAGAGCTGAAATTTCCTCTGGTTTGAAAGATTTCGGTGGAGCTTTCAAACTAATCAAGTCTTTTACACCACTTCTCACATCATGCATTTATTCGTCTTTGAAGGTGCATTTACTGATCCACCTCGCGTTAGAGGGTCAGTGTAAGAATGGAATTGGGGTGTGAGTTCAAGGTTTCTTCGGTTGCGTAATGAATGGTAGTTCATTTTTGTCGTAGCCGACCCGCTTGGGCTGCGTTCAAGCTCGCATCTACTTGCTCAGCCTAGACTGGGCGTCCCGAACTGTCGCTTGACAAGGAAAATGGATTTGCGGCGCACAAATTCCGCCTCAACTGTACGAAAGACATTTGCTATCATCTTACACCGATTCTATCCAGGTTCCCGCGCCACCTCAGACAGATTAATCTGCTCAAACTGAATTGTCGTACTGACGGCATGAACATGGACAATTGAGTGAGCGGAGATTCGTTTATTTATTGAACAGTTGGTATGGCATGGCGCTAGAATATGTCTGTCACCGACACGTCTTGATACCACCACTGTCCACTTGTGTTTAAAAGAAGAGGAACTACACACTGCACTTGCGGAAGACAGTCATGTGTACTCCCTCCTGGATTCGAGTCATCCCTCAACCGAAGAAGAACCTGCAAGAAATTTAATTCCAGAAAAATGCAAGAGGACACGTCTATGAACTTGAACTTGAAGGACAAGATGGCGTCGTTGAAGCCGATGTCCCCGCGGTTGAAAATGCCAGGATTGCGGATGGGGCCGGCCTGGAATCCGGTGCAGCCGCTATCACTGGGGGAACACGTTAGACGCAAACGAAGCGAACTCGGATGTTGAGAGACTGCTTGTCTCGTATGGGGCGTACTTACGCATTCCATTGGCTGTTCGGGATTCATCTGTGGCGATGGAGTGATAATGGTATTGGGTTAGAATGTAAAAGAAGCTGGATTACCAGGGCAATGGCATTCTTGTGTCACCGTCCAAGACAGGGTGCAGCAGTAGCACCCCGCAACGTGATCGAGCTAGAGTTTTTTGCGAGGCCCGACCAGAACGAGTTATGAGTTGAGTCATTGGGCTGTGTTGAAAAGACATTCCGGAATTCTGCCGGAACAGCCGCGAGTGCTTGTCTCGTATGGGGGCGTGCTTACACATTCCCTTGGGTGTTCGGGCCTGTGGCGACGGAGTGAGAATGGTATTGGCAAAGAAGCTGGATTACCAAGGCAGTGACATTCTTGTGTCACCGTCCACGACAGAGTGATGCAGTGGCGCCCGCAACGTCATCGGGCTCGACTTTTTTGCGAGGCCCGACCAGAACGAGTGATCATAGCTGAGTCATTGGGCTGTACTGAAAAGACTCCCGGAATTCCGCCGGAACAGCCGCTCAAAATAATCGAACAGCAAGCGAAATCCCCTTTAGTTCTAGGCAAGCCATAATCGGCACACCTGCACGGTGATCTTGAATGCATAGTACGACGAGCAACTGCGAGGACGATCGTGAAGTGCTGGCAGCTCGCCTCGCGGCTTCTTAGTCCATTTGCAGTGTGAACGGAAAGAAGCGGAGAAGGCCCAGATCTTGTGGCCACAAGTGAAGTCTGGGGTCGCCATGAACTTCCTACACAAGTCACATAACTATCCGAGTCATAGCAAGGTCTTAGCGAGCTCTACACCTTTGATCACCCCGACAAACTCACGGCGCGGTACGGAGACCAGAGTAAGTACACCATCAACGCAGTCAGAAAGAGAAATCGAAAGGTACTTGCCAACGACGGCGTGATGCGAAGATGAGAGTCAAACAGCAATAAATCGGATCACCTGTTGATTTTCGAGAGCCGGAATTATCCGATCCCAAAGTGGGGAGGACTTCGGACATTCAACGCGCTCTTTCTTGCACTTATCTTTCTTCACTAGTTTCACTAACAACTGCAGACGCAAATAAGCTGCTGGCCCCAGCAATATTATGAAATAGAAGGTTTGCAGCCCCATCAACGGCCGTTCGAACTTCGACGGACCCAATCAACAACTGGGGATATCGGCTCACTGCCGCTTTGGACGGATGAAGCCATTATTCTGACATCCAGGGGAATTTATCCTCAATTCGCACATGCACATGACGATAGAATAATTCCGATGGGGAATTTTCCTTTGGGGAAAATCCGACCGGCACTCAGCGTAAATTTACGTTGAGCTGGGTATATCTGGGTTGTGTTTCAGAAAATCTAGCTGGTATCGTTTCAAACAGGGTCGCATTTCTTGGGAACCCCGTACGACACTGAAACGGCGGAGCAAATGTGAATGCCAGGATCTATACACACATGAATATTGGGCTAGGTTGATCCACTCAGGGTCGATGTCCAAATGTTCGGATGTGGTTCAGATCCACCACACTGAGTACTAGTGATAATCTTCAACGCGCTGTCTTTGCAGCTTGAGTGATCACCCGGTTTGGTTCCCGGAGGCATTCCCGATGTTCGCATTTTTGGCTAGCCCATGTGAACCTTGGGTCAGATTATACAGGCGCAAAGATTCGAGTCACAGTCAGCCTACATACAAATACCCACCGTCGTGGTATTCATTCCTAGCCTTTATTATTTACTTGAACCGCTTTGGAACTTTAAAACAAATCCGATGAGGCTGGAAGTTATCGTAGGCCAGGCAAGGTTAGAAAGCTGTAATTCATAGGGTGTGCTGACTAGTTTGCGATCCTTCACGTGGTCCCGTTTGGTCCCCTGAATGAGGCGTTAGACAACGGGCTACTCGGTGACTTTGAACGGTAGGTCAGCGTCGACGTGAAGGGAGCGAACGGCTGACAGGTAGCCCTTGATGGTCTTGGGCTGAGCAAGACTGGTGGGCAAGTTGTGTAGGGGAAAGACTTCTGATTCAGGCTAATTGTCTTTATGGTCGCATATTCCATGAGTCAGAAGAGGCCTCGTCCAGTACAAAACAATTTTCAACAAATCAAACAAGATTCCATTTCATCACACATACAACGATGATACCCGGAGAAGCGGCGAAACCAGATTTCAAAGAAGAACCATGAGCTTTTTCCCGAACCAAAACCCTCTTCACCCGAAGAAGCACCTGTACGAGGGAACTTAATCTGGGCACATGTGTGAGTAAATCTGTCACCAACTTCCAGGACGACATTTTGTCGTTGAAATTGACGTCTTGGAGGTTGCTGATCCCGGGGAAACGGATAGGACCAAGCTGGGCGCCAGTACAGCCGGCATCGCTAGAAAAGAACCTGAATGTCAACAAATATATTTTGCGTACTGGAGTTGGAAACATACACGAAGATAAAGCAGTCCTGGCCGCCGTCAGGCCCGAAGCTAGAGACCTTGTCGTTGAGACTTCCAGGGAGGTTTTCACACTGGGTGCTGCCGCCATTCAGAGTGAAGCAGTCGCCAGTGAATCCCGCGTCGGTGCAGACGCGGCTAATGTAATACATTGTGAAGGGGACGCTGTTGCAACTGGGAGATTACTCACACGTTGCCTTGGATCTATGCAGCGTTGAGCGTGAATATTGAACTTGAGGTAAGAGGCATACCTGAGAGACCGGCGGGAGGGCCGTCGCCGCCACGAAAGGGATGAGTGCAAAGAAAGCGGTGGAGAACTTCATGTTTGGTTGAGACTGGATAGAAGACGGTGAGCGACTTGAGTTTTCAGCCTCTACGCCTTCCCATTTATATTGTGGATAAAGCGCACAGACGTTATATCCCTATGCATGGCAGACTCCGTTTGTGATGTCCGGGCCTTCGAATATTGCGCTTCGCCGCCCAGGAACGGGTCTTATCCTGAGCGGCGATTTAGCTGTCAATGGAGATATGATTTGAGGCGTGGTGCGGAGACCAGAGTAAGCTCACCATCAACGTAGTCAAAAAGAAGAATCGAAAGGTAGACAAACTCGCGGAGACCAGAGCCATGAGATCTATCATATTTGATTGACCGAAATGCCGATGTTCGAAATGTGGTTCAGACTCACTTCGCTGAGTGTTCGCGACTCCGGATCTTCAACGCGCCTTTTGCTTGTCCTCATTGATCACTAACCGCCACAGACACAATACAACCGCAGCCCGAAGAAGGTTATGAAAAGGTTTGAATCCCCTCAAAGTCCGACATGGTCCAAGCACTGGGGACATCAGCTGACATCGTTTGCCACTTTGACCGGATGAAGCCTTCCTGGTAGGCAGCCACAGCTAGGAACGCGTAATGATGCGCTCGTAGTTTCATCGAGTTGTCTCAGAGTCAAGTCGCACATTACAATATTCCGATCGGGATATCGACAGGCACTGAGCCTGAGTGTATAAATTACGTTGAGGTGGGTTTCAGTTACAACTCTTTCAGAACGTCTTGAGACTGATCAGATTTTTAGAAGGCCGATTGTCTTGATAGTTGAAGATTTCAGAGGAAAATGGATATCTTATTCATTATCTAACTGGTTATCCGTTCCCGTAACGAAATCTCTCGAATTCGTTTGCATCTTTTTGTGCTTGTCCCCTTCAATATTAACACCATAACTCTTCCTCTTCTCCATCCCTTTCTACCTGCCATTTTTCAGTCCCCCGAGCGTGCAAAAGAACTACAGCCTTCCCCCATTTACAGCTGTTTTATTCCATATTCCATGCCACAAGACACACCTCCTGACACTGCGCTGCTGTGCCGCAGGCCAAAAGAATTCCCATATTTGCATGTCTTGCAGAAACAGGTCTGAATATGGTTCCGGTGGAGCCTGCGCAGAAACTGCGCCACAGAAGAAGCTCCTGCGGCCACGCAAGACCACGTACGCAACATGTATGCTCCTCTGACGTATAAAAGACCGGTACTTCACCACATTTAACTCATCGAAAATGTCTGAGCCCTGTTCCCTCTCCACAAAATCTTCAGCTTTCTCCGCATCTTTGATCGGCTTCCCTCAGATATATAGCTGCCAGTGTTGGCATTGACCGGGGTCAAAGGGGGGTCAAAGCAACTTGACCCCCGGGTCAGACCTCGATCGCAGTGTCAGTGACTGACTTAACAGTTTTCAACCTTTCTACTCTTCACCAAACTACTCAAATATATATGAATTCAAGAGGTTTGTGGGCTCTTACTGCCAGTTTACTATTTGCTTGACCTGGTCAATGCCAACACTGATAGCTGCGGTAACCAGAGCTGAACTACTCAAGAGATACAGACAGATTCTTGCTCAGTTCCTCAGTACTGTAACTCTCTGTCCGTCAAACCGTTGACACTGGGGGCAAAGAACGATGCACTTCAAAAGGAAGTGCGTGCACTGCATGTTGTCCGCAGTTGCTGGCAAACATACCACAAGCTACTTGTCATTGATGTGGCACATCAAAATCGGTCCAAGCGCAGTATAGCAGCCGCAAGGAGCACGATTAGCGGAGTTCTTTTACCGGTTTCAAGCCCTGCACAGTGCGCGCGTGATAAAAAATATATAGCCGAGGCGTGCGGGCTACACCGAGCAAGACACCACTATGGCCATGCCGCACAGGACTCTAGATCCGTCTCGCTCGGATCTTTGGTCGATGGTGGTGGGGAGAAAGGGGATCAGTGTACTGTGGACCTGTGTAGTAGGCCACCAGTATTGTGGCTGAATATATTTATTTTATTTCAGTACTTATATACATACAGCAGCACTAGCGGGGACCGTGGGGCACATATTGGAGCTACAGCTGACCTACACAGAAGAGAGGAAATCCAGGCAGAATTTGGAAGAAAGGTCCAAGATACGAGTCTGACCAAGCTGCTGGGATCTCATTTCTGCACCAAGATGCACCCATCAGACTGCATATCACCGGGCTCAAAACACCCCTGCTAGGAAATGGAGCAAGCACATTGAAACGTTTGGTTGTTGACGCGCAAAAGCCGGCTGGCGGTTCAATCCCTACTGCGGTCATTTTCTCTTCTCTTTTCTGCCAATTTTTTTTTTTTTTTTCAAAAATAAAAAGCACCGAGCTAAAGCCCAAGTATTATTTGGTAAGTACTAATACTAAGTAGTCACGTCCATTGAAAGAAATACATGTGGTAGACCAGGGCTCCTGCACCTGCGCGGTCTGCACCACCATACATTGACCATACAGCGCGCGCCTACTGAGGACACGATGAGGGGCTGCGCCTCACTCTCAAGACGACCCGACTTGCCGCCGCGCACCAGCCTCACGTATCCCGAGCCGAGGCTTCGCCCGCCCCTTTTTGGTCCGACGTGCATCCCGATGCGCGCGCGCATCGGGCAGACGGCGTGACATTTCCGTTCGCTGGCAGAATGGGATGGACGCGGGCAGCGCAAAAAAGAGACAGGGAAGCCGGTGGGCCCTCACTCAGACAAGGAGTATCATAGGTGCATCGTCACGCCCGTCCGCGAACGCAAGGAAAATAGAAAATGCAGGGCACCGGGCGACCACAGAATGACGCGCAGAATGGGACGGGCCCCCCCAAAAAGGGACAAGCGAAGAAGGGGACGGGTCCAGCGCGCATCTGCACCGCGCGTGCGCACCACCGGCGGTAAAGGGACATCTACGTCCGCGGCAAAAGCCATCGAGGAGTAGAATAGGGAATGAGACACGGTGGAGCGTGAGTGAGAATGGCGAGCGCGAGCGGACGGGGCGCGGAATAGGACGGGGCACGCGCCACCCCAAAAAGACGCCACGCCGCCGCCGTCCGTCGTGTACAGGCGCCAGGCCGCACGCTGCGAACACCGAGATGTCCGCTAGTCCGCGCGGCGGTGGGGTGCTGCGCTGTGGCCACTCCGAACACGCTCGGAGGCGGTAACGGGTGCGCGAGAACCCAACTGTGGCCTCCGAACGCCGCAGCTGACGAGAGGGTGCGCTGCCCCCGCCAATCACCAGAACACGGCTACTCGCTGGCAGAACCGGATTCAGAGACAACCGCACGAGAACTCGACTGTAAGCAAATGTGCAATGCCCTCTCCAGACGACAAGCCGCCCTTGAGACAAGCCGCCCTTGAGACAAGCCACCCTCGAGACGACTGCCAACCTGCACGACTATCGCACAGCGCGCCGCGCGCCAGACGCCACCCCGCCAGTATGACGATGGAAAAAAACGAGCGGGCACGCCACTCCGCGCCAAAAGCACGCCCGATTGGGCAGAAGTGGCAGGAAGGAATAGAGGTAAAACCCGACCCGAAGTGGGGGGGGGGGGAAGTATGAAGAAAAAAAGGAGACATTGAAAAGGATAATGGACGCACCCGTTGCCCAGGCGGAGTGATGATGCGGAGGCCTACGAGGACGATGGTGGTTAGTTGTGCTGATGGGAGGAGGGAGGGGGAAAGAAAAAGAGAGGCGAAGGCACAGAGGGACGGAAAAATGGGCAGAGCGAGGTTATAAAAAACTGCACGCACATTCTTATCGCTCTCACTACCCGCGACGTACCTGAACGCCCTCAAATTGAACTCGCCCTCCTTGCCTTCCTTACCCGCACCCCCGCCCTCCTTACCCCCGCCCTCCGCCTTCCCCTTCGCCCAAAACGCATACTTGCTCCTCTTTCCACCCGTGCTCTTCGTCGGACTGCTCCCCCCCCGCCTCGCTCTTGCTCGAACTGCACCCATACGTCGTGGCCCCAGACCCGCCGAACGCGGGGCACGTGGGCGACCCGCCGAACGTAGACCTTGTGGACGACGCCCCGCCATACTCCGATCTCGACGATGATGCGCTTCCACCAAAATCGGACGTAACGCTGGCCTTGGGCAGGAGGAGCGAGCGCGTGGATCCAGAAAACAGGCCGCGCGGGGGGAAGTAAGGAGGGCGAGCCCCGCTGCGACGGGGCGTCAGACGAGTCGGACGCGGGCGGAGGTACTGAGGCGCGCGAGGTACACGGGCGCGGGTGAGTGGTGTTCGTTCTCCTCATGTACTTGGCTTGTTTGTTCGCTCCGGCATGCAACCGGCATGTCCGGCACCGCGCGGCTTTGTCCGCAAGGGGCTCACCAGTATCGATGATGGAAATGCTATGGCGCCCGCGGCTTAGCAGGGGACTACTCGGAAAATAATTTATTACGCGTGGCACTGGTCAACCGTGGAGAGTCTCCATGTCTGCCTTGTTGGTAATAATTCGCTGACAATTCTACTGATTCAATTGCCGCAACCCGTTCTCTTGCCACCGGTCCCACTCCCCCGAGTTTAGGTTACGGGTACACCAGTCCCGCGTTCCAGCCACGTAAAACGCCTTCAAGCAGCCAGGCTACTCATTCGTGACTCGATCATGATCGACTTTCATGAAGTCTCAAGAGGTTCTGGGTCATTCTTTGGTCATTCTAGGCCTAATTACACACCAAGAGAATTATGTGAACATGGACGAGGTTACCCGCTCTAGCCCAACAGACGGACACCTCGCTCGCTCGCCCACACGTTTTTTTCTTCTATCCCCACCTCCTGGCAAGTCGTCCTAGAGCATTAAATCGCCGGTTGGACAGCGACAGCGTGGATCTTTCACGTTCTATCACCCATCACGACATACTTAACATGAAGTATGCCACAGCGCAGATCACAGAGGTAGGTAGGTAGGTAGGTAGGTAGGTGGGATTACACGGCCGGTATCACAGATATTTCATCGTTCAACGTTGAACGCCTAGGCACCAGCTGAGCGTGTCACAAAGACACCATCGCATGCTCACAAACTATCCCTCCTAATCCAGGTCCTGCATACACCAAATAATCGGACGTGGTGTACCGCGAGCCTACCTGACGAGATTCAACTAATTGACAGTGTGGCTCGCGGTTCGACTCCCTGCTTCCGATGTCCATTTCAGATTTCAAGTTTTTTTCTTCCTACGCTGAAATTTTCTACAGGTTGATGACGGAATAGATAAAACAGGGAATCGGATGTGGTGTACGGCGCACAGCGAGCCCGCCCGAATTTATTGTCTATGATGTCAACTCGCAATCCGGGGTTCGACTCCCCGCGTCCGAATGCCTTATCATCTCTTCTTTTTTTCACCCCGCTGAAATTTCTACAGTTTAACAAGGGGAAAGATAAAGGAAGGAATCGGACGTAGTGTACGGCGCACAGCGAGCACACTTGAAGTAGCTTCAACAGTAGCTCGCAGAACGGGCTTCGACTCCCCGCGTTCGAATTCACATCTTCGCTTCCATTTTTTTTTTGTGTTCCTATGCTGAAATTTCTACAGTTTAATAACGGGAAAGATAAGGGAAGGCGGACGGCTTCGACTCCGTGTTCGAATGCATCTCATCATCTCCTCTTTCCCACCATGCCTGCTGAAATTTATACAGTTTAATAAAGGGAGGGATAAAGCAAGGAATCCGATGTAGTGTATGATGCACAGTGAGCCCTATGCTGTCCCCTTTGTAAAATAAATAAAAACATATATCGCATGGCCTGGACCTAATACTTTCTGAAAGGTATATTGATATCTTGAGGATATCATATATCTGGAGGAGAAGACTTGATAGTTTAAGCAAGAAATTATATTGTGAGTCAAAAGAAAAGATATATTTTATTCAGAAACAAAATATATTTTGAGTCTCGAGCAAGAAATATCTCGAGTCGCGACCGAAATATCTCGCGTCGCAACGAAATATCTCGCGTGGCAACGAAGATATATCTCGAGTACAGGAGCATCAATATATTTGGCCAGGTAAGCCTATGAGGGACGTCTGCAACGATGCCCGACAGTGTGCGCTCGCTGACCAACGTGTTGAGCGGGATGCTGGCGGGCACGACGGTGTCGCGTCGGTCGTCCTTGAACATTCGGATCAACCGCACTGGTTTTTGGTGTTGTATGGGTCCGGATCAATTTCAAGCTTTCAGTCGACCAGCCCACACATCTTTGAGCCCCAAAAATGAGGATCAAAAATGTCTACCGGTTTCATTGAAATTCGGGTTTGTAACAAAGATAAAATGGAAATGTAAGATTCTCTTCTCTTTTTGCCCATGTCTCTTTCAGTGGTCAAGACCCAGCCAAAGAGTGATTGAAATGATGTTTGTTTTTCAGTGTCACAAAGAAATGATTTTCAGAGTGAAAGACTGGATGGATAATGCGGCCCATTGTTCAATTAGTCTTTGGTATGCCAAATAAAATCAATTCTCGACCGGAAGAAAGACGGCGAAGCCACTTTATTGCTCAGAAAATCTTTTGTGAAGAGGGAAAAATGAATTCAACCACTCAACATCTTTGGCCTTTTTTTCCCAAGCCCCAAAATTTTAACAAAAATGGTAAACAAAGATCCACGAATCCCCGCAGTGTCGAAGGGAGATTTTATTTAAATTTATGCGGGTGTTCAAGTGGATTATTAATAATGGACGGTGGATGAGAAAATGTAAACTGCTGGTACGAGGCAAAAACGTGGTCCAATTTAATAGTAAACATTGCAAAAAAAAAACAGTACTAGTGTTTCAAGCAAGGTATTTGCCGACGAAATCGGCGCTTCCTCGTGTGAGAAGATTTACGTCAATTTCGCCATAGCAAGGCACGGGCACCATTCCGTGGAGTCCGTAGTAAGTCAGTATATCTCCGACGATCTCGGACTTCCCAATGAGGAACTGAAGGCGGACTATTTGAATGGTACCACCGAGAAGTGCGCAGCGGGTGCCGCGTGAATTCATTCCAACCGAACAGTTTAGTGGCAGCAAGGCCAAATAACGCCTTGAAATTCCATGGCAAACATTTTCCAAGTGCAAAAATGTATCACTGATAATAATTGATTTTAATTGTAAAATCTATCTGTTGAACCGTCTAAATGGTCCTGAACAATGTGTACCTGTGTGCGTCTGCAGTGGAAAGTTTTGAACAATGTAAATTTCACTTTACCTCCACCTCGACATGAAGCGCTGCGAGGGGGAGGTGATTGTTCATGACTAGACATAAACACATTGAAGTCTACTGAAGTTCTTGCATACACAAATAAAATGTAATATAATAAATTTGACGTGATGAAACCGTGATGAAACCGTGATAAGTCTCTACTAATATTTTATAAGCTACGAGGATCACTCTGAGGGACTTCTGAAAATACAATCCCAAGGGAAGTTGACGCGTCAAACGCCTCCCAATCTCGGATTATGCTGGGCCGACTCATAGAGCCATAGAATTCCAGAAAAAGAAGCTGGTGTTGAGCCGAGTTGTACTGATCGACTCAACACTGCATTCCGTGTGTCTTACGCTATATTCAATGGGACGGCCGTTATAAAGCAACAGTCTTGATAGACGGCCTCAACCCCCGAACACACAAATATGATCCAAGTAGGGTTGATTATCTCCATCGCGGCGACGGTCATCGCTACGTTCCCCACTACACTCGTTTACCAGTCTCCCACGGGACTGTTTCTCGAAAACATCGCCGTCCGGCCGTGCTCGAAACTCCTCCTCACCTCCGCACTATCACCCACCTTGTACACGCTCGATCCCAGTTCTGCGAACACCACTTTCGATGCGGTTTACACCTTCCCCAACGCTAACGCTCTTTTCGGGATCATCGAATATCAACCGGACGTCTACGCAGTGGTCGCCGCCACCGCGCAAAACATCCTTCAGACCCGCCGCGTGAATCTCGGCAGTGTCGCCATCTGGCGCGTCGATTTCCGCTCCAAGACCCCCATTGCAACTCGCATTGCGGGCATCCCGCAAAGCACTCTCATCAATGGGCTCTCCAGCGTCCCGGGCCATCCTAACCTTGTCCTCGCCGCAGACTCCAACCTGGGCACGGCTTACGAGATCACGATGAGCACGGGTGCAGTGCGCATCGCCATCCAGGACGCCACCATGGCGCCTGGCGCGCCCGCACCCGCGCTCGGGATCAACGGGCTGCACATCCACGGCAGCGCGCTCTACTTCACTAACTCGCAGCAAGGCACGTTTGCACGCGTCCCGATCGCTGTGGAAAGAAAGGGCGTAAGTAAGGCGGGTGCGGTGCAGATACTGGGCACCGTTGAGCCTTCAGGCCTGCCGCACCGATACGACGACTTCACTTTCGACGCCGAAGGCCGTGCGTGGGTGACGGCGCATCCTGGGGCGTTGACTCTGTTATATCGCCTCACAAATGGGACGTGGGCGCAGGAGAACGCCGCAGGGGACCCGGAGGGGAGCTACGCTGTGTTCATAGATCCGACATCTGCGGCATTCGGGCGCGGTGTAGACGAGAAAAATTTGTATGTGACCACTAAAGGCGGTCAGGTTGTGAGTGTTGATACTAGTGGTAAATAATGGAGAGGCGTATTAATATTGCATTACACTCACCGAGCTTGTTAGCCACTGTCATTTCCGATTTAGTGAGTCGAGCCAATGTAGTATTAAACCACCTAATTCATTGACATTCACTGCAGTGAATTCGTAAGCATATGCCATTTGCTGAAGAAGAAATGAATATCAAAGATAGGCGCCCCAGAGCACGGGCATAGGATAGGGGATTGGGCTGTGGCTGAGCCATAGAGAAGGGCGTGCGTGGAGGGCATCACAGCAGCGGCGACGCAGAAAGCAGGTCGCGAGTGCGAGCCCTGCTGCGACGGAGCGTCGGACGAGTCGGACGCGGCGGAGATGCTGAGGCGCGCGGGGCGGGGATAGTGGTCTTCGTTCTCCGAATGTACTCGGCTTGTTCGTACGCTCCGGCATGCCACTGGCATGTTCGGCACCGCGCGGCTCGCCAGAAAGGGAGAGGTCGTTGTTTGCACGTGTTACCGAATTCGTTTCACACCAACCAACGTCATCGCAAAAGTCAGTTTCGATGATGCAAATGTCATGGCGCCCGCGGCTTAGCAGGGGCTGTACTGCTCGGGATATAATTCATTACGCGTGGCACTGGTCAACCGCGGAGAGTCTCCATGTCTGCCTTGCTGGTAATAATTCGCTGACAATTCTACTGATTCAATTGCCGCAACCCGCTCTCCTGCCACCGGTCCCCTCTACCGAGTCTAGGTTACGCGTACACCAGTGCCACGTTTACCTCCGCCGCCAGCCATACAAACCACGCTCAAGCAGCCAGGCTATTTCATTCGTGACTCGATCATGATTGACTTTCATGAAGTCTCAAGAGGTTCTGGGTCATTCTAGGCCTAGTTACGCACCAAGAGAATTAAGTGAACATGGGCGAGGTTACCCGCTCTAGCCCAACAGACAGACACCTCGCTCGCTCGCCCACACGTTTTTTTCTTCTATCTCCACCTCCCGGCAAGTCGTCCTAGAGCATCACATCGCAGTGGCTTGGACAGCGACAGCGTGGATCTTTCACGTTCTATCACCCATCACGACATACTTAACATGAAGTGTCCCACTGAGCGCAGATCACAGAGGTAGATTGGGTGGGTGGGATTACACGGCCGGTATCACAGATATTTCATCGTTCAACGTTGAACGCCTAGGCACCAGAGACGTGCGTGTCACATGTACAATCTCGCACTAAAGACACGATCACACACGTTCACAAACTATCCCACCTAATCCAGGTCCTGAACACACCAATTACTCGGACGTGGTGTACGGTGCACCGCGAGCTCGAGTACATCTTCAGGATTTCCATTTCACCGCAGCTCACAAGCCGGGGTTGGACTCCCCTTTCCCCGCCTCCGAATATCTCCTGCCATTACGACTTTATTATCACTACGTTCTCACTACGCTGAACATTTGTACAGTGTAACCAGGCCATAAAGAGTCTATTTCATCAGACGTGGTGTACGTCGCACCGTGAGCGCACCTACCTTTGCTCCGAGAACGTTAGCTCGCAGAACGGGGTTCGACTCCTCGCATCCGAATTCCCCATACATCGTCCTGGGATTTTTTTTTCTTCCTACGCTAAAAATTCTACAGTTTAATAAGGGGAAGGATAAAGGAACGAATCAGACGTGGTGTATGGTGCACAGCGAGCCCACTTATCCGCACTTGATGATATATCATACCTTGCAAGCCGGGGTTCGACTCCCCGCGTCCGAATTCCTCGTCCATCCTTTTTTTCACCCCGCTGAAATTCCTACAGTTTAACCAAGGCGAAAAGACAGCAAAGTACTCGGACGTGGTGTACGGCGCACCGCGAGCCCACCTATCCAGGGAAAAAAAGAGGTAGCTCGCAGGACGGGGTTCGACTCCCCGCCTCCGATGTAATCTTCTACTGAACTTCCATCTTTTTTTTTATCCTGCCACCATTCCTCATTTATAATTCTCATCACTCTGAATCAAAGACCGCCCTGTCCAGAAACTAAGGCTCAACAGCAGAGTCCTGCTCCCACTTCCCATGCTGAATTTCCCCATGTTCAACTCGCGGGTTGAATACTAACCATTCAACTACCACTTTTTTTTTTTTTGTGACTCTGTTATAAAAAGTTAAATCAAGTGAATCCTACTTGAAAAACGGGGCAAGAAATGGCCATCCTGAGGGCGCGAAATCTCAAAATATCACGCAGATTCGTGAAACCCGGTTTCAAACAGCCCTGCACAGTGCACGCGTGATAAATATATAGCCAAGGCGTGCGGGCTACACCCAGACACCGCTATGGCCCTGCCGCACAGGACTCTAGATCTGTCTTGCTCGGATCTTTGGTCGATGGGGGTGGGGACCCGTGTAGTAGGCCACTAGTATTGTAGTTGAATATATTTGTTTTATTTCAGTACTTATATACATACAGCAGCAACCATGGGTGCATATTGGAGCCACAGCTGACCTACACAAAAGAGAGGAAATCCAGGCAGAATTTGGAAGAAAGGTCCAAGATACGAATCTGACCAAGCTGCTAGGATCTCATTTCTGCATCAAGATGCACCCATCAGACTGCATATCACCGGGCTCGAGAAAATGGGGCAGTGGCTTGAAACGTTTGGTTGTTGACGCGCAAAAGCCAGCTTTTGATGTATAGTTCCCCGTGTTTCGTTTGACAGATGCTCTGGTACCCGCCGTTTTAGGTCACTAATTTTGCTTCGGTGTGTTGAAGTGGTTCTACAGCGGTTCGAATCGCGAGCTTGGCCATGGAGATACAGTGAAGTCCAGGGACTAGTGTACACATTGCCTTTGTACACTTAGATACTTCCTAGGCCCGGCGTTCCTGAGCGGGACCGTGCCGTGTAATCCTACCTAGCAAGGTAGCTCCAGATAGATCTGTCGGACCAATGTAAGAGGAAGGAGCGTGAATATCTGGAAGTAGAATATAAATTCTGTATTTGGATATTCACGCGCGGCTGATATAGGATCGTGAGGCAAGTGTTTGTGTGAGTGTGGGGGGGTCTGGCCGTGGCCGTCCGGCTCGGAAAAAAGAGGGCATCGCGAAATGCGGATGCGGGAAATTCCGAGGCGGGAGGAATCGGCTAACGGACACGGCCAAACCCGGTCGCAGAAGGAAGCCCGGGTCAAGGCAAAAGCGCAAATGAGACCCGAAGCAACCCTAGCGAAGCTACAAGAAAGAAGGAGAGGGTGGGTGGGCAGAAAAAATCAGAGGGTTTGAGAGGGTTTTGCAGCAGGAAGAGAGCATTTGGTTTTGCAGAGAATACGCGCAAGGTAATGCCTGATGCGGCAGTGTCTGATGCGTGATGTGGTCCTATCTAATCTAATCGCTATCTTGCCTAGCACTGAGGCCGGCTCGCAAGCTCGCCTTGCCTCAGCTAACACCTACCTACCCGGCTGGCGGTTTAAACCCTCCTGCGGTCGTTTTCTCTTCTCTTTTCTGCCAATTTATTTATTTATTTCAAAAATAAAAAGCACCGAGCTAAAGCCCAAGTATTATTTGGTAAGTGCTAATACTAAGTAGTCACGTCCATTGAAAGAAATACATGTGGTAGACCAGGGCTGCTGCACCTGCACGGCCTGCACCACCATACATTGACCATACAGGCGGATTCACGTGGCGCATGGAATACCGCGCGCCTACTGAGGACATGATGAGAGGCTGCGCCTCACCCTCAAGACGACCTGACTTGCCGTCGCGCACAAGCATCACGTATCCCGAGCCGAGGCTTCGCCCAGGAACAGATCGCGCCGCCCCCTTTTGGTCCGATGTGCATCGGGCAGACGGCGTGCCATTTCGTTCGCTGACAGAATGGGATGGGGGCGGGCAGCGCAAAAAAGAGACAGGGGGGTCGGTGGGCCCTCACTCAGACAAGGAGCCACGCTCGTATCAGACGTGCATCGTCACGGTAAATCGACATCCCCCGTCCGCGAATGCAAGGAAAATAGAATATGCAGGGCACCGAGCGACCACAGAATGACGCGCAGAATGGAACGGGGGCGCCCCCAAAAAGGGACAAACGAAGAAGGGGACGGGTTCAACGCGCATCCGCACCGCGCGCACGCACCACCGGCGGCAAAGGGACATCCCCGTCCGCAACAAAAGCCATCGCCGTTCATCGAGGAGCAGAATAGGGAATGAGCAGGTAAGACACAGTGGAGCGTGAGTGAGCATGGCGAGCGCGAGCGAATGGTGGGCGGAATGGGACCGGGGCACGCGCCACCCCAAAACGACGCCACGCCGCTGCTGCCCGTCGTGTATAGACGCCAGGCCGCACGCTCCGAACGCCGAGATGAGCGCTAGCCCGCGCGGCTGTGGGGTGCTGCGCTACGCTGTGGCCAATCCGAACACAAACTCGACGGCGGCAACGAGCACGCGAGAACCCAGCTGTGGCCTCGCCGCCAACCCGCGTCGAAACAGCGAGACAAACGCCGCGGCTGACGAGAGGCTGCGCTGCCACCGCTACTCACCAGAACACGGCTGCTCGCTAGCAGAGCCGGATTCAGACACAGCCGCACGAGAACTCGACTGTAAGCAAATGTGCAATGCCCTTGAGACGCAGAGACAAGCCGCCCTCGATGCCAACTCGCACGACTACCGCACAACGCCCCGCGTGCCAGACGCCCCCCCGTCAGTATGACGACAAAAACAAAACGAGCGGGCATGCCACTCCGCGCCAAAAGCATGCCTGATTGGGCAGAAGCGGCAGAGATAAAACACGACCCGAAGTAGGGGGGAAAAAGTATGAAGAAAGAAAGGAGACACTGAGGAAGAAAAGGAAAAGGGACGCACCCGTTGCCCAGGCGGGGCGACGCATGACGAGGATGGTGCGGATGCCTGCGCGGGGGATGGCGGCTAGCCGTTGTGTTCGTAGGAGAAGTGCAGAGAGTGAAGGTACGGAGAAGTAGTGGGGAAAGGAGAAGATGGAAAGAGGAGGGGAGGGGGACGTCCGCGCTGGCGTGGGAGAGGATGGAAGAGAGGCAAGGACACGAGAAATACACATGAAACAGAAACCACACGCACAATCTTATCGCTCCCCCCGCCCGCAATGTGCCTGAATACCCTCAAGTTGAACTCGTCCTCCTTCCCACCACCCTCCTTCCCACCACCCTCCTTACCCCCGCTCTCCTTCCCCCTCGCCCATAACGCATACCTGCTCCTCGTCCCGCCCGTGCTCTTCGCCGGACTGCTCCCCCCGCATCGCTCTTGCTCGAACTACGCCCATACCTCGCGGGCCCAGATCCGCCGAGCGCAGAGCGCGTGGGCGACACGCCGAGCACAGACCTTGTAGACGACGCCCCGCCATACTCCTGTTTCGACGACGATGCGCTTCCACCAAAATCGGACGTGGCGGCCGCGCTGGGCTTGGGCGGGGGGAGCTAGCGCGTTGATCCAGAAAACAGACCGCGCGGGGGACGCAGCAAGGGGGGCGAGCCCTCTGCGACGGGGCGGCGGAGGTGCTGAGGCGCGCGAGGTACGCTGGGCGGGGGGCGGGATAGTGGTGTTCATTCTCCTCATGTACTGGCTTGTTTGTTCGCTCCGGCATGTCACCGGCATATCCGGCATCGCGCGGCTTCGTCCGAAAGGCAGAGGTCGTTGTTTGCAAAAAGTCAGTTTCGATGATGCAAATGCCATGGCACCCGCGGCTTGGCAGGAGCTGTACTGCTCGGAAAATAATTTATTGCTCGTGGCATTGGGCAACCGCGGAGAGCCTCCACTTCTGCCTTACTGGCAATAATTCGCTGGCAATTCTACTGATTCAATTGCCACAACCCGCTCTCCTGCCATTGGTCCCCTCTACCAAGTCTAGGTTACGCGTACACCAGTCCCACGTTCACCTCCGCTGCCATCCACGTAAAACACGCTCAAGCAGCCAGGCTACTTCATTCCTGACTCAATCATGATCGACTTTCATGAAGTCTCAAGAGGTTCTGGGTCGGTCTAGGCCTACGCAGCAAGAGAATTAGCTGAGGTTCAAATTATACCCGCACTAGCCCAGGATGACTGAACAGACAGACACCTCGCTCGCTCGCCCATCCATCCCCACACGTTGTTTCTTCTATCTCCACTTCCCGGCAAGTCGTCCTACATAGAGCATCAAATCACCGGTTGAACAGCGCCGCGAGTTGGCCGCGAGTCACGGTAGTCTTGGACACAAATTCGTCTCTGACATCTTTGATGAAGAATCAAATCGTGATCCTCCAAGATGGAAAGCCGAAAGACTTGGCATGGGCTGCCAAAGACAAAAACTTCGAAAGATGTGCTGCCACCAAAGACCTAAGAGGTCGCTCAAAGACAAAGACAGCGAAAGATGGCCCTCAAAGACGTAAGATGCTAAAGACAAACGTGCTGTTTTACTGATGTCCAACAGCGTGGATCTTCCAGGTTCTATCACCCATCAATCACGACATACTTAACATGAAGTATCCCACTGAGCGCAGATCACAGACATTTGGACCATGCGAGTATAATATATCCCCCCCCAGAAGTAGGTAGGTAGGATTACACGGCCGGTATCACGGATATTTCACCAAGTTCAACGTTGAACGCCTACATAGGCACCAGAGACGTCACGCGTGTCATGGCAATCTCGCATTAAAGACGCCATCACACGCTCATAAACTATCCCACTTAATCCAGGTCATGAGCCCACCAAATATTCGGACGTGGTGTACGGTGCACCGTGGGCCTACCTGACGAGATTCAACGCCCCAAGTGTAGCTCGCAGGACGGGGTTCGACTCTCCGCGTCCGAATATCGTCTGCCTTCACCACTTTTTTGTTCCTACGTTGAAAATTCTTCTGTTATTCAAGGGAGGAGAATCGAACGAATCGAACGTGGTGTACGGTGCACCACGAGCTTACCTGGCTCTGGAAGCGCAAAGTAGCTCGCAGGTCGGGGTTCGACTCCCCGTGTCCGATTTCAGTGTGTTGAGTTGCCTTTTTATTATTATTACCACTGGCGCGCCTGCTGAAATTTAATGTAGGTTAACGCAGGGAATAGATGAAGAAAGGAATCGGACGTGGTGTACGGCGCACAGCGAGCTCACCTATCCAGGGAAAAGAGAGGTAGCTCGCAGGACGGGGTTCGACTCCCCGCGTCCGATTATGTCCTTCGTAATGCGGTTTTTTTTTTTCACCATGCTGAAATTTCTGCAGTTTAATAAGGGGAACGATAAAGGAACGAATCGGACGTGGTGTACGGCGCACCGCGAGTACATCTCAAGAGTTTCCATTTCACTGCAGCTTACAAGCCGAGGTTCGACTCCCCGCGTCCGAATTCCCCATACATCACCCTGTGGTTTTCTTCTCTTCCTATGCTAAAAATTCTTAGCTTAATAAGGGGAAGGATACAGGAAGGAATCGGACGTGGTGTACGGCGCACAGCGAGCCTACTTGGATAATCGCCAAATTCATAACTCGCAGAACGGGGTTCGACTCCCTGCGTTCGACTGAGGGAAAGCTTGAGTTTCCTCACTACTTTTTATTTATTTCTCAACGCGCGTGTTGAATACTTACAATTCATTTTATCCTGGATACATTCAGAGGGAAATACTCGGATGTGGTGTACGGAACACCGCGAACCCACCTTGCTCCCTTTCTAACGAAGTAAGTAGCTCGCAGCGCTGTCCCTGCGTCTGAATAGGCCATGCTCATCCCTTTTTTTATTACCACACCTGCTGATATTTTCTCCAGTTTATTCAAGGTGAGAAGAGAGTAAAGGAATCGGACGTGGTGTACGGCGCACGGCGAGCACGCCTGGGGGGTAGAAAAAGCGTAGCTCGCAGGCCGGGGTTCGACTCCCCGCGTCCGAATGGCGGTTTTGTATTTCCATTTCTTTTTCTTCCTCCATTGAAATTTCCGTAAGTTAATAACGAGAAGAGAGGAAGAAGGAATCGGACGTGGTGTATGGCGCACGGCGAGCACATCTAGCTGGAGAGCAAGCGTAGCTTGCAAGCCGGGGTTCGACTCCCCGCGTCCGAATTACAATTATCTTGTCCTCCCCGTTTTCTCACGCTTGTTTTTTTTCATCACACTTAATTCAAGGCATGGATAAAGAGCAAATACTCGGACGTGGTGTACGGAACACCGCGAGCTCATGTTGCAGTTTTTCGCTTTCTTGCAGCTCGCAATCCGAGGTTCGACTCCCCGCGTCCAAATAATAGGTCTTTTCCCATCTCTTTTGCTCAGCACACCTGCTGATTTTTTCCTTATCATCCGTCTGAGTCCGCCCTGCCCTTCAAACAATGTTCAACAGCGGAGTCCTACTCCCCAACTTCCAGCGTTGGTGTTGACTTTCCCCAACAATTATAGATGATTTTATCAAGTCAATATAGTCAGGCAAGAAAGAATGTATTCCATCGGATGTGGTGTTACGTGTACGGCGCACCGCGAGCTCAACTTCGGGATGGGAAAAGAGTAGTTCACAGGACGGGGTTCGACTCCCCGCGTCCGAATGTGAAGATGACTCTTGGCGTCTCAATTTTGTTTTGTCTTCCTATGCTGAAATTTGCCTAAAGGGGAATTGAACATCAATAGGCATTCGCGTCATCAATGGGCATCACTCAATGCCTATGCTACTAAAGTTGTATGTACTCCAGGCGACAGGAGCCTCAGCCGTGGACGCGAGAACATCCGAAGTCGATTGTGCGCCCGCAACAAACTCAAACTCGGTCTGTAGGTTCGCCACCTTGGGTTCGAACTTCGAAGTACCCTACACGTGCGTCAATGTTGCCAAAAAAAGTCCGCGAGCCTGGCGAAATTGACTGGGTTGCGGACGGCGCGCAGGGTAGGAGTCTCTTTAGCACCCAGATGGCAGCAGATGGCGTGTCAGCGAAGCCGTAGTGTTTGAAGGTCGACACCTTGAGCGTAGCAGACACGAGTTTCCCGGTGTCAGTATGGGCTTCCGGCAGGGAGGAGATGGACTGTGCCGTACTTGTGCGAGTGATGAGGCGATTTGTTGACGGGGGACCGGTGTCGTTTTCGGTGTCCGTCTTGCTAAGCGGTGTCGCGATGTCGACAGGCGCGGGACCAGCCGCGTTGGCCTCCGTATCGACAACACCCCCGCGACGCGTGACTGTCAAACTGATTGATATAGTACAGTACGGCAGCTACCAACGACTATGTAATTAACCAGGGAACTATGGCCAAAGGACTATTTCTGATGCACGGTGAACATATCATATCGGAGTGCGGATATCAGTTCTCAGTGAAATCACGGGGTTCCAGCGCGAAATTGAGCCTGACTTGGTTAGCAGCGTCTGTTTGGAAGATCTACATGCGGTGCACTAGTGCATCTGGTTGCACTTGCGTACTGTAGATGCTTGTTTGGGCCTGAGGCCATAGGCAGACATCATCATATTGCTTGCTCTTGACCGTGACCACATTGTGTGTTCTGTCTGGACTATGGTCAGGCGCCATGCCAGATCATACGTCTCCAGCGGTATTGTCAGCTGGGTGAGGATCGAATTTATTAGAACGCACATAGAATTCGACGCCGATGATGTGGATGAGAATAGCGATCCACAGGGCCATTCCTACATTGAATATGATTTTTTTTACAGTTCATGATTATATAATGAGGTAACAAACCTTGGGCTGCTCGGGCGGCAGACGCGACGTAGAGAGGGGGGTCGTGCGTGGATGCATGCACGGCGACGTAGATATTAGCTGGGTTGATGCCCGCTGCGGCGCATTGGGGGAAACGAGCCCTGGATGGTTTCCGGGGCGCGAAGAAGATTTATCACCTCGTCGCATCTCCATATCTGGATTCATTCAGTCTGTGCTTGCGTTGGCAGGTAATCTAGAGATACCGTGTAATAAGTTCCTATTATGGTCAATATCACGCGTGCGGGGAGCGCAATCAGGCGCGCAGTGAGGACACTCGCAAAGTATACCACCATGCCTGCAATGGGGGTTAATGATCCAACGGAGCAGAGTAAATCAAAGTACGAAGCATCCACTTTCTGTGGCGCCAAGTGTCTTTTTTGACATTGTAGATACCCATGAGCGCAGCGTAGATGATCATCATGGCTTGGATGTAATATGCGCTTTGTGAATTGACTTCACCGCCGAAAGCCCGCCGGGCGACATTTGAGCCACATGTGACGGCTACGATAAGACAAAACAGGACGGCGTATCCTGTAGGAGACAGTGAATTAAGGATTTGAGGGTAGAGTTTGGTTACCGTTTATGCGATGAAAGATTACTTTCCGCTGAACATGGTGAGGCTCGAAAACAGATCCAAAGACTGGAACTGACCCTGCGAATAACCGGGAGAAACTGGAACTAAGCACCGATACCGCCAACTGCAAAAAGTTCTTTAGCCTGGGCAAAAGAAAAGCTTTGGAACGTACACGTTGCAAAGTAGATGTGAATGAAGAGATTAGGTTTGTATATTGACTGGCTCAACCAAAACCATTCACCTGAGACGAAGTTATTGGCTAGAAGGAAATATCTTGAGGGGAAAAAAAGAATATTACCGGGAATCAAGAGATGCGGGGTGCGCCCTGGATTCAGTGTTATAGTTCTTGCAAGACAGATCCCGACTAGGGCTCCACCCCAGACAAAGCCTCCGAAAGTGTTAATCGTGAACTACCGGTGTGTCTAGAGCAGCGCTCACAGTTAAGAAGACTGTACTTGTCCCTAAATCCGAGAATCCAGCTTATGGAGCGGTAAAACGTCAGGAGACGCGGCTGGCGCTTTTCGGAGTGCTTATCAAGCCCAGGAGGCTCTGATGCGGCTCGAGCTTTGTTGGTGTCTTCCTCGACCATGTAGGGAAGATACGAGTCTTCGGTAGAAAGAGCGATAGTCATGCCGGTGCTCGGAGGATGGGAGGACATTGCGAGATGTCGATGGGCGAGAGAAAGTAAGCCGACATACTCCAGCCGTCAAAGGCAATTTTGGGGTTTTTGGAGTGTCTATATGCAGCAATGACAATGACTTTGATTGACATTGAAGCTGTCATTATTGTCGTCGATTTAATGCGATTTTAATCTGTTTGTTGATGAATTCGAATGCTGGAGTTGATTCCAATTGCACACTGCGTGCTACGGTCGGCGGTACGGTCGTGGTTCTTTAATTTTTGATTTCGGACTTTGGTCCAACTGCCGTGGCCGTGCAAACGTGAACAAAGTGCTCGCCACATTTTTTGGATATCGGTTACAGACTGGTAACGAGTTTAATCTGCCTGGGGATTGATGAATGGGTGATGCAAAATATTTATATCGCCCAATTGCAATGTAGAATAAAGTTTGTACGGCGCACAGCGAGCGCATATTGGGGAAATCAAATGTTAGCTCGCAGACCGGGATTCGACTCCCCGTGTCCGATTTCCCTTCAGCATTCTTTTTTTCTTTGTACGCATGAGTCAGTCTGTGCCTCAGGTGACAGAGGGCTCGCGACACTACTCACCCATGTGGTAGGTGATTTTGTGCAAAGGGACATTGGTGGCGAGCAACGACGTGCTAGTTTGCTTGCAATTCTTTTTATTGGCACGTTTCATGCTTGAAGCCGATAATCTGCAAGCAAATGGGTAAGCTCAGGATCGCGATGCGGGCAAAAAGGGCGCACTTACTCTGAGACTGCGATGCTTGAGGGAGGAGCAACAAGAGGAGTAACAAAGTGCGCTTTGTTCTCCTTTGTTGATGTCTCCTCGCGGGTATGACCATGGACCATGTCAAGCCGTTTCGAATGTCGGGGGAGGAGGGGGGTGGTTGCCGACATGAAGTCAAGCCTCAAAAAAAAAAGGGCGGCCTGACATGAAGTCTAGCTCGCCCGTTCCACTGGTCGTACCCGTTCCCCGGTCCGGCGATGGTCTTGCGAGGCCGCCGCTGGTTGTCATTATTGCGTTGGGCATGGGTCGTCAGTCGTTGTCGAGGTGGAGTCATCGTGGTGGGAGGAAGAGAGAGATTGACAGCTGTGTTACGATCATATCTCAATCAGATCACGAGATAAGATGACGATAAGATTTTTTTTTTTTTTCTGGGGAACTGGGGCTGTAGAGGCACCCGATGATTCAAATATATGAGCTACATTGAACCGACAAGAATCGCAAAATTGCAGGGCTCGGGACATTGCCCGGCGTCATTTTCTTGGTCTTTTGGAATGGGACTCCCGGATAATATCGCAAAGACCTTCACTTCACGGTGCAAGAGAAATTGACTGTTGGGATGTTAGAAATGCTTTAGTTTTGCCTTTACGAACAGCAAGCCCATATTTTTCTCCACAGAAAAAGTGGAGTTGTGGTGACATTGTTCACGTGCCGTGATCTGCGCGTCAAGAAATAACCGCGTAATTTCTGAATTGTCGTTCTCGCAACATACAGCACATAGACTATTCGTTTGAGGGCGAAATAAAATGGGGACAGTAGTAAACTAACAAGAGACACAAAGTATATAGTCTGAATATGAAGATTCCAGCTCAAGCAGTTGCAAATCTCGGGTGGTCTTTCTTTGTGCTGCGAATCTCCAGTAATTTACACGAGCAAGATTACTGAGTCGTTGGTTTTGATTTGATTCAAACACATCAAATCTAGGTGTGCTTTTGACTCTGGCCATAATCCAGGATAACTCGTCATCAGTGAGTGATTCAATTGTGACCTTCTGTTTGGTCCTGACAGACATTGAAGGGGATTAAGGATGGCTTCGCTTTTGTTCTTTGCCCAGTCCAAGAGTTCATCAAAAACGTCAGAAGATTCGGATTTTTCACATAAGAATTCAAAGATTCAACAAATATTCAAGATACACAAAAAAAATTAAAGCAGCATGGCAGTAAAAAGAAAACAGATCTACAACTCGCCCTCCTCCTTCTCCGGCTCATGCTCCAAACGCAGAGGGATGACCGCGGCCCACCCGAAGTACTCCCAAAAAGCCTGTGTATAGTAGCTGCAAACGGCATTTTCGAGATCTTGCATGGCGCCAGGAGTCCAAGGAAGGCGGTCGGCGACACGGTAGATAATATTGGGGCAAGCGGATTTGGTTGTCCAATCCAGCATAAGGTGGCCATCCGCAGGACATAGCGATGGTGCTCTTCAATTGCTGGTGCCGCCCAGCCACGCTTGCCAATCTCCAATGGCACCCCGAGCAGCATACCACCCGCAAAACACGCCTTGACCCAATCCAGCAGAATTTGAAGCGAAAGCTGGATTCCGCGACCTGCCAGACGATCTCCTGAGTCTGCTCGAGGCTGAACTCGGGCAAGGAGTCGAGGGGGACAGGTAAATTGGTCAGGTCGGTGCGTGGTCCCTCAGGCTGCAGGGCATTCAGGCGTTGGATGCGTTCCTCGATGCCTGCACTCCGCCTGTTTGTTCACGATCCAGCCTCGCCGCGCTTTGCGATCAGCCCCACTAGTACGTCCCTCCATTCCTGCATGCTGAGAAGTTCTGCATGCCCTTGCTGGCTGAGCATGTAGATGAAGAGATCCAACAGCAAGTTCCAATGATGAAGGAACTTGTGCGTGCCGCCGGTCGGGGGTCGAGTTGACGAGCAGCACCGGCTCGGGCAGAACATAGTGCGTGTCGGCGGGATTGGAAGTAAAGGGGACAACGGACTGATTGATGTTTGCCAGCGCCGTGGCCCAGGCAACGATTGGCGGCGGCATGCCGTCCACTGCCAAGTGGACGAATTTATCGTGCTGGGGCTTTGCCGTGGGTCCCTTTGCGGCGTGCCCTTTGCGGCACTCTGTGCGATGAGCTGCTTTGTGATGATCTGCTTTGGCAGCCCCGACGTCTTCTTGGGTGAATTTGCGGGATCTGTAGTCAAGGGGCTGTCGGCTTTCGAAAAATGGATATAGGGTTGAAAAGTTTTTTAAGGTCGACTTCGGAGACCCCCCCCCCATACCCCCATCAAAATGCCTCCCACGCCTTCAAAAATGACCCAAATCCCAAAGTTTTTTTACAGGGCACCTCTACCTATGTGCCTGCTCCTTCCTACAGCATCTCCAAATTTTCCGGGCTGTTCTCGACGTCGTTGAAAACTCGGCAGCTAGGTCCGAGAATCGTTCACGTGATAAATTACCGTCTTCGGAGGGGCTGTACACGTCAAATGCCCATCATTTCACTCAATCAGGTAATAAAGTATTGTGTTCTAGTGCCGTGAATACTCATCCTAGAGCTTAGGTGAGTGTATTTTTGGATTCAGCATCAAAATTCGCGTCAAAGCCGAACATTATATCCAAACTTCGAATTCCGACGGCCCCTTGTCTGTAGTCAGACAATGAGTGGTAAATCATTCGTGGCAATTTCACTACATACAAGGTCTGTAACGCGACTGCAACTGCTGGTTATTCAACGGTGCAATGGAGCTGGAGCTGCTTGCAGTGGCTTACGTCGAGAGCAGCTGTGTCAAGGAGGAAGGGGTCGGCAATGATGACGAACTAGAGCCCGTTGCGAAGGGGTCCTGATACCAGGGCGTTTGGATGGCTGCGTGCAGAATGGCGGTCATTTTTTCTCGAGTACTATTGCCGCTATACACGATGGGGGGAGCGAAAGTGCTAGGGCCAGAAATCGATGTGGGCTCCCGTAACTCGACAATGGCCAGGATGCTCTCTGCGTCGAATACATAGAATGGGCGCAGGAACCAAAAAAGCAAGTGCGCCGTGAATAGTTGCTGCACTTTTGCTGGGATAGAAGTGAAAGCGCCCATACATCGCGCGACGGGGGTGTTGTTGGCAGGGGCCTTTGTGTAATCGCGCATTCGCAGCTGGTACACAGTGATGTAGTGGTAGAGTGCGTCGAGCTGAAGAAATGTGCGCTGCATTGAAGTGACAGCGTATACCATCTTGACGTAGGTGCTGGGCAGAGTTTGAAGCTGCTCGGCCCACATGAGGACGGTATTGATGAGTTCGCCAATTAGAGGGGGAACTTTGGATGTCTTTCGCATATCTGTGCACTGCGCCATGAGCTGGTTGATGGGGGGGAGAAACTGGGAGACGTGCTAGGGACACAGTTTACCCAGACCTCGCGTTATAGCACTTCCCACTTTGAAATCGGCCGGCAAAGGGTCCCACCACATCACATCAATGTCGGGGCGCGATCCCGGCTCAGCGATGGCGGAAAAATGGCAATAGTTGTCGGTCCACTCCTGGGGCCACAGTGCAGGATCGTCAGCTCCATACCGCATGTCTGAGCACAGGAAGAGCGCATGGGGGACTTAAGAGAGGGGAGGGTGGGAATGTAGTCAGTGTTCGTTGTGATGAAATAATCCACCCCTGCGAGAGATGCCAAAGCGCCAACGGGGCCCAGAGCAGCCAGCGGATTGCAGTTCCTGAGTAAATCCAAGGGCACCATGGGTCGTCAGCATGAGAAATGGGCGAAAAGTCAAAGCTGACGTGAAGTCAAGCAAAAAGGTTCCGACGTGAAGTCTGGAACCAAGAATGCGATCCGACGTGAAGTCTGGATCCCAAAAATGCGTGCTGTAGGGTGTTGTAGGAGGCAGACGGAGGGCGGGTGGACTTACATAGGAGAGAAAGATGAAATAGCGAGCTGTGCTGATTGACAGGTCAACACAGCCAAACCTGCCAATCACTGTCAATCCTGCTTCCTCCCACCACTCCGCTGGACGAGTCGATGACCACCCAATGCAATGACGACGACAAATGGACGCCTCACAGGACCATGCCATAGGACCGATGAACGGGTACGACCGCTCGTGGATCGGATGGGCTAGACTCCATGTCAGCCTGTACCTTTTTTTGAGGCTCGACTTCATGTCGGCAACTACCCCCTCCTCCCCCAACACTCGAAATGGTTTGACATGGCCCATGGTCATAATATGGTAGTCAAACGGACTCTTAGTTTACTTATATACCATTTGTACTCGTACATTTTGTGGCATAAGGTTCAGGGATTACACATGCCTGTGCACCCAACAAAACCACCTTGCACACTGCGTCTCTAAACACCCTCGGCCTGAAATGCTCCAAGTTTTATCATCAGAAATTGTGAGCTTGCCAGAAAAAAAAAAGGAAACCGATCGACTAAATCATTTGCAGAAGTCAAATCCATGACTGTTTTTGGGGGGATCCTTGGGCAAACAGCGGACACTACACATGTGCTCGCACTCAGATGACCTCTGCCGCCAACATTTGGGTATACCACAACAGTGAGTACATCAGAAAGAAACTCCGTGAAGTTACTATTAATTAACCTGCAGAATCCATGTTGTTTAGATTAATGGACTTCATTCCGCATCGATTTTTCGAAGTCAAATGGCACACTGTATGCAAGCATGCACATCCGCCAATGAACGTCACAAACCCATGTCCACCCCTTCGCCTTCAGGGCCCTCGTGTGCTGGGAGAGTCGGGAAGACCAGCAGGGATTTTGCCTGAGGGAGGAGCACAAGAAAGAGGTAGCTAAATTCATTGGGTTTCCATGTTATTCGCTTTCACTAAATGATACAAGTCTAGTGAAGTTTTTCCTATGATCGAGGAGGTCGAGGAGTGCCGGAAGCACAAGCTCAGCGGTTATCATGTAAGTAATTCCATTCAATATCTACGGTATTTGTGTTCGCAAGCTAATTCTATTCAACCTTTCTTTTCAATTCATAAGGTCAACAAAGCCCAAAAAACACGTCTTCTTCCATGGGCGCACAGACCTCTTCCTCATCCTCGTCATGGGAGAGAGCTCAACGAAGCCCAAAAACTCTTCTTGGCCAGAGGGTGTAGGGCATCGTCCTCATCATCATTAATAATAATGGGACACTTGCGCGAACTACCTGCGACGAGAGCGGGAGAGCCGGGAGGTGGTGTGGGAAGGGTAACTTGAGGGTAATGCCGACGTGGAGTAGTGGGAGTTTGGGTGGCGACTGCGAATGGTGTGGGTGTGGGCGCAGGTGCAGGTGCAGGCATAGGGCGAACCCTCTGAAGGCCGGGGAGTGGTTCTAAAGCCCATGTCGGACGAGATCTCCCACGAGTAGCAAGATAGGCGACCACCCAGTCATTCCAGGCCTGCTCTGCCGCCTGCAGTGACACCTTGGAGTCCGGATCACAGATGCGATAGTCGTTGCCTCGTATCATGAAGTAGGCATCATACGCAGAAATATAGTCGCGCAGATGGTCCTGTGCCTCAGGACTAAGTGTGGGGGTCTGGCGTGTGACAATTTGACAAAGTGCCCGTTGCGGATCTGCCACCGTGTCAATTAGTTTGTGATACTAGTGGCAAGAGTTCTTATGGAGAGTACGCACATAGTTAGTGCTGATTATCCCCCGTTGACTGAAGTTATATGCTGATCCCATTACGACCTTCAGCCTCTTGCCTGGCAGAAAGATCGCGTCCAGTTGTTCTTGGCTGAATAGCTCGAGGGGCTTGCGCATAATAGCCTGGTGGCACACATTTGTGTCACGGTGGGGTCAATTCGATGTGCCGAAGAGACGACAGATTTCCTGCTGGGAAATGGACAACATGGTCACAGAGGGTATAGTGCAAGCTTGAGTTTTAGTACAGTTACTTATATTTTCATCAGCCCTTCGAAAATGTATTGTGCATTGCTTTGGTGGCCAACTGGACTTCAACAATGGGTGGCCAGGCTGCATGACTCAAGTGTTTCCTTTTCGAGGTTACTGCATCCAACTCAAGTTCGACAATGGACGGTGCTTTGGCCGTGCATTATATATTTTGTTGCCCAGTAAGTGGCACACCCTGCTCTTGTCTTCTCCCATCTCAATGTATTTTCGAACCAGCTCAGCCTTGCTTGCCACTGACTCCCAACCATGACAAAAACAAAGAAAATGCACGAACCCACTAAAGCGAAGGAAATGTTCAAGCCATACAACCCGGACAGCCATTCCCCGACCTGGCGCTTGTTGCCACCAGCAAAGGCGAGGCAACCGCTGTACTGAAACTCAATGAGTGCCAACGTAGCTGGATTCTGGACGTCGGGGTTGGGGTCCACGGGCTCGACTGGCCGAGCCTGAAAGGGACAGCCGCTACCGAAGCTTACAACAAAATCAAGAACGATGCCTTCAACGCCAAGGCATTTCAGCACAAGCCACAGCCTCAGGACCGTGAGGAGGAAGCCACCCTCTCCCAGCTCATCGCTGCGTGGCACAAGAAAAGCACGAAAAACGGCAAGCAAAAGGCCGACGACAATGATACAAGCGACCAGGAGGAAGATGATGATGGGTGTGGAACTGTCCTGTGCGGTTACAGCAAGGTGGGGTGGCAACTAGTGAGTATTCTTGTCGTTAACCTTTTCTCTTGTTTGGAATGCGGGCCTTGACAGAAAAACAGGTGATACAAAAGGTCATTAGCAACAAGTGCGTGGCTGAACAGGCAAAATGCAAGGCCAAGGCCAGTAACCTGGACACTGCTGGATCCACTGCAGAGGCCCCAGCGTTCGCGAAGCTGGTTGGTCTTACGGCTTACACAGGTTGTGACAAATTCAGCAAAGACCGCCACAACAAAATCCAGCAATACACGGCGTCTTTATCTGGCAAAATCAATGCCGGTGGCAAGTTTTGCAAGGCCGAGGCCCTGCTGTGGTCAAGGGAGGATAAACTGTCTTGGGGAAGCGGTGGCAACCTCGGAGGAGGGGGTCAACTGGAAGGAGTAAGACTGCTCCCTCCCAACCCTGTCTTCTGTCACTGACATTTTCGCAGGCACCAAAAGCTCATTGCAAGTGGCTTCAATCACATGGTGCAGCAGCTTCACACAAGCGGCAAGTTCCGCCCTTTCATGGCGAATATGGTGATGGCTTGGTTGGGCGACGATGGGTGTCTGCATTTCAAGTGGCAAGTTGTCTTGTCCTTGCGTTGATTGCATATAGCTTATTTGGAAGCAGGACCGAGGGAGTTCCAGACGATGTCCATGTCAGGGGAACATTCAAGGCACAATACAAGAAAAGCATCGACAACATGGTCAACGACATGTATGCGTGGGCGGAGAAGCCTCTGACAGGTGAACTTCAAAATTTCAGCTTCTATGTTTCTCAAACCTGCGCTGATAGATTACTTGGGCACCCATGAAGACGCCAAGGTCCCACCCCCGCTTTTTCCACTCAACAGGGAAGAGTTGGACAACATCGGTCCCAAAGCTTTGATGCAGATGGTGACCAGTTTCCTGGCAACTTCAACTGGTGGGTCGTTTCGTTTCCTTCGAGAATCGGCGGGTTTATTAACTGGGCGATCACAATAGAGGCTGCATTTGGGAGTCAAGAGATATCATGGGCAGCAACCGCCATAGAGCCCTGCGAGTACTATGACCCTGCGAAGTTTTCGTGCGGTTTCGCGTCAACTGGGCTCGCTGACCTGAAGCTCGGCGAATGGTATGAGTTGGCTAGCACACTTATGTTGGTCACAGGTGCTGGGACCCAGGGCTTCTTCCGGAAGGCTCCTGCTACTCCTGCGACTCCTCCTGCACCTCCTGTGCCTCCTGTGCCTCCTGTGCCACCGGCAACTCCTCCTGCGCTTCCTGTGCCTCCTGCGCCACTGGCAACCACTCCCCCACCTCCTGCGCATCCTGCGCCACCATCAACCACTCCCCCACCTCCCACGCTGCCTTCACCTGTGCGTGCGATATCCCCACCGCCCACGCCTCCTGTGCCACTAGCGACCCCACCCCCACCTCCTGTGCCGCCTTCACCTATGTGTGTGATATCACCACCGCCTGCGCCACTTTCACCTGCATGTGCAACATCCCCGCCTCCCATGCCGCCAGCCAAGCATGGGATGAAGCAGAAGGAGGCTCACTAAACACAAGAGGGTGAGGGCTTGCGCCCCAAGAGAACACGGCTTAACCCCAAGGTAAATTTCAGTTCATATCTTTTGCTTCTATCGGCCTCATGTGGATCTGCAGGAGGTGGTGTTACAACTTCAGGAGAGGGTGGTGGCTGAAGTTGCCAGTAACAACAAGAAGAAGCCCGGGTAAGTTTTTCAGGGTTGTCTATGAACATCAACAATGCTAACAATTGGGATTATGAAGTCAAGAGTCCGGTGAAACCCAAGGCGCCACAGAGAAATAACAGGTATGAAATTCCCTGCTTTCGACGCTTCATACAGAACTGAAGTTGTTATAGATCTTAAGTTCTGGCACAACTCAAGTCTTGGCAGAACTTACAACGCAGGAACTGAAGTCTGGAAAGAACTTGAGAGACAATGGAACTTGAGTAGTATGAACTTAAGTTCTTTAATTGCTCATGTCTATATTTTTTTATATGAACTGATATCCCATTGAACTCAAGTGTTGCAGGAACTTAAGTTCGGAAGTGAAACTTAAGATCGGGGTGAACTTAAGTTTGGAAGTGAGGCTTAAGATCGGGGTGAGAACTTAAGTTTGAGCTGACCCCCACCCGAAGGTATGATATTTGTTGGATTTCAGTATGGTACTAGAGCTTAAGATATACGTAGAACTTAAGTTTGAAAAGTGGTCGAACCGCCCAGAACTTAAGATGAGCTAATAAAGTAGTTGGGTGGTGGAGGGGGAGGGGGAGGCGGTGGCGGTGGCGGTGGCTCCAATAGTTTGACCCAATACCTGTATGTGGCTCCAGGAGCACCGTACAGTGTGTTAGTCCCCACAATTGAACCAAAAATCAAGGTGGAATCTGTGCCGGAATGGGACGGATCTCATGCAACGGCCATAGGTTAGCTAGCTTTGCTGGGTGGATGGTTACTGGAAGCCTTGGGGTACTGGCTCCCTTCATGCTTGAAGAAGGGATCAGCAGTGCAAACATGGTTTTCCATGCTGTCCAGCACGCGCCAGCAGGAGATGCAATCTCACTATATGGTGTACCTGAGCCTCATCAAAGAAAAATATTTGGGAAAGAAATGGCAGCTAGTAATGAACTTACAGTTCGAACAGCGGGCATTCCGCCAAGAAGGCCTAAGGAGTAGTTGAATAAAGAGAAAAGACGGTCAGGATCTCGAGAGGAGATCCTCGACGTCGAGTATGTGGTGCAGCTGCTGGAGCGCAACGCGGGCCTGTATCCCTGTGCCAGGGAGCCTGTCACCTGAGCCCAGGACCTCTGTAACCCAGGAGGTTAGGGGAGCAGTTAATACGCGTGCTCAGGCATCCGTTGGGTCTGGGCAAGGTAGTAGCCGATGGTTGAGTTGTTCACATATCCAGTATAAGTCAAAAGGTAAGCTGATTAGTAATTATGTACATGTGTTATGTATCAACAAGTAAAGCAAATATGGTAAATGCGAACTATATACTAGTTGGTAGGGCACTTGGCCGTGTTATAAGCAATTGCTATATAATATAGACGTCACATGGTGTTCCAGCTTGTTCCTTTGTGTTTCATGTATTCCGAGGCGTCACGACTTAGTCAAAGATAGTTGCCTTTTTGGGCCCAAATCGTGTCGAGGCAGGGCGACTCGCTGATAGGGCTTCCGGACTAACACACTATAAATGTATCTATAGGAAAGTGTATAAGAAACCACTATAACCAGCAGAATCTCTATCACAACCCAACTAACACACTAACAATGCTTCCCGATAGCTGTTTTTATTGTAGGAGTCAGACAGCCAAGTATTAGGCACAAAGATATTTTATAGGATGTAAATGTATGTATAGGAAAGCGAACTGAAAGTCCAACCAAGTCACCCAAGGGTTTCCGAGTCTTTATAGGGTTTTCTCTTTTAACGGGAGGACCGTGGTTTTGTCTTATAGCACTTCTGTTACTGTCTGACTGTCTTTATAGGATTTCGCTCTGACTGTCTGGCTGTCTTATAGGCTCTTTGTGACTTGTCTGTGTTCGCTTTCAACTGATATTCTTATACCAAAATCCTTATATGCTCATATGCTTATATCTTATAGCTTATATGCTTATATTGGTCTGAGAGCGCACTATAGGGCTACAAAAGCTTATAGATTTAATCTAGAACCTCTACTGAGTGTCCCTTGAGTATCCAACCTAACAACAGTGACCCAAAAGCGAAAGCAAGTCCTATCCTGGACTGCCTCAACTAATCTATATGGGTTTCCCAACCAAACTCCACACTAAGTCAAACCCCTATAAAGTTGACTAGCTGTCACCAATGCAGGAGAACGACGAAATGCAAGCCTGGGGGGTACTGATGCACTCCAATGAGCTGTCGAATCCCAAGAAAGCTGCTACTTAAATACATATTCAGCCAATCTATAAATATCCTACTGCAATACCAAGTACATATAATATTGATAATAACTTTGGAATACTCTCGGAATACCACTAAGCAACCTATATAGGGAACATCAGCCGACTATATCCAGGAACAAAGTCAACTTTTAGTGTTTCGAGGGTCCACAGGTGACCCATTTTATTTATAGATGCTCTCATCAGGTCCGTAACTCCGTGGTTGCACACACTGGTTACTAAGAACTTCATTTCGACACAAATCATCTATATACTAAGGCCCTCCGGGCATCCCCTGGTACCTCCCAGTACGACCTGGACACCATTAGCAAATGACTGGACAACAGTTCTGTGTACACTTCATTACTAGAGCGACAAGTAGACCGCATGAAACCACAGAGAGTAGAGATGGCCGGTGTTCATCTCAGATAGCTGTACAGCATCTTGTATTTTAAACAATTTGCAATCCTTGTGACATTCAAATACGAAGACACGAAACAAATATGTAGGATAAGTGCCGTGAGGACAACATCACTCATAAGATCCGAGCAAAACCCTCGTGCAGAAGCCTGAATTGATGTTCAGTTCCGTTGTCACAATCAAACGATGAAATGCAGACAATTGAATAATAATACATCTCACCAGTGTGCCATCCTCCCGGTCCATGTTGATGATTTTTTTCCCTCTAGAGGTGCCATGTTTAACGCGCATAACAGGCACCTTGATCCAGATATGTTCCCTAACCTGATCGCCGTCAGGGTACACAAAAGCCGTTTGGAGGCGAAGGAAGCGCTATAAAGATGGGTCTCAGTAGTCCGTCGGGAATGGAATCAGGTGTTCAATCCAGCATACGGGAATAGCGCGCGCAATATTGTACCGAAGTCCAATATAGCCCATCCCATCGAGACCAGGATGGTAGTGGGTGGGGCCGGCAGTTCAGGCAGGAGTAGAGATTCTTGGTTGTCAGACATTGTTGGGTGGCAAGGGGCGGTCCGTTACTTTTAAAATATTGCAACTTCTTTTGACAATTTTGAGCAGAGCGAAGCCGCAGCACTGCATCTCTGGAATGGACTTGTCTATGGTTGGCAGGCAGACATTGTCAATTGAAATATAGTCATGTGGATTAGCAAGGAGATCCATGGTGCAGATGAAATATATGAAACAACTGCATGAGCCCTAAGTCTGTTGCATGTGGGTATTCTGAGAGGAAATGCATCAGGGATATGGAATCCACTTCTTGGAAATTAACGATGCAAACATACCTAAGGCACCCTAAATCTGTGGAGAAGGAGGAGGAGGAGGAGGAGGAGGAGGAGGAGGATTGCCGGCGCACGGTCCCAAATTGAAATGGCATGTGGTTCGAAATCATAACATGGGATGTACTGTATTAAGAATATGGAATTCATTTTCTAGGAAAGGAATGTTGCAAATAGAAGCACGCAAGCACGGACGTTTCACAGAAGTTGGTATTAGCGGATTACACCGGTTGGAAACAGAAGAGCGCGACCTATTTCCAATTATGACGCATAAACAGCGGGATACAACTGTTGCATGTGCAGAGCGCGGACATCACAGTGAGTGAAAAGGAACGATGGCACTCACTAGATGTTCACCGTCCACAACCGCACAGTGGAATGTACATTCCAACACAAAGGTCCGGCCTTGCCAATGATGAAGCTCGGAGCCCGCTTGATGGACCCACGTAGACGTAGCCAGTACCCCTGGCTGGATAGGCCACGAGTAGATAGTGCTGGGCAAGACATTCACTTTGATTCTAGCCTTTGAGGACCAAGACTCAATGCGCGGTGACTGTAATTTGTATTGAGACACCAAGTTGCCCCCAGGAACACGCATCAGAACTTACCAGTTTTTGCAGCCATGCTCTAATCTCGATGTCCTTTTCTGTCATGTTGAGCACTCCCAACTGGCGAGCCCACAGGTCATGGAAGACATAAATTTCCCAGCCTTGGGCGGTCCAATCCGGAGCCCGAAGCATGAAGGTGCGAAGGTCATTTAATGATTACTTTAGACAAGGACGGTCAGTCACCGAACCCAAATGGCAGGCATGTCTTACAATGGGTTTGGCGAGTTGTCCAATAATCCTCACCCTGAAGTCCCCTTCGACTGTAGCAGATCCACATCCCGCGCAGGTACGCTCAATACGATGGGTTGTGCGGAAGCAGTAATTGGGAGACTGCGGTGGGAAAAAGTCAGCATGAAACTCCAAGAGAGCAAGGAAATCAGGGTGCTGTTCCAGGTGGTGGATAAAGTCGGCTGGCGTCATTTGCGCTCCAAATTCAACGCACACCATGAGAGGTAGAATGTGAAGGGCAAGATGTGAATTACTGATGCAGTATTTATTGCATCGCTAACGTTGCGCTCATATAAACTGTTGCTGAGGCAATATTGTTGCTGTAATGTGTACCTTGGGAAACATGGAGTCAACAATAAAACTAATTATATTTAGGAGGTATATGTAGTTATAGTTCGCAGCTCGCAAGTTAGTCGGTGTCAGCGCTTTGATCTACGAGGTGCCTGTAACACAGTTAGAGCGTATATGTGAAAGGAGTCAATGGACCTACCCTGTCGGGTGCGGCTTAGGCCCGGGTCCGCAGCTCAGGCAAAAGCCTCGATGTCGTACAGGGGTCTTGGGAGGCCTGGACTACTCTCAGCAAGGCACCGGGCTCATGGACAGCGAACGACGAAGATACAGCCGTACCCTCTTCAAGCGAAGTGTGGGCAAAGGCGCATGCCGGTAAGCTACACGCTCTATTTAAGCGCTGAATGGAAACTGTTTGTTTTTTCTGTCGGCTTTTTTTCTCAGCAAACGTCGACATTTTCCAGTGCTGCATATGCTTTTCAACACCTAACAAGCCGGTCATGTATGTTTCGGGCAAAGTCTGAGCAGCTACTAACATCTGAGTAGGCCCATATATTTTGCTACTACTATATTCGCAGAAATTTGGGCATTCGTTGGGCATTCGGAACTGCTGCCCCGTGTGCAGAGCGCCTATTTATGAGGCCCCGATCAGAGATAACGCATACGAGATGGAGTTGTCAGATGCAGTTCGCGAAGGGTTGGTGGAACCACATCAGCAACTTTACAAATAGTCTTTCCGGATCTTTTGCATCTTTTAAAAGTGGAAAAAGTGCCAAAAAGTGGGAAAAAGCCAAAAGATGTTCGCGTCTTTTTTAAGCCAGGTCCGTTTACTTTTAAAAGCCTAAAAGTGTCGTTAAAAGTCAATCAAGCGCTCCAAAAGTAGGCGGAAAAGATTATAAAAGAGACTATTCAGGCGTCAACTGCGGGTCATAAAACACGGATCGCATTGCAGGATGTAGCTAAAGCCATTATAATTACATATTCTACCTGCAGCAATCAACAAACAGAGCTTTCATAACCCGACACACAAGCTACAAGTTACAGAATATAAGAGGGCGGGACGCGAGACGATGGAATCCGGGAATAAGACCGCGAGTTGAGCAGGGAAGACACTGAGTGATGTCAAAGCAGGTGGCAGGAATATGCATCGATGCAGGGGCTCACCTTACTTTAGGCCTGACACTGCGCGGGTGCCATGGCCGGAAGACGGGGACACGCGTCGGCGATCTTGCTCGGCGGGGAGCGAGCGTCGGAAGACGGGGACGTACCCGTTCGAGTCGTCATCTGCGCTACCGGAGGTGGGGTCGTTGTTGTCGTCGTAGTTGAAAGCAAGCAGGGCGAGGGTGAGGTCGATGAGGGCGGGCAGCACACGGGAGGGTGATGGTGAGCTCTGCGAAGAAAGGACTGGACAAGGAAATTGAGGCAGGGGCTTCTAGAATACGGACTTGATGCAACACGGAGCAACAGCAGAGTACAGTTGAGTCAGTTAGCAGAGTCGAGTCCAGCATAGCACGCTACAAAACATTAAGGCCCAGTCCGAAGAGGGAAGCTTAAGTATGAATCCAGACTTGCAGTTGAAGTGGCTTGGGGGTGTCTTGAGGGTCTTGAGGGTCTTGATGATGGGTTTGAAGGGAAGCGTAGTGGAAGGGGGTGGGGGAAAGAAGAGCATCACCAACCATCTGTCAAAGTCACGCCATGAGATCGATCCGATGGTTCCCGCTGATCGGAACAGCGGAGTTCAAAAGACTTAGAACATTTCAATCTCAACTTCCTCCGCCATGTCCTCAACATGTTCCTCCGAGTTTTGCAGAGTACTCACAGAGATAAAAACTGATTTGTGCTAGTGTGAACACCCCGGAGTGCCAGTCCCGGGCTGTACCTCCGAAAATAAGACAGTTCAACAAAATGGCACTACAGGGAATAAGATTTAATCCAAGTCATTTAGAATGTACATCATTATGTATGCCATGACTCAATTTGTATGTGACTTCAGTGCTGGAACATATCATAAGTGAAAAATATGTAAAAGTGATATAAGCCGTTGTTCAACCAGAAAAGCCAGAAAAAAAGTTGAGAAAAACGTTTCAAGTTCCAAAAAGTGGTGAAAGCAAGGGGCTTCGAAGATAAGAAATTTCCTTATATGGACAGGGAGGGAGGGGTCCCCCCGAGGTCTGAAAATAATTTTTTGTATGAGATTTGGAAACTGGTTCCTTTGCTCAGATTTGTGCAAAACATGCTTCAGAAAAAATTTGGAATTTTGGGGGCTAATTTTTGAGTCTCTTTGATTCTCAGGACCATCAGTTATGGCTCAATTTATGCCTCTGCAGCCTTGGCTGACACAGATAAACTCTGCATACATGTAAGTACATTAGTGTTTTGCGGAAGTTGCCGATCAGGCCATACCAGGCCGGTATATCATGTGTCCGATTGATGTGCCTAAAACCGAGATTTATTTTCAGTCAAAATAGGTGCTACAGTTCAAGGAAAGAGCTGAATACTCTACATAAACCATCCAAAACACTCTCCTGCATGAATGCCGGTCCTGGCATTCATTTCGAGGAGAAAAGAATTGGCAGTTTCCATATCGGGAAGTTCTCACGCTGTCATTAAGGGAGAGAGGGTCCCAGAAGGCTCTGAGAAAAAAGTGGAAGGTATGTGCGGATTTTCGCGTTTTCAAAGCCCCTTGGGCAAAAACGGAGATAAGTTCTCCGAAAAGAATTTGTAAAGTTGCTGATGCATCCGTGTCCGACACACCAGAGAAGTTATATGACTGGGACGGAGTTGTATTTGCGACAGACTAAGTCCAAACTGATTCTGTGTTGAACTATTCACAAACCAAAACTTGTTTTGAAAGCTTTGTGTCTTCCCGTGCTCAGCTTTGTCCGACCACAAAATGCTTTATGTAATCCAGCAACCTCCGATCGATCCTTTCCGTGCGTAAAATGGCAGCGTGCGAGGGCCCGCGCGAAGCGTGGACCGAGCGCGCTGCGCATTCACTGTTAAAAATTTGGTTTGTGCCTCGCCGCCTGCCGGCCATCCCACCAGTCATGCGTAAACTACGGTATTTTGTACAGCGTCCGCACCATTGCGGGTCCGGTCCGGACAGGTACATAATAAGCGGTCCGGCTGATCCGGTAAAAATGCGCATGCAATAGACAAGTTTTAATTCTGATTCTGAGACCTGGTACCTGAGTCGGTACCAGGAATTTAGTCCCACAACCCTTGACCCTGGTTGTTATTTATAGATATGACATAGAGTCAACCGGAATATCTCGGAGTCATCCGGAATATCTCGGAATCAACTGTTATAGGGATGCGACCTTGCAACGCACTATAGGAACGACCTCTACAGGAACGACCTTTATAGGAATGAATATAGGAAGCAACGTGGCCTACAGGAAGCAACGCGACCTACAGGAAGCAACGCGACCTACAGGAAGCAACGCGACCTACAGGAAGCAACGTGGCCTATAGGAAGCAGCACGGCCTATAGGAAGGCATGAACACTCTTTTGCATAGCTCCTTGATTATAGGCACAGCCAATGACTTTTATAGATGCTACTCTGTTTTGTGTAGTCCATCCCAAGTAACTGTAGCTACAAGAGTTCAATGATTATAGAGGCCCTCAGTATAAAGGTACCATCCATACGACAAGGTCTCAAGCTTTTACACATATAGCTGATGTTCTATAACTAACACTTTGGAGTAGTGTCAGTCGCTAGGGATCAGTCCGCCTATAATACTGTTATAGGATCGCAAAATAGCATGTTTCAAGGCTGTGATTATAGGCGGCTTATCATCGCGAACTGCACCTTCTTAATTCATCCAAAGTCCGTTGAGGAGCGACGACTGAGGTCCGAACTTGGGTGAAACGTGTGTGATATGTCGGGTGCAAGGTATCGGGGACGTGGTTGGCATGGATATTGGTGATGGCGTGTAGAAGTGGTCCGATGTGCTGGTGCAGGTGTGACGCCATGGGGTGCTGGGATGAAAAAGGTGTGGTGAGTTGGGAAGTTGTAGCAGCTTGGATGATAAGGGAAGGGTCATCGGAGCTTGTACTCGGTCGTAAGTCGTCGTATACGTTGGGGCATACACAGCGCATGTGGGAGCCCCACAGCGCCCAAGAGGAACCCGAAGGCGGGCGACTCTGCTATTGGGATTTCGGTACTATCTGTGAAAGGATGGGTGGAGTTGACCGATATTGAGCCCATAGATTTGTGCTTGCCACTGCTTGGACTCGTGTGCAGACATTAGTCTTGTTTCGGAGGAGTATCACGCCAGCTTGAAGGTGCCGCCGAAGATCCGAGAGGGACACAAGATGAGCCTTGCACAGCTTACTGACACAGGCACCGTGATAAAGGGGTACTGCAAAAATGAAGGTCCTCATGCCTGCCATAACTGGAGAGGTGATAGAAACAGAAGCTGAAGCGTAGGTGGTGAGAGGCATGCCAGTCCCCATATTGCTGGGAGAAGATTTCCAGATCACGTATGAGCTGGGAGTCGCGAGGAATGTCGAGAAAGGCACAAAAATCTTGTTCGGAGGGTCTCCCTTTGAAGTACAAGCCAATGGGATCAAGGCTTTCACAGGAAGAGCAGAGATGCATTTGCTGGCAGAAGCCCTGACTGTACACTCTTACTATACCACCAGGGATTGCGGACACCAGAGGCGGAAGGCTAAGAAGCAGAGACACATATGCAGGATGGGCGTCAAGGTGCAAACGGTGAGAGCAAGCAGCAGTGGACTACAAGATAAAGGCCCACTCTTGCCGTACAGTCGAGGTGGACAGGAACCTTGAGGATGAGCATGAGTGGGTCATTGAGAAGAATATGGTGGCGAATGCTGATGATTAATTCTTCGGTATCCCCAACATGCTCATTTCCTCTTCAAACCCGAGAGTCCCAGTCAGCAACTTGAGCAGTGAGCCTTGAAGCTCTTGCAGAGATGCAGCGGCAGACTGCATTGGTGAAGGCGATGATGGAGGCCCGGAGTGATGCAGAGGAGCGAGAGAAGCGAGAGTCTAAGACGATGCACGAGGCGCAGGCAGCGGAATCAGCACACATCAGGACAGACTTCGGATCTGGGTGCCCGCCAATGTGGGACAACCAAGCGAATGGGGTGCATACCCAGGATGAGAGAGGAAATGTCCCTGACAAGTATGGAGGGATCCCAACTTCTTTGTCTGCGGAAGAGGAGGCGGAGAACTATGGGCCCAAGACTGCTGCGATGCCGGACAACACTATCTATCCGTCGCAGCCCATAGAGGAACTTCTGGATATTGGATCCCTCCTGGACGCGCTGAAACCTAAGGCTTGGGAGATGCTGAAGCATCGCATGAAAGCATTTGGATTCGATGGATGCCTGGGGCATATCGCAGCTAAGGCACCTGTACAAATTCTTCCAGACCAGAATCCCATCGCTGTGCCTATGTACAGCAGCTCACCTGAAAAAAGGAGGGCTAGAGATGCTCAGCTGGAAAAAATGGTTCGAGCAGGGAGTAATAGAGCCTTCCATAAGTCCGTGGAGCACACCCGTCGTGATCGCATACCGCAATGGGAAACCGCGGTTCTGTGTGGATTACCAGAAGCTGAATGCAGTGACCATTGCGGATGAATTTCCGATTCCTTGTCAGTCCGAGGTCCTGTCGTCTCTATCAGGAGCACAAGTTCTATCCTTGCTTGATGCTCTCGCTGGGTTTAGTCAAATGGAGATCACAAAGGAGGACATGGCAAAGACGGCTTTCAGGACACACCGTGGGCTAGCCCAATTCTTGCAGATGCCCTTTGGCCTTAGGAATGGGCCTTCAATTTTTCAGTGCATCATGCAGGGGATTCTGGCACCATACTTGTGGATCTTCTGTCTGGTTTACATTGATGACATAGTTGTGTATTCCAAAACTTACGATGAGCACATCAATCATTTGGATGCGGTACTTGGTGCAATCAAAAGGGTGGGTGTGATGCTTTCGCCAACGAAATGCTACCTTTTCTATTCTTCAATCCTACTACTGGGTCAAAAAGTCTCGAGACTAGGACTCTCGACGCACATGGAGAAAGTTCGAGCTATCTTGGAGTTAGAACGGCCTCAGAAGCTGGCACAACTACAGACCTTTCTGGGGATGACCGTATACTTCTCGAACTTTATACCTTATTACGCTGATGTTTTCATGCCATTATTCAAGCTCCTGTGAAAACTTAAAAGACACCAAGTGAGAGTGGAACGCAGAGCATGAACACTCCCAAGTTGACGATTAGGCTATCCACAAAAGTGGAGGATTCCGCAGACGTTGATGTGAGGGGTGATTCTTCGACGACAGTACGGTTCATGTGGAAAGAGTGATTGGTTACTGGTTGAGGTCTTTCAAGGGTGTGGAGACTAGGTACTCCACCATGGAGAGAGAAGCCCTCGCGGCAAAGGAAGCGCTGGTACGGTTTCAGCCCTATATTGAAGGGGAGGAGATCATCCTAGTCACGGATCACTCAGGTTTGCAATGGGCGCGGACATACAAAAATGCCAATTGGAGGCTCGCTGCATGGGGCGTCATATTCTCAGCTTATGCTCCAGGTCTTCAGATTGTGCACAGAGCAGGACAGAAACACTCTAATGTCGACCCACTCTCATGTCTCCCTAGGGCGCTGCCGCAGCACACTTCACCAGCTGAAGATGACAGCAAGATGATCGTGACGGATGCAGACTTGGCAACTGCGCAGGACAGCGGTGCAGGTGACTTTTGTTGCCTGGACCCTCGACAATTGTCTGGAAGGAGCCCGCTCAGCTTTCATGGCAACTCGAAGCTGATCGAAAGCACAAGGAGCACGAGGAGGCCCGCTGTTGCCTGAAAAGGAAGCCCTGTCATTACCAGAGGACACGCCGGAGCTTAGGGGAGGAGATAGTGTGAATGATGACCGAGCAAGAGCAGAGCCAATCCAGGTGGAGGAGGATCAGAACAACAAAGTTGCAGCAGGAGGACCCATGGAAGCGGTGTTACCAAGAATGGATAGACAGAACATGGATGAACTACAGGCAACCGCTGAATACTGGGGAGCTATGCATCCCCCTCCTAACATACATGTGGGCATCAGTGAGTCCTATAAGGAGGAATTTGTGAAAGGGTACCAGGACGACCCTCGCTTGAGAATGATTTGGCTGGACAAGGATATCGCCAAAGGGACTTGGAAGCCAGGTCAACGCTTTTTCAGATCGGACGGACTCTTGTTTTTTAGAGACACTGATTATCAGCCACGTCTCTGCATCCTGGATAGCAAAAAGACAGAAATCCTCACCGAAGCCCATGAAAGTCCCATCAAGAGCACCCACATCAGTCCAGAATGTCTATGGCAAAAGTTGAGCTCCAAGTTTTACTGGAGATGGATGAAACACGACATACAGAGCTTTTGTCTGTCTTGCAACATCTGTCAGAAGACGAAAACAAGGAATTTTACGAGATTTGGGTACCTGATGCCGAATCCCATCCTGTCGAGACTTTATGAGTCCGTTTCTCTGGACCTGATAGTCAATGTGCCCTGGTCAGGAGACTTCAATGCTATATTCGTCGTAGTGGACCGTCTGTCAAAGCACGCGACTTTTGTTCCGACCGACTCAGGACTCACTGCAGAAGGATTCACCAATCTGTTCATGCTACACATTGTGTCGAGGTTCGGAGTCCCTGATAGCATGATAGCGGATAGAGACCCGAGATGGACATCCGACTTCTGGAGAGCCATGGCAGCAGCCCTGAAAACTAAACTGGCCTTGTCTTCCTCGCACCATCCACAGCATGATGGACAAACCGAGAACGTAAACCGACAGCTGGAGACAATGTTGCATGCATACATGTCTAAAGACAAGACAGACTGGGCTAGCTGGATCAAACTTCTGAAGTTCGCCTATAACAACAACATCCACATCTCTACAGGGACAACTCCTTTCTTACTCTTGTACGGGTTCGCTCCTAAATCCCCATTGGACTTCCTTGCTCCTAAAGATGGACTGGTGTCAGGTTCCTATGGCATGAAAAAGGAGGCCAGTCAGTACTTGGAGAAGCTCGCTATGTACAGAGATGCAGCAAGACTAGCCATAGTGCAAGCGCAGAATGAACAAGCGAAATTTTACAATCGAGGAAGAAAGGAAGTTCCCCAATTCAAGATCGGAGACTGTGTTGTCGTTAACCCTCATTCCTTGGAATGGAGGGAGTCAAAAGGCAGAGACCAATCGTTAGTACAACGATGGATTGGGCCTTTCAAGGTGTTACAGAAGATAAACCCAACTACATACCGACTTCAACTGAATGACAAGTATCCCGGATTCCCGGTCTTCAATTACGAACACTTGAACCCATACATGGAAAGCCTGCCAGAGTTTGGGGAACGGACTCAGCTGCCAGATTCCAGAGCAGACAAAGAACCCTCAGAGGAGTACAAGGTCGAAAAGATCATTGGGAAGAGGTATGACAAATCGAAGAAAACACATATGTGGCTGGTAAGGTGGAAAAACTATGGCTCTCAATTCGACACTTGGTAAACAAAAAAGGACTTACGGAACACACCAGAAATGCTGCGTGAGTTCGACAAAGCCAACCATCAATAACAGAGTTAGCGGAAGAAATGTAATTGTATCTGTCTCGGCCCGAGATCTGTCTATATCCGTTTCTTTCACACGTCAGCCACGTCAAAGGCAAATGTAGTCTCTATAAGATCCTAGGCCTCTTAATCTCTCTCCCTCTCTATCTAGGCTCTTTTCAATACCTACCTGCACTCTCCCGCAAACCATTCTTGAATATTCAGTTGGTCTGGGAGCAGTTGCCAACACTTGACGAGCCTGAATATTCAGCTCGAATAGTCGTTCTGTATTAATGGATGAATTATTTTGCAACAAAGAAGGGGATGTACCCCTCCCTATTTTCTCTATCATCGGCGGATTCCCTTGGATATCTCTCAATGCCCCGACTTTGCTCGAGTCCCAGCGGATGCTATGGACTTCAAAGATATGGATTTTCTAGACTTTCCCAAAGACCTCGCACCATCCGGCAGCCTATTGAGGATGGACTTGGAAAGAGACCCAGTGTGGTACTACAACGAGATGCACTGGCTAGCATATACCCCGTCATTTTCCTCTGCCATTGAATTCGACCCCATTGGCTGGGTCTTCGAGGACGTGATTGATACCGTGGCCTTGAAGCAAGACATTGAGTTAAATGACGACCAATCGAATATGGAACTCATCTATGGCTATCACCTGGACCATAGCTGGAAGGATCATGTCTTGAACACGGCCAAGTGTCTCCACATCATCATGGAGTTCATGGTACAATCTCACTACATATACGGTCATAATGGCTGGAAGGAACGAGGAAGCATGCCGGGCTTAATAGTGTCAAACAATGTAGACTGGACGTACGACTCTGAGAAGGATGCCATCGAGGTGGGAGCCCCAGCTAGAAGGATTGTCATGAGCCATTTAGGTTTCGTGAACTGGTTTATGAGTTGCAAACCGCACTGGACCAAAGGACTGGAGCAAAACGACGTGAAGTTCGTGGAAGGCCTTGACTTGAGGTCTTGCCTGAAAGTGGGGGCTCTTTTCCTGCTTCATCGGGACCGCCACAAAATCAGCTTCAGGCACATGGTGCGCAAAGATGTACCCATTTATTTCCCTTACACTGATGTTGAGGAGAAATCCAAGATATTCTTCAGGTACAGCCCACCTTTCCTCCAGAAACTCGAACGCATCTCGCAGGAGAAAGGATTCATGGTACAGTTCGCGGATCTCCCGGGCTTCGATCTTTGGAGGGAAGACATAGCCCGGCACAACAAGTATCTTCAATAGCCACTACGGGATAGTCAATTTCAGGCTGTATGGTTTTCACTACCTTAGCGACGCTGGATCTATTTGAGTGTGCTTGGAGAGGTTTAAGTGTGTCCTGTCCCAAGACAATCAAGGCAAAATGCACCATCACCTTCTTCAGGCAGTGCCCCATAAACCCGGACGAGAGGAGCGAGGATCGTGATCAAATCATGACCCATCAGCATGCTCTGGAAAGATTTGGGTTCGAAGCATACGGTCAAGGCAGTCTCCCCATCAATGAGCTCGCCGTCTTCAACAAATCCACGATGAATGTGCGTGAATTCACCAAATACCACTACACTCCCTGTCCAGGCAGAGTCTTCGATACCTACAGAGGATGGCTTCATGTTCTGTTGTCGAAATCAATCGCCTCAGCAGCAGCCACTTGGACAAGTGCGGATTTGGTACCATTCAGTTGCACCATCTCTCTGAAGTGGAAGGAAGATCGGTGTAACTGGCCGAGCGAGCGTAAAGGTTCCCTGCAACAATGCCTGAGCGTGAACCCCACGGAAGAGCCAAGGTTGCTCAGTCAGCTGTCAGATCCAACCGTACCGGTTGAGGGAGGACGCTGTGAGAGAGATTGTCGTGCCACTTGTGGAAGCTGTATCCAACAAGACGACTTTTGTTCTGCCACTGGGGGTTGCTGGATGGTTTTTAATGCAAGGTGGATTTGTGAAGGATGGAGTAGGCTATGAGGGAATGACCAAGTAGTCCTGTTGTTAGTGTAAAAGGAGGGTGTACAATGAAAATACTTGTCCGACTGGCTCAACCGCATGCACCTAGTCTCTGGACAATAACCAAGCCCCAAGCTATCTCTCTACAACCGTCTTTCCCCTTTGCGCAGGATGGAAGTCGATACGAACAGCCTTCCCCAACGTGGGTTGGCTACGGTGACTTGACACGGGTCACTCATCAACGGTGGTAGAACTCGTTAACGATGATGGAGCAATGTTGCTGAGTGGGCGATCCGTGATTTGTTACGGTTCTTACAAACAAACACCCTCAATATTTGCGGTAACATGAATTATTGAGAGTTGAATGCATGTGTGTGTGTGGTGGATGAATGTTCGTATGAAGTGCTCGGAGGATGATGTAGCGAGAGTTTTTCGACTGTAGAAGTGTGTGTGTGGTGGACAATTTGATTGAGGGGGATTGGTACACTAGAAGCTGGTGGGGGAAAACTGCTCCGTAGTTGTCTGTCTACTGCTATGCTACCCAGAACTCTTTATACCTCGTCTCTATCTCCTTCCAGAACCGCTCCCAGGACCGTTCCCAACATATTGTGTGTTTCGCCGCTCTTTTGGGTTTCAGATTTTGAAGAGTTCAGTGAACTCTGAGGCTTTTCACGCCAAAATCCCTAGAGTTCATCGACCTCTTGGCTTGGCAATCGTGTGGAGCACTGCCCAATATCGAATGCAGATGTCCAAACCGTTCCCGTGTCGCAGCATGGAGGTCTTGTGGTGCGGAGGAGGTCTGGATTAGTCGATACGTCCGAGAAACGAGGGCAACTGGGGGCCACAGCACGTGGTCCAGTGTGTGAACGTGTTCTGGATGCGGATGGAGTTGTATGCATCATTCCCCATTCATCGAGAGCTGGGGTTATCGTGATGGATTGAAGAGTTCAGTGAACTCTCGGAGCTAAATCCTGATTTGGTAAGTAGGATCGTTTGGGGCGAGGAAGTCGAGGATATTTGTGAGGGTATCGCACAGTGAGCACTATGTAGCGAGATCAAGAGTTGTAGTGTGGGTGTCCTCGTACGTTGTGGGGCTGCCACATGCACTGTGTCTGCCCCAGCGAATACGACAACACGGCCACAACACCCAGATTCACCACCCGCACTCACCACACCCCACATTCCCCACATCTACACATTTCGGATGCCATTCTCGCATCTTGCATCGTGGACAGCGCACCTCCAACGACATCTGGCAGATGGGAGCGCCTTCGTCCATAACAGGATCGACCGCCGGAGCGCACAGCACTTCCAACACGCTCACACCGACATATCGCACACGTTTCACCTCTTTTCAGCCTCAGGATGTCGTATCCGCACGGACTTCAGACGGATTAGGAAGGTAGCAGTTCGTCGGGCATCGCGTCCCAACAACTTTTGGGCCCGAAAAGGCAACTTCCTCCGACGAGCACCATAACTCGGTGGGATGAAACACGGCACAAGCACACCGCCATGGGGCTAGATCATTATGGAACACCGAGGGAGTGGACTGTGGACATGTAGAGAAGGTCCAAAGGGGTTATTGGCAGAGTATAAAAGGATCTGGGTCTCAAAGCAGTACACAGTCTACTTCGGAGCAGTTTTTCCCCCACTAGTTCTTTGGTGTAAACCAATCCCCCCAATATACTGTTGACCCACGCACACACACACCACTAACCCATTAACTTGTCGAAAGACACTTGACTACACATCCTCCAGACGATTCATACTGAATGTCTAACCATACTAACCCGTCCCCTTGACCTCACAAACCGCTGCTCATGCAGAGAGGAATGAATCAAGGCATCCCACACCAAATTGTAGATACCTTGGACAACGACCAGCACACTCACGTCCATCGCGAGCCATACCCACGTTGAGCCGTTAGGCCCTCGTCAAGCCATTTGCGGTCGTCCCACCTTTGGGAAAGCCAGTCGAATCAAATATCACCCGGTTCAAAGGGGAAAGGCGGTAGAAGAGAGACAAGCAGAGACTTGGATATTGTCTCGGAGTAGTGCATGCGGTGTGCACATCTGAACAAGGTATTTTTCACGTTATCCCCCATTTTTGACCCCCAACAGATCCTCGCGGACAAACGCTGCTCAACTATCTTCTCTCACAAACTCTATACGAACCCAAATTAAACGAAAAAGCCCCCAGAGGGAGAACAAGTCACTTTTGGAACCTCGTTTTCCAAAGCAACGCTACAGTCCCCCTCACAATGTGTGGAAGCTATAGTGGAAAGAGTCGCCGGTCGATGTGCAGAAATGGTTTTTAGGCGAAGAGTTCAGTGGACTCTGGGTGATGTTGCCGCATTTGGTGATACGTAACGGAGGTCGGTGAACTCTCGCTGGTGGTCATTCTCGCCAGAGCGTATCTCCGGATGATCTTGTGTCGTCCCTGCTCGGTAGCATTCGCTGGGGCATACACACACATGTGGGAGCCCCACAACGCAACCTTCGCTCCAGAAGTCCACACAGGAATGATTCTAGGATCCCACTAATCGAGCGCATCTCAGGATCGAAGGGCATGAGCAGTCCAAGCAGGCATTGGGACTCGTGGTCCTTGAGTCCTCGCCTGTGCCTGTCTCGTTTCTCGTGCCGAGCTTTATCAGGCAGTGTATCCAGGAGGACCCGATCCCTCAGCTTGGAGGGATCCTACAGCTCAGGTCATTCGCGTTTCGAAGACAAGTACTAGCATCATGGATCCAGCCACAGAACGCGCAGCATGGACGATGGAGAGAGCCAAGGACATTGCAGTCGCTCTCCTCCGCAGGAGGCGACTTGCCTTTGGGAGCAAGCCCTCTGTGGACCCAATCAACACTCAAAGATGCCGGCTATGTACGAGCCAGGATTCGTCGAACATGGACTGACCTTTGGTCATGGAGGTGTGAGCCTCTATGGGCAATATGAGAAAGTGGCGGACAAAGTCATCTTGTGGCCGCACGCTGTGGCTTTCATAGCAGAAGGAGGTGTGGTCAGCTACGTGGCTCAATTGCTCAGTAAACCGAAAAACAACTTACTTCGCCGGTATCTCCACGGGCCATCCTCCCAAGTCTCCTACTTCGGAAAAGGCGATTTTCTGATGGATCCCTTGGGCACCTCACAGAGGTACACACGGGACATGGTCTCCGAAGGCCAGATTTCACAACTGCTCAGCGAAATACACACAGGTCATCCATCCACCAACCTCTCTCTCTGGCCTTCTCAGATATTGCTGGAGGAGCTTAGCACACACTTCTCAGGCATTATGACGGCATCGAGAACAGCCATCTTGGATAACTTGGCCAACGATATCAAAGTGAAGAAGTACAATTGGAGGACATGTTTGATGTGGGCTTCTTACTTCCGCTCGGGAAACAAAGGACATTTTGGTCCCACCGTAAATCCTACTCTCGAGGACTTCGAGAGGGGAGAGCAGTTGATGCAAAAAGCTTATCCAATCAGTTGGCAACACACAAACTTGCGGAACATCGTCGTCCTGGAGACTTTCAAGGAGTCACAATCGGAGACTAAGGGGGCTCTGTAGGGAATCCCACATACCCTGTATACATTCTGTCCTATTTTTTTTCTTTGCGATTACTCTCCTATCATGACTCATCTCATATTCTAGATTAGATGAGATTGTGACTGTCGTAGTCAGTAACACCAGCACATGATGTTGAATCGATAACTATACTTACTTTTCACTCTTTGCGCGCCTTTCGTGGTACTCTATCTCGTTGAACCTCTCCGAGCCCCTGAGTCTGGTATTTGTCGAGTCTCTCCAAATACCTGACTGGAATACTATGAGGAGTCGCTGGGTGAATCTACACTGCTCTACGTCTGTTTACATGGCCCTATCAACTCTGGAATATCCCGTTGAAGCAAGCTCTATTCTTCTGAATATTCAGAGAATAAGGAGGCCTCAACTCTGGGAGATTGAATATTCAACTCCCGTTGAGCCTCCGCGAGTTAGGACTGAGGGAATCTAGGTCTATCACACTCCGTAAAGCCCTTACAACCGTTGGATAATATGTCAATATAATCTACGCTTACAAGACTCGTTAGAGCCTTACAGCAAGCACTCTTTGTCTTCAAGTAATTGGGGGAGTTCATGGTAGGGAATATTTTGCTCTTGGTGAATAAATTTATTCGCGTGATGGGACAATTATTTCCGCAAGATAAAGATATTCCACAAACGAGTTTCAATCTCGTTTGCGGAATAAACATTTTTTGTGTAATATTCTTGCATGAGTAAGCAGCTTGACAGCCTTGACCGTCACTGCCTATGGACAGTGGGAATCTCCTGAAGGCAAGACCCTCAAGCACATTGAGCTTGTTCTGGCTGACATGAAGAATCTTCCGGCTGCTCAGCTTGAACGATGCCCCAGGCAGGCCCAAAGACACTGGCAAAAAAACAAAGGCGGCCTTTAAGGACCAACAGACAGTGACACAAAGTGGACATGCCTTAAGATAGCAAAGGCAAGTGTTACCACCACGTCAGTGGTCCATCACTTTGTCAGGGCATCACCGTTGTCTGTGACGGCACACACCTGGCGCATGAAAGCAATTAATACTGATAGAAATATATATATTATATTCTGGAACGCAAACAGAGTGATCACGGATATATTCCACAAACGAAGATTTTATTCCTCTCATCAAACAAATATATTTATTCACAAACGGGAAAATAGTCCCTACCGTGAACTCCCCTATTTTCTGCTTCCTTTGTTATTATATTCTTTCCTGCGTTGTACTTTCTGGATGTAATTTACATTTTTCACTTCTACTTTTGTTTGCTGGAGCAAAGCGGAGGTCCGTCTTGTTAAGGTTAACGTATTGCATCTTTGCGTTGAGAATTGATACTCCGAACGTTTCCAGCCACACATGTGAGCATCTGCTGGTCGATGGGGCCACAGTGCAAGGGGTCGTTCGTGCAGAGGTGGTGCTATTTGAGGTTTCCAGAGGAAAAGCGGCGAGGAGTGAAATCTCCGTGAAGGACGGTTTTTTTTTTTGCCGTGAGCTTGAGCGCACTGGGCTGAATCCCGAGCAAGTGGTTGTACCTCAATTTGAGTCCAGATGTAAATGTCGAAATAAACCTTGAATATGCGAGAGAAAAAAGAAAATCTTGTTCATAGTTCGGCCCAGACGGTCCCACGTATGATATCTCAGTTCAATTTACAATTGGCAGGGGTGGTCCTTCCACCGAGGCTTGTATTCTCCAATTGTGAGTCTATATGTAGCAAAATGAATCACCAGAGTTAAAAGTGATCCTTTCAGCACAGAAAATAATAGAGAGAAAAAATTGAGAGCAATGGTTCGGACCCCAAGTTTTACGAGCGAGTCTGCAATCCTTTCACCCCCTAATTGCGAGTCTTACAGATGTAGCAAATTTAAAATCAATTACTTAGATGACTGAAAATCACGAGATCCAGGTACGATGCCCAACTGTATTTGTTATTGCCGGGTTCAAGGGTGGAACCGAAAGACTCAAAAGCGACGAAATTGTGTGCACAGTGAGAAAAGATAACGAGATAAAAAATGCTCACGAGCCAGAATGCTTAATGGTTCGCATCCGAGTCGAAAGGGCATCTCTGCATACCATTCCACGATGTATAGGGGTGGATGATCTACTATCGAACCTTTTCTCTACTAATTGTGAGCCTGCTATGTGTTATGTAGCGGAAGTAGTTACTCAGTGAGTGGAATTCTAAACTTTGAAGATCTACCAACTGAAGTCAAAATCAAAATAGAAAGAGTGGATGCAAAGCCGCCAAGCGGCCGAGCGGCCGAGCGGCCGCTGCCGCTGGTAATTTTATAAAACGCCTAGTGAAGTGCTTCCGATTGATGATCTCCCGCTTCCTGTTCTTTTACTCGGTTGAGCGGGAGATCGTCAATGTCCTGCAAACTTAGGTTCAAATTACTATTATTTAATCTCCCGCTGAGAGGTTATCTCCTCGTCTGGCCCACAATGAGCCTCGAGATTGACCTCTCGCGATGCCGTCCCCCGTTGTTAAAAGAAACGAAAGATGCAGGTCCTTCCAATTGATGATCTCCCGCTTCCTGTTCTTTTATTCGGTTTAGTCGGTGATCTTCAATGCCCTGCAAACTTAGGTTCAAGTTGCCATCATTGCATCTCCCGCTGAGGGATGATCTTCTCAACCGGCCCACTCGAGATTGACCTCCCGCGATCCCGTCCCGCTTGTAATTTTAAAGGTGAAGCGGAAGCACTGCCTGGGGGAAAATTTTTAACGATGATAATTTGCTTGCTGGACGGCAGGGCAACGGAAAAACCAACATCGACAAAAAAGGTCAAATGAAGTGGAAAGTCGGGCCGAGCATGCGCGCTAAATCGAGGCAGAGCAGAATTGCGGACATTGCGCGACGGATGTGGTGGAAGCGGTAGGGCCTACATAGTGTAGTCTCCGTGCCAGACTGCCATGACATTCACAATTTGGGTCCCTTGACAGTCTGGGAGCGGACCAGTCAAATATTCATGACAAGGGACCCAAATTGGGAATGTCATGGCAGTCTGGCAATGAGACTACACATAGTGAAGTATTTACAATTGACCGTCTCCCGTTTCCTGTTCTTTAGCGGGAGATCGTCAATGCCCTGCAAACTTAGGTTCGAATTGCCATCATTTAATCTCCCGCTGAGAGGTGATCTTCTCATCTGGTATAAAACGCCTAGTGAAGTACTTCCGATTGATGATCTCCCGTTTCCTGTTCTTTTACTCGGTTTAGCGGGAGATCGTCAATGCCCTGAAAACCTAGGTTCGAATTGCCATCATTTAATCTCCCGCTGAGAGGTGATCTTCTCATCTGGTATAAAACACCTAGTGAAGTACTTCCGATTGATGATCTCCCGCTTCCTGTTCTTTTACTCGGTTTAGCGGGAGATCGTCAATGCCCTGCAAACTTAGGTTCGAATGGCCATCATTTAATCTCCCGCTGAGAGGTGATCTTCTCATCTGGCCCAGAGAAAGCCGTGCCGCCGGCTAAATTGAGGCAGAAGAGAACTGCGGACATTGCGGGACGGATGCGGCCCAAAGTCGTGCCATCTTGTCTTTACTATTTTTGCGGTGCCTGTAACATTTGACGCAAGGAATGATGCGCATATATATAATACACCTTTGCTGCTCACATCGGTGATATATTTTTGTTCCCAAGCTGACTAACGGTCATCTGGTCGCTCAAAAGCCCAAGGTTTATTTATGCGCACAGCGGCTCTCTCTGCTCCGAGTTTAATATGGAAGTTTATTTTAAGATTGAGGAGCAACCATCACCATGCTATGCGCCCCGATCAGACAGACGGGGAGACTCGTAACCTTCCTGCCTGACAAAACAACCGTGATATGGGGTCCGCCCCGGATTCCGGCAATGATGGCGGAATTGATCCCGGAATCATCCGACTTCCCTCCACCGGATTCCTTCCACTTGAATCCCCTCAAGGTGTCTCTGGAAATCCCTCCACAACCTATATTTCCCGGCCTCTCCACAGATTCCACTCCAGGAAAATTGGTGCATTGAATCTAGTCCAGACTCCCTCCTCCTATTTTCTTCTACGGAATCGGTCCCCGCTCTCTGGTTGAATATCTGTGCACAGAATCCTTTCAGCACAGTATCTGTTCAGCAAATCCCGTCCACTGTCCATAACTTGATTCCCGTGCACGGAATCCTTTCCATCCAATATTCATTGAGCGAATTCATTCCACATTTTTTGTCTGACTCTTGTGCACAGAATTGCCTCGACAGGTCTAAATACATCCATGCTTTCCCTTCCATGTAATCTTGTATTACCTTGATGTTTTCCCCTTCAGTAAATATTCTGCATATTCAGGACAAAAACTGCTCCAACTTACCCTTCAAATGGGGTGATATCAGAGAGCCCCCCATGTTGCGACACATTCCGTGAGTAGAAATGCTCAGGACAATGTTTAATCTACCTTGTGACCCTGTATAAGCTTCGGGGATTTTTTAGTACGGGATGGACAGCAAGAAACTGACCAATGCAATTTGAACCACAAAACTGAAATTTTGTGTCTGAAGCAAATATCATTCCAGGAATATTTATTAAAATGTAAGGCAACACTAATTAAAATTTTTTCTATGTGCGGGAATGGACCTCAGAATATTCATTATTTGAGTGTAGTGAAGGTGCCGAGATATGTTGAACTTGTGTTGATCCTATCAAACATATGGTGCACCGTGTTTTCGCGCCCTACCAGGCATTCAGTAGCAGACCAAAACATACAAGAAGGTTTATACGATACCTGGTATAGGCATTGTGATTTTTTTCGGTCTGAAGGTTGGAATATAGAAGGACCCCTCTTGATTATAAAGTACGACAGCAGCACCGGGACTTTGGTGGCAACTTTGCCCATTATCCTCAAATGAAGTAGGGGCGAATTGGATGAAGGCAGGCGGTTAAGTCCGGAGTTTACTTAGCAGGACCCGAATGAGGGCCGTGGATCACATTGAATGGACGGAAAGTAGTAAATTGTGGAGGGAATTGGCAAGAAGAGGCGAATTTCCTGGACGCTTAAAAACAACATATCCACGGAATTCCGTGGATCCGTTGATTGGAGGTAATTCTGTGGAGCTGAATTCGGCCTATTGAGACGGGTATTTCCTGCATGTGCTATAGGCAAAGTACACAATAATGTGCACGGATAAACGCAGAAGAGAACCTGTGGAGAGGATTGGCCTTGTTGAGATGAATATTCTCTGCATGCATATATATTCCACGTACAAGTTTATCTTTGGAGGAGAAATTGTGGAGGAAAAACCATGGAGGGGATTGGCTTGTTGAGGTTGTTATTCCCTGCAATGATTGTGTTCCAAGTGCATGATTACAGGCACAGATATGTATGGAGGAGAACTTGTGGAAGAAGCCCATGGAGGGGATTGGCTCATTGAGACAGTTATCCTGTCCACACACTGTATTCCAGGTATTCAGTTATGTGTATGGATATGTATGGACAAGAACTGGTGGAGGAAATCCCGTCGAGAGAATTGCCTCCAGTCACAGTCCGTCAAGAGGATTCACTCCAGGAAAGGACTGTTGAGGGAATTGGCTCCAGGAAACGTCCGTTGAAGGAAATTGCTTCAGGAAGAGTCCGTTGACGGGATTGGCTCCAGCCAAAGTCTATTGACATGATTCTCTCCACGGAATTCCGGGACGGATTCCGTCTCGGAAATTCCGACAAATTCCCTACATCACCGTCGCTCTCCCGCCTGGAGCGCATCCTTCCCTCTGACTACCGTCCCGTTTCCAGCGAGCGTCCGGTTATACTCGGCCGAATGTCACCTATCGGTCTGCGTGCGACTTCTTAATTCACCCTTTCCATCCGCCGTTCTCGAGGGCTTTGACGCTCATCCATTTCGTTTCCAAATCGAGGGGACAGTCACTGCGCTTGTTCCGCACATGTGGTGCTCGCAGCGCGGAACATCGCTGCCGAGCTTCCGAGAACCGACGGGGACTTCGTACTGTCTCAAAAGCTCAGCTCCTATCTCCCTAGCTCGTAGGTTCAAGGTCGACCGGTCTTCCTTCACGACCTAGTTTGTTGCTTTCGTCCCGAAAGACTATCGCTGCGCGGCTTCAACACACTTTGTTAACCCGAGGCATCTGTCTGTCTCATTCATGGCCCTCTGCTGCCGCAATTCGTGTACTCTGAGCTGTCATCCAGCCTGAACTCGCAGGTTTTTCACGGACTACATTCACGCGTTCCTTGCGCTGGCTCGGAAAAATGAACAGAACCACTGTTTGCATTGCTCAATACTATTCAGGTGCATATATAAATCTTTCGCATCCCTAAGATGAACATCAGCCGCCGCATGAATATCCCAAAGGCTGTGTCTCGTGATGCTCCTATCGAGCACTTTCACCAGCTGTATGGGCTCGCGAGATCCATTCCGCCGTGATCAAGCGAGCTACAATATTCTCTCGCCCACCTTCTTTCTTCGCCAACAACTGATTTATATTCCAGAGCAACTCCGATCCGCAGCTCGCCGGTGAGTACTTCCGAGTTTTCGTGTGGATGTATTTTACTTGCGCTTCTCCCGTCAAGTACTTATAGGTGGACAGAGTCCGCTACCCTTGGTAAAGCTTGGCAAAATAATAATCAGGAGCACTGTCAGCGTGGGCATCACTTATGTTCGGTGTTCCAAAGCAGAGCAGTATGAACTGAAGGGCGGAGCGAATAATGTCTTCAGATCCTAACACACTCCGTTACTTGCGTTAGACACCTTTAGATTAGGCCTATCTTTACACAGCAATTTGCATAAACAATCAGGTCATGGTTGCCGACTTTTGAAATTCGAGCTCGCTCCAAAGATAGCCTTTGTCACTTTCCCGAGATCTCAGAGGGATTCAACGAACTTTTCGCACTTCAACCAATACACCCACTTCTCCGTTTCTTACCGGCAGTACTCATTTCTCGCAACTTTTGACCAGCAGGGTGCGAAACTGTTCTTTCGGTGTCACTGTCTGCGCTCCCCACTCGTTGCGTCCCTTCTCCACACTATCGGCGATATTTTCCTGCGACTTTGCATCGCGTGTCTGAATCTGGCATCGACTTGGGAGAAATGTATGGTTGAACCATTCACATATTTTAATTCACATGCGTGTGAACATGCAGTGTATGGTTATGGCCATTGTTTGTCCCGGAGCCGCCAAAAAGAACCGGCATTCGTTTAAAGGAACCACAACAGACATAAACAAGGTTGTTACTGCGGAGGGTAGGGATTAAGGGGTAGTATTTGCCCTCCAAACCTCAGAACGATTAGATAATGTCTTGATAGTCGGCGCCCTTAGGTGCAACGAAGGTGATTTTTTTGGCGGGAATAAACTAGTTATCGAACGAGTACCTAAAAAGCTTGCCTACACCGTGTCCTTCTTGAACGCCATACTATCATCCGCTGCGTGTTCGATGACGTTGGTGACCTGGATACCATTGAGCATGGTGTTGCTTCTAGCCGGCCGTCTCTGCATAACGATGGAGGACCCGGCGGTACGCGACATCAGCTCGGAGGTCGTCACCACACGAGAATGATACCCGAATTTGGTGTTCCGGAAGACAGCGCAGGCCATACAGTTTGTGATCATGACATTCGACACCGTGAACATGACGCGATATGATTCGGTCACGGCCTGGTTGTAATACATGATGCCGCAAAGCAGGTTCACTGCGACGGCAGTTCTGTTGATTATATAATCAGAAACGTCCGTAGTAGATCAGTATTGAACCAGGCGTACAGATAATAGACCTGACCATCCTGTAGGACTGTTTTCGAGAATTGAGGGAGGTACTCTCCAGTCCAGAAAGCTCGGAAATCTCCCTTGAGACCAAGGTTTCGGTGAGAATTTGCGAAAAGCCGCGATGAGATCGTCAAAAAAACAATCGTGTCGTGAATCATGGGAGCTATAGTAATGGCCCCACCATATGCTTTGGCAGAGGCCGTTAGGCAAAAGTCGGTTGGACCAATATTTGCCCCAGTTAGCGCGAATGGCGTTGTGGCACTACTTCCCAAGACGCCGAGCCACACAACGAAGAACAGCGTAATCATGTATGGATTCCTGTCGAAGATCGCGCGTGCACGGAGGAAGAATAACAGGCAGTTCGCAGGCACCGCGATAGAAATCAAAATGAGTGCCCCCAATAGCATTTGACGACAATGCTTGAGCGGGTAGGCTGATGGCCCGGTAAGCTTCGACTATGTAGGAAAATCGGGCATACTTAGAAACAACGTGGCAAACAAGACATACAACAGCGACAGAAGTCTACAAGCTTCGTCAGCGGAGACTCAGAGAAGACAAAATTAGATCATACCTTGAAAAGAAATACACCCCCGTCGGGAACCCCACTTTCACGTTCCGGCTGGTCAAAAGCTTATAATCGTTGCTGAGGTTGCCTAAAATGTCCCAGATGTACGCCTGGCGAGAAAATGATTTCAGGAGGATCGCAGTACGATGGAGGTGTCTTACCCCAAGCGTGCCTACGAGAATATAGCTTTCAATCTGAACCTGATGCGCAATGTCGGGAGGAAGAAAAACCATTGGGGTCAATGGATTGGGGACTTCAGACATGTTGAACGAAGCCATACTAGACTGGACGGAGCGCTGAAGGAATCGAGGACTCAGACGCTACTTATACAAATTGGACCACAGACGAGCCGAAACTCCGGTATCAGCGCTTTGGAGCCACCACTGTTTTTAAACGCTGTTACGAATGACAACCAATTCCCGTTGACCGTCCTCAGAAGATTGACGGCCGTTTGACCAATGATTTGTGGATGATGCACTCACAATAGGGGAAGTCAAAGTTGACAATCACATCCCGAGAATCGAGATTCTCGATTCTCAGGATGCAGTCCTCCAAAAAAGAAACTGCAATTCCGCATCAATTCTGACTACAATTCTGATCCGATTTTCGGTCGAGAATCTATCTGGCTTCCCCTATTGAATGAAACGGAGAAGACGACGGAGAATCAGAGAAGATATTCAAGATTTGTACTGTGATCAAGATCATCTTCCGAGTCGGTGAATGACTTGCAAGGATGTCGCGTCTGACCGACCTCATGGCAGCATTTTATGTGCGACCGCTATGGAACGCAGCTGCGGTCATGGTCACCTCCGAAATCCTGTCAGCGGATCAAACCGAGCCAATAGTTTAGTGCTTCCTGATTACTGGCAGATATGAGTGCCGCAATGGACCCGTCCTCCACGGGAGCTAAATATGGTGCTGTGTGAGAGCCACCATCTCAGTGTTGAAAGTGGCGTTTTACCCACAGCTAGAACTTCCTCAAAATACAACCAATTCAAATCCACGGGACCGAGCTTTGCCAAGACCGCAGCGAACAAAACCCTGATGGATTGTAGTGGAGCTTGGAGGAAAATCGGCACATTGCACCACTGTTCGTTTGCGAGAGAAGCAACAGATTGAATTGGCGGAAGCTGCCGGCGGAAATAGCGCGGATGCACGCGGTTGATTAAATGAAAGAGTGCTGCAGCGCGGCACGGCCATCAATTCAGAGGAGCATCATGAAATATATTTAAGGCTGCTATCAGCACCGCCGACCCCATTTTCTGTTGGAAGTATTGGTGGAAGATTGCTGCTCATTGGCCCAAAGTCGCACAGCGGAATGCGTTTCAATGCGTTGCGCATGTCTGTATGTCGTGGATGAATGACTGGGCTGTTGTAAGTAACATGCGTAGAATAACCTTGAAACAAGTGACCACGAAGGAAATTCGCCGGACATCATGGTCAAGGCGGATTAAATGGGTTTTCTTGACGAGCGAGGCCGAATATTGGCCTACGTGGGCGATAAAATGAAGCTGCAACATTTGATCAGCGAGTATAAACACGAACCGTACAAGGAGAAAAAACGATAATTTTTGCAGTCCCTCCGCTGAGCTTCGAAGCTCGATAAGGATAAGTAGGGCCCAGTTCAGGCGGGCTGGGATTTCAGAATTGCAGCAATTGGGAGAATGGGAAACACAGCCAGGTCCATGTTGACCGCAGGCTGGCGAGAAAGAAAAATGAGAAAAAGAAATGAGAGAGGATAGGCAAGCGAACAGGGCATGGGAGAATTCTTGGGATCTTGGACCGCGCGTCAGCGAGAACGAGCTCGCGTGGGCTGAGGCGATGGAGGAATGGCGTTAGCAGATAGCTAGCTTGCAGAACGAGCAGCTTGCGGCTGAAACAGCCCTGCATACGTCAGCCTACCCTGACGCGGCTGCCTTATGGGACAGCATACCGTCAGGATGTGGTTGATCGCGGGGGTATTCGCGAGGAACAGCACGAGGACTTCGCGCGGGGACTTGCCAGTGGCGAGCTGTGAGCGTGAGCTCGAGCGAGCGCCTGCGCACCGCTGGTTACATCTGGGACGAGGAGCTGGGCGAGTCCCGCAGACACCCACGACCATCGTATTCGACCTTGCTTACTTACCATACCGCCCGACCATCTCCAGCGCAGGGAGCGCAAGCCGCGCAGCAGGCGGCGAGGTGAGGACGGCGCAGGCAGTAGCGCTGTGTTGTAAATGCAAATGTTAATAACATCGCAATAAATAGCATGCTATTAACACGCTAATAACTGCTACAGCATGAGACCCTCTGAGGAGCCATGCTATTTATTGCTATTAATTCAAACTGTGTGTGGGTGCGCAGGGACACCTCTTGGATGCTGATTGGCTGCTGTCTGCACTTAGACAGGTCAAAAATCTTGACAAAACCATTTTGCACCATATCTGGGTCGGATACAACTCGGATCATTGTTTGATTGTCCTTTCGGGAATGAAAAAGCATTCTTGGGATGCTTGTGGGATGTTGAAAAAAAATGTCCGTGGGAGGAAGTGATGATATAATAAGTGGTAGATGCCACCTGTAGCATTCCAGGCATTTTGCGAAATTCCCCGAGCCTCAGGGAGCTTTGTTTGGTAATGCTTGTGCCTATGCTAAATAGCAGTTAATAACTCATGCTTGCTATTGACCTCTCGAAGGACAACAATTAATAGCATAGCATAGCATACTATTATATTTACAACACAGCGCTAGCAGGCAGTGCAGTAGTTTGATGGTCTTCCATTTAGAAGTTACTAATTATGTCCTAGTTCCCGTTGCTACCCCAAAAATGGGGTCGGATTCATATCCCGATTCGGTAGCCAGCGCTTCGAACCTATAATCTGTACCAAGAAAAGCGTTGGTTTGTTTCCACACAAACAAAATGCAGTCAGTTGACTTTGTTAACTACTACCCGCAATATTTGCTGCGTACGCGCCTGTACGCTCGAATGAAGTTTTTGATGAAAGACAAATATTTGGTAGGGGGTCTCTCACGTGCTGTTGACAGATCCAGAGATCGCTCGCCACCCAATCGCCACCCGTCAGGGTAGTTTTCCAAAATACACGACGAACAGCATAAAATGGGCGTCCCCTGACCCATGGCTGCACACCACCAATGTCCTTCGATCGCATTCCCAAAGGTTCTCTCGTCCTTGTCACAGGTCCGTTCAACACCTTTCCAAGGAATCCCTGCTGAAATGTCTCCTAGGTGCCACAGGCCTCGTAGGCTCGCAAGTCTTGACCCTTTGTTTCCCTCAATTAGTCCTCTAACACCGTTCCCCTTAAACAGGGCAGTCTGCGATGCCGCCCTCGCCCACGGCCTCAAAGTCCGTGCCGTCACCCGTTCCGTCTCCAAAGCAGCCGCGTTCCAAACGCACCTCAAGGCCAAGTATGGCGACGACTTGGTTGAGTTCGTCGAGGTGCAAGACTCGACCGTAGCAGGCGCTTATGATGAGGTCGTGCAAGGTGTTTTCTTTCGAGTTCTGCGAAAGAGGGAAACTCATGGCTGCCCAGGCGTCGCCGGCATCCTCCATATCGCAACCGATACCAGCATGTCCCCCTCGTACGAAGCCGTCGTCGGTGGCGTCGTGCAGTCGATCGTCGGGCTCATGAAAGCCGCGACACAGGTCCCTTCCGTCAAGGCGTTCGTCCTCACGTCGTCGCGGATCGCCGCCTTCGTGCCCGACTACGCCGAGCCTGATATCCACCCGACGCTCGACCAGTGGAGCGATCAAGTCATCACCATTGCGCAGCAAATCCCCACCGACCACCCGATGAAGCCCCTCCTCGTCTGTCCGTCTCTCCCCTCCTCTCGCAATCTCGTCATGGACTGACACTCACTCTCCAGACGCCGCGAGCAAAGTCGCAGGCGAGCGTGCCGCCTGGGAGTACCACACCAGCGCCAGCCCCGGCTACGCCTTCAACGCGGTCCTCCCCGACTTCATCCTCGGGCCCATCTTCAACCCAACGCCCGGTGCATACTACTCGACGCACGCGAGTCTCAACAGCCTCTTCCTCTCTGCGCCGGACGATTTGATCTTCAAGTTCGTCATGCCCGCCTCGCTCGCGGTCGACGTGCGTGATGTCGCCGCCATCCACCTCGCCGTACTGCTCTCGCCGCAAACGAGCGGGAAGCGGCTCTGGGCCGCCGCGCACCGGTTCGAGGTCAACGACTTCCTTGCGATCTGGCGCGCGGCGTTTCCAGACCGCACGTTTGTGGAGAACATCGCGTCGCAGCCGCAGCCCAAGATCACTCTAGAACAGGACGAGAGCGAGGCGCTGCTACGGGCGTTTGCCGGGCGGAGCTGGGTGCCGTTTGAGGAGAGTGTAATTGCGAATGTACAGGACGCGCTGTAGAGTAGCTCAATAGTACATGGAATTATGCGCCTTGTGAATGTGTCTATTCAGTTCTGGACTACTTTATTCGAGATATCCAACTGAACTAACATTACGGGGATGGCAGTGAAACGAGAGCAGTTGTTGAATGTGCTGAGGACTAAAGTTCGAGCCCAAGCGCAGCTCGACGGTCGACAGTTAAGCACTTTTCGAATTCGTCTTCGCAGGGTGGACTCGGAGCTTCAAGTTTCGTATGCCCGGGCGCGGCGCGGGAGACTCGGATCCGGTGAGTGCTAGTGCGCCTCAGAGATCGAAGATACTATTCTGACGAGGGTGCCGTTAACGCCAGGCTGCCGAATCATCACTGTTCGAGGATGGTGAAGATGGTCGCGGCGGAGTTTGAAATACACTGCGTTCAGGCCAGGGTCTGCGCAGCTGAGCCGACCTCTGCCGACCCTAGGCGGCAGGGTGCGTGGCCGTGACGTCAACGCGGATAGGCCCAGGTGTGTCGCGCTGGGCCGATCCTCTGCCGCCCCCGCGCCGACAAACCTCTGTCTACCCACCCTCGCACACCAAGCGCAACCTCTCTGGCCTTTTCTCGTGACAACTGTGGCCTGTTGGGGGGCAGCCATGGAACCTAGGTTATTTTAAGGCTTGATCCAAATCATTTTGTGATCCCCTTGCCGATGACCAAGCAACGGCACTGCTGAGGCTGTGCCTTGACAACCACTGCGTTCCCTGGGCGCCGAGGCACAGGCTCTGCCAGGAAAGATCCGTGCGGCACTGAAATCCATGCTAGTGAAAAAAAAGTGCATCTTGGCTGAGGCGTTATGGCTGTTTGGTGATAACTCTGGGCTGATGGCGGCAGGGCCGCAGTACAGGGACAGGCTGTGCCGAGGTCTGCCGAGATGTGCCGCCGTCATCGCCACGTGGCCTGCCTCGGGCTCTCGGCACACCTCAGCACAGGGCCGCAGACCTTTGCCTCAGCCAGGGAACGCAGTGAACGACATGGCAAACAAGCCTAAATGTTAACCAAACACTTGCCAAACACATCTCCACCACATCTCAAACCACTTGTACCACTAAATGTTGGCTCATGGTGCATGCACACCTAAGGTTACCAAAATAAGGGTCAACCCAAGTTGATCTCGAACAGTAAAAAATAGAATTAAACTAAAGGCGCATTGAAATTGGAACCTATTATTATAGTTTCAGTTCCAATTTTGGTGCGATCAAAATGAGCTGGAATAAAATTAAGTTTCAGTCGCACTGGAATTGGAACCGAAATTTTGAGAATAGGTTCCGATTTCAATGCACCTATAGTTTAATTCCATTTTTTATTGCTCAAGATCAATTTAAGTTGAGCTTTATTTTGGTAATCTTAGGTGTGTGGCCAGTGGGTGGCGCAAAATGTCGGCCCTGTCAACCTGCACCTAAGATTACCAAAATAAGGCTCAACCTAAGTTGATCTCGAACAGTAAAAAAGGGAATTAAACTAGAGGTGCATTGAAATCGGAACCCATTCCCATAGTTTCAGTTCCAATTTTGGTGTGACCGAAAGGAGCTGGAATAAAATTAAGTTTCGGCCGCACCGAAATTGGAACTGCAACTATGAAAATAGGTTCCAATTTTAGTGCACCTTTAGTTTAATTTCATTTTTTACTGTTCGAGATCAACTTAGGTGGATCCTTATTCTGGTAATCTTAAGTGTGATGTCTGTTGTCAAGTTTAACCCGATTGGGTTAAACGAGACTTAAACGCGGGCCGCCATCCCTGAATCATGATGGCAGTTGTGACATGCCGTGAGGCCGGCGTTTTACAGAAGTAAGTTTGGCGGGGTCCTAAATAGGCCAATGTATTGTGCAGGCAAGAAGTATGAGAGCACCAGTAAAACCTCAGCCAGAGAAGAACTGAAATCAAGCAATAGGTCCCACATTGCAGCTAATTTCGGTACCAAAGGCACGCATTATAATTGATTTTTTCAGTTTTAGGTGCTTTTGATCTTTGGGGGGAAAATGGCTCATATCTCACTCAATTCTGCGCGGATTGAGGTCGGAGATGGCGCGTTTTCTTGTACTGATTCATACACAATTATTAATAGAAACGATCAGAGGAAAATAAAAAATTCCGATCATCTTGTGCATGAGGCCATCCGCATGTTGAAATTGACTGGAAACTTCAAATCTTGTTATAACGGCCTGAATTTTTGGGAAAACGTGCTTTCATCCATGTTAATCAATACGGTACAGCTGATTTTACGGAGTCTCTGTAGGGGCTTTGATATCTCACTTTTTCGATCCAAATCTTGTATGGTGCACAACTACCGGAGTTTTGTCACAGAGATACCCCGGAAAAGCGTTCTTAGGATGAGCAAGGTACTCCATCTCCTTCTTATAATGAAGACGCGTCGAGAATGAGCCGAAACCGCATCGGACATTGAGAGCGGCAAAGACAGTGGTCCAGAACTTGGAGAGCAAGAAGACATGTCTTCTCAGTATATTCGACGTGTCTCCAGCTCAATCTGGACTCATTTGCCTGATAAGAGTTCTCTGTGCTATATTAATGCTTTGGAAAATCTCAGGCATGCAAGAAAAGAGGGTTCATAAACAAAAAAGTATGAAAAGTGTGACTTCGGGGCTGATGCGGATTTGTAGGCCACGTTCCAAGGCCCCATATTGGAGTGTGGTCTATAAAACTACACAGTGCACCTTTATGAACCTTGAAGATGTCTGGGACAACATACCAGAACTCCCCGACTCTGCGTCTCTTTGTCATAAGGTCTACCGTTTTGTACACCTTTCCTTGCTGATCTGCAGTTTTCGCTCTTGTTTCAAGGTTTCCCGGTGTTTTCCCCCAAATCAAATTATTTGGTGCAGTATAACACGTCTATATAACTACTATATCAAACTGACAGAGGTCCCCGAATACTCGAAATCCCAACAGCAAGAGGATGGGTGAAATTGCCTGTCCTGCAATAGCGATCGGTTCACGCCCAGTAAAAATATAACGAATGGCCTATACACTACATTAAAGCACTGCGAATCTATTTCACTTAGTTTCGAGGCAAACGAACAAGAATTGAGGGAGATAGAGGGAAAAGAAAAAAGGCTATCAAAATTGCGACCCAAAAGGGCACGAGTTCGGACTTTTCGGATGATCGGTTTCGGTCGGATCTCAATCTCTTGAATTTGATTCGCTGCCTGTTTAACTTCATTCGGCTTTACCCCCGGGAGGGATAAACTTGAATCGCCGTGCCGGCGCTTTGATTAATCAACTTGATTCCTTATCTTCTTTTCTTTCTCTGCTTACTGGAGCCGGCGGACCGCGAAAAAAACCTTGGATTCAGGTGCAGGTAAGTCTACCAAATTCCCTCTCTTTTTCCCTCTTTTTCTCTCTTTTTCTCAATTTGAAAAACTTGAATTCCTCGCCGTAACAACAGACATAAACCATAAGCCTAAATGTTTATATTGCCACGTCCTGCTACTCCCCTTGGGTGCCACAGGTGCCACACTCTGTCTACTCGGCATTTGTGCGGACATCTGCCTACCAACGTCGGCAGAGCCCTTTGCCTACGGGCATCCTGAATGCAGTGATATTTTTTCACACGCCACCTTCGCCGCTAGTAAGTACTTATTGGCAACGCGCTGATAGCACAAGGACCGACTTGGGCCCACCACTTAGGTCAAGGAACCAGCCGCGCTGACAATAGCGGCGGTGGCCGCGAGAATATAGAGGAGATGTTTTGCCGCTGCACCGCCATACTCCACTCAGCAACCACTCACGCCGGAAATAGAAGAATTATTAATTGGTGGAAAGCTGAGCAGAAAAAAATATCAGATCCACATTCAATTCAACTGAAAATGACATTTCCCTTGCATCTAAAAGCAAACCTGAAAGAGTCTCTTTCGGAGTCCTTTTCACAGATGTTGAATTTTTGCCATTGGCCCGGCATTTCCCGGACCAATGGCAAAAATGCTATGGTTGTGAATTAGTTGTGAAAGTACTGTTTTAAAAGCATCTGAAAGAGACGGTGAAATAGCGTCTCTCCATTGCTCTTTCAGGGAATCAATAATTTGTCCTTTTCCGGTGGGTAAATTTATTGGCCGGACTGCACTTGGTGCTATCTCGGCTATTCGTCGGAGCTCTAAATTCGATCGAGCCGTGTTCTCCCGCCCATCTCAGCGTGTTCTGTTCTCCCGCCCATCTCGTCGTGTTCTCCAGCTCATCTCGTTGATGTTCTCCCGCCCATCTCGTCGCTGTTCTCGCATCTCGGCATTCAATTTCTGATATTTAGATTGATGTATGCTTACATGAATTCCACGACGTTCGGAACTATCAAGCTGCAAGATTGGAGCAATTGAATCCTTAGCTCAACTGAATCCTTAACTTATTATTGATTTCTGTCTCTTTTGGATGTACGGTATTTTTTCCCATTTTAGCGCCCTGTTCGCCGCCTTTGTCTCCATTCTGATCGTACCCTCCGTTTCGGCATGCCACTGTGATAGGTCTGACAATTGGTGTAGTCTGTTTCTCTTGGAAAAATATCGCACACAGTGTCACCGAGAGCACCGCACTGCAACCGCACTGGCCAGAACTCATGCCGTCTCATAGTTTCCCCTTACTCCCGATCGACCGCATTCAGCCTGCTCCAATGATCATGTTGTATTCAGTCGGTTTCCCTTCGGGCCTTCGCGTTTGATCAGGCTTTGCTTTCAAGTTGAGAGTTCCATTACTTGGACGGATCACGTAACCTCACAGATTGAAGCCGTTTCTATGCTTACGCCCCACGGCGACCCATAACGAGCAAGGGAGAGCAAGAACATCTGGCCGATCGCTTCCTTCAAACGCCAGCTGATCTTCTCGATCAACGGTCATCACTGGCCACCGAGAATATGTCCTGTATTATTTCAACGAAGGGAAGTTGCGTTCACGTTTAAACTCGTCCCCCTGCGTGGCCGGACTGTTTCAACAGGCCAACACGCATCATTGACGCCGTGACGCGTGTAAAACGTACTTTTATCCAACAAATGACCGTCATATTAGAATCACCCTCTTTATAAAATTATAGGTGTCTGTCCGTCCGTCCGTCTGAGACTCAAACTCCGAGACTTCTCCGTTGCTTCTCGCACATTCCGAAAGAATTCCAGGCCGCAGCTGAGTAGATAGTGGGATCGGCTCAAGTTGGGCTGATTCTGCGGTTCCCACCCAAACTGCACACATCACTTCTCCGTCAACGGCCATTCAACTTCGACGGAAGTGGTGGGGCGCGCAGCGCCGCGCTCTTCTTTCTTGAATTGGTACTAAAAGAAAATGTACTAAAAGCCGTGACGGCGGTCTCGGCTATTCCAAATTTAACCAGCAACTGTCACGATACCGTGTTGCAGGAGGAATTCTGAATACTGTACCATTTCGACCAAAGGTTCAGGTGACGGGTGACAGAGGGCCGTGAACTGAGCAAATTTGAGGAGGGTGACGGTGACTTTATAGAATTTGGCCCCAATAGGCCACAAATCTGCGAAAAAAAGCGGCCCGGGCGCCCCCTTATAGTAGTTTCCCGCGTTAAGCGAGGAATGAACACTTCACAAAAGATGTTTACGACGGTGACGGTGACATCGAGTGAACCTTTGGTCGAAATGGTACAGTACTCCTGTCTAGACTTGTTACCAGTCTGTAACCAATATCCAAAAAATGTGGCGAGCACTTTTGGCGGTTACAGACTGATACAACTCGGGAAACTGAATTGGGCTGTCATCGGAGTTTACTGAGGACCTTGTTTTCTCTTGCACTTTGACCTCTTATCAAATTCAAATCACCAAGAACATTTGTATGCTAGAAATGAACACATTTGCTCCCTCAGATTTTTTTTTATTGCAGGTGGAAGAGCCAAAAAGGCTATCAAGTTTGAGGCAGAATTGATCGGTTTTAATGGCTCGTTTATCGGCCGATCGCGGCACCTGCCAAAAGTTCAAACTCCGGTTTGTCCTCCCGACCACCATCATCTATTGTCAAAAAAGTAATCTGAACGACTGCCTCCCTCACCTCTGCTCACCCATTAGAGGTGCTAGTACGTGTTGGACTGCTTTCACCCAGCTACCCATTGATATAGCATGATCGTCGTCGTTGGACAACGGAGACCCAAATCATCGATGCCGAAGCTGGCTGCCCATGGCACTACCACGTTCTGCCTTGCCAATGTGCTGCAGTAGTCCCCGGAGTCCCATGCAAGACCCTTTCGCAGATGATTGTTCTGGATAACGGTCGAAGATGTGGTGTTTTTTTATATATCTTCTACACACGACATCCATTTTGCGCGACCCGCATCCACCTCATTTTTTGTCGCCCGCACCCCGTTTCACCTCGTGTAGGATGGCGTCAGCCTGCTCTTTCAATGTACCCTTTCTCTATTCTGCTATGCCGTGGAATTGCAGGCATCCAGCCGCCATCGCCTCAAATGCCCCCTCTACGCACCACTTGCACTGCCACGTTGCCGATTCTGATCCGATCGTCCAACTGCCAAGTCTTTGTAAGCTGATGCCGAACTCGGCGCGCACACTGGATGCAACCGCTCTGTACAACCGCAAGGCTTATTAAAGCAGTATTAAAGCGCTGACACATTATTGAGAGGGGATCCGGCATCATCACCCTTAAGGAATTTTTTGAACACATAAAACCATTATTCTTCAAAGGCACCAACAGAGCATTATTGCGGGCACAGAATCATGAGGTTGGAAGACGTGATAGGAAGGCTTATGCCAAATGAACTTACTATTTTATACATTTGATTGCCATCTAATCCACGGCTGCGAAGCCTCCTGGGATCGTAAATCAGTCCATGTTAAATCAATCTGCATAGTTCAATCCGCCACAACTCAATGTTCAACCTCCACTCTCGCTCTATGATAGCTCCCCTACTCACCAAAACTGGATTGGTACCACTGTGAGTCCTACACTTCCAAATTGTTCTCGGCCTTTTACTTCCTCAGCCTCAAAAATTTGCCCGAGCCGCACTTAACAGTTCTGTTGAACTGGCACTCAAGGGCAAAAAAGCTGTCACAGGATATTATAAAAGCCGACTCAAGGACTGCCATTCCCTTGCTCCATTTACATTCTTAGCACCGCAACTGAAGTTGAATATGTTAATGAATCACTCAAAAATGGTCGGCAAATTACTACAGGAATGGTTACAGGAAGAAATAAGCTCGTCAGCGAAGCTCTATCTACTTCACGGACGTCTAGAATCACAAAAGGATGAGGGTCCGGCCCAGATCGCTTCCGTTATGCGGCATTATTTGAGTATGGTTCACAAGCACCAGGAAATATTTCTTCCCTGCTGCTCTCTATCCACCTGCTCGTCGTGGAAGTTTGGCGCTTCGCAGACCCTGCATATTATGCTCCCGTGCCTCGAGCGGAACGGCTTTGCAGAATGTGTACAGATGAGATGGAAATTCCAGAACATGCCTTGATAACATGTAACGCACTTGACGCGCAGTGAATCAACCACATTCTATGGTTTTCCTATTCTCAGACACAGTATTCTGGCAACTCCATACATCACCGCCCAACCATCGCACTTGTAGCAAAGTATGTATACAACATCCTTGAATTGTTCTATGCACTCCCCGTGTTTCGTTTGACAGATGCTCTGGTACCCGCCGTTTTAGGTCACTAATTTTGCTTCGGTGTGTTGAAGTGGTTCTACAGCGGTTCGAATCGCGAGCTCGGCCACGGAGATACAGTGAAGTCCAGGGACTAGTGTACACATTGCCTTCGTACACTTAGATACTTCCTGGGCCCGGCGTTCCTGAGCGGGACCGTGCCGTGTAATCCTACCTACCTACCGGGGACAGCTCGACACCTATCAACGAGTTGTACCAGTCTGTAACCGCCAAAAGTGCTTGCCATATTTTTTGGATATCGGTTATAATTACAGGCTGGTTACGAGTCTCACTCCTGTCGATGTTCTCCCATCTCCTTGATGCTCCCCGCCCATCTCGACATGCAATTTCCGATATGGATTATTTCGATCAATTCGAACAAGGTCCCGACTTTTCGGAGGAAAAAAAAATCTGAATAAATTGAGAAAAAAATATTGCCGTAATAAAAAAGGTGGCGCGTGACGCGTGACGTTTGAATTGAATGAAATAATACAGTATGCTTGAATTCCACGACGTTCGGAACCGTCAAACTCCAGGATGGAGTTGTAAATACGTCCCCGAGCATCTAACTCATTCTTGATTCCTGTCTCTTCTGAATGTACGGTATCTTTTCCCGTTTCGGCGCCCTGTTCGCCGCCGTTGTCTCCATCCTGTTGGTACCCTCCGTCTCGGCATGCCACCGTGATAGGTGACATACTTGATTAGTTAGCCCACTGGCAGTAAAGTTCTGGCAAAAACGTACTGCGATTCAAAACCCTAGCCCCCAGAGCCCCCTTAGTTCCCATCGAGCCAGGGGTCTTCGAATTCGACGCTACAACTGAGTCTGGGATGTGTGGCCTGTGACTCTGTCTCTTTCGGAGAAATCTCAACCATAGAATTCAATTCTCAGTTTGACCGCCCAGACTCAAGAGGCCTCAGGCGCCTTTTTGCCGAGACTCGAGTAGTGGTACTACCACGCGCCAAAGCGCCGCGTAACAGCGAGCGCAAGATATCACATTTGTGAAGCTCTTCTCACTTCATGCATCATGGCGCTTCTCGCGACAAGAGTTCGCGTTGGAGAACAACTTCATGCATCAAACCCCCATGGCATACTCAAGAGGCACCGCCGGAATTCATCAATGTTACTTGAATTGAAAATAATCAAAGCTGGATACATATCAGTTGAGACTGCTTTGCCAATATCCGTAAGTATCAATGGTCGGTGAGTGTCTCCCCAAATTTACGAAGCCCGAGCTCCCTATGCTTGATATTAGCGGTATACCCGAGCAACGGATGACGACCCATGTGGGCGATTTGGATATCGTCGCTCAACCCCTTCAGCGCGTCAATTTTTTTGAACACCCGCTCTGCCTCGACGTCATCCTTCACCAAAGTCTTGATTTTCTCTTTCCCGAGAACCGGCGACTCCACGCTCAAAAACTCGGTTCCGTATCGGTTGCGAACTGCCGTGACATTTTCTTCGTCCACGTGCGGATTGAAGAAATTTTGGAACTGGTCCACCATCTCTTGGACCTTGGCATCGGTCAGGGAGCTGTCAGCAAGGCCAATGATAACTAAGGCAAAATCAGGGAATGTAGCGCTCGTATAACCCATCCAACCACGAACCTGGACGGAACATTTTGAATGCCTCGTCAAAATCCTTCGCATTCATATCGCTGAGGATTGGGACTTGTTGTTGATGCATTTGCTGATATGCTCCCAAGACGACAAAAAGGAATCTGCAGCATATTAGGGCTAAGGGTATCGGAAATGTACTCAAACTAACCTCATGTATGCAATACCAACTTTGCTATCGTGCCATTCCTGAGCCATGGCCTCAGTAGTTTCGCCGTTGATCGATGCACAGATAGTGAGGGCAGCTGAGAGAGCACCCGTGAACGCAATGTGGACACCGGACGAAAAAAAAGGGTCCACGAAGTCTGTGTTGGTTTTACGTCAGTGAACGCACTCTGGACGCAGAATAATCTAAATTCACTGGCAGCATCTCCGATAATACGGAAGTGGTCCCCCGAATACTTGGATGCGGAATAACTGAAATCCGTTGCGCTCTTGATACTTCCGGCTATCATGCTGCCTTTATCGCCAACAAGTTCTCTGACACCGGGAGCAAACTGTAGCTGATCAAGGTAGTGTTCAGCGAGCGTCGGGGCTCGTCCGTTGGGCATGATGGTCGACTTTTTTGCATTTGAGGAAGTTTGGTGCATCACGAATCCGATGGAGGTTTGCCCATTGTGCAGAGGAATCACCTTCAATTTTGCAATCAGGTCAGTTTATTCCGGCGTGATGAGGAATCGAAGCTGACCCATGCCCAGCCAGTTTCGTCTGTGCGGTTGAAATCAATTTGGGCAACACAGGTCACAAAAAGTCCTACCAGTCAATGCCTCAAACCAGCCCGAGTCGGCCTTGATCGTTCCCTCTCCGTATCTCCTGACGTCCGTCCAGTATCCCCAGACTGCAATGTTGCGCAAACTCTCTCGCATCTGGCGATTTTCTGAGGGAAATTAATGAACGAACGATCCACCCGAGAAGAAAGTGCTCTCACTGAGATATTTGGTGGACATTATCCCCGCTCGTCCGGTGGCGTCGATGAGCCAGTCGAATTCAATCTTGCCGGCGGAGCCATCTTTTTTGGTCCAGTTTGCAGCCTTCGGGCGCGAGGATGTCGGTTCCCCATCAAATTCTATGCTTTCGACGCGTGTTTCTTGAAAGACCTTGACCCCCTGCTTTTCCGCATGCTGGATCAAAATTTCATCCATCTCAGAACGGATCTGTGCAGGAGTATATTGATCTCTGAAAATTAATAAAAAAGAATGACCTACCACATTCCATGTCTTGTACTCAGGCCCCATAGCACTGAAATCGACCCCTAAAGAAATCCGGCATCTGTAAAGTGAGGTTGGCTGAGGACGACTTACATGTATCTGGAATGCCGTGAACCAACTTGAACGAAGCGCCCGGCTAAAATTATTCGCTTAATCAAACGGATACGGCGTTCAGGCTTGCCGCTGACCTTGACCAGAAATCCGTGGTTAACAAAATCGTCTTCGAGACCAATAAAACCAAGGTAGTTGCGCATAGATGAGAGCATGGACTCCCCGACATGGTATCTGTTGAATATAGATGAAAATGGAGCCAACACTTGAGAATTAGTGAACCTAGGAAACTTGGCCGACTCTAGAAGGACTACTTCGTGCCCTTCTCGCTGGAGGGCAGAAGCAGCGTAACTTCCAGCTGGGCCTCCACCGATACAGAGGATTTTAGCATGAGTAGGCTGGGGTCAATTTCAGCATGCTGAACGCGCAGGAGCAAATAAGCGTACGGGTAGGGACGCCATCATGCTCAACTATCCGCCGTGGTACTATTAAATATCTCCTCCGATTGCCTCCAAGATCCAAATTTGATCTCGATGATCACGGAATCCCCAAGAAGGTCCTTGATCGAATTCTGATGAACCAATGCATTGCAGCGGTTCGCGCAAAGATTCGATCTGTCGCATCTAATGCTCCATTTCTGCATTTGCGTGGCTACGAGCCTGAAACTGGCGCGCGTGAAAACGTGCTTCTATGTTCCGGCGCGTTCGATTTGGTTTCAACTTTCCACGCGTGGTCAGCGTGCGTCAATTCTCCGATCCCCTCCAAGTTGGAGCCAACGCTCAAATTGGGATGTTCGTAATCTTGGTCCCAATTCATTCCGAATCTGCAGCTGTGAGGTCCGTATGATTTGGCCGCGCAGAAGTTGAGCTTCCCATCGTGGGCGCGACCTCCTTGTGAACGTTGAGCACGCTGACAATAATATAGGGAAGACTTTGTTGTTGCTCACCCGCTCGGGAAATATCCTGGGAAGCAATTTGCCGGAACCATTGTTGAAGAACTCTTCTCAATATCTGCTTCAGGTATCTGTCCGAATGGCGCAGTTTCTAGACAGACATGTTAAATTTACAGGGCGGGCAACGAAAGAATATGGGGAAGGTAAAGGACAGCTATGGGTCGCCGTGGGGCGTAAGCATAGAAACGGCTTCAATCTGTGAGGTTACGTGATCCGTCCAAGTAATGGAACTCTCAACTTGAAATCAAAGCCTATTGGAGCAGGCTGAATGCGGTCGATCGGGAGTAAGGGGAAACTATGAGACGGCATGAGTTCTGGCCAGTGCGGTTGTAGTGCGGTGCTCTCGGTGACACTGCGTGCGAGATTTTTCCAAGAGAAACAGACTACACCAATTGTCAGACCTATCACAGTGGCATGCCGAAACGGAGGGTACGATCAGAATGGAGACAAAAGGCGGTGAACAGGGCGTTGACAGCCCAATTCAGTTTCCCGAGTTGTATCAGTCTGTAACCGCCAAAAGTGCTCGCCACATTTTTTGGATATTGGTTACAGACTGGTAACAAGTCTAGACAGGAGTACTGTACCATTTCGACCAAAGGTTCACTCGATGTCACCGTCACCGTCGTGAACATCTTTTGTGAAGTGTTCATTCCTCGCTTAGCGCGGGAAACTACTATAAGGGGGCGCCCGGGCCGCTTTTTTTTCGCAGATTTGTGGCCTATTGGGGCCAAATTCTATAAAGTCACCGTCACCCTCCTCAAATTTGCTCAGTTCACGGCCCTCTGTCACCCGTCACCTGAACCTTTGGTCGAAATGGTACAGTATTCAGAATTCCTCCTGCAACACGGTATCGTGACAGTTGCTGGTTAAATTTGGAATAGCCGAGACCGCCGTCACGGCTTTTAGTACATTTTCTTTTAGTACCAATTCAAGAAAGAAGAGCGCGGCGCTGCGCGCCCCACCACTTCCGTCGAAGTTGAATGGCCGTTGACGGAGAAGTGATGTGTGCAGTTTGGGTGGGAACCGCAGAATCAGCCCAACTTGAGCCGATCCCACTATCTACTCAGCTGCGGCCTGGAATTCTTTCGGAATGTGCGAGAAGCAACGGAGAAGTCTCGGAGTTTGAGTCTCAGACGGACGGACGGACAGACACCTATAATTTTATAAAGAGGGTGATTCTAATATGACGGTCATTTGTTGGATAAAAGTACGTTTTTACACGCGTCACGGCGTCAATGATGCGTGTTGGCCTGTTGAAACAGTCCGGCCACGCAGGGGGACGAGTTTAAACGTGAACGCAACTTCCCTTCGTTGAAATAATACAGGACATATTCTCGGTGGCCAGTGATGACCGTTGATCGAGAAGATCAGCTGGCGTTTGAAGGAAGCGATCGGCCAGATGTTCTTGCTCTCCCTTGCTCGTTATGGGTCGCCGTGGGGCGTAAGCATAGAAACGGCTTCAATCTGTGAGGTTATGATCCGTCCAAGTAATGGAACTCTCAACTTGAAAGCAAAGCCTGATCAAACGCGAAGGCCCGAAGGGAAACCGACTGAATACAACATGATCATTGGAGCAGGCTGAATGCGGTCGATCGGGAGTAAGGGGAAACTATGAGACGGCATGAGTTCTGGCCAGTGCGGTTGCAGTGCGGTGCTCTCGGTGACACTGCGTGCGATATTTTTCCAAGAGAAACAGACTACACCAATTGTCAGACCTATCACAGTGGCATGCCGAAACGGAGGGTACGATCAGAATGGAGACAAAGGCGGCGAACAGGGCGCTAAAATGGGAAAAAATACCGTACATCCAAAAGAGACGGAAATCAATAATAAGTTAAGGATTCAGTTGAGTTAAGGATTCAATTGCTCCAATCTTGCCGCTTGATAGTTCCGAACGTCGTGGAATTCATGTAAACATACATCAATCTAAATATCAGAAATTGAATGCCGAGATGCGAGAACAGCGACGAGATGGGCGGGAGAGCATCAACGAGATGAGCTGGAGAACACGACGAGATGGGCGGGAGAACAGAACACGCTGAGATGGGCGGGAGAACACGACTTGATCGAATTTAGAGCTCCGAGATCGCACCGCAGTCCGGCCAACAAATTCACCCACCGGAAAAGAACAAATTATTAATTCCCTGAAAGAGCAATGGAGAGACGCTGTTTCATCGTCTCTTTCAGATGCTTTGAAAACAGTACTTTCACAACCAATTTACAACCATAGCATTTTTGCCATTGGTCCGGAAAATGCCGGGCCAATGGCAAAAATGACGCACCGTTGGAAGTGGTTCTTTCAACATCTGTGACAAGGACTCCGACTATACATTCCATATCCGTCCTCCCTCTTGACTGGCGCTTCTTGATGAGTTCCCAGATACTCAGTCCAGATACAAATCCTCCCATTCATTCCTTTTAAAGCGAGGCACGAGCTGGTATCAATAAAGCGTCTGTTTAAAAAGACTACCTCCGCCATTGCCTCGCTACTTATTTGAACCACCGAGTCGTTATCAGCATAAACCACAAAGCTTTGCATATGTCTCGCCGTATTGCCATCGTGAGTCTACGCATCCAAGAACTCGAAACTATTGGGTTGCTGACCGTACAACAGGTTGGTATATCAGCCGAGTTGCCCAGCGGAACGTATTCCGAAAGCAATCTCGACCATTCATCCTTTTGGGAGTTTCTGATCAACGCTGGAGAGTCCTATGAACGTATCCCATCCACTCGATTTGATATCGAGACGTGAGTGTAGTATACAGACTCGCGGTCCGTCTCATGCTCCAGTTTCAGGTGGAAAGGAAATGGTATCGGTCAGATCGCCGTCGAGAAAGGTTCCTTTCTCAAGGATATTGACCTTTTCGATCACGTCGAATTCGGAATCTCCTCTCGGGACGCACACGCCATGGCTCCGGTTACACGCAAGCTTCTAGAAAATACCTTTCTGGCCTTGCTCGACTCCGGTATTGAGTACAGGAAACAGCCCGTTGGGTGCTACATGTCTGGAAATTCTGTTGAGTTGCCAAATGTGCGTCACCGGATCTCTCCATCAACCTTGGCCCGACTTGATCTATTCCTCAGGACGAATATGGCCCCCGTGGATCCTTCGCCAGAGCTGCCTCCATGGTCGCAAACCGTGTCTCGAACCATCTTGATCTCCTCGGTCCATCTGTTCCTGTCGACACGGCATGCAGCTCAAGCCTGACGGCATTACACCTTGCAGTACAGGCCATTCTACTCCGAGATTGCAAGGCCGCTGTCGTCGGTGGATGCCAGATCAACCATCGGTACGACTGCCAACCACTCTGCGCATAGATATACATTCATTTTAATTCCCGAAGTGTCGTTGATTGGATTAGTTATAGCCAGGGTTCGCTCCTATCGAGCGACGGGAAATGCAAGCCCTTCGATGCCTCGGCAGATGGGTAATATGTATCTTTCCATCATTAAAGCCATTGTTTTTACATTCCGTTCAGTTTTGGTAGAGCTGAGGCTTGTGTGGCGATTGTGATCAAACCTCTTGAAGATGCGATAAAAGATCATGATCGAATTTATGCTACGGTAAATATTTGCTGACTGCATTGTGCGCTTCCAACTTTGCATTCAGATCCGCGGGACATCGACAAATTCCACCGGCTCGGGTGGTCCTCCTGGGGCTCCTGTCGCGGAGGCTCAACGTCAGGCTATGACGCTCGCATTTGAGCGTGCTGAGCGAATCCCTAGCGAAGTCGCATACGTCGAATTACATGCCACGGGTATGAATATTTTCTGTGCCTAATTCCATGTTCTGACGTCCAACCTCTCAGGTACTGCGAAAGGAGACCCTACGGAAGCTAATTGGGCTGGTCAGCATTTTCATCGTCCAGACTCGGAGAAGCTCTTGATTGGCAGTGTGAAGGGGAATATCGGGTATATCTGTCTTTTTTTTTTGGCTGGGATAGAAATACTGACTTTGCCTCCAGGCATACTGAAATCGCGGCATTTCTGGTTTCATTATCGAAAGTTATCTCCATTTTTGAGCACCAGATAATTCCTCCGAATGTCAACCTGCGTACTCTGAATCCCGCGATCAAATGGCAGGACTACAACCTCCGCGCGCCGACCCAGCCAACACCCCTCCCTTCAAGAACGGCCGAACAACCTTTTATTTCGATCGCCAGCTCCGGAATTGGTGGATCCAATGGGCATGTTGTTCTGGAGGGACCACCAACGCCGTTCTTATTCGATCGATCGGAGACGGAAGTGAACCGACCAGTTTTGGTTATGGCTGCTGGGTTGTCCCCACGCAGTGTCTCCATGCTCGCCGAACAGATTTCAGTGATCTTTGAGACAGCACCTCGCTGCGAGTACGCTGCCACTTCCACTGTCCTGGGCCGAAGGTCCAAGCAGATGAACTGGAGATCCTATGGCGTTTTGGCTGCTGGGTCCCTCCAGTTCTCGAGCCCCCAGTATAGCGGTCGCGATGCGAATCCTCTTGTCTTCGTTTTTTCCGGTCAAGGTCCCCAACACGAAAACAGTGCGTGAATGTGTTCTCGTCATGATTCAATGAGTGAACGTATTATAGTGGGGCGAGAGTTGTTTAGCACCTTCCCCACCTTTCGCGATAGTATTCTGCAGATGGATATTGTCTTTCGGCGCAAGACCAACAGGTCCATAATCGACGACTATGGGCTTTTCTCCTCGGGATCTTCTCCCTTTCAATTCCCAACCGTATGGCCCATTGCATTGACTCTCCCCGCGATTGCTATGTTCCAGATAGCCTTTTTCGATCTCCTCGTTTATTTCGGGGTCTGCCCAGACGTGCTTCTCGGGCATTCGGCGGGGGAGACCGCGGTCCTCTATGCTTCGGGGGCCGCCTCAAAAGAGATGGCCGTCGAGCTTGCCATCATTCGAGGTCAAATCTTTTCGACGCTGGAGACATCCGGTGGCACCATGGCAGCACTTTCTTGCGGTGTTCAGGACGCAGAGGGCCTTCTAGCACGCCACAATTCCACCGCGAGGGAGGGCATCGTTGAAGTCGCATGCTTGAATGCTCCTTCCGCTGTTGCAATTTCGGGATACGAGCTGTCTATCGATGCCGTTCTAGAACTAGCTCAACGGGAAGGTATATTTGGTCGCAAAATTCGCACGCGTGTGCCCATTCATTCTTCCATGATGGATGTGTGCCGGGATACGTTCCGGGCAGAAGTGCAAGATGTCTTCGCCCGGTATCCGGGCGATCACGTTCCAAAGATTTCCACGTATTCGACCCTCACAGGCAGCTCTTTCCTTGGCCCGTTCGATGCGGAATATTTTTGGTTGAACACTCGATCCCAGGTTCTATTTGCACCGACGATTTTGAACCTCGGCCCGTCCACATTCATCGAGATAGCGCCACATCCTGTCCTATCCTCGTACCTCTCCGAAATGGCTTCCCCCACTTCTACCGTGTTATCTGCCGTTCGCCGTCCCAAGGCAGGGAGCCTTGTCAGCGAATATCATGATATGCTCCAATTCTTGGGCAAGCTGACGGTCGCGGGACACAATTGTGTCGATTTTACTCTCCTCAACTCCGCTGCCTGTGCCGAATCACACCTCCGACTTCCCGTTTACCCGTTTCTTAAGAAACAATTCCCGTTGTCCCCTGATAGCACGAGAGATTCGAATCTTCATCACGGACCGATAAATCACTCTCGTTTGAAAATCAACCGCGACACACACCCCACGCTGGCCGAACACGTCATTCGGGGAGAACCCATTTGGCCCGCCTCGGGGTTCCTTGAAATGGCAGGAAACCCATTTCCGAACCCGAGATGAGTTGTTAATGTGTTTTTTCAGGCGCTAGAATTTGGAGCAACGAGCCTCTTCAACGTCAACTTCCGCGCAATGCTTCCTCTGTCGGCAGAAGTTCCTGTCTCAGTCAACGTCACATTGGATGGTTCACACTGGAAGGTGGCATCCCTGATTCCCGACGTCGGAGGGGGAGACAGTGTCGGCGACCGTCAGGTACGAGATGCCTGTAAAGTGCAACGAGTATCCTGCAACGTTATTCAGGTTGAACGAGTTCATGCGGACGGATACTTGACATTTGAAGCCCCGCCAGTCTACGCAGACTTGAATATTCCCGAAATACGCGACCGATGCGATGTCCACGTCGATTCAGGTATTCGCTCCACGGTTCCATAATCTTGAGAGCTAATAATGTCGCAGAAATCTATCCATCTTTGTCCTACTTCTCCTCTTATGGCCCGAAGTTCCAGCGCATCACCAATCTTTATTACAATTCCGATGAAGCATTAGTATCCATTCGCGGGATGGATGGCAGTCTGACCAAGTGAGAAATATTCACACCGTGCCAAACCCAACGTTGACGCGAAAGCAGCGAGAGTCCATATATACTGCATCCCGCCATTCTTGATGCGTGTTTCCATGTCGCGACCTATCGCCCGTTTCATGGCGATTTTGCACCGAATAATTATTACCTGCCGTCCAGTTTAGGAGAGATAATTCTGCATCAACCCCTCCAGGCCGAGTACTTTCCGCGCCACGTGTATAGTCATGTTCAGCTGTCTGGCTGGTTGCCTGGTAAGAATGATTCAGTGCCCGGAATACAACTTACCATCTCTTCGGCAGAATCAATGCATTTCAACATCACGATTGTCGATGACCATGGCAAACGCTTATGCACTTTGCGGGATCTGGAAGTAGCCAAACACCATATCGCTCCACTTCGCGAAATTCCATCACCGCTGCATATTATCACGCAACCTGTTTTCAATGACTGCAAGAAATCACAAATTTCATCGGTTAACGCAACGTGAATATTGGTTCAGTCCGTTGTTCGGTGTAACTGACTCGAATTGTAGACCCCATCTTCCCGCTCGGAAACCCGACGGAGAAAATTTGAACGTAAAAATATCCTCCATCATCAAACCATCAATCATTAACTTCCGTACTAGTTCGATGGGTCGACGCTCAGAATCGCGTCAAGTTCGACGACCAGCGCTCTCCAATTACTGAACACGAACTCGCGTTTGACTGAGAATGTCGATCAACGACTAATCCGGATATGTATCCTGGGCGATGGTACGTCTACCTATCCAATCGATTGTCTAGCTCTAAATACCTGTTAGTTGCCTGGTTCTTCTCCCGTATCAAGGAAATTCTAAGCCAATTTCCGCACGCTGAATTCGAGCTCGTGATCCCCGAGAGTTCTACTTTCCGTGGTGACATCATTGAACCATTTGCGGTTCTCCGTCGGGAAAAGTCTCTGTCGAACGCAGACGATTTTTTTGACATCGTGATTTCTGTCGGGTGGATGGCCGCCTGCGACGTCGATTCTCTGCTGGCCGCCTGCGACGAGATCCTTCTTCCAGGGGGGACTATAGTTCTCACAGACCTCAATCTCAACTCTTGGGATCACCCCCTCTCTGCCTCCGATTCTGGATTCGAGAGCCTTCCCACATTTGATGCCACCCGGTTCGAAGTTGCACTCGAGAAAATGGGATACTCGGATGTCCGTATTAATTATTTCCCGACTTCAGACCCATGCCACTGTACTATCGACGCTCAAAAGGGAACTTGGAAGCCGGAAGCCAGCGATCAGCCTGCCTTGCTTGGCAGGAACGCCTTTGTGTTCACCTATAAATGTGGCGATGAACTGAAACTGCAGCGGGATTTCGGCGAGTTGAATCCATCACAAGAGCTGCAAATTTGGATCGTCGCCTTAGAAGGCGAAGACGCTGCTGCGGGCATATGCCTGGGGCGCGCGCTTCGGCGAGAGTATCTGTTTTGGAGCATCCGTTTCGTCTCTTTCCCGAGGACGTTCTCGAACGACATGCGGATGAATTGTCTTCGCACGTTGCCTCTTTGCTTGAAGACGGAGCCAGACATCATTATATCTCCGGCGGGCGAGCCGCTCGTCCCGCGACTTCTTCATATCCCTGCGCTCATACATGGACCACCCTACAGGCGATCGCCAGTATCGTCTTCCCATAGTCTTGATCCCAACCATGCGCGTGCCCAGATGATTCACACCTTCCCATCCACCAACTTCTCGGCCTTCGGCGCAGTCTTGGTCGAAGTGAACCCTCATATCGCAGAGTTTCCTACCGGATCTTTCGTTGTAGGCCTGCAACCGCCTCGCGCTTCGGTGACGCCAGGTCCCATTGATCTGGGATCCACATGCGTCTTACCTTCCGAAACTTCCTTGAACAAGCTTGTCGAATACGCCCCGGCCCTCGTCATCTCGGTACTTGCGCCTGGAATCTGCACTTACAATCGTCCGTATATGCTTCGTGCCCTTTCTGTGTTGATAACTCACTGCGACACCGATATTGGTTCTGCGGTTTGCGAGATCTACTCGGGCGGAGACCTCAAGTTCACGAGAGCTGACCAAGGTGTTTCGATGCTCGATCTTGCTCGCATACAAAGGGGAACACTCGACCTCATCATTTCTGGCTACGTCGACAACGAACACGCCCAAATATTACGCACATTTCTACGGCCGTCGAGCGGGAAACTCTTCCTTTGGAACCAGGAATTGCCTCGAATAATTCAGGAGGATCCTTGTTCCATCGGGGATGCGCTGCGCGCAGCCGTCTCGAGGAGCTTCCCGCGGATCGCGGGTATCCACGGCCCTGTTCCATCCGTTGAACTTGATGCTCTTGTCTGCCCACTGGCGCCGTCTGGCATGCCCGAGGCAGTGTTCGATCCGGAGAAAAGTTATATCATTCTCGGAGGAATCGGCAGCCTCGGTGCTGCGGTCTCCTTGTTCATGGTGCAGGTGAGAGAATTAAAGCCGAGGTCCACCTATACTGACCATTAACTCCCTAGCGAGGCGCGCGGCATATTGTAGTGACCTCTCGCTCAGGTTGGGAAACCTTGCGCGATAAAAATAACCTCATTGCGCGGCGCATTTTTGCGTACCTCAAAGGTCTTCAGCACCTCGACATCAGTTTAGCTGCTGTCGATGGCACATGCGCCAAGTCGATGGAAATGCTCTTCAAAACAATCGACAGAAAAATAGGCGGATGCTTCATCCTGTCGGCCATCCTGGCCGATGGCCTCTTTCCAACTTTGGGCGAAAGAGAATTCACCGATGTACTGGCCTCCAAAATTGGCGTCGTCAAAATATTGCTGCAAACGATTGAAACGTCAAGCTTCGAGTTCATCGTTGCGTTCTCGTCTGTGACATCAGTTGTCGGAACAGGTGGCCAAACGAATTATTGCGTGTCAGTCCTGTTGTCTTGTCTCATTTGGCGCATCGTTGACCCCGCGCCCTTTGCTAGCGCTAATGGTGCATTGGAGCACATAATCGGCGCATTGCCAAATGGGTTTGCGTTCATTTGTCCCGCGGTCGTCGACTCTGTCTTTATGCAATCGGAGGGATCTCGTTTGAAGCACATGCTTGATTGGTCGATTTCAACTGACGGTGAATGGCCATCGATTGACTTCCTTTCAATTCTCATATTCGTTCCAGAGATGATACTTTGGCTCGACGATGCGATCGGCAGATACCAGCAAGGAGCTCGCTTCCATCGATATATGCCCAGTTTGAATTGGGAAGACTTGGATCGGACGCATGGAATGCCCAAGTTGGGGAAACACTTGGTCCACTCGGTTCAGGATCTCCCCGATATAGAGGTGACAAGCGAATTCGTGGCAGCAAGGACGGGCCAGATCATCCGCACCGTGTTGAATATATCGGAAGGCGACTTCGATCCTGATGTGCCGTTGACATCATACGGCATTGACTCATTGTCGGCGGGTCGACTTTCGTGCGTGAAATTGCGAAATTTCTGAATATCGGTTGACTGGTCCCCAGTTTCGCCCTTCGTTCCATGGTAGAAGTTACTCAACTGCAGCTGCTCGCGGACGTTTCATTGACAGATGTTCTCCGCAAATTTCTCCGCCAAGATTCAGCTCAAACGGAACGGACGAAGGCTCCGGAGCCCCAAAGCATAGCCACCCACACCCTGATGGATGACCTAGTTAGCAAGTTCACCGACGGCCTTGGCGATCTCGCAATGGATCCGATTTCTCCACTGGCTTACCAGGCAACAGCGAGCCATACTGTGCTTCTTACTGGAAGCACCGGAGCACTGGGTTGCCATCTTCTTGCGCACCTCCTGGGAAAGGACAACATTCAACATGTCTATGCTCTAAATCGGCGAAACCCACATGGCCTTACAGTAGTAGACCGACAGACTGCAGCTTTACAGAAGCAGGGTCTGCCGACCCACTTGGCCTGTTCCGAGAAGCTGACGCTCATCGTCGGCGATCTCGGGGATGTTGACTTTGGTATTTCCTTCGAGCTCATGGACAAGGTTCGTGGACGACTTCTCTGGATGGTTCGTTTTTTCGAATATTCTTCGCATAGCTGCGTTCATCTGTTACGCACATTATACACAATGGTTCGTCCGCACTTTCTTTCCTAGACACTCCCAGACCTACGTTTCACTCTCACAGCTTGGAGAGTCGACTTTGTGGCTCGCCTCTCCGAATTCGAGAATCTTATACTGGGCACACATCGACTGCTCGAGTTTGCTATCAAGTCCAATCCTATCCGTCCGTCGTTGTCTTTCATCAGTACTACCGGCATATCTCGGAATCGTCAGTGCTCATTCTAAATCTTTGCTTCTTCGGTTTCTCACCCCAATTGCCAGTGCATCCAAACATCATATTCGCACCGGAATCACCGATCGAGGACGCCAAAATTGCCGTCCAGGTTGGATACACAGAATCCAAATGGGTGGCGGAGCGACTAGTTCAAATCGCAGTAAAAAGACGCCAATTGAATGCCAACGTCATTCGAGTTGGCCAATTAACTGGCGGCGACAGTGGTTCATGGGACACGACGCAATGGATCCCGGCTCTCGTTCAATCAGGGGTCTATGTCGGTTGTCTGCCTGACGGCGACGATGTACGTTTTTTTCCGACGACCTTTCCAAAGCCTACTGACTCGAGTCAAGGCCGTTTCGTGGATTCCCATTGGAGTCGCGGCCGCTGCGATTCTGGATATGCAAAACTCCATGAACGACACCTTCCACATCATTCACCCTCGACCTACGACATGGAGACGGGTGATGGAGCCACTGGCATCAGCCCTGGATGTACCTTTGGTGCCCTACGCAGAATGGTTTGCCCGCCTCAAAAGTACGGCCGACTTCGCCCTCCAAGTTTCCGGTGTGGACGCAAAAAGCCCAGCGGCTCTGAAGTTGCTTGATTTCTTTCAAATGGGGTTGAAACCTCGGGTGAACTGGGAAAGCGTGGGCCTGCTTCCAAAAGTAGCTTCGCAGAAAGGAATGCGTGCCTCCGAAACACTGCGCAATGTTCCACCCCTTAGTCTCGAAGATATCGAAAGCTGGGTACTGTATTGGCGGCAAGTCGGATTCCTGCCCCATCAAGGAAGATAGACACCGTCCATGTACCGATATTTATGGTTGATTTTAGAATTGTTGGAATGATATTCATTTTAATAATCGAAGGACGCCAGTTGACATCCAGTATCAGGGAGACCTCCTTCATAAACTGAGACAGACACAACAGCGTGTATGGGATGCACCCACTTCTAAACCTGGCCCTAGTCCATCCACACCAACCCGGAACAGCGGCTCGTGCCGGCTATGCTGCGTTTCAAACAACGCTAGCACAGAAAACATTAGTCTCTGCGACAGAACCGATTTAGTGACGACCAACAAGTAGGTATCTACACCGCCAATGGTCAGACATGTGGGCACCACATGGACAAAATCTGTGGGCCACATACGGGAGCCAGCTGGATGCCAGCTTTTTTTCAGCTGGAACCAGCTGTAGTCTCCTATAGGTCTATGATGGAGCCACATCTAAGTGGTCACCAGCTGTCGGCAAAAGATGGACACACCCGAGTTCAAACATTGCAATATATTTTCATTTTTGCTGGTAATTGAAAAAATAAAAATAAAATTGAGCGCGAGCCATGTATATACATAAATGACGAATCTAGGGAGAAGATGCGAGTCTGGATCTTGATAGTTCTCCCGCCGATGTATTGAGCGCTTTATCTTGGCATCCGATGTGCGGAGCCTTGACAGTCTTCCGATATTGAATCGTCTCCGAGTCTTATTAGAATATCGAGAAAAGCACGGAGCATTGTATCGAGGCGTACCGCCTCCGTTGCGCGTCGTAGCTTGCGCTCTCTTGTAGCAATTCAATCTTGAGGAATACCCCGCAAGCATACGAGTGTGAAATTCATACAAAGGCCGTGAAGCACTTCCCGTCGGGGTCTTGACAGAACATCGTCGTTTTTGAGTGCAACTGGGAGTCTATTGTCAATATACTTGAGCTCGAACACCGCCGAGGTCTTGCCATACCGGGAGTTTGTTGTGTCTTGAATCGAAATGGCCTTGACGGTCTTTTGCCGGTTCTTCAAGGTCGCCTAGGAATATCAGTCACCGAAATTTGCATTTTGTGACAATAATGTTTGCACATGCTATACATGGTGGAAAAATCTCATCCTCATATGTGGGTCAAAATGTGCGTTCGAGGGAGGATAACAACAGTTTCCAAATAGGGCATAGGCAAATCTGATGGCTAAGCCTAACCCTAACCAACGCAATAACGAATCAGAAGCTGGATTTTTTTCAAGAATAAGCTAGTATTTTATTATTTGAAGACTATTTACATCTAACAGTGGATGACTTTCCATAAGCATAGAAAAAGATTTGAAGAATATCGGAGGGGTGCCAGCGATGTCGGCATGACATTATATTCCGAAAATCTAGTCGTTCTGGGTTCCCACAAGCCGCGAAATAGATTAGTTTTACAAAGATATAGTCCATCGATGTTTGTGGCTGTTGCAAGTGGTAAACAAGACCCATCAACGCGTCTCAGCTTCTATCTACGACTCGCGCACGCGTCTGCACTCCCGATCAATGGATATCGACGTGTTAATTCACCACCAACAGCTAGAGGAGATGGAGGAGGATGAAATGGAGGAAGAACAACTACGTGCAGGCTCTGCAATGGCCGTGATTTTTCTCGGAGTCGTAGAGGCCCACCGGTTACGCAACGAGCGGAGGAAACCCAGCAGATTGTATCTCTGCCGCCCTCAGCTGCTTCGCGATCCACGCGGATCCACTGCATGGCAGGTACTCTATAGGAGCCGACATGACCGTGCTTACATCACCACGATGGGCTTTGACGTTGCCACCTTCCACAAGATCCTCGAGTCCGGATTCGCTGAGGCGTGGTACAACAACCCTATTCCCCGGGACGACGCTGTTGGTACTGGAAAGACTCGTCCAGGTGCACGGTCTCTTGATGCAGCTGGCGCACTTGGCCTCCTCCTTCACTACCTCAACTCTACGATGAGGGAGATCAGCTTGCAGCAGATATTCGCACTAATCCCAAGCACCATCTCTCGCTACATCACATTCAGCCTCAAAATCCTTTTAGGTGTTCTCCGTGGGATGCGTGAAGCTGCAATCGACTGGCCGAGGGACGTCAATGATTTCCAGGAATACAATGATTTGATCGTTGCACGCCATCCGCGATTGACTGGTGCCTTCGGAAGCATCGACGGCCTTAATCTGGCCTGTCAGACTTCAGACAATGAAGAAATAGAAAATGCCACATACAACGGATGGTTGTGTGAGCATTTTGTGAGTTCTGTTATCGTGTTTTCACCCAAAGGTATGTTCTGTATTTGCATTGTGTGAAAGAGCTCATTGGACAATACAGGGACTGTTATTGCTGCGAAGCTGAATGCTCCTGGCAGTTGGCATGACTCTCGCATTGCCCAACAAATTTACGAGAAGCTTCGAACTCGTACGCCGACGGGATTTTATCTCGTTGCAGACACAGCATTTCCTCGTGGCGCCAAACAAATTGAAGGGAAGATCCGTGCTCCAATCAAAAGCGGTCAAAAAATGCGAGGCACTGTGAACGAAATTCAAGAAAGAATGGCCTTTGATCGAGAACTTCTATCATATCGCCAGACTGCCGAGTGGGAGATGCATGGGTTGCAAGGATCGTTTGGACGTCTCCGAATTCCATTGGAAATTGGACGCCTAAATGAACGAGGTGATCTGATTGAGATCTGTGTTCGGCTGAACAATGTTCGAGCAGAGCTGGTGGGCATCAACCAGATCCGCAACGTCTATATGCCACTGTGGACGCACACCCGTGAAGAGGAGGAAGTATGGACAAACTTTGAGAACATGCTGTTCTCAGACCAGCGCCGTTTGGATCGTGTATCCCGTTTTCATAACATCGCAATTTACGAGTCAACAAGTTGATTGACTACGTACACACATTAGGAGCAGAGGTAGTATAGAATGTTCGCAAGTAGTAGCTAGTAAGTAATAGAACGAGAGTAACTGCAGAAGCACCGAAGTTCAAAAAAGAATGTGGTAATGTAAGAATGTTCAGAGCCAGCCCAATCAACCGCTTGAACCCTCCAGCAAGAATGACGTGCGCTCACCAGCGCCAACTGGCTCTTTCCCATCGCCGATGCTCGGTAGAAGAGTGAATGGACGAGGGGTGTCAGGACGGAGTAATGGATGGCGTGACGGGCTAGGTGATGGTTGCCGTCCGAAGGATGATGAATCGCCGTGTAGATGAGTACCGGTGCGTCCACGAGAAGGAGGACTAGGGTCCTTGTTCTCCTTCTCAGCCTCGTCGTCGGAAGGGTCTGAGATCCAGTAAGTGCAAGCTCCGCCATCACGATAGAGTATCTCACAACGAATTTTCCCATCGCGGCGCACAACATCGGAGCGGCCTTTGAATCGAGACTGATTTGGTGCACGGGAGCCCCCCCCAAACCCATTGGCAGCCTCTACCATCTCCAACCTGAGCTCTGCACGGTCGCGCGCCCGTTCGACATCGTGAGTATGGTTCTGCATGATGGTGATCTGATTGCGGAGACTCTCGTTGGCAGCCTGAGCGTCGCGAAGTTGCTGTGTGAGCGAAAACATCTGCGTCGTCTGGAAGGATCTCTGGGAGCGCTCAGCATCACGGGCTTTCTGCGCCTCGGGGTCAAAAGCATGAGAAAGCTTGTTGACGAGATCAGGAGCATTCATGCGAGCATTACGACGAAGAGGGGGAGAGGGTGCACGATGGGCAACGGCTGTGTGGATTCGAGATGAGGAGGAGTCGAGGACTTCAATGCTGTCATCGGATGACACATGGCCGGCATCGAACTCGGAGTCACTGAGATCGCGAGTGCCAGCACATTGGTTGATCATCTCCTCAATGTGGTGCGCCCGCTTAATTTCCGGGGGACAGATGCCAATGCCCGTCGGCTTCTTCGTCTTCAACAGCTGCACGATAATATTAGATATGTTACAACAGATGCAATGAAGAACACACCTGTTTATACTTCGTCTCCAGGGATTTACCAGCACGCTCAGGCCGCCCATTCTTGCGAGCCCACTTGCGGAAGCGGTTGGCGATGGAGGCCCAACCCTTCTGACCAAGCGGAAGCTCCTTTTGGACAATGTCGAGGAGTGCATTGGTATCCTCTGGCTCGAAGTTCTTGGAGCCTTGAGGACGGCCACATTTACGCTGGGGTGCCTCACTGTCGTCCTCGGAGTCAGAAGAAAGCTGGCGCTTTTTCCCCTTCTCCTTCTTTGCCTTGCGACAGGAACCTGCCACCTTGGGAGCAGCCTCGAGGCCGCGTGATCTGGCGATGGCGGCGGGTTCGTACAGGTCGCGATCGTCGGTTGGCGGAAGACGGGAAAGGAGGCGAGGATCAAGAAGATGGTTTGGGATGTGGTGCGCAGATGATGGCGCCTGCGGAGGAGCGGAAGGGCCAGAGACTCCGTTGAATGCAGGCACTGGAAAGGTATATGCGGCTGACTGCTGTCGAAGTATTAGTGAAATGTGTGATGAGATGATATGGTGCCTACCTGGACTGCAGATTGCGCTGGCGCTGCGGGGCCTTCGAAATGAGCTTGCAGGGGTGATGGCTTCTGTGGTCAACAATAGGATGTTAATGCCGCTTTTTCAGAAAGGCTGGAGCCCATACCATGGAAGGATCTGTGTAAACACGCCATTGACCGTCTGTGTCACGGAACCAAGCTCTACCGGCAGCATCGTATTGACTCTCGGGTGTGGGCGCAAGTGGGGCCTGGGTGAAAGGTGGAGCGGCTGGATCCGACATTGGAGAAGGAGAATTGGAGGAGGAAAGAGTGGAATGAACGAGTGGGAAGCTCGAACGAGGAGACACCAAGGTTCAGCAGCTCCTTTATGACTTCTGGGGCGAAGGGAAGTCGGGCCTCGGGCATTTAGGCTTTGCCGTTGAGAGGGTCCTGGTGGAGATGTCAGAATGAGTTGAAAGCAATGCATAAATGGCGACGCACTCTGCCTGCGTATTTGACTTTGCAGGCTCGATGCAACGACGATGCGAACGGAGAGCAGATTACATGGAAACAGTGGTGCTATAACCACATATTTGGTTCCCCGAAGGCATCGAATCGTGTGGTATTGACCATCCTCTTGGGCGAAGTGACTCTCTTGGGTGTGGTGGGTGAGTTGACAAAAGCGCAGAAGTCGTCCAGATGTGACATGCAGCCCAATTCGGCCAAATGCCCGAAGGACACTTGACGCCGATGACGGATTTGTTCAAGATTCGTTTATACAAGAGCAATCGCATCTAATATAATCTGTTGGGGGGGTAGGGACCCCTCCTACAGATTAAAATAAATTACAGTTTATTGAAGGGTCAAGTCGACATCAAAGTGAGATCCAAGTCCGATGGGGTCCTGACAGCTGCCTCGGCATCCCGGCGGAAAATGCGAAAATATTCCAAAACATTTTTCTATGCTTATGGAAAGTCATCCAGTTCTCACAATTTTTATTCTTATAAATTTGTGTTGAATCCCCATGTTGAGACAGCACGCTCAGGAGGGGGGATGGCTAATTAAGAAAGTCTGAGCAGGCAAAAGCGACATTTTCTACTCCAAAAGCTATCCCACAAACACGAGATTTTGCACCAACTGCGAGCTGAGTTTGACTTTGTTTGGCATCATTGATGGCATCACAATATTGCGGGCCGTTGAAGGGTGGGAAAATCCTTCCTCATTTGGAGGGGTATGGGGCAGGTCTCAGATTTCGGCCTTGAAAAACTTTTACTTGTTGTTCAGGCATTTGGACCACGCGAGTATAATATATCCCCCCAACCCCATATCTAATCTTCCAATGGCCCCTTGCTTAAAACTTTTCTCCTCAATTGCGTTGACACCTATTCATTCCTAGAAACCTCGGCACATTCTGTTCAACGACTTCACTAAAAGGCTTTTCTCTTCAATTCCATTAAGACATATACGTTTCCAGAATCCTCGGTTCCTCAACAGATCTAGTTTAACAGACTGAACAACGGCAGAAAAGGTGAAAAATAAAATTGCTAAGGGATGGCTGGTAGTTAGTGCATGTACACATAGATAATCCCTGGGAACCGGCGTTCCTAAGCGGGACCGTGCCATGTAATACTACCTACCTACCTGTTAAGGAGTTTTGATAAACAGAGACAATGTAGTGAAAGAAAGTGCTTAAGAGATTTCTGTTGAGAGACGGCAGCGGAAAGTGGTTCAGATAAAGTGGTTCTGTAAGATGATTAACTGAATGTGGTGAAGGGAACTAGTTAAGAGATTTCTGTTGAGAGATGGGAGTGGAAAGTTGTTCACGGAAAGTGGTTAACTGAATGTGGTGAAGGAAACTGGGTTCAGAGAAAGTGGTTAAATGAACAGTTTTGAGGTGAACTAAATTTGGTGAAGGAAATTTTGCTTGAACGAAATCTGTGAAGAGATGTGGGCAAACAGTTTATCGTTATGTGATTCCCAGTCCGTCATCACACTCCGCCATACTCCGCCAGCAGTCTACCATCATACCTGTATTTCCGATGCTCTCCTCAACGAGAGCATTACTACGCAAGTAGAAGAAGAGAAAGGGAAGCGGGTCAGAATAAATGCCAAAAAAAAAAGGACGCTCATCCTGGTTATGCCTTCTCGAGCTCGAACTCCAGCAAGCTACATGAGCCTACACAGAATTACAGCGGGAGATTGCCTTTAATCGACGTTGGCTACTTACCTTCGAGATGAACTCAATACATACTTGCACTGGTTCCGAAACAGGCTATGTAGGCGCATTGCTGGGGACATTCGCAGTGTTGCAGAAACTACACCTCCAAATGTATTCCTCGAGCTCGCATTATAGCTCTCATGCCTAGGCCAATTCAACCAGCCGGCCGGTCGCTAGGACCTTTTCTGATTAACGTAAATTCGACTCTGTTCGTACAAACATTTCCGAAGCAACTGGGATAGGCAGCTAGAATCTCACTGAGTTGTTCGGAAAAAAAGGAAACAAACCAACATCCTACGCCCTCGAGGGAGTAGAATCTCCCGCGCCGCCTGAATTCTCCAGCATCGAAGCCGGAACACGGTGTGTGATTTGCCACTAATTGACGAGGGCTGTATGCCTCCAGGATGACCTTGGGTAGCTTAGGTTCCGAATGTCGAGCCCACCACGCCAGGGTAACTTCATTATTTCATTTGCGAATTTCCCTGAAAATAAATCTGCGTGATGCCCTTCCTTCCTTTAGCACACAGGGGGGGGGGAAAAAGAATAGAACATCATTTTAAATTTAACTGTACAATTCATCACCTATTATGAAACAGGCGCAGATTCGACTTCTGGACATTAGTCCACGAGGGGTCTTCGCCGCTGAGGTATGAGCCGATTGTGATCAAATAGAGAACTGGCGGAAAGAAAAAACGACTCAGATCCAGAACCTGTCTGTCAGTTGGGCCGAGTCGCATTTAACCAATGAATCAGAAAGAGGATGCATTATTGGCCAAGCATAATCTTTCTCAAGAAAATGGACTATTACTAATTTCCGCCGCATCACCGTGTTGATATCCCAAACCGGTGAGTATGAACTCGGAGAACAGTTACTCGTTGGCGTACATGCTCGTTAAATAGAATAAAGTTGAGTTCGAACTGTTGCAGGGTCGCATAAAGGAGGGGAGATAAAAATCTGAACGTTCCCAGCGAATATTTTCCTTATGCCTCAGTCATCTTCCGAAAGGGGAAGCAGGACACGGTGCTGCCTACGAACGTGCGGTCCCTCTGAAACAAAGGTGTCAAACTCGACTGCGAGAAGAGATGTATCTACGTCAGCAGGAAGGTATTTACAACCGAGTATGATATGCACCAAATACTGCATCATCCACCTGCCTCCATTCAGGCCATATCACACTCTCCGTGAGGACCAAAACGCTACACCCCTCAGCTCGTCTTGCAGCGAGGGCGGAGAGGGTATTGGCTCCGGGTGTTGCAATCTCGAGACCCTCTGTGAAGTTATCCCGGAGGAATATCTCGACGCGAGAGATTCCTTTGAGAAATCATAGACAGAAGCGCCTCGTAGGAGTAATCCGGCCCTCCAACGTCGAATATGCGCAATGTGCGCAGTTGAGGAAGGCTAGGAATATGCCACGACGTCCGGCTAACATGGAGTCGCAGCGTCAACTTTACGGACGTGGTCTCCGCAGAGAGACACTAATAAAGCGTTTCGTCCGAGATGAGAGATTGAATTCAATGGTAACGGTGAGTTCCTGAATTTGGCAGGCCGGCGAAGCCAAGAATCTTTCCAGGCGTTGGGCGTCCATGTCGCTCGGTAGGGGAACCGTCAGGCTCTGTAGTCAGGGAAAGGCGATGACCCAAAGCAGATGGGAGCTACATTCAAGAGCTTGCAGCTCCGAAATCGGCAGTACAGGTGGCTGGGCCAAGATCGCACTATCGATGAAGGGAAGCGAGAGGTGGCGAAGGGAAGCGCTGCAGAATTTCAATGCACTGTGGAAAGTTTATCCAGAAGGTCAGTGTGAGACTCTGGAGTTTTGGCGACCAAATATCCGCGAACGACGGTGGATTGAGACTCCCTGCGAGGCGAAGCGCTCGGAGACAGGGGCAGGGTGAAACGCAGTCCTGCTACAGTCGGTGCGGCATCTTTTACTGTGATGTCGAGAGCCTCAAGGAGAGGAAATGGACCCCGTATTTCCTGAATAGATGAGCAAAAATCCCAAGACGACATCGAGACTTCGATGTGGCGACATCGTGGAGCATAAGCTGCTAGAGCAGCAAGGATAGAAGGATGAATTCTCGCCGAGGCCCGAGAACGAATGCGCAGGTGATTGTGAGAGAGAGTCACTAGTGGGAGTTCGCCAGCCCGCGAGAACCATAGTTGGAGCAGCAGTTCATAGTGGCGCGATCATCGTCCTCATCTGATGGGTGAAGAGGATCTTCCCGAGGGGAAACCCCGCCCCAATGGGATTCCAAGTCAACTGAAGTCCAGAGACTAGGCGTCGATAGTGCCATGGCTCTCCATTGTTGGCACACCTGAGCAAGTAATACTGCACTATTTCGACCAAAGGTTCATGTGACGGGTGACGGACCGCCGTGAACTCAACAATTTGGGTGCTGGTGACGGTTACAATTGCTCTGTGAACACCTCTTTAAAAGTAGTCAAGAAAGGTTCTAAAATCGATTTTTGGGCTACGTAAATTTGACAGAAAAAAAAGGCGAAGTATGCGAAGTAAAATCAGTGCTCCATCCAAGCAGGGCCCTGGTAATGCCTGGCTATGATCTTCTTGCGCTGCCCCCGGCCTCGGGGAGCGTCATTGTCCAATTCAGCATCAGATTTGTAGATGACCTTCGCTTCTGGGATGGGGAGATGCCGCAATCGGAATACCAAGTCTTTATTCATAGGTGCGGGAGCGGCCATACTGAAAAACTGAGGAGGATGCGCATCAAGGGTGGTTAGGCCCATTCGAGCATTTTTGCGATTGAGAGCATCGGCATCGGGAGAATTTTGCCTTCTATTTCTTTCAGAAGAGAAAATATCTCCGTGGCGACTTTGCAGATCAGAGGAGGACCAGAGGACCAGAGCTTCGCTTGAGCAAGCCATTCGCTTTTTTGGAAGGATATGGCAGCCATTTTTCGTTGAGATGATGAAAGGTAGAGGACTTGGAGCCGGTATCTTTTACTTTCTATTGTGTAGTCTCACATAATAATTTAATTCCGTCCGTTTTCCTCCGCAATTGATCTTCGTTGGTCAATTCTACTTCGCGTACTCGAGAAAGTGGATAGTAGAATAATACGCGAGTTATAAAGTCGCAAAATGTGTTGATTCTCTCTGATATTCTCCAATTTGTTCACCTGAGCGCTGTTCTGTGCTTTCCATCAACTTTGTATGTGTTTGAAACAGTAATCCATAGGAATTGTCAGCAACAGCCCTTAGGTCGACCCAAGTAATCGCAAAGATGAGCCCTCCGGGACTGATATAAACCGCGACCTTGCACACAGCAGGATTGTATCCCGCTTAGCCCGTAATAATGACATAGACCGGTAATGCTTCACTATTCCGAGTGAAGGAGTGGTGTCAAAGTCAGAAGGCAGGATAGTGAATGCGGGATATGAATCGGGGCAATCCTGCAGCAAGGGAGAATCAAGATGTAAGTCTATAAAGCAGCACTCTGGCTGAAGTAAGACCGGAGTATAGACAAGATAGAATCTACTGTACAGGATTCTATCTACTGTCTTATATATAAAATATCCTACGATCGGTTTCCACGTCACCGAACTGATCGTCCTCCTATTTGCCTGTATCGTAGTTTCCCTCCTATATGCCTTCTCTGTATTAGTTGTGCTCGACAACTGTTGTTGTGAGATGGATATTTTTTGGGGTTTGCCCAAAATATATCCCACAATTGAAAAAAGAATAGGGGTTTAGTTGTGAACGCACTCGTTTCATGACAGGAATGAACACTTTGCAAAGTGGTGATGGTGACATGGTGTGAACCCTTGGTCAAAATAGTACAGTAGAGGTGCTGCCGTCGATGTTAGGTGTCTTTAGCATGGGGAAGACAGTCGATGAAAATCCTCGACAAAATCTCAAACGGGATGATGTTTGCCAGTGCCATGGCCATGACCTCGCGAGTCTGTTTCTAGAGATAGGCCGAACCAAATACGGGCACAACATTGGCAATTAATTATAAATAACAACATCTGCCAATATCTGCCAAAAGCCTATATTTTGCTCCTGGCACCTGAAGGCCTGAACTTTTACCGAATGTCTGAGAAGTGGGCAACTTGGACACCGTAGTTCTCCATTTAATTTCCTGAACAGTGAGAGAACCTTCGTTGATCAAGGTCTATCCGGGTAGACTCCGATTTGATTCAATGACTCGGAGCCACCCAGAATTTGGCTCGTCCTGTCCTGTATATTTCATTGATCTCTTTATAACTTGATAAACAGTTTATGCACGCATCCCCGGGGTCATTTGTATGGAAGTAAGCACACTCATTATCAAATATCGGTGTAATGGTTGAATTCGACACAGCTAGCAACAACAAAATCTGTGAACTCGCCGACCAACACGCAAAGTCAATGGTCTGTGTGACAAGGCATAATTGATGGCATGGACATACTTACGAGCTACTTCTTGCTTCAGACAAACGTGGCATACAGAAGTTAGAAAAGAAAATGGCAGAAGCCCAATAATAGAAGCCTAAATTTTAAGCTCTTACTTATAGTTTTGCTACGCACAAAGGCTCTAGACATCATATTGCGAGTAGCAAGAACCAGAAAGACCGTCGACAAAGTTGTGTGTAGATTGATCGACTTGAAGTCCATCCAAATATTTCGGATATTGGGATCACAAGTCATTAGTCGTACCAGCCGAAGAAGTAGGTTAACTTATTGGAGGAGAATGTCACGGTTTATGCTTTGAATTTGCTTTTATACTACAAAAATACGGGCCGTTTTTGATGCCATCACTGACGGTATTACCGCATCTGGCCCCTTGTGGGGAGTGCGAGATACAGACGGAAACTGAGATCAAGTGCGAGGGAGGTGCATGTGGGTGCGGTAGCATCTGTGCCCGACCAAGTCGAGAGGTCATGAGCAGTACGAATTAGCCCCCCACCCAACCAAGGGGCCGTCGGAATTCTAATTTTGGATATAGGGTTGGGGGGGGGGTCCCAGGTCGAGCTGAAAAAAACTTTTTCAGCATATTTCAAAAGAGGCGGGAATGGCTCAAAAACTTGGCTTGTGGGCCAATGCTTCGCATGGCAGTATGAGTCCAGTCCTGGGGGGCTGACAATGCTTCACATTATTTAATGGAAATACTCATGAGATTCTCCACTATGTGGCAGAATGAGCCCCAAACATACTTCAACCCATTTTGCCATGTGCAGGAGGTATGTTGAAATTTGTTTTGGTCCCATCAAACATACTGTCAAGGTTTAAATTAAATTCAGCAAGGACAATAATCCAAGTTGTCAAAATTCAATTCAGATTCAGCTTTGTAAGGGTGAATAGCCCACATGATTTGTACAAAAGTGAAAGCGCCAAGATTCTTAGCCCAAGACAACATGTTGGTTGAAGATTATACCGCCTGGCGGCATTGGCAGGTAGAATAAAAAACGAGAAAAGAAAAGGACAGGTTACTTGATAATAACCCAACCCGGACTCAAACGGGGACTGCCTGAATCATTCATTGTAGGTGTGAAGCCTGCTGCCATCTTGATAGCTGGGTGGGCCAGGTTCGATCCCAATCCTTGAATTGGCTGGCCGGAAGATAAGAACTAAGTATATGATTGCGGGGCTCAGAAGTGGCTTGGTTGCTTAGGTGCTTGGCCAAGTTTGCCAAATATCTTGAAGCTCGAGAGGAGTGCCACAGTGGTAGCTGGGTTTGGATTCACTGAGAAGGTATTGTTCCGTAGATTCAAAGTTCGAGTGCAGCTGCATGCAATTCGGTGACACCTCAATGAAAGTAGGACGGGTTGTGGCAGGGTTGGATATTTCACTTACCATCTGGAAACCTACGCCGGCTGAACCAAATCTTAGTTGTGGAGAGGATGAACCAATTGCTCAGTGATGGGTGTCTCTGCAATTTTTCACGTCCTCCAACACTCAAAAGTGTCATTGGGCCCAGGAATCATCCAATGAAAAAAAAAAGTTTATATACGGCAAAGACCGCAAAGTGCAGCGAGACGGAGGAGACTACAGGAGGTGTCATGAAGGAATGAGACCCCCTTGTGACCCCCTGCGAACAGCCATTCCTTTGACAATGCAACCACACTTTAGGCTGCACCTGTTGAAATTCACTTCCCTCATAGTAGATCATGGGGCTACAAGGTTTAATAATATAACTTGGATACACTGGGAACAGTTGGCCCGATAAGCTGAGAGGAGTTCGGTGATGGCCAGATCAAAATGTCAAAAGTCAACCACCATCCCGCCTACCGTAATCCAAGGTGGCAGGTTCGGCAGGTGATGAGGTGAAATTGTGTGTTTGCCAACCACCTGTATACGCCGGCACGTGGAGTACAAACACGCTACAACAGCGCATCGAGCATACTAATTCTTGTACCATGGATAACTTGAACAGCTAGCTACAGAAAAAACATCTATGATTTAAGATAATTTGGCCCAGTGATTGTATGGCCCACAGCCGAATCGGAAAATAAGCTCCCAACAATGATTCAAATATGCCACAAGGTGCAGACTTAGGCCAATTCCCGCCAGCTACCAACTCTAATTGAATTTATTTGGAGCCTTGTTATTATGACTATTTATACCGAAGCGACGATGCAAATGGAGTTCAATTTTAAGAAATAAAATATTAATTTCTGATATCAGTATATGGAAGCAGCAACCGTTGAATCGAACAACCGCGGCGATACCCTGAAGACATGCGGACAAGAACTGAACCCATCATGTACAATTGCAAATTTGCTGTATCTGCATGGGAAAGACAATCAAAATCTAATTTCTGTAAATGGCTTTTGAAATGGCGCAGAACCGAGTTGACCGGGTAACTTTCTCCTTATATGTTTCCATAATGTCTGAGATCTGAGGGAATGAGCCAATAAAATTTTCAGCTCAAAAAAAGTAGCAGATGGTTTGAACTGGCCAAAAATAGTGGCCCGGGCACCAAAAAAAAGTAGCGGGACTCACGACTTTTGCAACACTTTTTTTTCGTTCATTTGGAGGATTCAGAGTAGCGGAGAATGGACTCAAAAAGCGAGTAGAATAAAATAAAATACCTCATTCCCTTTGCTTATTAAAAGGAAGATAGCGCTCTTGTTTGGGAAAGGGCCGCTAGCTAGTACCCCCCCCCGAGCATACCTGATTTGTCCGTGTTACTGGATCTTATGTACATTTTTCATCTGGGTTTAACTTCTGAGAAGCAAATAATAGCTATGCAGTGCTAGGGTTCCCCGGTATACGGTACTCTACGGTTCTTTATTTTCCAAGCCCCTTCACAGTTATTACGGCTGTATATTTGGGAACAAAGTAGTAAAAATACATATAAGTTCTCACCATCCACTCGCGGCCAAAGCTCCTGTAGACAATGCCTGATGGGCCCCCAGTGTGAGAAAAAGTGTCCAAAGGTAACAAAAGGCCGAGTCGAATATTGAAGCATTGAGCTGTCAATACCTATCCGGAAAATAAACAGTCGCCTCAAACCACACGCCCACCTTCTGGTATGTACTGTCAATTCGAGACAGAACCATAACGAAACAGTCTGCCGAAACAACACCGGTTTCTTTCTATAAGCCAAGAATTACTTGGCAACGTCAAATGGAAGCAGCGTAAGCGACCAGAAAAGGAATAAAGTATTCAAATTTCAGCCGTTACGCAATTCAGCAATGTCAGCGAAAGTCTCGGCGACATGCTGTAAGAAAGCACACCAGGAACAGGCAGGACAATCATTTAGGTCTTATTCGTGTACAAAAATGTGGGTAGGAAGTGACTGATAAAGAACGATTACCTAAATAAATTTAGGACTTGTAACATATCAAGCAATCTAAAATGCGAGCACGTTTTGCGAGCACTCAAATGACATAATACATAAGACATGTTAGAGGACACTGCTGATGACCTTCCACCAAGCAAACAGGTCCAATCATCATCATAATACATCACTGGCAATAGGACGGCAATATCTACAAAACATAATTAGCTGGCACACCACATCGGAAAGGTACACTTACAGATATCATGTGAATCAGACAATCCATTAGCACTGGAGAACAACTTGGTTGACAGTGTCAGAGAATCCCCTGAAGAGTCGCCAAGAGATTCCAGAGAGTTGGCTTGCGCAAACACTAGAACCAGCCATGAGCAGAGCAAGTAGTAAGAGAGACACATTGAGGAGTATATTCAGAGACTTGTGCTTAGCAATAAACGATGTCATCTTGCTTGTCTAGATCTCCCTCTGCTGAAATTTTCTATTCACTATCAACTTTGACGAAACAAAACATAATCAAATACTACTCTGGCTTCAACCGTCGATAACTTGCTTACCTTCCGCCGCAGATCACAATCCCGATCTGGCAATTTGGTGGCGGCACCACTACCATGTCGTGGATCCTTGCCGTTGATGCCGATGACCACCCATTTTGAAGTATTAAGTTGTGAGACGGCGGGAAAGGTAGCAGGCCAAGGCTGAGCATTTCAATACAACGGGAAGAAGGCCATAAGAGTTGGATTACAGCTGTTTCCGAAAACTTTGACAGTCGTGATTTTTTTTTGCTCACAATGAACTTTTGATGGGTTGCTAAGGATTGCTGTTTTGGGTTAGCCGAGCGTAGCCAAGCCGCGCCAAGCCGCGACAAGCTAACACAAATTTTCGCTTAAATATTCATCTGTATGTTGCCTGGGTTGTTTTTATGCGCAAATAATGGCCTGAGCACGTTGTGGAGGGCTGCAACCGTTTCAGCCCAAGCACAACTTTTGTGAGCGGAAGATCTTCAGGTGCTTGCCGAACGGGTTGCTGATCCGAAGCCAAATACGGCAATCCTTAGCCTTGCATCAAAAGCTAGACAGCGAACAAAAAATACGCGCAGTGTCAAGGTTTTTGGAAACAGCTGTAAGAGGTGAAGTACATGTACATGTATCTATCCACATCCTCGCACTTCATTTACGCGAAGAGTACTCGCAAATGCAATTATGCAAATCATCCAAATAACCCCAAATACTATTCTGGCTCCAAACTCTTCGCTGAGCGACCGATCTATGTAGCGCTCTTGCCATTTATGAGAACTAATTACAACATGATTAAGTACACATACGAGTTCCTGTACCTTTCTATCATCCCATCGCTTTTGCCAACCTCCAAGCACAGTTACAGACACCGCTGGCGACCCCTTGTGTGCAAAGGAAGCGAGAATAATGTTTTTGTCAAAGCGACTATTTATGCAAGGCTCGAATGCCAAGAGAATGTGATGACTCATGGGACATTAGGGACTGATGGTCTTGGCAGACTCTCTTTAGGACCGCAATACCGAGCGTCAATGGCGAGGGCGACCCAAACAGAATGTATTCTGCCATTTATTCCCCACGTAACATTTGGTGTTCCACGCAAAACAAGCTGCCTTTTGAGGGTCTCCACCCCAAATAGGATCACCCCATCTGGAAAATTTTGATCCCGCCCTTTTTAAGTTCCGCGTAATACAAAGTCAACCTCCACATAAGATAGAGTACTAGTCAAGTATCGCCCCAATCACATGGATCCAATTTACAATTTTGTTAAGTTGAATTTAGGTGACGAAACAGAATTACAAATTGTATTAGATGAGATATAATAAAAAGACCGAGTATTGTTGAGATGGTACGTATCAAGGAAGCTATTGTTTGATTCCCCACAACCGCATGCTCAAAATCGTTCTCTGCCATTTTTTTACCCATGCCCCACAGCACAGAAAATCCTGCATAAAATAAAGTACAATAAGTTCTGTAAACCTGTGTAGCGCACGGTGCGAACCTTACTTCAATTGGTGATGAAAAATTCTTCAAGGACCAGGGTTTGACTACCCACAAAAGCATAGTATGGTACAAGTGCCTGTTCTGCATGTCATTTATTTATTTATTTTTGGTGGTACATTGTTGGTAAACAAATAGAGTGGACAATTAGCAATTGGCTAGTTTCCAGAACTATATCGTAAGGAACAGGGGGGGTGAAACCCCCTGAAGAAGAATTTTAAGTCACCACCCAGGGAAATGCATTTGGCACGAAGCGGGGTGCGACAGTGTGGGATTCCGAGCTATCGATTCCGTCCCCGCCGGCCCGAGGGCTGGGAGGGGGGATGTGATGTTCTGGGCTCGATACCCACTAAAACCCTGGGTCCTTTGGTCCAGTCTGGTTGTAGGTTTTCCTCGTCCAGGAGTGTTTTGCTCCATGTCTGGAAGACGAGGGATGAGGGGATGGAGTTCTGTTTGCCGTATTTGGCATGGTTCATGAGAAGACAATCAAATTGCAGGCGTTGGTTTATCACATGTAACCACTTATTATGGATTGCATTTTCGGAGAGCGCATCACCGGCTCTCTTGATTGCCACATCATTCCGAATTTTCCAGATCGAAAAGGCAAATTCAGAAATGAGAATTCGGAACAGGCGTGCAATGCCTTGAGACTTTTGACCATTTTCATCGGAGAAGGATGCGAGGCCGCAGCCGAGGATGAGGCCCATCAACAAGGAAGACCAAAATGGATGCTTTTTGAGCCAGGTAGGTAGGTAGGTAGCATTACACGGCACGGTCCCGCTGAGGAACACCGGTTCCCAGGGATTATCTAAGTATACAGAGTTCTCTTGCTAGAGACCAGACTAAACTTTGACCAGGGCGAGTGCACTTCAGAAGGATATGTTCTAGATCTTCGGTTTCGTTACAGGTCTGACAGATGCCACGTTCCTCACACTCCGGAATCCCGATACGATGAGACGAGTGAACTGATTTCCACAGGAATTGCTTTGCCTGGCGGGAGAAATCATTATTTCGAAAGCTGTTCCATATTTGGGATGCTGCTGGCAGGAGATCAAAATGATCACGGAGATCTGATATGATTTGACTAATATTGTCATCTGTGGACTTCCGGACTACAGGTCCCCTCAGTTCTTTTATCCCGGCATAGGCAACTCTCTGGGTCAAGCTTGACAGCTTCGCTCCTTGTAGCTGGAATTGAGGCTCAACTTCAAAGTTGACTGGGGTTGGACCCATGTCTCTGGCGCCACTTCTCGCGAGTACTAGTGCACCAGCCCGGCCATCTAGCATCGTCTTTTCCCCTCCTGGGTCGCCACAGGTGAACACGGTTCGGCCGGAGCATGCTTTTAGCTCAGCTGCTAGAGCAATTAAGGGTTCTCTATTCTGGATCCCAATCCATCCCCTGTCCTCCATTTTCTCAAGACAGGTCAGCATCACTGTACGTGTGAGGCCTTTAGCACTATGTATAGTGAGTGATTTGTCTCGTGGAACTAACTGTGTTCCGACCAGTGCTGCAGTTGGTTCTGCAACCTGCGCGCACTGAGGTAAGTGTGTTGGGATGCAAATGGATCGATTTCTGGTATCATTTTCGCCATACCACACTCCTCCACCTGTGGTGGCCTTCTCTCGTGAGTTGTGTTGAGTGGCGCTGCTGACATGCAGGACTAATTCTTGTGTGTGGAAGTTCAGTCGTGGCGGATGGGGAGGTGGTGGTGGAGCCCCATCACTCTTGTGAGTGTTGGCAAATACTCGAAAACCGTCAGTGAGGGAAATTATTTGTGGTGGCTCCTCTTCTTCTGCAGGTTGGACGTTCCTTGGGTCCCATTTTGGAAGCAACCGGCTAAGTTTGCGTTGTACAGCACAGACATACGCATGTGGATCCGGGCATCCGTTCGAGGTATGATCCTCGTTACATGCTACACATTTACATGTCTTGGATGGTTTATGGGAAGCATCTCGCAGGCACTCTATAATCCGGAGGGAGTCCCCTACCTACAATATCCCGTGGTTACCTCGCAAGCATGCAAGTGTCTTAGAGTTATTCCTCCGGCGTTTATCTGGATCTTCTCCAAAATGATGGAAGAACGGTAGTTTATTCCTGAGGGGCTGAGTTGGATTAACAGTGTCGAAAACCACGCCATACTTTTTGGCGCAGTTTAGCATACTTTTATGGTGTGTGGGCCACTTCTTTTCGTTAGGCTTCCAATTCTGGAGGAACACATTTACCAACATGGCGGGGTCGGCATGTGAGTCCTTGGTTACAATCTTCTCTAGGCACACGTCTAGCATACAACCCCACTCGGCCTGTGATTGTAAGATTTCAATTTCATAAGCTGGAGTGCATCATTTCTTGCTCTCAGATCTAACAGGTTTTTTCCTCCTTCGGAGCGGGGGGCCATGAGCACCTCAAGCCGTACAGGAGAAGATTTTCCGCCCCACAGGAATTCTCTCTGTGCTTTCAGGAGGTGTTTCAGTATTTGGGGAGGCACTTCATTTACTTGTGTAAGATATTGAGTCATGGACCCAATGGTAATCTGGATTATCTGGCAGTGAGCCTCAATGGTGGGGTGGAGCCTGTCCCAGCGGGCAAGAGCAGCATCAATTTTTTCTACAACAGGGGTCCACATTACAAAGTTACTTATGTCATTCCCTACATGGCCGCCAAGGATGCAGACCGATTCACCTTCTTTGGCGGTGGATATTCTAGTAACGCAGATGGCCTGCGTTAAACCTCACGGGTTGAAAACCATTAACCATGTTAAGTCGTTAAACTGTTTGGTTAAACCACACCGTGTTTAAACGGACAAAAAAGCGTGTTTTCACCGGGATTCGAACTCACGACCATCTGGAAGCTACCTACGAGGAGACCAGGCAAGCACTATCTGACTGAGCTAACATGAAGTCATGTGTCATAAATATAATGGCTCCTTACTACTGATTTCGGAGACATGTACAGAGGCTTATACTGCCTGGCAGCGTGGTCTAAACTTATGTTTAATATTTGTTGCTTATAATCATGATTAGGTCATGTTTAAATGCTGCATTGTACACTCGGTTAAACATGAGTTTAACCAAGCAGCCAGACAGGTCAGTACGAGCCCAAAGTTGAGGGGCCCAAGCCTCTGTACCATGTCTCCGAAATTAGTAGTAAGGAGCCATTATATTTATGATACATCACTTCATGTTGGCTCAGTCAGATAGTGCTTGCCTGGTCTCCTTGGAGGCAGCTTCCAGATGGTCATGAGTTTGAATCCCGGTGAAAACAATCTTTTTTGTCGGTTTAAACACGGTTTAAACAATCCATTATAGTTGGTTAAATACACGGTTTAACTAGCTTTGTATAACGAAGCCCTGTCATCGTGTTATCGCTGCCTATGGCCCCAGTATTCATGGCAAATTCATGGTTTAACTGACTGATTATCGGGCTTTAACATAGTTAATGGTTGTAAACCCGTGAGGTTTAACCTAGCCCATCGGGATCTCGATATTCTGGGGAATAGCTGAGTCTCGGACATTTAACCGACGGCTATCTATAACGGATTTTTGGAACTCCAGGGAGCCCATTGGGATTATTTCTGTCTTGGCCACGTTGAACTTAGCACTTGAGGCCTGACACCATTTCTGCAAAATCTCCTGCAGTTCATTGAAACTGTCTTCAGCGTCTAGGTAGACTGTGGTGTCATCGGCGAACATTTTTACAACCACCCTCTCTAAAACCCGTGGTACAGAATACCCTCGCAGATTCAAGCGGCGCAGCATGTGCGCTAGAGGTTCGATAGCCAGGTTAAATAATAGGCAAGAGAGCGGATCACCCTGTCTAACCCCCTGGACTATTCTGAAAGCAGAACTTATCTCCCCATTTATAACAACATGGGTCTCGGCTCCTGCATAGAGGGCTCTCACAGTATTTATAAAGAGTTCAGGGATAAGATACTATTCATCCACCCTCGACAAACATCACATGACATTTCCTGTTTGAGAAAATACATGTGTAGCAACGGCCACGGGCACATTTGAGCCAATCCCTTCGACCAGTTTTAGGAGAAATAGCCTAAGTATTCACTGTTAAAAGGGCTAAGTCCCAGAGTTCCGATACGTGGCGGAATTATCCATCCATCAAACCAATTGACCCAGATCAAAAAATGATGGCACTACGCAAGGCCCCCAGAACGGCCGAAATTACTACACACAGAGAAGTCCAAGAGCCACAAAATTTAATCTATACATTCCTTTCATGCCAATGCACAATCTGGTCGAGGGAATCTTCCCCTAATGGATTTGTTGTCTCACTATTAATTGTTTTGTTCAATCGCGACCGATAAGGAAATGTCATGTGACGTTTGTCGAGGGTGGATGAATAGTATCTTACCACGTTTCCTCATTGTTCTGCATGTCATAACTGCGTCTATTACATTAAAATAACTACACTCAACCAGAGACCACTTCATCCACCTGCATTTCAGATTGAAACATGCCCCACCTGTCCTCCATTTCACCCTCGCTTTAGCCATTCTATCACTCACAATCCGACATTCACGCGGCGCCGTGAGCAAGATGAACAAATAGTAAACGGACAGAAATCTGACTCACAGTTATTACGTCGGTTCCCAGTCTTGGCAACAACTTCAACATAATCAAGGACACTAAAGAAAGGTCACCTGCATAAAAAACCACAGTAACGGTAATCCCACGGTGAGTCAATCTTTTTTGTCTGAATGATGTGAAGAAAAGTGGGTAGGAAAGATTGGTAAAGAACGATTACCTAAGTAAACTTAGGACTCGTAACACATTTCCACAGCTCTAAAAAATTTATCTGATTATTTTGTATCCTCACATCCATAATGGACAGCCCTACACCAACTGACAAAGCTACATATCGTTGAGCAATTGACAGTTACTTATTGGGAATATTAATGATTGATCGCGAACATGTGTGAGAACTTACCGAAATGTTACACCACTGTCATGGTGGGGACTGGAGGCTGGAGGCTCGCTAATCTTACAGAGACACTTGATGGGTAAGTGTTTCTATTCAAAGATTGTTTATATCTAACATTCTTAATTCATTCTTATAAATTTGCGTTGAATCCCCATATTGAAACAGCGCATTCAGGAGGGGGAATAGCTAACTAAGAGAATTTGAGTGGGGATAAGTGGCATTTGTACATTGAGGATGCTCCTCTGCACTCCAAAAGCTATACCACATAAGCCAAATGCCAGCTTTTGCACCAACTGCGCCTTCAGTCAGCCCTGTTTGACTTGATTGATGGCATCAAATATTTGCGGGCCGTTGAAGGGTGGGAAACTCCTTCCTCATTTGGAGGGTATGGGGGGGGGGCACCTTAAAAAACTTTTCAACCCCATATCCAAATTTTGAAAGCCAATGGCCCCTTGCACCCAACCCCCACCGGCCCAACAGCCTATCGCCTGCGCCACGCGTGCACCTGTGTCCTCGGACCTACCCCTCACACTCCGCTCCTTCGACGCCCTCCTGCAACTCAAGTCAGCGCAGCATGCCAGCGGAACAAAGGAAGCCGCACATCAAGCCGCACATCTCCCTCCTATCCATCTCCCTCCACCCCGATGTGCCCGCGGCCCAGATGCGGTCGGTGATGCGCTGCCCGCCTCCGGCAGCAGATATGTCCGCCTACTCTCGATGACACGGCCGAAGAGGAGGGAGAGCGCCGGTGCACCTGCGCCACCACATCCACGCAGCAGGAACACACACCCCGCCTCCACCTCCCCGCAGGGCCGAAGGGGTCGTACCCACCTCCTAGGGCTGCCGCCCGTGACCGTTGCGACGGTTCCACGGCACCCGTCGACGGGGTGCCGTGCCCGTTCCGTCAGCCATTTTTACTCGACCTCAATGCCACGGTCGCGGTACGGGTTCGCAGTGTTACGGCCCGTTGAAAACGGCCGTCACGGCCGTTCAACGGCGTAATTTTTATTGCAATCAGAAACATTTTTCCAGGTGTGATTCTGGTCCAGGAAGGACATCTGGGTGTTCTAATATGTTTCTATTTCATTATTTATATATTCTCTTTCCTCCAGTCCTCACAATACAAAGTCTTTGCACCATCGCGGCAATTGCCGTAACTGTGATGGTAATGTCCAACTAAGTTCAATCAACTTCAACTACCTGTCGGCGGCAATTTTCCCCCCTCTCTTAGACAAATGGCTATCCGTTAAATATCTCCTTGCATTCTTTGGGCTTTTGGGTTGTCATGATGAGGTGGGGATACTCACTGATTCAGTTGAGAAGCTTTTTCGGTGCTTAACATTGGCTTAATGGTCGGTATATGTGTTCACTTGTATTATGCTGCAACAAAAAAAACTTGGGAAGTACGTTAAAGCTCACTTCTGCGTGTAAAATGGCTCAAACAAACTATTCTCAACCCGTGGGCCCGTCAACAACCCGTTACGGCCGTGCCGTTGACCGTACCGTCCCGTGAGGACCTCTCTCACCCATGCAACGGGCCGTTGTTCGACGGCCCGTTGCCGTGGAGTAGCCGTTGAATCGACGGCCGTTGCCGTCGCGGCAACGGGCGGCAGCCCTACCACCTCCGTCACTTCGTTACTTCGCTTAGGACTGCGAAAGTTCGTGACTTTGATGGGAATGCGTGAAAGTTCGTCACATTGGCTGGTTTCTGTGAAAGTTCGTAGTTTCAACTCGGCACGTTCAAGTACCCGGAACATTGGCTATCACTGTTGCTTTACACAAGGCCTGGGTGTGTTTTTTCATCCATATACCTTACCCTAACACTAGCCACTAACCCTAACCGCTAACCAAACCAAAACCACTAACCCGAACCGCTAACCCGAACGAAAACCAGTAACCGCTAACTTCCAACTCTAACCAGCTGACTCGAACCTAACCGGCCGAGCTCGGCACACCGTGATTCTGTGATGTGCCGACAAGCAGGGGTTACGTTGATCCTGGGAAAGTGACGAACCTTCGCCGAAATTTCCTTGAACTCACGAAATTTCACAGAATCCTATCAAAGTGACGAACTTTCGCGATCCTAAGCGAAGTAACGAAGTGACGAAGATGGCGCGGACTCGGGCCGAAGACAAGGCGGGTGGCGCGCATACTCGCCGCGGGCGCGCACCGCCCTTCTCTCTGCCGAGGGCCCTTCTCCCGCCGATGAATGCACACCGCTTGTACTCGCCCGCCCACTTGCGCGTATCGCATCCCTAATCGGAGGCGGGAGAGTATCCCGCGCGCCATCCCGACCTTTGGCATTTTCGACCCAGGGCACCGCGACGCGGAGCGCATCCGCGCCGACGCCCACACCCGCATGAACAGCTGGGCCCGCGTCCGCACGCGGCGGGGATGCGGCGGGGCACGACGATGGCCTATGGGCTCCACGTTCGACGGAGAGGGGCGAGAGTCCGGCTGGTGGAGCGCGGAGTGCTCGGAAAGCGGGGGGCGTCAACGGGGGCGCGGGGGAGACGCGGGGGCCGCCGACGGTGAGGAAGTACCGTTAGAGAAGGCATCCCGACTTGGCGTTGTCGACCCAGGACACCGCGACGCGGAGAGCATCCGTAGCGCACGCCCGCCCGCACCTGCACGCAGATCTTCGCCTGCGTGCAACGGGGGCACGACAATGGCGGTAAAGTGGTAGTTTGAGGGCCGCAGCTCACCCGTTTCGGGTTCATAACTGATGTAGATTGAGCTGCAGCGCAATTTACTAACATATCTGTTGGAACTGCCATCGAGGACGGCACCTTCATCGGCAAAATCTTTTCGCACACCCGGACCCCAGACCGTATTTCAGAGTTCCTGAATGCAATCGAAAAAAATCGGTGTGTATAGTTCCATTATTCAACTCATTGACCTGCGTTCTAGAAAATCCCGGTGCTCTCACATACACGACTATCAAACGCGACACATGATGCTTGTGAGCGAGGCGGCCAGCAAAACTGTTCTGGATTCCCCGGAGGCGATGATTTTTCTCTAGATTTGTACACGACCCACTGGCGGACAGACAATTCGGACAACTGGTGAATGTCTTGGGGGCGTCTGCATGATGCTTCCGCTTTGTAAATCCTTCCGCTTGCCAACATGATATTGATACGGCGTGTACAATCCAGGAACCTGTCTGTCATTCACAGTGTGCGTGAGTGTACACATACTGCTACAGCGCACAAAGGGATCAAATGTGTATGCCGTCACCAAGGGTATTGAAATAGACGTGTCTTGTGCCCAAACCGGAAATCTCGTCCGTATTCGGATACTCTTCAGCCGAAAAGCTGTTTGATATTGCAGGAGCGCGACGGAAACTCGAAAAGATGTCTGCGATACAAAGGGATGTCCCAAAAAGGAAGTTGGTTTGTCGGTACCTGCACTTAAAGTCTGCCCTCTCTTTCTATTGTCTTCGCCCAAAGCAGACGGTCCTCTCGATCGACTATTAACACGGAACTTCTATTGTCCTTCATCATGCAGTGCAGAATCATCGTCGCCTTCGTGCTCTCTTGCAGTATGTGGCCCTTCTCGCGGATATATATAGTCACTAACTACATCCGCGCAGTCGTTCTCTCTGTATCAGCTGCTCCTACACCTGATTTAAGCAAGGGGCTGCACATTCTCGACCGCGAACCCGTACGTCATAACCGAACTCACATCTTGCCCTCTTTCTCTCTAACTTTCAGTAGGAAAACGCAGGAGTTGCCCGCGCACCCGAGCCTGAGCCAGGCTGCAAGATGTACCTGTGCATCTAGCGCGTCCTCCGCCATCGCTCCCGGCGTTCCAACCACTTTACCCTCCTCCAGATTCCCTCTTCAGTATGTTTATTCGACACCGCTCTCGACGCACTGGGTTCGTGCCGCTCCTAGAACTTTACTTCGTTTTCGTTGCTTCCGTTTCACGCTCTTACTTTGCGTTCCTGGAAACTATTACCTGTATTTCTACCGCTCTTGTATTCTGCATATATACCCTGGAATAGACGCAGACAAACGCTTCGACAAATTTAAGGACAATAAATTTGTGATTTGCCAGCTCAAGCAAGGCGAGCTGGTGAGTGTAAGACAAGCTAGATTCGATTAGATAGGATTTGTCATCGCATCACGATCATTAGCTGTCAACGCGTCTTGCCTTCGCCTACCGCGCAAAACCTTTTTGCTTTTTCACGCTCATCCTCGCCCTCAAGCACGTTTTCTTTGCCCCACCCTCCCATTCCCTGTTTGTTTTGAGCTCACGCTTGGGTTGCTTCGGCTCTTGTCTCAGACCCTCCTTGCGTACGGGTTTTGCCGTGCCGTGTCCGTTCCGTCCCATTCCATCTCGCTTTCTCCCGGCGCGATTTCCCGCCACGTCGTAGAAAACCGACATCGGCCAGGCACGGCCAACCCCCCCCCCCCCCCCCCCACACACACACACACGCAAAATGTCTCGTTCAGAACGTCAGTTCCGTAGGAACGCTTTCGTCTCATCCAAATCTCACTGCTAATCGCAGTCTATCTTGTTAGGGTTCCTGTACTTGCGCAGAGGAAAGTAATCGTGGATCCCGTACGTAAGGGTTTTATCGAGGTCGGCACTTCGCAGTTCTTGAACGAGAAATTAATCCAACTTATTGCGATTGTAGGCAGCACAAAAAAATTATTGACGAACGAAAAAAGCTGGGTGGGCGAGATATGACTTGAAAAACCGGGAGTGCCTTGCGATTGAGAGTTTGGGATTCGAAAAGCTGCCACCCTTTCAACCGGGTTTGAAGACTTCTTCCAGCATTCGGCCCAAAAAATTACATTGGCCGAGGCACCTGCCACAGACGTCGTGACTTGTAGGAGGACCGAAGTAAATCCCAAATTTCCTAGATGCAATATATCAGGATCAGCAAATACTCGGCTGGGACCGAATTTCTACTGCTAAAACGTCCGTTCAGCAATAAATTCGGGAATTGGAATGTCCGGGATCAAATGATCGGCGGACATTGATGGCGGCAAGATTTGCGGCACTTTCAAGCTCCGCTCACATCAAACAATGGCAGCCACAAACAATGCATTTCTCGCTTCCTGCCACCATCCTCGTCGCTACGCCCCCACTCGTCGCACATCGCCATCGCGCTTTCGCCCACCATCTCGGCGGGCAGCATAAACCAGAAGCGCGGGGTACACGGCAAGCAGCGAAAGAAGCGCGGGGTGTCTGCAAGCCGCGCCGGTACGTACGCATGCGCTCGTCCCAAAGCCCACACCCACGCGACACAAGGACGATATCAGGGGTGAGTGCAAGTCCGGGCCGCATTGGTGCGCGCGCTATGAGGCTGGCGAGTCCGGGGCAAGGGCGCGAAGTCCCTGCCATGGCGGGCGCGCCGCTGCGTGAGCGCAAGTCGGTGAACTTCGCGCGCATGCTAATGGGCGCATTATGGTCCTGTACATTAAGAATTTCCATCTTGTATGCAATGCGCACTACCTATTCACTGAATCTTGTGTTGTTTTTTGCTGCTTGAGGAGCTTAGGAACGATTGGCGGAATTTAAACAAGTGTGTCATAGGAGCATTCAAACTCCGAAAATGTCTGGCCGAAGCTCGGCCAGACATTTTCCCGGACTTTTGATGCCGGATTTTCCATTTCCCAAATGCTCTCCCGTTCAGAGTTCTGAGGCTTCGGCTTCAGACGAGCTACATTCTAAAATAATCGGTCCTGTGGTTCGCTCTCCTTATGTTCCTATTTCTGTGAGGCAATCAATACGAGGTGAAGAGCGTAAGAAACTGAGCCACGACGGGATCAACTGGAGGTGAAGCAGTACGGCCGTATGCATTTTATGCGAAAATAAAACATCAATTTAAATAATGAGCTCTCTATTTACTGGTAGCATGGCGGTGGGCAACGTGGAGTGGAACACGGTATAACATCGCAGGAATTTGGGAACGGGACGAGAAGTCGCGGCGGAGTATGTGAGGTGATGCGGGAAGGGAAGGGGGAGGGTGGCGGGGAGATGCGGCGCGAGCTGCCGGGTGGATACAGAAGTACCGAGGTGTAGAGGCAGGCAGAATGTATATCTCTTGAAAATTATATATATATATATATATATATACCTATAAAGGCGATACAGTATGATTATCAACTAGATCTAGGTTGATCAGCAACTTTCAACCTATTGCCGGTGGGTCTTAGGTTGATTCGATTCAACCTATTTTATAGGTTGCATATGATCCTATCGGGTTCAACCTATGACTGGATACTTCTCATGCGGTCTGTCATCGGAGCGTATTTGGCTGAAAATCAACCTATGTCCGAATCAACCTATAAATGAATTCAAAACAACAAAGTGTGTGAAAAATTGTATTTTCTGTTTTTCCTACTGTATAGTCGATAGTATAAAGCCCGGAATGAATTTGGGATCTCTGTTGAGTGTCTCTGTCCTCAAATGACGATTATTGTAGTGAGCGGCGCAGCTGGAAACACCAATAGACTTTAATTGATATCATGATCACAAATAAATCTGTGCCACTGGATTAATCGCCTTGCCATACAATCCAAGTGGAAAGAAACATTGATACAAAGGAACCTTGGTACTATTCTCTTTTCTAGAGCCTCTAAATTGAGCCCCCAATCGGGGCAAATTTATCGCAAGTCCATTTCAAGAAAAGATGAGATGACTGACTAATCACTATCGACAACATCCTCTCTACAGAACATCCTCACCCATCCACTATGCACGTGCGAGGGCGCCACTGCGATCAATAATTGCCCAATCATCACTTACGTCCTTCACCCGGCCCACCAGTGCTTGCACGCTGGTGATATCAATCACATCCAAGCCTCCTGTCCGTAAAATGAAATGAATGTCGAGACCGTTGAGTTCACGGTCATCTGGCTTCAAAACACGGTTCCGAATGGCCACAAATATGAAAGTGGTTGGCCCTTCGGTCCCAATCTCCTCGACAGCAGCGGGAAAATGAACTCGATAAATATGAGTCACTGGCAATTGGCCGTAAAATGTTTGAAGCTCGAATTTGTCGGGTCGAGATCGGTGCCGGGCATTTTGGTCAACCAGCATTTCATACTGATCCAATAGTCAGCTCGCCTCAATGAGTACAGGAAAATGTACAGACCCGAACATATGTAGCATCCCGGGCATCATCTGCGACCACACCGAGGGAACATGGCCGCATTGTATCACCTTCATCTGAATCGATGCGCTGTACTTTGCCCCATTCATGCACAACTGCTTTCTTCATAGCCGCATTCGCAGCGCGCATTTTTACATCGCAGCGAGTGGCCAGTCCCACTGCAATAGAAGAAATCTGATTGGGTGACGGGGGAGTGGGGGATTTAGGAGGGAGGAGAATACACGACTTGTCTGTGCAATATAATCGTTAGAAATCAGTTTAAAAACATCAGATGACTCACAGAGTGGATCCTTGTAGGAGCCCGGAATTTCGGCAGGAGGATCAGTCAAAGAGAGCTCCTTTACCACAGTAACGCTCCATCAGAAATGCCCAGTAACACCAGACTGGTCCGCAGAATATAATTCCAGGGGCGATATGGAGAAGTGCATGAATTGTGAGAGGACAGACACTCATCCTTTCGACATCGTTTTGGAAGTAGACACTGTCTGAATCATCAGAGATGTATAAAATTGACAGCAGCAACATACTCCTCGTAGACTTTAACCCAATTGATGAATCCAATCCGAACGTCCTCGATTTCTTCGTCAGTAATTTCAAATTGTATGCACAAATTCAAGAGCCGGACGAGTTCGATAAAGTGGCGATAGTACTTGACGTTCTTGAACCGGCGTCGAAGAAGGACAGGTCCAAGATAGAGCGTCCAGAAAGACCACATCTCCGCCGACACATTGGGCCGGTCCTTCGCAATGTTCGGGACACGACTTCCATACGCAGAAGGAATTGTGTCCGAGGCAGCCGACGTCTTCAAGGCGATTGCCTCCCACACCGCCTTGCCTAGTTCGTAGTCCTCTCCACCGACATCCAGTCCTTTAAATTCGCCTGTCCAGAGCAATGTCAAGTTCTTCATGAGGTTCTCCCAAATGAGATGCATAAAATCGTAGCCAAATGATCCGGGGAAGGAGAGTGAGCGTAGATATGAGAGTAGTGGGACTCCTTTAATACCATACTTCTTGGCGAGTCGCTCAGCTTGAGCCGTGGTCGACGCGGATTCCACCTCTCTCCCTTGAGATAAGATCTCGTCCTGGGTGCGCAGGGGGAGATTTTCTGCGTCGTACACTTTAATTGCCGCAGGATCTGCCTGAACATCCGGATGGCATGAACGGTCAAGAGGAACGTAGTGGGCTGTTCCACGTGCGCTAGGAACCCGCAGCCCAATTATCTTGCACATCCGGCACGGCGAGATACCGTTATGGCCCTTCATGCGCATGAACATCGAGACAGCAGGGATATCCCCAAAGACGAGGATAAGATAAGCGCGGAGGGAAAATAATTTCCCCGAAAGAATGTCGAAAGCACGGACACCCATGGCAAGTCGTAGAAGTTCCTGTACCGCGGGTCAGAGAAATGAGTCGGAATCCTTTGGTTTATTGGGTCCAGGGATGACCCCGAGCGCAAGAATGGACTGTAGAAGGAAACGCAGATCGGGCGGCAGATTATAGTTGAAGGGCCAGGCCGTCTTTTTTCGACGTTTGAAGGGGGCAAATCCATCCCAAGTTGCGCCGAGGGCAACATCCCGATTGTCGGCGAAATATTTGTGCTTTTGCTTTGTGCCGCTGATCTCGACCGCTTCAGTGCGCAGCGAGCGGTAATGAGTGCCGTCAAATACGTCTTTGGTGGCACCAGGCTCATGCTCATGCTGAGAGCGATACTGCTGCTTTTCCGCCATATCAGGGTTACCGGCAAACACAACGAGTCGTGGAATGATAGGGATATAGGTGAATTTCTTGCGGGGTTTTCCATTGGCTCGCCAACGCGGTTCTTTGCAGTATGAACACGCTGTGAGATCCTTGTGGGGGCCCACGTAGCACAGGCACGAATTGGTACAGCAGTCATAAATTTCGGGTTTAAAGCCGGCCAGGAAATTCACTGCGTTCAGCGGGTCCCTAAACCCGTAAAAGTGTACAACCTGTGAGACGGGTCTGGATCGGTCTAGATGACGTTTATGTACACCTATTTACCTAGACCTGTCAAGTCGAGACCGCCTAGACCCGGCATCAGCCGAGATCATCTGAGACAGGTCTATGTCCGCTTGTCGAGGGCGAGTCGAGAGGCGGCTGAGGAGGTGGCTACAACTGCCTAGCCACCTGGAAACACTGTGTCTAGTTGGCTAGACACAATTGGCCGTCTAGGCACCTAGACACGATCCAGTTCTAAGGGACTGCTGAACGCAGTGATTGATGCGGGATCGTAGTGCATCGAGTTTAGGAAGAGGAGGATTTTGAGGAAAGGCGTGAGGGGTTTTTCTGAACGCTCGGTCGGTTGTATTTGTCTATACTTTATACGAGAGTGCTTTACAATGGCCAGGTCGTATGCGCTCAATTTACGTGCTAAACATCGCTGTATTAGATCTAGTATGAGGAAGAGTAAAGGAACACACCCGTCGCGGCTTCCGCCTCGTAAGATTCCCCTAGTTTATCCCACGCAGAAAGTCCAGGCGTCTCGAACCGATCCCAGTCAAATATATCTGGCTCCTCGTCGGAGTTCTCTGCGTCACTGTCCTCATCTCTGAGCTCGTCCTCACTCCCGCTTCCCTCACCATCCTCAGGCATGGATTCACTTCCATAGAGCTCCCCGAATAAGAAGCCCCTGTCTCTCCAGTGCTCGTGCATGATCAGCTCAGGCTCTCGCAGCTGAGGACTGCGCGGATCGTCCGGTAGCGTCCCGCCATCCATGTCCATCGTACTGCGATCAGCAGCGTCAACGTCGTCTGAGTCGATAGCCATAGCGACATCATTGGGCTTGTCAAGGTCTGGCTGGTCCATGTCGGTGTCACCAGGCTCAGACGTATTGGCATCTGAGGAATGTGTTCCAGAGGGCCCAGCCTCAGTGTTGCCCTCGTGGTCGTGATCTAGGCTAGTGCTGGGGCCGTAGACTCGATGCTGCTTCGACGGGTATATCGCCGTCGGAAGCGGATATGACTGGGACTTTGCGGAAAGTCTGCGATGTGCCCGTTCTCGTTCATGGGAATGCCCATCAGGAAAAAGCCAAATGCTCTAGAGTACCGGTGGTGACTCTCATGGTATTTGGTGGTCTATAAGAGTCTATTGACTTGCGTGCCCACTTTGTGTGTCTATCGTGGTCTATACTTGTCTCTGGAGGTTAGTGATGCTCAGGGCCCGGCTTCAAGCCGTGAAGCCCGCTAAGCCGGGCCCGGGCAGCCCAAGCCGAGCCGGGCCCGGTGCAGGGCTTGAGCGGGCCCAGGGCTTGGGCTTGAGAATTTCAAGCCTAGGCCGAGCCGTCAAGCCCGGGCTTACTGGTGATGGCACATCAATCAATCACTTGTTGTATCTCTAGACTTTGACCAACAAACGATGCTATTTCCATAATCTCGGCTCTAGATCTCCGGGTGGCGGAGTTCCAAATTTGAGGCAGATCAAATGATGAAAAAGATGTGCGGAACTGCCACCCTAAGATCTGGTGCAACTCGTATAGCAACCATGCGATTGAGGCATTTTGTCACATTGGTCACGCCCCCTATTACCTTCGACTTTTTGAGAAACTGGGGCCCACTGAGCCATGGATGCATGGATTTCAGATTCAATCCACTTAGAACTCATTTATAATACCCTTGGGTGGAAAAAACGGAGGGAAAGAAGTATATTTGGGCCAATCTCAACAAGTGAGCATTTTGGTCACTTATTGAAAGAGGGGAGTTTCAAGGCTGCATGGACTTAGAAACTATCGGAAGATGAGTGAAATACCATTCAAATAATATTGTGCTCGCAAAAATAATTTTCTGAGCCATACTCTGGACTCAATGCTGAAAATATGTGATGGTGAGCTATTTGCAACTACGAGTTCATTAGAGGACCAAGACAAGTATATGGGGGGACCAAAATGAAGGGAATATGCAGGAGAATCCATTGGTACATGATTTAGGCTAATATAAGTGTGCGGTGAGGAAGGGAAAGGAAGTTGGATGGAAGCGTGACTCATTCGCATGGTTTCTATACGAGCTGCACCAGACGTTATAGGGCAGTGCTCTGCGATCAAATTTCATCAAAAAATCTGCCTCGGATCTTTCCGACCGGTCCGGAGGACCGCTGGCGCCCCGCGCCTGCGAGCGCAGCGAGCATACTGCCCTATAACGTCGGGAACGAGACTACTATTTCCATCTCTTCAACATCTGTGCAAGCTCTACGTGTCTCTAATACTGTCTATGTCACACCTAGGCCGAGCCGTCAAGCCCGGGCTTACTGGTGATGGCACATCAATCAATCACTTGTTGTATCTCTAGACTTTGACCAACAAACGATGCTATTTCCATCTCTTCAACATCTGTGCAAGCTCTACGTGTCTCTAATACTGTCTATGTCACACCCACTGGGCCTCGGCATCTCTCGGCACCCCACGGGTATAAAATTGGTCACAAAATGTGACTTGACGTGTCAAACATCGCTCTCTCGCACCATGGCAGACAAGTCGACGTTCTCTGCCGTTTTTTCACTGCTGATCTCGCATTCTTTTAAGAGCGTAACTATCTCTGCTATTGAACGTGGGGATCTCTTTCCAGCAATTATCTCACAATTATGGCATCTTCCGCTTCTTCCGAGCGTGCATTTTCTTCAGCAGGAATAACAATTAGCAAGCGCCGTAACCGACTGAAGGGAGATATCTTCGAGGCACTTCAATTCACGAAGTGCTTGATTTTCTTTAGGGTGCTGGAGGCGCTTGTGGATGAGGATGTGGTTGAAGAGCCGGATGTCAAAGCGAGCGCAGGTGCGAAAAGTTGGGATATATTTGTTGATGACGATCCCGATAACTACGAGGTTATATCCCTTTGGCGGAGGTCTAATGTATTTGTTATGAATCAAATCAACTAATTTTAACGCGAAATCTCCCTAATCAATTTATGGGCCCGGGCCTCAAGCCCAAGCCTGGGCTTCAAGCCCTACCTAAGGGCTCGGGCTTGGGCTTGAGGTTTGTGAAGCCCAGGCCGTCATGAGCCGGGCCCAGGCCGGGGTACTCAGGCCGATCCGGGCCCTGAGCATCACTACTGGAGGTCGAAGGTTCATTCTGAGTGTTGTCTGAGTGTCTATATAGGACGGTCTCTGAAGTGCAAATTAATAGTACGGGCCAATTGGTGAATGCATTCCTGGTACTGACTCAGGTACCAGGTCTCCAAACCAGAAATAAAACATGTCTATTGCAGCCGCGTTTATGCACTCGATCGTGTCGGTCCGAACTCCGAGTCTAAATCCTCTCACGCCTGTCAAACCTGATGACTGATCAACAGGGGTCCACGGTTTTCTCAGCTAGTTTACAGTCGTGCCACATTGATTCTTGGTCCTCAAGGGCTAGGATCAAAGTAAAAGTCTTGCCAAGCACAATCTACGCGTGGCCTGTCCGTGCAGCTGTCCTCTCCAAGTCTACATGGGCCGAATACGCCAAACAAGCACGCTCGGAGCTGGACCACGGGAATCAAGGACACACCTTTGTGCTGCAGTGTACCCTCCATTGCGAAAATCTAGGCACTGAACATAAGGTTCGTACTGCTGTTCCTTGCTGATCTGCGTGTCGACAAGGGTGTAGGTTCTGGAGATGCGGGCTGTCCACATACAACGGCTGTTAGTCCTGTTGCCATCACGGGGGTCCGATCGGGCTAGAAAATTGTTACGCAATCGCGGAGTTTGAATTTGGTCGCGACTCATGTTCACCGAAAAACACGTCTTTTCATTTGAATTCTGAGCAGATGAGAGCTCTATATGTGCATATGAGAATCTGCCGCTTTAGATTTTTCATCCTGCTTTCCTAGCTCTCAGTATAGGATCACAGGAATCGATGTGACAGAGTGACTGATCGGTGACGAGCTGTAGCACCCTTGAACCGAAAGTCGTGCTGAGGGTAGAAAAAAAATGCAGAAACAATTAAATCATATATATTTCACAATATGTGTACGATTTAGGTGTGTATTATATCCTCAGGGTAGCAGAACCTCGAGCATACAATTGTGCGATGAGATTTCAAACTCAACAATTATGTAACAACTTTCTAGCCCGATCGGACCCCCGCGATCGCTAACAGACTTTAACAAGCGAGGTATGAGCTTCATTTGTTAAAGTGTCTGTCTACGAGAGACTAAACGGCTGTGTGCCGCCATACACACGGCTTGATTGGAAATGTGCCACATTTACATGTGTTTTGTTTGCAGCAAGTATATTCCGCTGTTTCAGGTATCCTATTTCATGCATTTAATTCCCTCCCCCTGATCGTCTCCTTGCCGGATATTGTAAGCCTATGACATAGTAACACAAGTAATCACATTCTTTTCTCGACCGCTGGAGATTTATTTCCCAGGTGGGATAACTCACATAAATCACTCCATCAAGTTTGAACCACCACTTATATTGCTATCCGCTCGCACTTTTCAATTTGTTGTGTTCCTGCCTTTTTTTAAGGCTCCTTGCAGTGAAACTGCCGACTGGGCCCGGCCCCCTAGATCACGCCAATTACCGTGTCCACTCAATCATTTATTAATAAGATAGTATGTTGGCAGTGCATTGTTGCCATTGGCTGGGATCCACAGAGCGTACCGATGGTCTGCCACTTAAGTTCTTTAATATAATCCCGCCCACACCAAATGCCGATCGTGAGTGACCACTGCATTTCCAGCTCCGGCGCAACATATTAGTCGCTGTATTAAAATCAATGGGAACGCCATCGCAACCGAGAATATCCGGTGCAAAAAGCAGTACATCCGGCCACTTTATTCCGTAACCAGTTCATCTTATTCATACTTAGGTATCGGTTCCCGGAAGAAAACGCGATCCAAACACAATGGAGTCTATTTTAAATCTTCAGAATTGGGTTCGGCATTGTACGACACGTAAAAGACGCGTCCCTCTTTGTTCCCGTCAACACGTTGTCACTGGGTCACAGCGTGACACTTCGCGCCATTCTCTCTCCAGTACCACGGAATGTTGCCTGGAGATCCAAAATTGAGGTGAGCACATATCGCATTTATATGAATCCTGCTGTGTCCCCTATATTGTGTACAACCACTTGTGAATGATGCTGCAACTTTATGCAGTTCCCCTGCGGCTCAACTGAACCTTTCGCCCACCATCTTCTTGAGACACTACGTCTACTGTATTTCGGACTAAGACAACATGCCTAAACTGGGCCACGCTTCTGGAATGATCAGCCATATCAGAATCCACCCGCACCATTCAACTTTTGGTGTTCCAGTCCCCAGATGTATTTAAATCTTGTGCCCAGTGTTCTGATATCAATGTCACGCTCAGAGGTAGCGGAGTCTAGTTTCAAGACCTTCTGTCTTCTCGCAAGTCTGGTCCGCCATGTGCGACACGTACATGGAAGACGCGTTCTGTGTTGTGAACTATTTTTAAATATTAAACTTAAACGCGCTGGTGATATAGTTGTTGAGGTGGTCCCCTATAATTTTTATTTTATTTTTCATTACCTGATCGCTTTCAACGAGCTTCAACGCACGTCGACCGCTGTGAGTTGTAAATCTAGAGGCTACATTCAAGGCCGTAGCGAATGAGGTGCACGTGAGCAAACAATGGGAGAGTGAAGCATATTTTTAAATCATATGTATGTACACAGTACACTTGTTCCGATTACAGTACCCTTTGGTGCGGGATGTGCGGGCGGCCATTTGTCTGTGAAGCGAGCAGGATGACTCACCAGGCTGGGGGATGCGTGCGGGTACCATCTCGAACCGCTTCCCCGGCGGCGCGAATCAGGCGGGGAGCGCCAGCGTGCCGAATCTCTGCCTGTCAAAGCCCCTGGACGACGCTGTTTTTAGTCCGTTGGATACGGAACACATGTCCCCAGCTGGGTCGAGAGGGTGCGCAAGCACAAGGGGCGGAAATCCGGCGGGGGAGCGAGGAGCGCCGAAAGCTGCGGTAGCGGTTATCGCTCCAAGCAGGGTGGATGACACAGTGTGCTAGCAATTGAGCAGACACCCGTCCGAGCTTCTGTACAACCGCGGAGGCACGAAACAAGTGGCGAGCGTCGGGTCCCAAATCTGGATGCAGCAGCGCCTACAGGCCGAGTTTCTGCCTGGGAACATTGGTCTGGGATAGCGTGAGAGGGGGACACCTGTCCGTGTCTGTTTTACGATGCTGCGAGAGCATGGAGGGCTGAAATCAGGCGGGGAGCGAGGGTGGTGCCGGATCTGACGGCGAGGGACGTCCAGGCCGTCTCTCCGCTTGAAAACGGTGGGGAACGATTTAGTTAGACTGTTAATGACACTGGTTGACAGTCCGATGAATGATGCACGCTCGGATCCAAGAATCGACAGTTCTGAAGCCTGGGCCAAAAATGGCTTTGGGGGCACCTGGAGGCCGTATTTCAGGTTGGGGGCAGACAAGAATGTAGGGGTAGATACAAGGACCAGGCCTTCAGTTATCCTGTCCATTTTCGAGTCGAAAATGCGAGGTTTGTGCGCATCGTTGATGGCAACGTCGAGAGGTCGTCGACGCTGTGGGATCAAAATAGGCCAAACAAGCCAATACTCTTGATCGTTGTCGAGAACATCCTGGTCACTGATAGCCCCTAGGTGGATGGCTCTGCTTTTCTATAGAAGGACACACCTCTAACTAGAGCTTTTTATTAATGTTTGCACTTTCTCTCATTACAGGCTTTTCTATAATACACTGCCAGGCTCTGGTGCTCTCGCTGCCCTGTCCCTGCAGAGTCGCGCTGACGTGCCCGACAATTCCAATGTTCTAACATCCCACACTCACGAGAAGGAATGGGCGAAGACTATGATAGAGCTGCTGGGCTTTCGACTTTCTGCTTCCGGAAGAAACTCTGGTAGCGTTGGACAAAGGTACATGACCTTCGCTCACGAGAGTGTCCCAGTAAGGCGTTCCCGACTCTTCTTGTACGATGGCTGAACTGTTGACAGGGGGAAAAAATCACGTTCACGACGTCCAGACAATCCGAGATTTCCGAATTGTTTTTAGCCGGCACCCATACGGGCCAGCTGAATGCGATTACTTGCCAATACCCTGGCATGTTTCAATGTTCATCCTACCGTAGATCAGACTGTCGTGAACGGCTGGGGAGTCTCCGTGGATGCTGTACACATCCCTTTTGCAGGGGCAGTAACGCATCAGCCTAACACCGCGGAATGGACGCAACCCTGCGGCATCTACTACCCGGCGAGGTGGCGTACAACCCACATAGACTCATGACCAGTCTGTATACAAAATACAAAAAATATGTGGCAAGCACTTCCGTTGTATACAGACTGGTACGTCTCAGGATCTTGCATCGGGCTGACAGCGGAGTTTAAAATTTGGCTGAGGCTTCAAATTGTCATGAACCTTTATATGCTAGAAATAAGTACATTTGCTTCTTCAGATTTTTTTCATTGCGGATGGAAGAGCAGGAAAGGTCATCGAGTTTGGGGCAGAATTGATCGATTTTGATGGCTCACTTATTGGCCGATCGCGGCACCTGCCAATTTTTCAAACTCCGTTGGCAGCTCAATCCCCTTTCCCGAGATTTACCAATCTGTAAAACACCGAAGCGCTCGCCGCATTTTTTCGGCATTTGTTTTACAGACTGGTTACAAGTCTACAACCCAGTCTCCACGGCGTCGGGCACTGGAAGTGGGGTGGTGTGGAGGGACATGACGAACAAATTGATCTTACCTTGGCCCGAGTGGGGCAGGAACGGCTTCTGTGGTGTACAGGGTTCAGATGTCTTAGTCATTTCTATGAACATGGAAGGAAGGATTAATGGGATAACGAAGATTGACACAAGCAATTTATACTCTAAGTCTCCCCGGTTACTTTTAATCCTTTCAAGTTAGCGCGGCATTGGATGACTAGTTCAGGTCCAATTTGTACTCTAGCGTGGCATTGTATCTGAATTGTGATATATATGGCATCCAGCAGTCGGTTGAGTGGGTTCAGGTCGTACTGGGAGGTACCAGGGGATGCCCGGAGGGCCTTATGAATACAATGGTAATCTGAGTCTCAAGTCTCGCAGGCCAATCTCGGAAACTTTTGAAAGCTGCGGGCTGAGTCGGAGTTACTCGGGCCGGTTAACTCATGCTATCACTGCCCGTTGGCATGACATTGACATTCAAAGTCCGCCATCACGACGCGCGGCCTTGGAAGTTTCTCCTTCGCTCTCCCATCTCCCTTTCCCCGCCTTCGTAATCTAGACTCTGGAGTGTCTCAAGCCACGTTCCAGCATCAACAACGCAAGATTCAAAACCTGATACTGCAAGCCGTGGCCAAATGCCACCATTGCCGCCTCGTTCCGCGTACACCAACCTGCAGGCGTCGTTTCAAGCCTCCATACCTTCCAGCTTCAAGCCTCAAGCTCAAGCTCCAAGCGTCAAAATTCAAAGCTTCAAGCCTACAAGCCTCAAGCCCTGAGCAAACGACAACCCTCTTGCCCACCCACGTTCTTGTCTTCAACCACCAAACAAGTGTTTGACGTCAAGCCGCAAGATTCATGTTCGTCGGATTGTCCTACACACGCGGCGCAGATTACTTTTACTTAGCCAAGTTTTGTCCTCGTTACTCAATATATTATTGTTATTGTTATTGCACTTTCTACGGCCGTCCTGGGTGTCTCTGAGTTCTCTTATGACTATAGCTTCTATTGGTGCTATGGTGTTGCTGGTGGTATCTATGATGGTCTATGAGAGTGGACCCACCCCCTCCCCCCCACCTCTCATAGACATGGGTTTACTATGCCGTCTATTTTGTCTATGGTGGTCTCTCATAGACCACAGAGCAACTTCGGTTTTTCCTGATGCCATTTGCCGCAGTAAGCACAGTATACCCTTTCGCGGGGCGCCATGAGCGTAGAGGAGATGGAAACGAATATATTAGGAAGGCGGTGCGGCGTACAGACCATGTGAGCAAAGTAACTTGGCACAACAAACCGAATTTGAAATCCCCTGACTCGAACCACCACCACGTTACCTGCCCACTCACTGCAATAATTCAGTTTATCGTCCATGGCCCCTGGTGCAACGCCACGTACCCCGGCTGTACGTCCCCGCGGCCGCCCTCCCGTCGCGAAACCTTCAGCCAAAGGCGCCAAGAAGGACGAGAACCGCGCGCCCACCCCGCCGCCGAATATGGACGCGCTCCAGGAGCAGTTGGAGAGGAAGTCATCAGGAAAAATCTCCTTGCCTAATTTAGAGGTAATTTATTTCCTCATTGTCGGATTAGACAAAAAAAGAGGAAAGCGACCTAATTGTCTGAGTAATCCAGAATAGCTTGCTTCAGGGCTAGTTAAATGATTCCAATATTGGAGAGAGATGCCGCAAAGCTATTATGGCAGCTTAGCGCACCTGAGCGCAACTTTGAGAAAAATATCAAAGATTAGAGAACGAGTGGAAAAGATCCCCAAGTCAATTTTAAGCCCACCCTAAAGTCCACGTGTCTCACCGATCATTTTGTGTTTGACAGGTGTCAAAAAAAATGGTTCGTATTGATTGGAAAACAAACAAGCGTCAATGCCTTTCTTCCTTTCCCCCCATGTGCCTCCCTCTTGCAACTCGCGCCCCCGTTTACCCAGCTTTCTCTGGTCAGTCACTGACTGTCATTGGCTCCTATACTTACATCCTTGATCAGAAATTAGCCACGGCGGCGTTACAAACTGCCTTCTTCGACGGGGAGATGTGTGATTCTCTGTCGCCCCAACTGCTCCGTGTATCATTAGCGAGCTGCGTAATATGGTGGTGCTACCCTCGCCACCATTTTTGTGTTCAGTAAGTATGCCCTATTCATGCCCCGCTTGACGGGTTCGCTCACCATCGTCTAGCTTAGCACATAGTATGTGGCAGCGGTGGCGGCGGGGGCGACGCGGACAGCCCGATCCGCGACTACGGGTTGACAGGGCTGGCGCGATGCGATGCAGCCCCTGACACATGGCCGAACACTTCGGTATCCTGTTCCCGAATGTGAGTCATCCTTTTCTAACTATCTCATCGTTCTAACTCTCGCTCACTCATAGCATCCTTCCATCTACGTCATGGCAGCGGCTGCGCCCTCGCCACCGCTGTTCGGCAGCACGCACGTTCAACAGCGCGCACGGCCACCGGCGACGTGCTTCTTGTTCCATGCAGCACTACCCGCGGCTGTCCTCCATCCCTGCTGTGAGCTTTTTCACAGCATTCAATCAGTTTCATTCTCACCCCTCTTAGCACACTTCCCCCGCTCCACACAGACCCAATCACTTGTGGTACACCACGCTGCCGTGGACGGCCGTCATCTGACTCGCGCCGTGAGTTTTTTTCGTACTTTAGGTCCTCACTCTCTCTGACCTACCTTTCATCTGCACCTCATGGCCACGGCCATGCTATTACACCTCGCTCTCGGCACGCACGTCCTGTGTCAGTTTTACTCTCTCACTGCCGACATATCGCCCGGGAATGTGTCGTTCGCGGGTCGGCCTTCTGTCCCCCATGTGAGTTTTTTATCCCATTTAATTGTTGCGGCCGCTCGGGTGAGAGATGTCCCTCGCTATCCACCACATCCAGCGCTGACCCATTTTTCTTTTCGCTGCAGATGTTCCTCAGAACATTCACGGATGTATACACTCAATATACCATATCTAACACTGTTCCCCATAGGTTCGGCTGCAGGATCTGGGCTATGATGTAGTAGTTCTGTACCTGTAAATATGTAGCTACCATTCCAAATATATTTGCCTTCTTTCCCTACCGCAAACACATCAAATGAGTGCCAAATACCACGCTGCCCGTACAATAATGATTGGGAAACCTCAATAATTTAGGCTACATTAGTGGTAAATTTTTTCCAACGTCCGAAGAAAGCTAATAAAAATAAGAAGGGTAATCAGACCACATTAGCAACTTTTTGGGAGTAATCCGACCTTATTAGCAAAGGAGCATATTCCTGATGGTATAACATCGAAGGCAGCAACAACAACAACAACAACAACAACAACAACAACCACCACCACCACCGACCCCGGAAAAGCTAAAACCCGCCACCGACGCCTCTTACGCCTATAGAATACTGATAGCCTCACCCCATTGCCCACGCCCTGCCTATCTACCCTATTTTCTAACTTTTTCCACGAACCATTCCCATTTTTAAGCCCGTGTTGTTATTTTGCTATTTTTCTTGAAAAACTTCATCAACGTACCACATACCTACTGCCGTCTGCCTGTACCCTACATTTTCTTGCCATAACCCCCCCACACCCCTTTGAGCGCCATGAATGATCCTCCCAAAACTCCGCCCCCATTCCGACGTCGCATCCTAAAAGACCCCATCACCCCCGTCTCCCCATTTAAATTTGACCCCGATCTCTCCAAAGCCATTCCCGCCGGCAACTTCTTGATCCTCCGGGGGGTCCACACACGCGGGGATAAAAAGATTGACCCGGTCCCTACCGTTGCCGCTAAGCTGGTCGAGCTACGCCACGACATTCCCACCCTCAACGACATCCCCGTCGACATCATTCCCTTCAGCACCCGCGACGTCTCCACATCTTGCTATCTGAAGCTCGCCGCCCGTCTCACGTCCCCGGACCCCAAGGCAGAGCCCCGCACTGACCTCCTCACCATCTGGTCCGATGCTATCACCGCACGCACGGCATGGGAAGTCGCATGGGCCCCGCAGATGGAGGGCAAGGACAAGAGGATGTGGTTGCGAGTAAACGACGTTTTTGAGAAGGATTTGGTCAGGTCGGACGCAGAGCAGAAGAAGAACGACGACAAGGTCATAACCACCTTCCGCGACGCGTTTGATAAAGAGAACTATCAGACCGTCAATGCGTTCAGATCGGGCTCCGGTATCATTTTCACTTTCGCTTTCCCCTACGATGTTGACAAGGCGGCTCACGGCCGATACATCTCCGTCGGCACTGCGACCTACCCTGTCCACCGTGTGCGGCAGATAGAGATTGACTTCGCCTTTGAGCTGGTCGTAGGCGGCATGGCGGGCATTGACCCCAGCGCGAAGCAGAACATCTGCGGATGGTTCGCAGCGTTCGAGCAATACGGCCAGTCGTTACTGCTTGATACTCGCACCCCTCCGGGCGAGAACGACTTCCTCGTCATCGCGATGGCTGACTGGGCAGCCACCGCTGCTGTCCTGAAGAGCACCGAACGTTTCACTAAAGAACTTGCTGACTACAATCTCCGTCCCCCCCAGCTCCTTTTCACCCTCAACTCTACCGCTGCCTGGAAGATCAGCACATCCTCCACCATCACCGAAGGCGCGGACAAGATCTCCAGCACGATCGCTGCCCTGACCCGTCGCGTCGAGGCCACCGACCGCGATGCCCGTGCGCGCGACGCGGACATGAAAGAACGTATCACCAAAATTGACACCAACATCAACCTCGTCACAACCGCCGCAGCTGCGCTCGCCCAGCGTCAAGAAGACATGGGCCGGGGCTTCTTGCTGCTGCAGCAGGAGACCCAGCTCTAGTCGTCGCTGACACGCATCGACACCGCAATCATGATGGCCCGCAATACCTATGCCCACCCCATCGACGACGCCGAAAAGGAGGCCGCTCACCAGGAAATCAAACGGTGATGTTCGCATGGGGGTACGTCTCACGCATAGCTCCTCCCGTGTCTGTCTGATGGCGGCTCGCCCTGGCCACAAAGGTGACATCGTGATGACGAAGCCATGTATGCGCATACGTTATACCAAAGGACCTGACGGGACCCGCGGTTTTCGTTTGAGAAGGTGTCTGAGTGTTCCTTCTGTAGTCGGGTCGAGTCGCCCCCCTTTCTTGACAGATAATGTACGCCCGCATGTATTGCACATACCCCGTAACGCGATCTTCTTTCTTGCTCTCTTTATCTTCATCACTTCCACAATTCAAGCTGTATCCGCAGCCACATCTTTCTCGATGTATGCTCTGAACGCTAACGGTCTTGTACACTCAGCGAAGCTTGCTTACATCAACTCTGTTATCAAAGGCCGAAACCCTCAAGCTTTTGTTCTGACTGAGGGCAAGACCAACTCGAAGATCGGACCCAACCTCCCCAATGATGACTATAACATATTTGAAGAACCCGGCGTCCAGGCTGAAAACCATCACCTGTACAAGTGGGGCGTCGTACTCGGCATCCGCAAGTCAATCCAAGTTGCGCAGCGAGTTCAGGTAACGGATGCGGCGCTCCGCGGTCGCGTAGTCGCTGTCGACGTCGTCCTACAGACGAACAACGGCCAAGATTTCGTACACAGAGTCATAGGGGCATACGCCCCGTGGGATCCCGGCCGTACTGACACCAGCGGTTTCTGGCCCGCCTTAACCGATCTCTGCCAATCCACCCAGACCTCGTGGTCCCTAGCCGGCGACCTGAACGCGACTGTATCCGACGTGGAACGAACATCTGGGGGTGCCGTACCCAGAGCTCAGTTTCTTAAATTCCTCGCCGAAACGGTCGCTCACGATCTCTGGTCAGATCGTTCGGATCGAAACCGGAATTACGACTGGACCAGCAGAGCCGGCCCTGAGTCCAACTCAGGCAACATAATTGACCGTATAGTCTCCTCCAAGCGCTCCCTCCTCGACTCGGAGATTTCAGTTGCCGATCAATACAACGATTTCGTTCCCTTCACGAATCATCGCGCGGTCGTCGGCAAGATGGTATACACATCACCCTCCGGCACCGGCCAAACAATCTTTCCGCCCCTCAAGGCCTTTCTCAACAAACCGCGCATCAAATACCCAACCCGTGCGGAGAAGCACAAACACGACAACTTTCGCGCCGCTATAGACTCAAGACTTGACGAGTCAAAACTAGACGAGGTGCAAGTTACCGACGACATCTCTTTCCTAGACGTCTATGATTCCTTCACAGCAATGCTCATACCGACTGCTGAGAAGGAATACGGTCGTGTCAATCGTTATACCCGGCGCATTGATGACAAGATCTCCTCCTCGCGTTTGGACAAGCTGGTTGGGGAGTTGCGATCCCTTGGTGGTGCCATCCGTTTTATTGACAGTAACTCAGGATCCATGAACCACGCTGCACAACGTGCCTACAACCACCTTGCCCAATCCTTCCTTTCCGACGCGACCGAAGGCCAATCCTTCTTACAATACGCTCGTGCCGAGAAACGCAAACTCAGCCAGAAACTCTTCGCGGAGCGTGTAGCAGAAATCCGGACAAGAAAGGAGAAACAAGACCGCTACCGAATCACCACCGCGCTGAAGTCTGGCTCGACCAAATGCCTCGTAACACCAGCTGAGTTCATTGACATGCCGATCACTGTCAAAGAGCTTGACACCGACAAGCTCGTCAGCACGCCCGATGCCGTCAAGGCCATCTCACGCGAATACTGGTCCAAACTGTATCATCACGACCCGCCCCCCGACATTCCCAAGCCCTGGCTTACAACCAAGTCCGCTATCGCGATCAAAAAGCGAGTGGAGGCCGATCCCTTCATCTGGCCACGTCAAGCGAACATCAAGGATTTCCGAGCTTTACTCCGGAAAGGAACACCACGTCCAGCGCCCGGAAGAGATCAATGGGAAAAGTGGCTCATCAAGAACCTTTCTGACCGCGCACTACAGATCGTGCTTGACCTCCACAACTACATTGTCATGAATTCTCGCTTCCCCGGCGATATCAAGGACATGTGGATTACCATGTTCCACAAACGTGGCTTACGCACCGACCTCTCTAACTGGCGTGGCCTCATGCTATCCAATTTCCTCGCGAACTCCCCAATGTCGTGGCTCAATTTTAACCTAGTCCCGTACCTCGCCAACGCCCGTGTTCTCCCTGACACCCAAGTAGCAACACAGCAAGGCGTCCAAACTCGCGATCTCATGAGTTACCTTGCCAACATCAAATGCTGGGCCAAACGCCACAAGGTCGAAGTTTTCGCTCTCAAACGTGACCAAATGAAAGGCTTTGACTATCTCTCTCCCCAGGGCATGTACGATGCTGTGAAAGCATACGGCCTGCCCGACTCAATTATCGACCTTGACAACGCAGCACAGACCGACACGAAATGCTTCATTCGCACCGCTCACGGTGTAACCGAGCCTATCGTTATTACGGGCGTCACCAAGCAGGGGGGCTCTCTCTCTCCTGTTAAGTCCACTCTCACCACGAGCCTTCGCCACCACTACCTCAATGACATTATGTCTAGTGACCCGATGCGCTCGTCATAACCTCCGCCTCTGCCCAGAAAGCTGACCCCCACCTTCCCGACGACTCTCTCTGCACCACGGTCTCGATGGTAGAGGCCACGGACGACTCATACATATTCTCCCGCTCCCTTCAATCTCTCCGCCGAAGTACCCTTAAAATGGAGCAGTTCCAGTTCGCGTATGGATGGCTTACCCAATGGAGAAAGTCAATGGCATACGTTCTCGAGCCATCTCAGCTGTACCCGGATACTATAGACTTCGACTCCATCACCAATACCCCTGGAGCTAACCCGCTCACCATCTCCATTCATCCTGTCAAGCTAATCCGAAATGAGCTCGATTTTCTCTGCGCAAAGGTGGACGATCCTCATGCCCGTTACGAGGAGCTGAAATCTGTGATAGATGATTTCACGTTCCCCAAATTCCTCCATCGCCCCCCCATCACCCTCCTGCGCAAGATCGTCAAGCAAAATATCATCTCCAAAGTTCGCGCCTTATTATCATTACAACCAATCAAACGCCTCGACGCGGAAGATCTTGACAGACGGATCAAGGCGAAGGTCCACGCGGAGACAGGCATGCCCTTCATCCCCAATCCTGACGTGTTTACTCTCCCCATCGATAGACACGGCCTCGACTTCCCATCCATCGCCCGGATTAACGACTCTATCGCTATTGATGGGCTCCATCGCGATCTGAACCACCCCATCGCAAGTTATCGCGCCTTAGCCAGAATAGCGCTCGCAGATTGGACATGCGGGATTAATGGATGTATAAACCCACTCGACTCCTTTGGCCTGGTACGAGACTTCTCAAGATACACGAACCGTATCCCTTTCGGATGGATATGTGCGCAGAAGGCCATGTCGGAAATGTCGCCCAAACTCTCCCTCAAACGGACCGACCTACCGGGAATTTTATCAGGCGATGTTTCCTTGTCACATGTCGTGAAAACCTTTGTTCACCACGTACCTTCAGTCGCGTATCCGAACGGCAACGCACTCAATTCCCTGCGAAGCAAGCACATACGCGAACTCAAGGACGTCGGCCAATGGCGCCTATCCGTAGACGGCAAGTGGACGATAGTGATGAAGCCACGGCATACCTCGTCGACATGGTCCACAGCAGCTAAAGCGAACTGGGACAAGCTGAGTAATGTCCTACGATGCCTTGACATTAACTGGTTCGCACTCGGCCAACCAGACCTACTCTACTCCCGTCAAGCCCGTCAACAACAAGCTGAAATCACCATACGCCAAATGGCTGAAACCTCCCGACTCGCTCCTTCCTCCACCTCTACGACGCACCCCCAAACATGGGCCTCTGACGGCTCAATGATACCAAGCGCCGCGGGAATCCTAGACCCCAAGTCCGTAACGGCCGCGATCACGGGCACCAAAACCTTGGTGCTGAAGATAAACGGGCGTAACGTGTCCATTCTTCATGGAGAACTCACTGGCCTGATCATGGGCCTTCTTTTATCCGACCCACGCAGCGATTCCCTTCTCTATACCGACCACCTCAATGCGGTTCGTTTGATTGACGATGCTAGAACGATCATAGACCAGCAACATCGACTTCGTGGAATGACGGGGAGATCATACTACAGATGGATCCTATCCTTGGCAGCGCACAACCCGCTCAAGATTGTCTACACCCCTGGTCACTCCACTGAGTCGTCTCTTCCTGCTCGTCTTAATCACGAAGCTGACCACTATGCTTCGTCCGCACAACGCCACCTCGCCCGCTCTTTCACCGCTCCCACGCCCACATTCTTTATGGACGACTTCACATTCTATTCTCTGGAAGACGGATGGATTGAATCAAACATTCGGCATTACGCCGACAAATCTCTCATTGCAAACACTAGCAAGCGTCTCGCTACAGGCCATCATCAACGAATGGCGCTTACGCTCTATGACATGAAAGCTCCGCCGGACTACCACTACACCCGCGCATACTCTGCTTACTCGGCAGTGGTTCAACTTTATGCGCGCTCCGGGCAATTACCCACGGCTGACGTCCTCTATTCCAGGGGCAAGCTCGAAGACCCGCGCTGTAGAATGGGATGCGACGCCCTTGAAGATCAGCACCATATTTTCGTCGAGTGCACACGCTACGCCGAGTGGAGATCCAAAGCCACTCAAGACTTACTCAAGCGGACCGACAATAAGCTGCACGAGAAGGGCTACGAGGAGGCCGACCGCGTCGACCTCCTCGGCATAGTTAAGTCGCTCTTCTACGATAATGCCCATATTTGGCCGCTACATTACTGCACCTACTATTTAGGACACATCCCGATCTTCGACCACCTGCTACTCAAGAACCCCGGTGACAGTGACAATTTGTCCATAACGCGCCTGGCGCATCACTTCGCTGCTGAATGGCACACCACCGCTATTCGCCTCGCAGGCAGAATTTGGGGTGATTGGCAGAGAGAAATGGCGAAGAAGACTGATAAACGCGGCCGACGTAGATAAGGGGATGATGTTGGGCAGATGTGAAGTTACGCGCAACCGCGAGTCCGGGAGAGAGTCACGCGGAGAGAAAACGGAGAGATCGACACGGTTTGGACTTTGACGAAGAAACTTCCCCACACTCATTTTCATGGCCCGTCGTGGACGATTTCGGTCGTACCTCAGCTTTGTAGTAAGCAGAGACGTGGTTAACAATAGTAAACATAGTAAACAAGCTGGACATCGTCTATGCGCGGATCAATGGCGACGCGGCTCAGGGTCAATCCTATTCCTTCATTTGACCGATTACGCTTACCGTGAACGTCTCCTTCCAGAGAAGCTCGCCAAGCAGGCGGCAGATATGGCGGCGGAGAAAAAACGCGTCTTGGAGCTTGAGCGCGAGCTTGCGGAGCTTCGGGCGCTTCCGATCCCGGGCACAGATGGTGGAGTGGTCGAGGAGGGTCCACCGGCCCCTGCTGAAGGCCTGGAGAACGAAGCAAGCAGTTAGAGTCATATCCTACCCGCAAGTTTGAAGCTGATTTATGCATACAGACACGTTGGAAAATGAGAATGCCGAGCTCAAGAAGCAGTTAGCGAAGGCGCTTGCGAATGGCGCCGATGGTGGAGCAAAGAGGGCGAAGAAGCGGGAGCCTATCCAGCGACCTGTGGGGACTGCAGGAACCCATTTCAGCATCGAGGAAGCGATGGGGCTGGGGGGAAATCGCGAGGACCACGCCGGGTATAAGACCATTCAGGTGTGGTGATCATGGTTAGGAATCGCCTTCTCATACTGACCGATGTCGGTGCGTGTCGCAGCGCAATTACGGGATCTCGTTCACAATGCCCGTATCGATTGGGAGATCCCCTGGAAGGACACGCCAGCGGCGGCGAAGGCGGCACTTTTTGAGGTCGTGAGTAACTTCCACTGCCTCATGACATGCACCTACAAGTTGTATCATCCTCCAGGCCCGGGAGCGCCCCCCGTACCTCGCGGAATTTCAGAACGACTGGGCGACAGAAGAGATCGTGAAGCAATATATCAAGAACAAGAGAAACAACGCTTACAAGAAGGAATACATCACCGTGCCCACCAAGTATGCCTACCTCAAGGTGAATGCAGCCAAGCGCGATCTTTCGGCTCCCCGCGGCAAGAAGTCCAGAGTGAAGAAGGTCGATGCAGCCAAGAGCGCGGGCAAAAAGCGCAATAAAGCCGTGGCCGCTAAACCTGCCAGATCCAGCAAGAGCCACGGGAAACGGAAGGCCGTGGAGCCCACCTCCTCCGACGAGGACGAAGAGATGTTGGAGGCTGGTGGTAGTGGATCCCAAGGCGGCGACGACGACGAGTACGCTGACTGAAGATAGGCATTGTTTGCGCAGTGATTGCCAGTGGTGTGTTTGCTGCGGCATGAACGTAATGTAGCGTGCATCTGGCCACAGTTGGTCCCTTGTACCTATCTCGCTTTGTCCCATGCGTACCATAAGCTTAGGCCTTTCGCCATCCCACCACTTCTTTTCTCTGTATTTACCCCGTCAAATGAATATTATTCGGTGCCATTTCCATAACGATATTGAACAGCACTTTGGATGAATAATAACCTAGGCATGGGTGGATAAATCAATCGTTACTTGGTTGTATGTAGGTTACTGCATCTATTCAGAAATAGGTTGATTCTGAACTGGATCCGTGCCAGGAGGCGTAGGTTAAAAATGACGGTTTTGGTTACTTCTCATCCTAAATGAGTCAACCTACGGTGAGTTGAATTCTAACCTAGGTTCGCTGATTGTCATCCTAAATTGAGTTGTTTACTGACCTACCACTGGTTGAAATATACTGTACTATTACAATCAAATCGACAGGGGGTGTGACGCGTGACCCGATTTTCAGATTCGACAATTCGACAACCGATTTTTTTTGCGTGACACCCGAAAAAAATTCGACAAATTCGACAAAATTCTGGCTGAATTTGAGCTTTTTTGTGAGGGGACAATGATTTTTGCGTGACAAACCGCTTGGTAGATTCGACAACTGCCTGCGTGACGAGTGACCAACCACCAATGTTCACCATCGACAGGTACCCGCGTGACGCGTGACTATCGAATTGATTGTAATTGCTGGTACCGACTCAGGTACCAGGTCTCCAAATCAGAATTAAAACCGGGATGGACGAGATGTATCGCACACATTTATGTGATGTGCGGCACATCCAGCTTACATGTAGCACATTCAGCTAAGATGCGGCACATTCTGTAAGATGCGGTGTATTTTGTGCCACGCTTCAATGGTTGAAGCTTGATGGGTGCCTCTGGCTTTTCAAGGTATATTTGCACTGTAAGACTTGTAATCTACGAGATTGGTGAGGTAATGATGTTCGATTCATACACCTCTTTCCGTGTGGCCCGGGCCTTAAGGGTGAGCTTGAGCCGTATAGCAGGGAAAATAGGACGGGGGGACAAAGGTGAGGGACACCGGGGGGGGAATCTGGAGCGCCTCCGCAAGGGAAGTCGCGGAGGCTGTTGCTGAGAGACCCGGACCGATATTCTGATCCGAGAACTACTCGTTAGTGGCCTGGCCGATAAAATCAGCCGCTGTACACCTATTGCGTTCACGAAACCGTGAGCATTTTCTGTTAGTCAAAAAAAAGACGCGACGCGACGTACATAGCTTCGAAATTCCATCAGAATGTAACTTGATAGATTTTCTATGAAATCTCGCTCTGCATCATAATGCGTCGATGGCTTGAAGTGGTGAAGAGATATTTGGAGGTCTCGAGGCGTCGCTGCGAGTGTTGGTGGTCAAGGTGGTGGTGGTAAAAGGAGGACGAAGAAAATTGGTCGCTACACGTAATCCATTCGCATTGGGGCCAGCTACCAAGCACGGCACGTAAGGTGCCGGGAATGTGCCGCAACTGCGTAGATGTGCCGCATATAGCTGAATGTGCCGCACATCAGATAAATGTGTGCGTTACATCTTGTATATCCTCAATTAAAACTTGTCTATTGCATGCGCCTTTTTGCCGGATCAGCGGACCGGTCGTTAAGCTAGGCACCGTGACAGATCATCGGACCTCAAGGCCTGAAGTCCGAAAACGTCCGAACCTCCTGCAGATTATGATTTCAGCAGATGTACTCAGAAAGAAAAAATTCGACCACTTTCAACCTTCTGCTAAATGCCTGGATACAAGAAAATGCTCGGAGAGCCATCCAATGGCTGTAAATATTTTGGAAAGAGCTACCAACTTTAACAGACTCAGAACTATTGCAGCAACAGCTTGCTCACTGACTTTGACCTTAGGGAATGCCTGGAGGGCCATCATATAGCAACTGCTGGCGACAAATTAATTGTTAACCAGTCCAACCATATAATAAGGTGTAGTGGGAGGTATCAGGGGATGCCCGGAGGGCCTTAGTATAGTACAGTAGGTTGATAATCATCCTTTGTGGCCGCCCCAGTTAGCTCGCGAACCGGGGTTCGACTCCCCAAGTCTAAATACTGTACTATTACAATCAAATCGACAGGGGGGTGACTCGTGACTCAAATTTCCGATTCGACATTTCGACAACCGCGAATATTTTGCATGACGGCCGAAAAAAAATCGACAAATTTGACAGAAATCTGGCAGAAAATGAGCTTTTTTGTGTGGGTATGTCTATTTTGAGTGTGACAAACTGCCTGTAAAATTCGACAAACACCCGGGTGACGAGTGACAGAGTACCAATATTCCACATCGACAGGTACCCGCGTGATGGGTGACTGTCGATTTGATTGTAATAGTACAGTACGGTGTTCTCGTTTATTTATTTATTTCCAATTCCCCGGCTGAAATTTACGCAGATTAATCAAGGTATGGATAAAACAAATGCTCGAACGTGGTGTATGGCACACTGTGAGCCCACCTTGCGCCCTTCCAAAGCGAAGTCGCTCGCAGTTCGGGGTTCGACACCCCACGTCCGAATAACATGTCATTCTTCACTTTTTGTTATTTAATGTGCTGGCAATTTTGTACAGGCTATTCAAGGGAAGGATAAAGGAAGCAATCGGACGCGGTGTACGGTGCAACGCGAGCCCTTCCAAAGTGAAGTAGCTCGCAAGACGGGGTTCGACTCCCCACGTCCTCATATTTATTTCCCCCGCTGCTCTTTTTCTCACCGCACTGTGACTGCTGAAATTTCTTCACTTTAATAAGGGCTTGAACAAAGGAGGAATCGGACGTGGTGCACGGGACACCGCGAGCACCCTTAAGCTGGACAAAGGCTGTGACTCGCAGACCGAGGTTCGACTCCCCGCGTCCGATTTCCTCTTCTGCGAATGTTTTTTCACCCAGCTGAAAATTTCTCCAGTTTAACAAGCTCGTGGATATGGAGGAAATCAGACGTGATTTACAACAAACAAAACGAGGCACGCGTTGATACCTTGTTGAAGTGTCTGTCTAAAATTTCTCCAGGTTCATCCAAAGAATAAATAATGGAAGAAATCAGGTGTGGTGTACGGCCCACAGCGAGCCCATTGTGGAGGAAAAGAAAGGAGGTCGCTCGCCAGCCGGGGTTCAAACTCCCCGTGGGCCGCGTCTGATTAGATCTTATCTTCCATTTTTTTCGTCTTACGCTGAAATTTATGCTCCAGGAAAGAGATTGGAAGTGTAACTGCGTACCGCGAGCTCATTTGGCAAGTTTGTGCCGATGCTTTGGCCGGTCTCTGTTTGTCCTTATGTCTCATCGGCCTGATTCCGCCCAATGATCCGTGTCACCCCTTTTCCTCTTCCCTCACGCGAAGAAGTTGAGTCGTCGCCAGGTCTCAGATTTCTGTAGGTCATTGACCGGTGACCGGTGACCACCGCATATAGATCTTATATTGATCAACATTCCACCTTTTTCGACAGCCCGATTGACTACGATATGGCACTCTTTCATTTGGAGCCAGATTCAATTTTGGACCGTCTCAGGAACAACATCCTGCCTTCAGATCTGGAAATAGTTCAAATCAAATACTCGTTGAGGACGGCTCGAGCGCGCCTTTCAGTCGTTACGCCCCCCGATGCCGCAGAGACCGAGACACTGCGGCAATATATTTCGAATTACTCCTCCTTGATTGCCCCCATTCAAAAAATACCAGCCGAGATCCTTTCGAGCATCTTACTTCATCCCGACATCCACACCATGTTTCACATGTCTGGCCTTGCCAAATTGCGTCGGTACGAGGTTCTCCTCATGCGGCCACCGTCTCTCATTACTGGAGATCTGTCCTGTTGGACACTTCGCAATTTTGGGCATCTTTGGATTTCGAAAAATCCTGGGGACCAGGCTGCTTCCAACGTGCATGCCTGTACCTTGAGCGATCCCGGACCGCCCCACTTTCTTTGCGACTGCGCTTCACCACATCTCTAGAGGTGTTAAACCGACTCCTTCAGGATACGGAACGGTGGAAGGATATCACGGTAGACTCAGACAACCTGCCGCCCCTCATTGCGGCCCGCGGTAGACTGAAGAATTTGGAGAAAGTGACTGTCTATGACTCTACGACACCATTGAACCTGTCTATTTTCGAGGGCGCCCCCCGATTGCACAGTCTAGCCATGCAAACGTGCTACCCAGCAGCGATTCTTAGCCTTCCATGTTCCCAAATCCGTACCCTTGCCTTATCGGCTTTTGAGCGCTCATCTTGGGGAATGCTTCAAAGCTTTCCCAGTGTCACGATGTTGACTATTAAAGTGTCCGCTTTCAAGACTCCGTCGACTCTATCGGACGTGCTTCCAATGCCGCACCACAACATCCGCACGTTGCACATTATCATACCCCAATTCGCGAACATGGACGTCATTCGCAATATATGCACGCCGCGGGCTAGGCGCCTCCAGCTGACCGGGCCTGCAGTATGGAAATTAGCGCCTATGCAGTTATTCCTCGAGAGATCTGGATGTATTCTCCATGAACTCATCTTGGACGACATCAAGCTTCGTGCTACCGAGCTTGTATCCTTCCTCCACATCCTCCCAACTCTCACTTCGCTCGTTCTGGCTGACATGCCTGCAATAGCAGTCAGCGAATCCCTGTTCAAATCGCTTCTAGTTACGGACTCCGAGCCCGCCCTCCTTCCTTCGTTGACTCGGATCGCATTGATTGGATCGCAACTCGGCACCACCAATGGCATTTTAACCATGCTGGAGTCCCGCGCGCGACCTCACAGTCACTGCTCTTCGCTGGTGGCGATAGAAATCCGTATTTTGGACCGACGATTGACGTCGATTGACACTCGATGACCGCATGCGGTTCGGTGCATTGCCTGTTCCTCAACTGGATATCTATTTCCGTCCATGATGCACAAGGGACCAGACTGAATGATCAAGCTGTCACGATAGATTAATCTAGTTATCTTGCTGAAAAATCTACAGTTTAATAAGAGGTCGACGAAGGAATCGGAGGTGGTGTATGGGACACCGCGAGCTCATCTTGTGCAAGAGTGTTAACGGCAGCTCGCAGTCCGGGGTTCGACTGCCCGTGCGCCATCCGTATTTCCATAGATCATTCAGGGAGGAATCGGAGGTGGTGTACGGCACACGGCGAGCACATCTGGCGGATTTTGAATGAGAAGTAGCTCGCAGGAGGAGGTGCGACTCACTGCGTCCGAATTGTCTTCTTGTTTCTCCATCCATGCTTGAAAGTCTACAGTTTAACAAGTTTAACCTGGATCTGCCCTTCTCTTTTCTCACCACGTATGCTGGAACGGGTTGTAGGTTATCCAAGTTACAAACAGAGCAAATACTCGGACATGGTGTACGGAATACAGCAGGCACACCTGGCTGTTTGGTTGTCACGGTTAACATTAACGCACAGTACGGGGTTCGACTCCCCGCGTCCGAATGTCTCTCCGCTGATCTTTTTTTTTTTGCCGTGCATGCTGAAATTTGTTGCATATAATCGACAGCGTAAGCAGATTAATGGATGAGCGCAAGCACATATAATGGATGGGATGGAAGGATGAATGAACGCGGTTGCAGATTAATAAATTTAAACGCGCACGAATAAAATAAAGGGGAACAAAACAAAAACGCAATAAGTATAGGATGCCCCGGTAATGTATGCAGGATGCCCTGGTAATGTACGCCTCCAGCATCGCATCCAGGCCCGCGATTGCCTTCTAACCAGGATTGATGAAAATAATTAATTCGCAGACGAGTCAGGATGATGCGAAACAACGCACGGCTGCATATACATCGCGCGCGCGTGCGGCTCAATGTTCGCGAACTCGACGGACGCTGAAAGTCCTTACTTACATATATAGGAGCCAGCCATCTGGAAGCGGAATGGCTCAAGTATCATAGATTTGCTTCGGTAGACGAACAAGTACGGGGGAGATAAGCAAGGCTGGTGAAAAACGGCCAAGTCCCAGATCTAGAAAATGCGCGTTTGAAGCAGTAGAGCACTGGAACACGACGCGGAAAATCGGGCTTCATAGTTGTCAGATGGAACAGGGCTCGAAGCGAAGTCGCGGTTCGACCTGAGTACACGGCCCAAGAAAGCCAGAAGCAGGATTATTTGTACACCATGCAGGATTTGACGAAAGGAAATCAAGTGCTCTGTTGAGTTCGAGGTCGACGAAGTAACCGGGGGGAAGAGACTGCGGATATATATTCATTGGTAGATAACCCTGCCGTAGATGAGCGAGTACGAGTTGAGTACGAGCAAGATGGGTCCGCATTGTGTAAACAAAATTCCGAAGAGTAAGCCAATGTCTCAGAAAATGCGCCTCTACAGTAGTATGATTGTGCAGAAAAGAATAGAATGCCGAAAATCGGACTTGAAGAATAGCGAGGTTTGCGCGTGAAGCGGGGCCAGACAAAATTTGGGTTGGATTCGAGGGCTCAATGGACCAGAAAACGCGAGGAAGAGGTGGGATATACGAGCTTGAAGAAAATAACGACAGGAAGGACGAACAACCAACGACAACCTGGTGGTTTGAGCGGTGACGAGAGCGTCAACAAGCATCAACAACCAAGCAGAGACCACGACGTTCGTAACCAAAATGCATCCCTTCCTCCGGAACGAGCTCTTCACAGAGATAATTGCCAACGCCGCCCCCGCTGGTGGACCAATCTGCGCTGTGCTGCGCCTGCAAGCTTCTCAGCAGGGGTGCGCCGCGTCCTCTAAGTACTAGTCACCCCGCGCCGCCCTGGCCTGATATACAACCCTGAGCTGGCCCTCCTTGTCTAGAGCTTTGACATCAACGCGTCGAAGCTCGATGGGTCCGTATTAAAAGAATATTCACTCCACAGCGCTTGACCTCGATTTTCTGTCTTTTCCCCAGATATGAGCGCCTCGATATTGAGTGTGCACGCGAGGGCGGCGGATAGGAGGTCCATGGCATGGATGTCGGTCCTACACCTTCTTTTTCGCGCGCGGAGCGCCGCCCTTCATCAAGTGTATCGTGCCCCCCGCATTCCGGATCCCGGCCCTGCGCCGTCGACCTAGCCCGCATTGCTTCGCGTTCCTCCAGATGCGCCCGCGCCTCGTGGTACGCAAGCTCTTCGGACCCACCGCGCCCTTTGCTGTGCCCCTCTCAGGCCCTGCCTCCAGGAGCTGCGCTACATCAACGCCACCGCGGCTGTCTTCCCCGCTTTGCTTGCTCCCGGTCGCCTGGAAGCTCGCCGACCCACCTGCTACCGCCGCTCTTGGCGCTTGCCGCTCATCGCGTCTGATGTTCCTCTCGACGACGAACGAATGTATTCCTGCTGTGACTGTACTTTCATACTGTGCTATATGTACCCGCCCACCGACTGCAATCCACAGCGCTGGGCTGTGTGGCCGCGGACAAATCTACGCCGGCGTGCCAAGCCCAAGAGCCGCACGCACGCCATCGGATGCATGCGGTACAATACTCCATGAGACTAAGGTGGCTATCCCGCGCCTCTCCATTCACATCCATTCACGCCGCGAGAGGACAACGCGCGCGGAGGAGCCCTCACGTCCCTCGCATCCTCATATCCCTCACATCTTCATATCTGCCTCCCCCGCACCCCTTCCACCCGCCCCACGACCACCACGCTCGTCATCATGCTCGCAAAGGCGAGCATGATCGCGGAGAGAACGACGCCGGTGAGGAAGAAGACCTGCAAGGGAGGGGGGTTAGGAAGAGAAGGAACGGGAGAGGAGGAACGGGAATGATGATAAAGCGGGGGAGGGGGGATGGGAGCAACGAGAGTGACATAAAGACTCACCACAACAAACACATTCAGCGGCACGCGGAACAGCGCCCCAGCGTCTCGCGGTGCTCGTTCGGGATGAAGGAGCCGCGCAGGCGCCCACGCACCCCTCGAACACCCAGAACGCACAGAAGCAGACGCGCTCGTCCCGTTGCGGGGCAGAGACCGCGAGTGCGACCCCCGCGATCCCCGCGACCCCCGCTGAGCTTTGCGTGCGTGGCATGCGCCCCGGCGAACGTGTAGAAGGACGAGCCGAGCATCATGGAGAGCATGAACGCGGAGAAGATGGACCCGAGGGGCAGCAGGCCGAGTATGGAGAGCTCCTGGAGCGCGCGCACCCGGAGGAGCGAAGAGGTACATGGAGCCCTCGAAGCACATCTGCGTGAGCCCGAGCACGAGCAGGCGCGGGTCCTCGGGCACGATGCGCACGCGATTTGGAAGGGGTCGGCACCGCTGCCACCGCCGTTTACGGTGCCGCCATAGTTCCCCGCCCACGTCCCGCAGATGACGGCCCACGCGAGCACGAGCACGAGCAACGCGCCGCTCACGACAAAGGGCGTGCCGAACGAGCGGGAGACACCGACAAGCGTTGCTGAGGACACCTGCGCCGGTATCGACGAGCCCGTTGACGAGCGTCGCGCAGCCCATGAGCGCGTTGATGAGCCACGCCTCGAACGCGCTCGAGGCGCCACCGACCACGCGGCCGAGCAGCAGGATCGGGAGGAAGGGCCCGCACATGCAGACACCCGCGCCAGCGTACGCCGCGCAGAAGACGAGGCAGAGGCGCTTACGGCCGTGCTGGTCCCCCGACACCCCCACGCGAAGAGCCCCGCGGAGACGAAGCCTGTGACAAAGAGGACCGCGATCGTGCGCTCGCTTAAGGCGTATTGCTCGCGGTACGGCGAGTACACGTAGGGGCCCTGCAGCCAGTCTGCGCTTGCACAGGGTCAGCTTATGGGCGACACCAAAAACGAGAACGGACCCATGACGATGGCGTAGACCAGCAGATACTGGCGAGTCAGCGTAGCAAGTGCGCCGGCGCCTCTAGCCCCGCTCAGTCCGCCGCCCTCAGCGCGCTCCTCGCGCGAGTCCGAGTCTTCAGCAGAGAGTCGCCGCGGGGCTTAACGGTCCGCGAGCACGCCAATGGCGCAGACAACCGCAAGGTAGAGGAGCTGGAACTCGTAGAATTTGTTGCCTCGCATGGTGAACAGACTTTTTTGCGGATCGTTTCTACATTTTTTTCCGCGCGGCGCGAAGGATGTGGGAAGATTACATAACCGGCGAAAACCTACAATAAATACTCGGATGTGGTGTACGGCGCACCGTGAGCCCACCTAGCTGACTTAGGCTGGCGTAGCTCGCAGACCGGGGTTCGACTCCCCGCGTCCGAATGGTCTGGCGGTTTCGCTTTTTTTCTTCTTTTCAATTCCCCTGTTTAAAATTTCCATAGATTATGCAAAGCATGGATGAAGAAAGGAATCGGACGTGGTGCACGGTGCACCGCGAGCACACCTGCGAAGGAAACCGGAATAGAAGTAACTCGCAGGTCGGGGTTCGACTCCCCGCGTCCGAATGAGTATTCTGTGTTTCCATTCGGCCTCGCATCCTCTTCCGTTATGCTAAGTGTGAATTATTTCAATCCCTACAGTTTTTTGATTCTGTATACTAGTGTACATATTGGCATTCAGAATTCAACTTCAGGTTGGATAACATCCGTTCAGAGCGCAAACCCAATGTATCGAGTCTTCAAATCCGGACCATGCCTGATGTTAAACGTCTTATCAAACCATTTGTGGAGTCGTTCACCTGGAAAAATCACGCACATGAAAGATGGAAGACAGGGACAGTACCCGGAAGAAGACCGGTGATGCGCACGCTCTTGGTGCTATGTCCTGGCAAATATTTAAAATCATTTTCTTTTTAAATATTCAGTGTAGGTACGTTAAAATATTCTAAAGTGCTTCGCTTCCAAGTGTTACTTAACGCAGGCGTTACACTGCGCAATACGAATTTTTGCTTAGCTCGGTGTCACACGTTCGATACCCGGCACACGCTTTCTTTTTAACACACTTACTTCTTGGACATGGCGAACATCGGTCTACCACTTCTAGGTCCTTAGCTCTTCTTTGGTACTCCTCACTACCAATTTTTGATACTCTTGGGCACCTCCGAGTTACCTAGCGCGCTTCTAAGGTCACCCTCAAGCAGTTCACGAAGCCGACGCGCTACACCGTCCGCACTTTCGGCATCCGACGAAACGAGAAGATTGCCGTGTATGTCACCATCCGAAGGCACAAGGCGGAGCAGATCCTCGAGCACGGGTTCAAGGTCAAGGAGTACGAGCTGCGCCGCCGCAGATACGCGCAACTTCGGGACATCGACTTGCTACGACCCCGGAATCGGCATCTTTGGGATGGAGGTCGTTCAGGGCCGCGCAGAGGTGGCAGCAGAAGGCGCACATTGGATTTTTGCACAGTATTAAGAAGGACGATAGCTTTAAGCAGCGCTGCAGCGCTTCGATGGCATTATTTTGGTGGGTGACTTTTATTTTTTCCAAGCTCCCCGTGGACTGCTGCCTTTCCCTCCCATGCCTCGTCCCTCCCTCCAAATCCCTCATGCTAATTTAAACCTACTCCCAATAAATAATCTGTCTTCCCTGTCGTATGCTAGATATACCATGATGATGTGTCGTTCTGCACAAAGTGTCGTGTCTTCATTCTGCCCGCCGAGGAGCACCGTGAGGTCGTGCCATCCCAACCTACATTGCTGTATGTAAGATTGGTGATTTCATCGGGGACTCACGCTGCGTACTGTCCAGTCCTTCATTTTCCTTTATTTTCTCTCTTTTTTTTTTCGGCTAAGCTTTCCCGCTGGCGCGATTCACACTGGGCGGCGCATGCCTACGTCTGCATCTGTGCGCTGTTGTCGTCCGCGCATCCGTGCACTATCTGCTGCGTGCTGTCCGCCCTGTTTTCTTTCCTGTTTTTTTGGAAGTGCGCTTTCCCGCCGGCCCGATTCACATTCTTGCTTGCTACTTGCACCTTCGTGCTCTGAACTTCTACATCGTTGCGCGCGCCGCACGGAGGCGACAGCAGGAGGCGCTCATTGGCTCCTTGCACCGTATCAAGCAGGCCGATACGATGCGTGGTTGCGCCCTATTCCTGTGATTTGTCTTATCATTTTTCAATATTCAAGCTGGCATTACCCCCCAGAAATCATCTGTCTGCCATGTCGTATGCTAGAGATGGTAGTACATGACATACCTATTGTACGATGAGTCCGCAGGCTCATTTATTGTCGACGCAAAACCTCCGGTGTCAAAAATGCAATAAATTTTCAAACTTCTTTCCTTGCTCAACTCCTCGTTAACCCCTCGAACGCCGCGGCAGGCGAGGATGTATCTTCTTCGAACTGATTGCACCTGGAGTCCCGTATCACGGGCACTGCTCAGGAGCTGTCGAGTCAGAATTCCAGTGATGCGATAGGCTGATTGATCTTCTACAACATGTGTGTTTATAGCAATAGAAACCTTGGGGATAGGGCGGGGGTGATGCGCGGCGGCCGCGTTCAGCTCGCCGTCGTACCATGCGGACGTAAGGAGCCCGCCGTCGTATCAAGCGGGGATGTGGAGCGCGGTGTGGCCTACGCCGCAGCACGCGACAGCGACGAGGACACAAGATCAGGTGCGATGGCGCCGCAGACGCAAAACGGTGGCGTAGCAGCGATGAATGGTGGGACAGGGACGCCGCAGCACGCGCCGCGCCAGCGTCGGGGCTCCAGCGCCACTCGCTCACGCCGTACACCGCGAGTTCGCGCACGGCTGCGTCGACGTATTGACCAACGAGCTCCGCGTACGCGGCGCCACTGACGACGGCGCCCGCAGCAGCGCCGACACTCACCATCCCTTCATCTAGTGCTGCTACCCCAAGCTTCCACACGACGCCAGCAACGACGAGGGTGAATGAGGAGGTAAGAGAAGAAACCAGACTCGTGCGCACTGCTAGGGCAAGTCTTATAGAAAGAGGCGCGGCTTGTCTTCAAGGCATGTGGCTGGTTATCTTCACAGTATGTAGCAGTCTGTCTCGTTGCATTCTCCTGGACATTACAATGCCAGGAAACTAGGCAGGTCGACAGAGAGCTAGGCCACGACGACTACGCGGCGACTCGGCGCATGAGATCAGTGGCGGCCAGATAGTAGTTGTTGGGGTTGAGACTGGAAGTGACCATAGTGCCGTTAGCCAGTTACGGGGGCCTTCCGTGCCTTGCGTAGACTCTGCGTATTGCGGGAAGAGCTGCAGAAGGAGCGACAAACGGCGAGCACTGGCAGAAATGAGCTGCGGAGCCTCGGCGGATCATGTCCAAATGGAGGCAGAAATCCATGCCCAAGAATGGGCATGGTGACGCGCCAGGACACTGCACCAGAACCTCCTACGCTGATCGCAAAACCGTACTAAACTTGGTTACTGATCCGAACTGGTGGCTATGCCATGGTTCAACTTCGTTCAACCTGTCTGTAACGGGCAAGGGACTCCGAAAGGGGAAAGGAGCTGGAATCTCTGGAAAGAAAGAGAGAATGAAGAAAGAGGAAGTCCCAAGTGAGAAGAGGGGTCCCAAAACTGGCGTTGATTCGACCAAGAGAACTACGACGAACCAAGAGCTATATAAGTACAAGAGTAGCGGAGTATGAGTAATCTAATAATATGAACAGATCGGAGTATGATTAATCTAATAATATGAACTGAGATAAATCTAGATAAATATGATGAGAATCATAAGTAATATCGTGAAAATGCGGAGAGTTCGGAGAGTATCGTAAATTATAACTAGTACATGTAAGGGGCATGTCCGGAATATTCCATGACCGTGACACTGTCGCCCAAGCCTCGCCGACTTATTCTGCCGACTCCCAACAACGTCGACACTGCCCCAAAATAGTCCCCGAGCCCGCTGCATGTTCACGCACCGGGTACACTTTTAATTTCCCTTTCATTTCTTCTTACGACTTCGGTGACTGGTAGAATTTAATTTACCTGTTTTTGCTTGTTATACACGAACCACCGGCTACTTATTACCCGGTTCAACCACAGTTTCAACCATTTGCACGCTTTCTTTAGTAGTTTTATTTTGCTCATTTTTTCTTGAGCTCTGTATAAAAGCTAGCTAGATATTAGACAGTTTGCGCTGCAGCCATCTGATGGCTGATGGCTACAAAGCCTCCGATTTTTCGCTCAACCTTCGGTACCTTTTAGCCACTTCTTGTGCCTCAAATTGTCACTCATGGAGGCCTCTATTATTCATGAAAAATTCCCGAAGGAGAGTGTTCAGAATGATCAATATCCGTAGCCATCCAGTGGCTCGGATGGCTCTGCGCAAACTGTCTATTTTCAAAAGAACAACAAAGGTTTTCCCCTCCAGCTCAAGTTTATTCGATTCTGCAATAGCCCTCGTCTCTCTCTTGTCGCATTTCGTCGTCCTCCGTCGTCCATCCGAGCAGCCTTTAAAGTTGCTATAAAAATCAGCCTACGTCCTGTCCCCTCTGCATTGGCGAGCACTGACTTTGTTAGGATCCCTCGCACATCAATACACTGTCCTGCGGTCCTCTGAGCAGCCCTGACGCACCCACCTATCGCCTTTATTTGTTTTAGCTCCGCTCTTAGCCGCACCGCAGGCATATCACCGGAACATCGAAAGCTCCGGAGTGGTTGTCTTCAAATGTACATGTACAGGCACAAAATGACAAATGTCATGTTCCGTATCAGCGCGTCGGCTTCAGTTTCTAATCATTAAACTGAGATCGGAACTGCCACTGACTCCCGGCTTTTTTCTATTGCGCATTTGGTATTTGGAATTCAACTTCAGATAACATCCGTTCTCAGCGCAACGTCATTTTTCTGAGTCGAAGAAGACACTGTATTTAGTTTATCAGTCACTTGTACGTTTGAATGTATATCAGCTTCAGAGGCGTGACATCCGGCTCTGAACTGCGTCCTGAACGCGGTATGTCAATCCCTAATTCAAGTTCAGATTAAATAACATCCGTTCAGAGCGCAAACCCGATGTAGGACCATGCCTGATACCTAGAGCTCCATTCTTTCACCCCATTTGTGGGAGCGTTCGCCTTAAGCTTGACAAGTGACGGTGGAAGTGATGGTGGAAGGCCGGGACATCGAAAGCTCCGGAATGTGACGATATCGAATGCGGCTCAAGCGCCTTCAGCCTACAACTAGCGAGATATAAGTTAATGTAGTCCGTCTAAGAGAGACTATCTTCGGCCTCTACAGCAAAAATGCAAGAAACAAAAAGCGATCTTATTATTAGCGCCGCAGGATTCACGAACACGGACAGTCCCTATGGGCCCCAGAAGTTCGTCAGGCATTGAACTACCCGACTGTGACAGAAGGAAGTCGATGTGTTCAATAATTGTCATGTTCCATAACAGCGCGTCAAATTTAGTTTCTAATTGTTGAACTGATACCGGAACTCCCTGCTGTTTCTGCTACAGATCTAGATTTCGCATTTGAAATCCAACTTCAGATTGGATAATTCATAAAAAAAGCTTCGGACAGACAGAATGCATAAATTGTATAAAGAGGGTGATTAGTTGCGGAATGCAGCGGAATTAACCAACACCTCAGTCGCCCCAACGTCATTACGGTGATATCGCTCGACACCCATTGTTTACTATCGGAATTGGTATGTCCGAGTCCTTCCGCCTGTCTCTCTTCTTTAGAGTTAACGTATGATGTAAATAGTCATTGTGTGTTTAGGTATACCGGTCCTCAACGACCTATCCGTCATTCAAGGCTCATATCGTATCGTAGTTCAACATGGGCACTCCAACCAATGTCTTCACGCCAGTCTACAGGCAAGGTGATCCAGGGATCGGCATTGGCGGATACGACCTCAAATCCACTGCCGATCAGGTCTTCGCCATTGATTATGAGCACAGTGGCAAACTTGATCACCTTGTTCTCTATCGCCCCGGTACGGGAACTATATGGATCTTGCGCAACGTCAACGGCACTTTTGTGCCTGTCTATCATCAAGGCGATCCAGGCAGCGGCATTGGGGGTTATGACCTCAAATCCACTGCTGATCGGGCTTTCGCCTTCGATTATGACCACAGCGGTAAACTTGATCATCTCGCCCTCTACCGCCCTGGCACGGGTACTATATGGATTTTGCATAACAATAATGGCAATTTCACACCTGTCTACCAGCAAGGTGATCCAGGCACTGGCATCGGTGGATACGACCTCAAATCCCCTGCCGATCGGGTCTTTGCCATTGATTATGAGCACAGTGGCAAACTTGATCACCTTGTTCTCTATCGCCCTGGAACGGGTACTATATGGATCTTGCGCAACGTCAACGGCACTTTTGTGCCTGTCTATCAGCAAGGCGATCCGGGCCGCGGCATTGGGGGTTATGACCTCAAATCCACTGCTGATCGGGCCATCGCCTTCGATTATGACCACAGCGGTAAACTTGATCATCTCGCCCTCTACCGCCCTGGCACGGGCGCTATACGGATTTTGCGTAACAATAATGGCAATTTCACACCTGTCTACCAGCAAGATGATCCAGGCACTGGCATCGGTGGATACGACCTCAAATCCCCTGCCGATCGGGTCTTTGCCATTGATTATGAGCACAGTGGCAAACTTGATCACCTTGTTCTCTATCGCCCCGGAACGGGAACTATATGGATCTTGCGCAACGTCAACGGCACTTTTGTGCCCGTCTATCAGCAGGGCGATCCAGGCAGCGGCATTGGGGGTTATGACCTCAAATCCACTGCTGATCGGGCCTTCGCCTTCGATTATGACCATAGCCGCAAAGCGGACTATATCACCCTCTTTCGTCCCGGCACAGGTACCATATGGATCCTGCACAACGATTCGACCTAGTCCGTCAAAGTATGTTCGCGATCTGGGTATTTATCTATGCAAGGCATACTTATTTCTCACTCCCAGCTGCGATGGTTGACAGAGAAGGGTTCAGAAATGAGCGAAGGAGATGTTGTGGAAGCATTGTAGTATGTGTGTACTTGCAAGACCCGAAGTCGCTCGCAGATCGGGGTTCAACACCCCGCGTCCAAATAACATGTCATTCTTCACTTTTTGTTACGGGTACTCATGTAATTCATGGAACCGGATAAAATATCTATTCAATTTATCTTGAGGCATTTTGGGAATTGTTTTTACACCCCAGGCGACATCCCCACCTCCTGTGCCATCAAACCATCTCAGGGTTCCCAGATAGCGGCAGCTCAGGTTAGTTTGGTAACACCCCGGCAATATGGGATTTAGAATTATCCCTATTGTGCGGCTGTGGCATTCAGCAAAGGCCTACTTTGAAGACAAAAAATCAGTCATTGCATCGCAGTGTGAACATTTTATTTCAAGAATGGGGCTGGATGTCGGATCTGCACTTTTTATATTTACTGTGGTTCAGAGTTGATTACAACACAATGCTCAGGTCATGATGGCGGGCACTCGTTCTGGCTACACCGCACTAAGGGTTCTTAATTCTTATCCTGTGGGTCCATTTGTTCAAAACAAATAGAATTGAGTGCTTTGTCCCGTGGATTCTATCTGTTTGAAACAAATAAACCCACAGGACGAGCCTACGGGCTAGGAATTGAGCGCACCTAATATCTGCTTGCTTCAATTTATTATCCCAATGGCAATATGCTTTATAAACTCTGCGCATGATAGACAATCAACTGAAAGAGAAAAAAGTACTCGTTCATGCCGGGCAGAGCCACGGCCCTTTACCCCAAGTTATGTAATAGGCAAGGGGGCCGAATTTAAAAAAAAAATCAAACCAGGTCGATTTAGGGGGTTTAGCCCGCCGCGAATCCGAAAATCTTTGGTTTCAAGCTGCCAGGTTGAATATTCATTGAGATAGAGGGGGGGTACATTATTACTGCATTAGGCGAAATTTAGTGTACTGCCAGTGTACAGCCCCTCCTAAAAAGGGAATTTTTGACGTGCATCAAATTTTGGAGAAACTTGTTCGTCTCCTAGCAAATGGCCTGGAAGCGAAAAAAAATGGTACAAAACGCCAAAACACTCTCATTAGGGACAGTCAGAGTAGACGTTTCAGATGTGCTTCAGGCATTTTTAATTAGGTGCTTCAGATGTGTTTCTGGAATTAATTTAGCATCAGAAGCGTGTGAGAAACACTTCTGAAGTCTGACCGTCCCTTTTCAAATTGCGCTTCAGATGTGTTTCGGCTGATAAAAAAAATCCAAGTACTTACAGTAATTCCACGGTCCTTGCACCGCATTTCAAACGACCTGCATTTTTACAAGTTTTTGGCACTTCACCTATGAATTGAATATCCTAGGGGGTCCACAGATACCCATAGACCATGGGACATCAAAAAGATTTGAGAAAATCGGGTGAAATCGGCGAGTTTGAGGCCGATTGTCGCGAGCCACGTTTTCGGCAATCACCGGTCCTTGCAACATGCACAAACAAGCACCAAAATGGCCTGATTTCGAAAAACTTCATCTCAATTTCAATGTATTGTGGACATAGTACACTTAGAAGACCCCTCCAGACCCTACATCTCTTCCTCAGACTCTGCAGGCTCATCCTCTGACTCTGCCGAGCTCTCATTAGAGCTTTTGGCTGAGTCTGAGTCATTTGAGTCAATCCACCCCATCTCGGGATCCCCGCTGTCGTCCCCATCCTCTGTGCTGGCATGCATGTTGCTCCGCTTGAATCGCTCTGGCATGAGAGCAGTGGCGTGAAATGGTTTGTTTGTCTATGTCTCGCCTCACATGAATATGACATAGCCTCTCCACTTTCCGGGCGCAATACTCGGCCACTGAACTCCCAATGCACTAGATATTTTAGTATACCACAATCACCATGCCGAAGAGTCTCCTATGTTTTTTCCCGGCTAAAAAACACATTATTCTCTGAGCGCGGTTGTAAACTATCTACATCGGGACAAAGATCACTCGAATTGGACAACAGTGTGGAGCTAGATATTTCGAAAAAAATATGTACATGCACAGTGGGCCAGGATCTACAATCCCCCCAGCGACAATCATGCAAAAATCTTGATGAATGGCTCAGAAAAGAAAAATGGTGCACGGAGTGGTGATGTTGCAAGGACCGTGGAAATACTGTATGATGTGCGCCGAAATACTGTACCCCGTTGTTTGGGTGAAACGGTTTTGAGAGCGTGACAGAAACGCTAGGCTGGAAACCAGAATCGGGCCTATCGTTATGCGTGACATCCAGGAAATATGGAAACGGCCGGCAAGGGCCGCAAAATAGTACACGCTATACTTAAATTTTTTCTTTCTCAAGTATCGTACAAGATGGCGCCTAAGGCACTCAGACCCTCAACAGGCCCATCCCAGGCTCTCATCGAACATATTAATTACCTCAAACAGCTTTTATCACACCTTCTAGAACCCATACCACTCAATCCTGAAAGCTCCTTGTACCGGTTCTACCTGAACGAGGACCATGTCGCTCGGGACGGGTCTGTTTTCGCGGAGACTTGCCGTGCACTGGACGTGTCTTTTAAAACACGAATGGCAGACACACCCCTCAAAATTACCGAACGTGGCACACGACTGGAAGCTCTGCTGCCGTTCTTGCGAAACACAATCAAACGGATGACTTCTGCAGAACGAGTCACATTCGAGGGACTCTGGATTGACAAGCTAATCAAAGGAGCCAAGGCTAGCGGGGCCACCATCCCACCGCGCGGCTCAAAGCGCAAAGAGCCCCACCATGCTGTCGACAACAGCGATTCAGATGAGGTTCCTGCCCCGAAAAGAGGCCGGAAAGGTGCAATGACTATCTCCGACGACGACATGGGCGACGAACAATCATCCAGTATCCACCCTCCTCGCATCCACCCTCCCTTCCCATGTGTTCCAAAACAGACACTTGCGCCCGGTGTCCAGGTTCCGTCGACTTCCGATGTTGACCTTGTCCAGAATCAGCAGGCAACTCTCGCCGGAATGGGATGGCAATCGTGGGCTCCTGGTGCAAAGGAGGCCCGTCAAATGCAGATGAATAAGGAGCACCGTGAGGGCATGGCTGCCGCAAAGCGACAAGAGGAAGAGAAGGAGGAAGAGAGAAAAGAGCGGAAACGCCAGCAGGCAGCTGAGAGGCAGAGGAGGCACAGAGAGAGAAAGAAAGCAGACAGGGAGGACGAGCTCTCAGAAGATGATAATGCAAATGCCGTCCTGCTTCGGGGAGCTGATGCGTTGGCACACCAGCGGCAGATTGATGTTCCTGGAACTTCGCGTGCTGGAACACAGGGGTGGCGGGCGCAGCGGAACGGAAGGAATGGAGGTGCCGTGCAGAAGAAAGCCCAGACGGTCAACTGGTACAACCCATTCTTATTTGGCCACATCGAAACAGCCATGCGACGCACCGGGTGGAGCCCTACAGCTGCAGTCAACAGCCTTCAGCGTGACTTTCCCAACCTCTTTAAAAGTCTGGTGAAAGGAACCATCTCGAAGTGGCGGGTAAAGGGGAAGAACGAGTGGAAGAAGGAGACAATGGACAAGGTCGTTGCTGGCAGAATCATTACGGTGTCCGGACGTACTGGCATCCTTACTCCATACCCGGAAATCACCAGGAATGTAAAGGAGATCCTTCAGGGCCTGCGAGTCGCCGGAGCAGTTGTCAATGTCTCCATTGCACGTGGGCTGCTTGTAGCAGAGATTAAGGAACAGCAGCCACATCTTCTGGAAAAATTCAAAGTCTCAGAATTTTATGTTCGCACATTCTTGGCTAGTGTCATGGACTGGAGTCCTCGGAAAGCGACTCGCCAGGCAAAGCACATTCCAGAAGATGCTCCAGTTCTTTTGGAAAGGACTTTCTTCCGGATACGCTACGCGATTCTAACAGGTGGAATTCCACCAGAGGTTCGTTCCTTCCCACCAGCACTTCCCGCACTCACTAAGTACCGATCATCCAGCTTATTGTCAATGCAGATCAAGCAGGAAACTATCTCCTTCCTGCTAGCGGGCAGACATTTCATGACCAAGGCGCTAGCCAGGTTGATGTTGTGGCTAAAGACGAGAAACGGGCCTATACCATGATGTTATCCTCAACCGCTGCTGGAGACTTTCTCCCGATTCAGGCAGTCTGGGCCGGCAAAACCGATGGCTCATTGCCAAAAGCAAATGCTGAAAAGATGGAGGACGCAATCGAGCGTGGCTTTATTTTTTCTTCGGCCAAAAGCAAGAAAAAAGGAAGTCACTTTTCGACTTTTACAACCATGAAACTGTGGGTTCAAGATATCGTAGCTCCGTGGCGAGCCAAAGTCATTGCATCCAATCCTGACCTCGACAATGATCAACAAATGATTTGTTTCATCGACATCTACCTGGTTCACACTGGCGAGGAATTTCGGACCTATGTATTTGATGAACACCCGTACATCATTTTGATACTAAACGCAATTGACCCAGCAAGTTTTCACAGATCATGATGGGAACTGTCAATCAAATATTAGTAATCATTTTTCACACTGAGTGAAAGGACTGATTTCTCACTGTACGCACAATTTTCGCTCTTTCTCGGTGCAGAGATTAAAGAAATTCAATGAAATGATTTCTTTACATCGGCACTTCGTGCTTTCTTAACGTTTTAGGCCTCTCCGGGGGGAAGGCCTCTGTTGGTGAAAAGTTTGGTGGAATAAAAGTAAAATAAGATAAAAAAAGTTAGCACTGAGATTCGAACCATGTACACTCCTTAACCACAATAACGTCAGTGACGGGATCACAACCACTACACCACGTTTCAGTATAAGAGCAGTGTGACGAATTACTGTATACCGCCGCTCGGTGTTATATGATTTGATTGACAGTTCCCATCACATGACCCGTGAAAACCTGCTGGGTCAATTGGACTGACTCACTTTGATCTTCGTCCCCGGCGGGTGTACCGGTCTTTTTCAGCCTGCCGACGTCGGTCTGCAGCGAGTTGCCAAACACATCTTAAAGCAGGATTCCCTCGACTATCTCGTCGATGTCTTCCAATCTCAAAGCAAGGCTGGGGTGGCTCCTAAGGATGTCAAATTTCCTTCGTCACTTCCTGTCCTTTGTGATGCGACAGTTGGTGGTCTCGTCAAGATGTACAACTATTTTCAGACCTTGGAAGGCCGTAAGATTGTCCAACAGGTGACCAAATTCGTTTTCACTGAAGTTGGATCTGACATCGACTACTCATACTTAGGCATGGCGTAAATGTGAAGTTACAGGCACAGAATGGAATCTTTCCCCAGATTGTTTGTATGGCAAAGCATCTGAGAAAGCTCTACGCGAGTTTCTTCGCCAAGACCAGACACTGGCTACCGAGATTTTGAATCGCTGTGGGGCTACACATCTCGGACATGTACTTCTCGCTTCCAGTGATACCTCCGAGCCTACCGAACCCACCGAGAACCCTCAACTGGAGGAAGCTCACGCCGTCTTCGATACCCCTGATGACTCTGATGTCTCTTTCAATGTAGTCGTCCAAGAGTCCCTTGGTATTTCTGTCATGGGGATAGAGTTTTCACAGAACCCCATCACATCCCTAGCAGCAATAGCAGATGACCATGAAGGTCTAGTTGCAGGTGATGAATGCGAAAACATGTGGGCCTATGCAGATAATGGACAGCCATGGGGCGATGTGGAAGAAGTAGAGAACGGGGCCTGAAATCAAATATATTGAAGTCCATTGAAGTACCAGGTAGCTAAAATAAATTTTGCGCTTTTTTTACGCTTTTTTGGGGGCCTTTTGAGGCCATTTAACTGTAACGCTCTTGTCTGTGAAACAACCCCCCCGTTATGCGTTACTTACCTGAAAACTGGAAACGAAACGGTAGGTGCATTACGCGTTACGTTTCACCCATACAAAGGGGTACAGTAAGTTCCTTGTAAAGTGAATTGAGGGTGTTGCTCAACACTTGCCGACAACACAATTGTTAGGAACATGCGCCCACCTTTGATGGCGGGACGGCGGGAAATGATCGCACACGTCTGAGAAAATTCCACCCTTTGAGACTGCCGATGCAATCAATCACGTACCTGATCGCTGTCCATCATGGCTGTCTGTCGCCCCATGTGCGCATCTCCGCCGCCCCTGTCGATGCCATCACCCCCATCAAATGTCCTACCCACCGCTGTCCCGCCTTCAATAATAGCCGTAAAATCACCAGATTTTTGGGGTGCACTGATACAATAAATAGGATCATGATTGCATTGAAGCGCCTTGTGCGCCACGCGACGCATCGCCCCGACGCAGTATGTGATGCACTGTCCGCCCTGTGTGCACGCTGTCCCACGGCTAATAAGGGCGGCGTGCCTTCCAAAATATTTGAGGCGGTATATCTATACATCTGTAGTGTGAGAAACTCAATGCGCCCTCCTCCAGACCAAGGCGTGCGGCGGCGCCCACCATCGCGTGGAAGGCGCGGTGACAGTGATGAGAATGGTGATGACAGCAGCGATGATCACCACATCAATACGGTGGAGGCAAAGGTGCTTTGATGCAATCATATTTGTAACACCTACCTTATCATTTTTACGAATTTCCATGAGGGGCGGGAGGGCAAAGGCGGGACAACAACAGCAGATTGATGGGGCGGTGATGTGCGGCGCTTTGATGCAATCATATTTGTAACACTAATATAGGCCTACCCTATTATTTTCACAAAGTTCCATGACTTGCCGGGGGCGGGAGGGCAAAGGGCGGGACAACAGTGAGCAGATTGATGAGGCGGTGATGCGCAAGAGGGGCGGAGATACCGATGACAGTGATGCGCAGGAGACGGTGTCAAAGAAGCTGATGGGCAACCATCAGGTCGAGATGAGCAGTAATGTATAAATAAATATCATGGAGGCAATTATTTTTATTTACTTGCGAATATACTTATGATGAGTGTTTTGAAGAACAAAATAAAATCTCTGAAGCACATTTCTGAAGCGCCGTGAAGCGCCTCCAGAGGTGTTTCGGCGTTTAGAAGTGTTTCGATTTAAAAGGGTTTCTCCCGTGCTTTAATAAATTGTGAAGCGCTTTCGAAACCCTTGCGTGAAGCACATCTGAAACGCTTACTCTGACTGTCCCTATTCATTCCCCGAAAAGGCCCACAAAATATGGGGGGGTAGCACCCACTATTGGGTGAGATTTGGGGGGGGGGGGTCACTGGACCCCCCTGAAAAAAAAAAATTGTAGGTGATATATATTTAGGTATTCGTGTACTCGTAACTACGGTGCTACAGTACAGCGTACAGGAATTTCAGTAATGAATTGTGTACTCGTAACTACGGTGTTACAGCACAGCTATCAACAGGGGTTAAGTTCTTGAACTTACGGTGGTCGGTCAGTAATTCATAGTGATATATGCGCACTCGTAGAATCGTTCTACAGTACAGCTATCTCAGTCAGTAGTTCGTTAAGATGTATGTGCACTCGTAGAATTGTACTACAGTACAGCTAACCTGGTCAGTAGTTCATAGTGATATATTATGCGCACTCGTAGAGTCGTTCTACAGTACAGCTATCTCAGTCAGTAGTTTGTTAAGATGTATGCGCACTCGTAGAGTGCCGATGCTTGGACCGGTCTCTGTTTGTCCTTGTGTCTCATCGGCCCGATTCCGCCCAATGATCCGTGTCACCCCTTTTCCTCTTCCCTAGGGTCTTGTATATAATTCTCAAGCAATTAAAAACCTGTTTGTAAACAATGTTTATAAACAGGCTGTTTATAAACCTGTTTATATACCATCACGGTATATCAGGTAAAAAACAGCTTTGGAGCTCTGACTTTTGGAAAATTTGTGCCTGGAGTCCACCGCTGACTCTCGGCACATCCCACCAAGCTTGAAATCCTGCAATCTCATCCACAAAACCAATCTGAGGCCGTCACTCCACCACCAAAAATGCATCAATGTCAAGTATCATGTTTTTAAATCGGGGAGCTCCACCGTGTACCTCAATTTATCCCCAGACAGGTACTGGAGGTTGACTGGAGGTTAAAAATATTTTGCAAAATTTTGCAGGGATTGCCGTCGGCCCGGGGTCCGAATATAATTAAAAACAGACCATCTCAACCAAACCAATTAAAAACTGGTTTATAAACAGCTGTTTATAAACCGGTATACATACAGGAATTACATACAAGACCCTACTCTTCCCTCACGCAAAGAAGTTGAGTTGTCGCCAGGTCTCAGATTTCTGTAGGTTGTTGACCGGTGACCGGTGACCACCGCATATAGATCTTATATTGATCAACATTCCACCTTTTTCGACAGCCCGATTGACTACGATATGGCACTCTTTCATTTGGAGCCAGATTCAATTTTGGACCGTCTCAGGAACAACATCCTGCCTTCAGATCTGGAAATAGTTCAAATCAAATACTCGTTGAGGACGGCTCGAGCGCGCCTTTCAGTCGTTACGCCCAGTGTTGTCGGGGTCAGAGTCTGACCTTCAGAAAAGGTCGGATCATTTGACGGTCAGAAGATTTGACCCCGTCATTTGAGGGGTCATGACTGGTCGATCATGGAGTTCCCACGCTTTCTGACTATGAAAAAAAATCAAGTGATTTGTCAGAGCCCAGTGACATCATCGACCTCCTTTTACCTCCTTTTCACAAAAGTCACTGACGGGTCAATCAATGACCTTCTGAAAATGGATATCTGACCCCGACCCGTCAAATGACTCGGTCAGACGGGGTCTGTGACAACACTGGTTACGCCCCCCGATGCCGCAGAGACCGAGACACTGCGGCAATATATTTCGTATTACTCCTCCTTGATTGCCCCCATTCGAAAAATACCAGCCGAGATCCTTTCGAGCATCTTACTTCATCCCGACATCCACACCATGTTTCACATGTCTGGCCTTGCCAAATTGCGTCGGTACGAGGTTCACCGCGATTCTCCTCATGCGGCCAGTGTCTCTCATTACTGGAGATCTGTCCTGTTGGACACTCCGCAATTTTGGGCATCTTTGGATTTCGAAAGATCCTGGGGACCATGCTGCTTCCTGTACCTTGAGCGATCCCGGACCGCCCCACTTTCTTTGCGACTGCACTTCACCACATCTCTAGAGGTGTTAAAACGACTCCTTCAGGATACGGAACGGTGGAAGGATATCACGGTAGACTCAGACAACCTGCCGCCCCTCATTGCGGCCCGCGGTAGACTGAAGAATTTGGAGAAAGTGACTGTCTATGACTCTACGACACCATTGAACCTGTCTATTTTCGAGGGCGCCCCCCGATTGCGCAGTCTAGCCATGCAAGCGTGCGACCCAGCAGCGATTCTTAGCCTCCCATGTTCCCAAATCCGTACCCTTGCCTTATCGGCTTTTGAGTGCTCATCTTGGGGAATGCTTCAAAGCTTTCCCAGTGTCACAATGTTGACTATTAAAGTGTCCGCTTTCAACACTCCGTCGACTCTACCGGACGTGCTTCCAATGCCGCACCGCAACATCCGCACGTTGCACATTATCATACCCCAATTCGCGAACATGGACGTCATTCGCGATCTATGCACGCCGCGGGCTAGGCGCCTCCAGCTGACCGGGCCTGCAGTATGGAAATTAGCGCCTATGCAGTTATTCCTCGAGAGATCTGGAGGTATTCTCCATGAACTCATCTTGGACGACATCAAGCTTCGTGCTACCGAGCTTGTATCCTTCCTCCGCATCCTCCCAACTCTCACTTCGCTCGTTCTGGCTGACATGCCTGCAATAGCAGTCAGCGAATCCCTGTTCAAATCGCTTCTAGTTACGGACTCCGAGCCCGCCCTCCTTCCTTCGTTGACTCGGATCGCATTGATTGGATCGCAACTCGGCACCACCAATGGCATTTTAACCATGCTGGAGTCCCGCGCGCGACCTCACAGTCACTGCTCTTCGCTGGTGGCGATAGAAATCCGTATTTTGGACCGACGATTGACGTCGATTGACACTCGATGACCGCATGCGGTTCGGTGCATTGCCTGTTCCTCAACTGGATATCTATTTCCGTCCATGATGCACAAGGGACCAGACTGAATGATCAAGCTGTCACGATAGATTAATCTAGTTATCTTGCTGAAAAATCTACAGTTTAATAAGAGGTCGACGAAGGAATCGGAGGTGGTGTATGGGACACCGCGAGCTCATCTTGTGCAGGAGTGTTAACGGCAGCTCGCAGTCCGGGGTTCGACTGCCCGTGCGCCATCCGTATTTCCATAGATCATTCAGGGAGGAATCGGAGGTGGTGTACGGCACACGGCGAGCACATCTGGCGGATTTTGAATGAGAAGTAACTCGCAGGAGGAGGTGCGACTCACTGCGTCCGAATTGTCTTCTTGTTTCTCCATCCATGCTTGAAAGTCTACAGTTTAACAAGTTTAACCTGGATCTGCCCTTCTCTTTTCTCACCACGTATGCTGGAACGTGTTGAAGGTTATCCAAGTTACAAACAAAGCAAATACTCGGACGTGGTGTACGGAACACAGCGAGCATACCTGGCGGTATGGTTGTCATAGTTAACATTAACTCACAGTAACGGGTTCGACTCCCCGCGTCCGAATGTGCCTCTGTTGAGTTTTTTTTTTGCTGTGCATGCTAAAATTTGTTGCCTGTCATCGACAGCCTAAGAAGACTAATGGATGAGCGCAAGCACAAATAATGGATGAAGGATGGGAGAATGGAGGGATGAATTAACGCGGTTGCGGATTAATAAATTTAAACGCGCGAACGAACAAAATAAAGGGGAACAAAACAAAAACACAATAAGTATAGTGCAGGATGCCCTGGTAATGTACGCCTCCAGCATCGCATCCAGGCCCGCGATTGCCTTCTAACCTGGATTGATGAACAGATGGATAAATAAATAATTCGCAGACAAGAGTCAGGATGATGCGAAACAACGCACGGCTGCATATACATCGCGCGCGCGTGCGGCTCAATGTTCGCGAGCTCGACGGACGCTAAAATTCCTCACTTACATGTATAGGAGCCAGCCATCTGGCTAAGGTCGGGCTCAGGAAGCGGAATTGAGCCAAGTATCGGTGAGATCCGATAATAGATGGAACAGAATTCGAAGCGTAATCGCGGTTCGACCTGACTACACAGCGCAAGAAAGCCAGAAGCAAGATTATTTGTTTGACGAAAGGAAATCAAGTGCTCTAGCAAGTTCGAGGTCGACGAAGTAACCAGAGGGAAGAGACTGCGGATATATATTCATTGGTAGATAATCCTGCCGTAGATGAGCGAGTACAAGTTGAGTACAAGCAAGATGGGCCCGCATTGTGTAAAGATATTTCCGAAGAGTAAGCCAATGTCTCAGAAAATGCGCAGAATAGAATGCCGAAAATCGGACTTGAAGAATAGCGAGGTTGGCGCGTGAAGCGGACCAAACAAAATTTGGGCTGAATTCGAGTGGCCAATGGACCAGAAAACGACAGAAAGAGGTAGGACATACGAGCTTGAAGAAAATAAACGGCAACATGGTTTGAGTTAGAGTCAGTGGCGAGCGTCAACAAGCATCAACAACCAAGCAGAGACCACGATGCCAAAATGCATCCCTTCCTCCCGAACGAGCTCTTCACAGAGATAATTGCCAACGCCGCCCCCGCTGGTAGATCAATCTGCGCTGTGCTGCGCCTGCAAGCTGCTCAGCAGGGGTGCGCCGCGTCCTCCAAGTACTAGTCACCCCGTGCCGCCCTGGCCTGATATACAACCCTGAGCTGGCTCTCCTCGTCAAGAGCTTTGACATCAACGCGTCGAAGTTCGATGGGTCCGTATTAAAAAAATATTCACTCCACAGCGCTTGACCTCGACTTCCTTCCTGTCTTTCCCCCAGATCTGATGTTGGCTATGCACACGAAGGCGGCGGATAAGAGGGGATGCCGGTTCTATAGCTTCGTTTTCGCGCGCGGCGCGCCGCCCTTACATCGAGTGTATCGCCCCGCGCACATTCCTGGCCCTGCGCCACCTCGTCCGGCGCGCCCACCTCGCCGCAGAGCCCGCATTGCTTGCGTTTCTACCTGAGGCACCCGCGCATCGCGGTCGTCAAGCTCTTCGGACCCACCGCGCCTTTTGCTGCGCCCCTCTCATGCGATACCTCGCGACTATCTTCCCCGCTTTGCTTGCACTCAGTGGCAGCAGCACGCCCCCGCACCTCCCAGGCGTCGAAATCGCCCGGAAGCTTGCGGACCCACCCGAGGCCCGGCCGCCGCTCTTGGCGCTTACCGCTCACCGCGCTCCCGACGACGATGAACGAATGTATTCCAGCGCCTGTACTTTCATATACCGCACTATATATACCCGCCCGCCGACTACAATCCGCACCGCTGGGCTGGGTGACCGCGCTACGCCGGCGTGCCAAGCGCAAGAGCCGCACGTACGCCATCGGATGCATGCGGTACAATACTCCATGAGGCTGAGGTGGCTATCCCGCGCCTCCTCTCCATCCACATCCATTCACGCCGCGAGAGGACAAAGCGCGCGGAGAAGCCCTCACGTCCCTCCTGTCCTCATATACATCACATCTTCATATATCTGCCGCCCCCCGCCCCCCGCCCCACGACCACCACGCTCGTCATCATACTTGCCTTTGCGAGCATGATCGCGGAGAGAACGACACGGGTGAGGAGGGAGGGAGACCTGCAAGGGAGAGAGGTTAGGAAGGGGGGAACGGGAACGGGAAGATGATAAAGCGAGGGAGGGGGGAGGGGAACAACGATGAGAAGAGTGAACACCCAGAAGCACACGCGCTCGTCCCGCTGCGTGGCAGAGACCGTGAGCGCGAGCCCCCGCCAGCCCCGCTGAGCCTCGCGCGCGCGAGTAGCGAGGTGTCCGCGGCATGCGCCCCGGCGAACGTGTAGAAGAGCGAGCCGAGCATCTTGGAGAGCATGAGCGCGGAGAAGATGGACCCGAGGGGCAGCAGGCCGAGGATGGAGAGCTCCTGGAGCGCGGCACCCGGACGAAGACGAAGAGGTACATGGAGCCCTCGGAGCACGTCTGCGCGAGCCCGAGCCCGAGCAGGCGCGGGTCCTCCGCCGTGCGCAGGCGCGCGATTTGGAAGGGGTCCGCCCCACTGCCGCCGCCGCCGTCACCGCTGTTGACGGTACTGCCGTAGTTCCCCCCCCACGTCCCGCCGATGACGATCCACGCGAGCACGATCAGCGCGCCGCTCGCGACGAACGGCGTGCCGAACGAGCGGGAGAAACCGACGAGCGTCGCTGAGGACACTTGCGCCGGTCTCGACGAGCCCGCTGACGAGCGTCGCGCGGCCCATGAGCGCTGATAAGCCACGCTTCGAACGCGCTCGAGGCGCCGCCGAGCAAGCGACTGAGCAGCGGGATTGGGAGGAAGGGCCCGCGCGTGCAGACGCCCGCGCCGGCGAGGCGCTTGCGGCCGTGTCCGCCCACGCCCACGAGCGGCGCCGGCGCGAAGAGCCCAGCGGGGACGAATCCTGCGACGAAGAGGACCGCGACCGTGCGCTCGCTGAAGGCGTATTGCTTACCGTACAGCGAGTACACCTAGGGGCCTGCAGCCAGTCTGCGCCGGCAAATACGAGGTCAGCTTAGGTATGGCGATACATAAAACAAGAACGGACCGCTGACGATGGCGTAGACCAGCAGATACTGACGAGTCAGCGTAGCAAGTGCGCCGGCGCTGCCAGCCCGCTTCGAGTCAGTCTGCCGCCCTCAGCGCGCTCGGACTTCTCGCGCAAGTCTGAGTCTTTGGTAGAGAGTCGCTGCGGGGCTTAACGGTCCGCGAGCAGGCCAATGGCGCAGATAACCGCAAGGTAGAAGAGCTGGAACTCGTAGATTGTTGCCTCGCATGGTGAACAGACTTTGTTGCGGATCGTTTGTACATTTTTTCTGCGCGGCGCGAAGGACGTGGGAAGATTACATAACCGGCGGAAACGTAGCTGCCTCGTTTTTTTTCTCTCATTTTACACATCCAACTTTTGTCTCACTACGCTGAAGTTTGCTTGCAAAAAAAAGGAAGGAGTCGGAGGTGGTGTTCGGCGCACCGTGAGCCCGTCTTGCTGGTTTTCTGAACAAAAAAATAGCTCGCAGGACGCCGGGCGGCGGGATTCGACTCCCCGCGTCCGAATAACAAAGTCGAGTCATTATTTTTCTTCCACCATTCTTTATTTCTTCTTACCATTATTCTAGGCCTCGAAAATAAATCTCGCTGTATGAATACTGCCCTCTCGACTTCCTGCCCAGTACCCGTCGACTCCTTTTTCGTCACTCACTTACAACAATTTTATTCGGAATATCCGGAAGATAGCCAGAGGAGAAGGAAAATGAATACTCTGATGTGGTGTACGGCGCACCGCGAGCCCACCTAGCTCATTTAGGATGACGTAGATCGCAGAACGGGGTTTTACTCCTCGCGTCCTGAATGAACGGCTCGCGCCTTTTCTCTTCTTACATTCAATATTCCCCGGTTTGATGCAGGCCGTGCAACGAATACTCGGACGTTGTATACGGCGCACCGCGAGTCCACCTGGGTTTTTCTCCTTAACGTATGGAAACAAAAATGAAAACGTGCTGCCTCATACCCCTACCTCGAAGGTATAATTAGGAAACACGCTGTAGCCTGTTCAGTTTGGTGCATATTTAGAATTATTTGAGGGTGCATCAGAGACTACTTGCTGGAGAATGGTAGTTACCTCAATTTGCCTTCACAATTCAGATCAGACTTGATCACACTCAATGAGGGTAAAATACATAAATAGGCAGGCTACATACTGGACAAACGGCTATGATCTGGACAAGGCATGCTCTGCACATGATGAACAGGTGGGTATGTATTCATCCAAATATGGGTGGAGTTGTGGAAAAGTTGAAGAGAAGGAACGACATAATTGAAACACAAAACCCTGGCTATCCAAGATCCAGACTGCAATTCAAACCAAGACTCCTTTCCTGCCTTTGTCCTTGGCATTACTTTCTTGAGCCAATTCATCCTCCTCCCCCTCCTCCTCCTCCTCCTCCTCCTCCTCCTCCTCAGTGATGTATGCCTCCTCTGGTGCCCTAATTGACACATGCAATTCAGAAAGCTGTTGAAGTTGTTCCTCATACTCAACCAAAATGGCAGAGTCAACCTCTGCTAGCTTTGCATCAATCTTGATTATATCCTTCATCTGGGAAGACTGGTGAAACAGAGGCCTTGCTGTCTTCCACAGTTCAATTGCCTTCATGGTCTCTCCACAAATATCCATTATATCACCAATTCGAACCATGCAATCTGCCCTCCAGCGATGGGCATCCATAAATGTGAATCCATCGAGAGCAATTGTGAATAGGCTGAGCGCAGTTTCATTATCACCTTGGGCAGAAAAAATCTGGCCAAGGCAGCGGAATGCTTGTATTGTCTGGCGCTTGTCTTTGCATTTCAATGCCAGTCCAAGGAAGATCCAAGTCCATTGCGATGTAGTTTGTATATCATTCATTCCGGTGGAATTATCTCCAAGCCTTTCCAGACATAGAAGTGCAGGCTCTGATAAATCCTGAGATGATACAAAACATTTTTCAAACATTGCATTTGCAGTCCCAAGAGCCCTGTCTCAAAGACAGAGGTCAGCTGCTACATAATCATGCAAAAGAGACATATCTCTGGCTGCAAGGCCATACAATGCCTTCAAATGAGACTGAGCCATGTCTAGATTTTGGCGAATGTTTTTTGATTCAGCACCAGTAGCAATATCAATGCAAGCAATGTTCAAGTTTGCCAGGATAGCATTGTATGAAGTTGGCTGACAGCTGGATGCAATGGCAACTTGCAGGTTACGAGATTCCAGATACTCAAATTTCCCAAGGTGTATCTCAGCCTGCCAACTTAGGATGCTAAGCACCATTAACCCTTGTTGTTGACCGAGAGTAGACAGGATGTCTCTGGATTTTCGCAGAAGACATTGAGCATGCCAATAGTTTGCCAATAGTGTGTGACATCTTCCTTGAATCGAGAGAGAGACCGCTTGCAAATAGATGTCCCCCATGTGCTCAGCATATCTATGTGCCTGGTTGGCATATGTGAGTGCACTCAACGGCTCTCCGGTACTAATCAGGATGGTGCACATGCTGATCAAAGCAAGGATGCCAATGTGGGTGGGGTATCCAACACTTTCTGCCAGAGAATAGGCTCTATTATAATACTTGAGGGCTCCCCCCTGATCTGACTTGGCTCCCCAGAAGTGCCTTCCCAGAGCATGGTACCATCTGGCTGGTGAGAAATTCATTAAGTGAACACAATGACAGCGATTGTGTCTTACCCTGTTCAAGTGGATCTTTTGATTTGAAATACTGAGTTCCTAGGGTGATGTTGCTATTGAGATCCAGGTTAGGCAAATAGCCAGAGCTTTGCAGCAGCTCAATAAGATATTCTCCAAAAATTGGATGGCCTTTCAAATGCAGCATTTGCCCAGAAAGCTGCAGCAACAGGGGTGAATATGTGTCTTGAACTCGATCATAGAATTGATTGAGAAACAGGATGCTTCTAAAATTCTGAACAATATCAGACCCCTCTGGTTCAAGCCCATCATGGAGAACAGTGTTGAAGTTGCCCAAATTTCGTGAGATTTTGGGGAGTATATCTGCTACATTGAGATTCTTGAATTGGCTCCAAAGATCAAGAATTTGATGGAAGTGTTCCCGTAGCTTTAGCTTCAAGGCATTTTTGGGAGGATGAATGCTAAGCATGTGTTCTCGGATGGGAACCAGAACTTTGAGATGTTGATCCTGGCCAACAAAGGCAAGGGCTGTTTGAATCAGAGTTGCTTTGCAGGCCAGAATGTCAGGGATTGGCAGTTTGGCCTGTACCAAATCAGCATCTGCAAGGCCATCTGGTAGCATGGACAGAATGCTGAGTAGCTCCTGGGCACCTGCTGTCATCCGGGAGCTGGTGTATGACAGCATTATGGATATGTCCAGGCTTGATCTCTGGTCATACCCATCCGAAAGCATCTGAGTACTCTCCAATTTCCAACGTGAAAGTGCTGGGGCACATCCCTCCAATCCAGCAACACTGGCAATGAGGCTTACTGCCAATGGAAGATTCCCTGTCAGTTCAAGGAGTTCTTTGATGCTGGAATCATCATGGTCTATGTCAGCAACTTCAATGAAGGTCTGCCAAGCAGCCACATTGGAAAGTGGCTTGAGGGGTGCCAGGAAAGGGTGGGTCCATTTGACTTTGCTGGGTCGCTCACTACCCCTCAGGGTGATCTACAGGAAGTTCAAGGTATCATTAGAAAACCTCGCAACATCACTCACCATGAGACCCAAGTGAGGGACATCAGTCACAAGAGAGAGGAATTCTTCAACATCAGAGCGGGATGACAGGGGTTCCCAGGGTGTCTCCAGATTGTCAAGGACCAGAAGCGAAGGAGGAGCATAGGCAAAGTAATGTGCAATCTTCTGTGCCATGTTTGAGCCCTTCTCCAATCCAATATGATCTGCAATTGCTGCCGCCAGCTCAGTGCAAGTGGGGCTTGAGTGGCATGGAACAAAGTATTTATGTAAATACTTGGCTTCCACTTGTGGATTATGGAGGGCTGCTGTAGCTAGACTGGTTTTTCCCATACCACCTGCACCCAGGATGGCAACATGGGCGGAATTCTGGAGGAGTACATTGACCACATCCTTCAGCTCTGATCCACGGCCATGGAATATTTTGGGAGATGCTGGGAGCAGACTAAATGAACCTGAACTAATGTGAAAATCAGCCATCATGGATTATTACACTCCCCGATAACAGACCTTTTTCTGGAACTCGATAGAGTCCCAATCACCTAAATAAGAAACATAAACTGGAAAACTGGAGTCTGATTTGAAATTGCAACTAACAGAGGAGCGATCTGAACTGCTAAGGTCCAGATGGGCATTCAGGAGTGCCATAAGCTCATCATGCTGCTGCTTTGCATCCTTTTTCACATGGCCTATCTGAGAGAGTGTTGAGCCCCAAGCTTTGACCTGAATGAATTTCAGTAACAAGATCAGAGATGCCTCAGGATTCAATGTCATCAGATGTACCCTGAACATTCCGATGGCCTCATTGAGTTCCTGCTTGCATGTCTCCAATTTCCTGGAACTATCAGGCTGCTTGAGCAGTTGCTTGATCTTTCCCATTTTCTGCTGTGCTTTCAGAAAAGTGAAAATCTTCTGAAGTGTTCTGCCATAATGTCTCACTGTGTGTCATCCAGCAGAATGCAATGACAACATACTCAGCGAATTTTGCAATGTCATATAAGAGTGCCATTGGAAGCACCCCTTTAATTTCTGATGTGGAGCACAGGCTTGTGATAGCACACAGGATCTCATGGATTTGTTCAACCATTATCATCCATTCATTCCTGTTGGATCTGACCGCCTATATTTATCTTCATGAGCAAGGTATTTTTTTACTAACCATAGGTCAGACTTACCTCCACACATTTCAGAATTGACAAAGTCAATGTTGTGGCTGAGGATAAGAAAGGAATCTGGCATGATCCCGCAATCTCCTCAACAGTGCTAGCTGCCACTGCTGTATACCGGATCAGATTCTCGAGATGTGTTGGCGCTTTCATGGGTGGGGACCAAGGAGTGCAAGGCCAAAACTCCGCTCCTCTTATCTATCCTACGGATGATGCTGTACAGCAACAGTTCAAGATTGTTATCAACAGATATGCCGAACTATGTTTACATATCTTTTGATGTGTGCCTCGCATAGACACGATTCTACTTGCATCCTCACCATCATATGTGCAGTTTTAAGGATCTGTTGATCTTCCGCACCGAAAATAGACCATATCTTTCTTTCACTGGTAGCAAAAAAGAAAAGTGTCCGGTGAACTTCCATTCCGCCCTTACATACATCGGCATCGCGACCAAATCTCGACCCCAGTTGACAAGGGAGTAAGGGTAACAGACAACAGAGCTATGTGGCAATCTGCAGATGATCAGCAACATCTGCCGCCTGAGACTCTTAGGGGAGATGGAATCACAGTAGCAGGATTCCATCTCCAATCAATGTGACACCTACATAAATCGGGAGCAGCACTCTCAAGACCCGGAACAACAGATTAGTCCCCCAAAATCAAGCTGTAACGGTGCAGTGATCAGTTTCGATCCTCAGTGCATTGTCTCATGATTGTTTCTATAACCGGTTGGGAGCTGTTCTGTATTGCGTTGCAATTAATGATGTTGACTATATAATGCAGGCACTTGGATGATTGGAGGACCGTGCAAATGAGATGCATGGGCACCTAAACAGTGTGCTGTTCGAAAGAAGAAGTCACATCCAAAATTGTAAGCCTCCGGCAGCAGAAACCATGGCTGCCGGAACTGCCGGCGAAACTGAGTCCCATGCTTCTGATATTGTGTTCTAAAAAGAACCGTGACTTGCCGGCAATGTGTGGGTCTACATATTGGAAAAGAGTAAATAAGGGAACTTTTTTTGCCTTACTTGGATCTTTATGACGTTCCCGATGTTGCAAAAATCAAAACTGCGCGCGCGCGAACTATGCGCTTTTTTATTTTATTTTATTTAACAAATTGTAATACTGGCTCTGGTAGACTACTGGGGTCCTATAGATATATATATTCCGCTCCAGTACACCCCTGTGCGAATGTAGAAAGACAAAGAAACAAGTTTGATCATATTTTTAGCGACGGATCAAACACTCTGTGTGAAGTTTTTTTTGTCAACCTCAAATATATCTGCCTATTGAAGGTTGTGAGTATCTCTAGATACATTGCTGGGTCAAACGGGGGCCTGGATTGCTTCCTGAAGACCACCAGAAGCCTGCCGAAGAATTGATCGCTCTTTTGATGCGATCAAATTTGAGTTGATCAACTTGCCTCTGAGGCTTAAACGTCCGGCGCGCCCACCTCGCCGCGGAGCGCGCATTGATTGCGATTCCACCTGAGGCACCAACGCCTCGCGGTCGTCAAGCTCTTCGGACCCACCGCGCCATTTGCGCAGCTCCTCTCATGTTCCCCGCTTTGCTTGCCCTCAGTGGCACCAGCACGCCCCCGCACCTCACAGGCGCCGAAATCACCTGGAAGCTCACCGACCCACCTGACGGCCGACCGCCGCTCTTTGCGCTTGCCGCTCACCGCGCCTGGTACTCCTCTCGACGATGAACGAATGTATTCCTGCTGTGGATGTACTTTCATATACTGCAGTATGTGTACCCGCCCGCCGACTGCAATCCGCAGCGCTGGGCGGACAAATCTACGCCAGCGTGCTAAGCGCAAGAGCCGCACGCACGCCTGTCGGACGTATACGGTATAATACGCGTGGTGGCACCCGCGCCGTTCTCCATCCACACCCTTCACGCCGTGAGAGGAGAACGCGAGCGGAGGAGCTCGCACATCCTCGCATCCTCATATCTGCCACCCCCCGTTCCCCCGTACCCCCGTCCCCCGTCCCCCGTCCCCCGTCCCCCGTCCCCCGTCCCCCTCCTCCCGTCCACGACCACTACGCCCGTCTTCACGCTCGCAAAGGCGAGCATGAGCGCACTCGCGGAGAGGGTGGCGCCACATGCGGCGGCGACGCCGGTGAGGAGGGAGACCTGCAAGGGAGGAGGTTAGGACGGCAGGAACGGGAACGGGCATGATGATAAAGCGGGGAAGGGGGACGGAGCAACGAGAGTGACATAAAGGCTTACCACAAGGAACACATTCAGCAACAGCGCGCTCGGTGCTTGTTCGTGATGAGGGAGTCGCGCAGCATGCCCTGAACGGGGTAGTAGGCACCCACGCATGCCTCGAGCACGCAGAACGCCCAGAAGCGCACGCGCTCGTCCCGCTGCGTGGCAGAGACCACGAACGCGACCCCCGCTGAGCTCCGCGTATGCGAGCAGCGAGGCGTCCGTCGCATACGCTGCGGCGACGGTGTAGAAGAGCGAGCCGAGCATCATAGAGAGCATGAACGCGGAGAAGATGTACCCGAGGGGCAGTGCGTGGCAGACGAGACCGCACACACACGCCCCCGCTGAGCGCCGCGTGTGCGAGCAGCGAGGCATCTGTGACATGCGCCGCGGCGACCGTGTAGAAGAGCGAGCCGAGCAACATATAGAGATCATGAACGCGGAGAAGATGGACCCGAGGGGCAGCAGGCCGAGGATGGAGAGCTCCTGGAGCGCGGGCACCCGGAGGAAGACGAAGAGGTACATGGAGCCCTCGAAGCACGTCTGCGTGAGCCCGAGCACGAGCAAACGCGGGCCCTCGCGCACGATGCGCACGGCAGTGCGCAGGCGCGCGATTTGGAAGGGGTCCGCACCACTGCCGCCGCCGCCGTCACCGCTGTTGATGGTACTGTCGTAGTTCCCCCCCCACGTCCCGCCGATGACGATCCACGCGAGCACGATCAGCGCGCCGCTCGCGACGAACGGCGTGGCGGACGAGCGGGAGAAACCGACGAGCTGGTTGCTGAGGACACCTGCGCCGGTCTCGACGAGCCCGCTGACGAGCGTCGCGCGGCCCATGAGCGCTGATGAGCCACGCCTCGAACGCGCTCGAGGCGCCGCCGAGCACGCGACTGAGCAACGGGATTGGGAGGAAGGGCCCGCGCGTGCAGACACCCGCGCCAGCGTACGCCGCGCAGAAGACGAGGCAGCGGCGCCTGCGGCTGTGCTGGTCCGCCCACACCCCCACGAGCGGCGCGAAGAGCCACGCGGAGACGAAGCCTGTGACGAAGAGGACCGTGATCGTGCGCTCGGGGAAGACTGCGGTACTGCGAGTACACGTAGGGGCCCTGCAGCTAGCCTGCGCTTGCACAGGGTCAGCTTATGGGCGACACCAAAAACGAGAACGGACCCATGACGATGGCGTAGACCAGCAGATACTGGCGAGTCAGGGTAGCAAGTGCGCCGGCGCTTCCAGCCCCGCTCAGTCTGCCGCCCTCAGCGCGCTCCTCGCACGAGTCCGAGTCTTTAGCAGAAAGTCGCCGCGGGGCTTAACGGTCCGCGAGTAGGCCAATGGTGCAGACAACCGCAAGGTAGAGGAGCTGGAACTCGTAGAATTTGTTGCCTCGCATGGTGAGCGGACTTTTTTGTGGATCGTTTGTATATTTTTTCTGCGCGGCGCGAAGGATGTGGGAAGATTACATAACTGGCGGGAACCTCCAGAAACGCGTTTTTTTTTTCTCATTTTGCAGATCCAACTTTTGTCTCACTACGCTGAAGTTTGCTTTAAAGAAAGGATGAAATCGGAGGCGGAGTTCAGCGCACCGTGAGCCCGGCTGCCTGGCTTTCTGAAAAGAGAAATAGCTCGCAGGACGGGATTCGACTCCCCGCGTCCGAACAACAAAGTCAAGTCATTATTTTTCTTCCACCATTCTTTATTTCCTCTTACCATTATTCTAGGCCTCGAAAATAAATCTCGCCGTACGAATACTGCTTCCTGCCCAGGACCTTCTTTTCTGACACTAACGATCTTATTCGGAATATAGCCAGAGGGAAAGGAAAATAAATACTCGGATGTGGTGTACGGCGCACCGTGGGCCCACGGCCGCCCACCTAGCTGATTTAGGCTGGCGTAGCTCGCAGAACGGGGTTCGACTCCCCGCGTCTTGAATAAAAGCTTCTCACATTTTTTCTTCTTCTCAAGTACGTTCAACGTTCCCCTGCTTCATGCCTGTATGCAGCGCATATTCGGACGTGGTGTACGGTGCACCGTGAGCCCACCTGGGTTTTTTCCTTAAGGTAGCTCTAAGAACGGGTTCGACCCTTGCGTCCGGAATGATGAGCGAATAGGGAGTTTTTTCGTATTTTGCATAGACCTTCTGGCAGGCTTCCACCGGACTCTTCAGATCCAGACTCTTCTAGTATATACTCCCTCTACCGCCTTCGCTAAGTCTTCCTCGAGGTTCTTCCCGTCCACAAATATTTACGGCCGACCCTTTCTCACGAACATTTTCTCCACCAGGCCACAAAAATGCAAGTGGTTGGACTTAGTGTACGGGACGCCGCCTAGTAGTAGTGCTTAATACTGAGCAATTTCTCGTCTAGACACCTCGACGCGATTCAATCAAGGTGTCACTGAGCGCAGTAGTTCAAGTTGTCGAGAAAGTCTACAGATATTCTCCTTATCCAAATGCTATGCTCGCACATTATTTTAGCTCTGACGACATCGACTTGTCTTCCTTGTCGCACCCGAACCGCCAAGGCATTCTTTTTTCATTTCTACATTCTGTAATTAATGTTGATGCGTACCAGTGACAATAAATTACGGTCCGTTCTGTGAGATCTAAACTCCACGTCCCTTTCCACTGGTATAATGACTTCGCTGGCCAAAGTCTAATAAGCCAACGCAGTGTGCCTAGCAGCAATCACCATCCGCACACTGCCCCAAGAAGCCCAAGCCACAGCTCAGGCGGCCTGCAGCAGCTCCTCCAACTCGCGTATACGCCTATTGGTTACCATGGTTTCCTTTTTCCCAATGTCCTTGCGCTTAAGCTGCAGCCGCGCCATTCGCAGCTCTGCAGCGAAGGCAGCCTGGCGCGACGCAGGCAACGACGAGGAAACAGACTCTGTGTCAGGCCCACTCTCCTTTTCCTCCACACAGACTCCCGACTCGGAAGACTGGGTTTGTCCTGTCGGCGTGCTCGAAAATAAAAGCTGTGTCTGCGTGATACTGCCTTCTCTTGTCGCCGCATGCGAAGCGCCGTTGCTGAGCTCGGGGACTTGCGGGGAGTTCGATCCAACGGGAGGCTGCGCTGCAGACGATGATGTGGGCACAGACGCCATCCCGGTGGTGTCTGCCGCGTCAGGTTCCTTCGTCGCCCCTTTCGGCCTGTCGGACAATAAGGTGAACAAAGGCTGGTTGTGTGTAAGGGCGCTTTCGCGCGTGGTGGTATGCAAGGGCTCGCCACCAGGCCTGGGGGCTTGCTGGGGCCTGAGGGTGCGCGGGGCCTGTTGCGTGACTCTGTGCGCTGGACGGCGCTGGTCGCGCAAGAGGCGCAGGTACCAGATTGCTGCGAAGATGGCAGCCACGATTATGAGGAAGTTGGTTAGAGGGAAGTCGTCGGATCCCCCCCCATACGCCGCTCTTCGCCCTCTGCTTGCAGCTCCGACCATCGATGGGGGCACTCGGCTAATGTGAGTGTTAGCTTCCTTCTTCAATTAAAACCCTCAAGAAGACGCACTCGAACGGTCTGCCGCAGGTCATGGTGGGAAGGAGCAGGCTGTATAATGAGTCACGTACTTAAAAGAGATCCGCACAGCCGCTCAGCTGCCATGTGCTGTCGTGAAAATGTATTGAAGGCACGATCACATCATTGCACAGTATCAAGAAATAGACGCCGAAATAGACGCCATGTTCCAAATCCGTCACTATGTTCGCACAATTCGACGATTATTCGCGGGTTCCGGAATCCTAGCGTTCAACCTTCACGTCGTGGGCTTGAGAGTGAACTGGTGTACCCGGCGCAACATAGCTGCATTTTCTTCTCGTACTCTTCCTTCGTTATCTCTTTGTTATCTCTCGTTTTATCTCTTCCGTTCCCACAGCCTTCGAATTCATATGTACTTCTCCCGCACAATTGCGGAAACGGGTAGATGTGGGAAGATGACCGCACTACACAATGATTATTTCGACATATTTCCGTGTTCTTCCCACAAAATAATTTCGTTGCTAGTAAGTATATAATGGGCGCGGTCCAAATTTCTCTCTATATGGTCCAGGCTTGGAGCCCAAACTAAACTGCATATAGTCGACGTAAACGTTGATCGGGAAAAAAAAACGCCGCAATTGGTCTCATACGAGATACGAGTCTGTTGACGGGAAGATTTATATAAGTACGTACCCAACGGCAGGTAGGTAGGTAGGTAGATACTTATCTTTCCGTACTCGCTCCCGTATATTCTTGTTTGGAGGCTGTGGCGATCGTGATGATCCGGGGTTACTTTGGATAGCCGATGTGAAATTCTCATCTTCTGCGAGACTGCTACGTAGTTGGGCTGTGTCCTGATCCTCATAGTGGAAAGAACCAGGGTGGCTTGACGATAACGGCGATGGATTCATTTCGATGCAAGGGGAGCCGTCTGCTCGGATGCCCAATTTTGCGCTGGGGACCAATAATTTCCCGGGTTTTGCGGATATCCGAGGTCGACTCCTTGCTTCCATTAGAGCAATGTCCCAATCTTGTGGTACAATTTCATGTATTCCAAATGTAAGCGGTGCTCTCTCAAGAGACTGTATAAGATTTGCTCGAACGGAAATTCTTGGAGCGCGGCGAGTGTGCTAATCTTGTGGCCGGGGTTATTAACAAGACGAGAGGGAGTCCCCACATCTAAGGAAGTTGACTCTCTGACTTTCCCAGAATTCAATTACCTGAGTCGGCGGGCCGGGATATCGCTGGATGTAAGGTTCAGATCCGATGTTGCGAAGAAGTCGGGAACCTGCTTACCCGCAGCCAGTCAATAACGAAGTGGAAACTATTTTCAGGGCTGAATCTCGTGTGGAAGACCTCATGTGCTTCATCATTCGTCGCAAATGTATCACACATCTCGGACAGATCCAGTGTCTCGATCTCGTGTAGCACCACTCGACTTGGCCCACACAAGGGAAGGAGGTCTAACAGGGTCTGCACATATTGTGTGAGAGGTACGGTTGCAAAATTAGTAAGAGCTTACCTGGGTGTAAGGACTTCCCACCAAATGTCGCTCCTATTTACGAGTGCCTTCACAAAACGAATCCAATGAATGACCGCTTTCTCCGCGGTGTGGTATGATTCTTCGTATAATGTTCCAGCCCTGTGAAAATCCGATAAAAAATCGAGAGGAGAATCCCCAAGGGTGAACGAACAGTCGAGGAGGAGTCCATTGAGCGCGCACAACGGTTGAAAAACGTGCCGGGTACAGCCAAGAACCTCAAGATCCCCCCAAGTGAATGTCAAGCGCGGGAAAACAGGCTTTGTGTGGAGAACCTGGAGGAGGAGCGGATGGTCGGATAAGATATTCATGTATATGTTATCGAATTGGTAGGAAGGGTGAGCCTCCGAGTTCGCGCTAGGGTTCAGATTTCTTAAAATTCCCGCGATAAAGGTACTATCCGTCCACGTGCACATTAGGTCTGGCGGCAGAGAAGACTGTCGCTGCTAAGGATACGTGTTAATGGCCAGCAATCCCCAATCAGTGTGCCTCACCTGGAACCATTTGTGTACTGGGTCCTCGAATTCAGAATAGCCAAAGCCGAACCACAGGCTTCGAACAGTTTCAGTTCGAAGGAGATCAGTTATTTGGTCCAGAGGAAGAAGATCGCCCAAGTCACCCATTACGGCGTCCAAAATTGTGCTGTCAAGTGGTGAAATTTGCACGTAGGCGTAAATTAAACAGAACAGAACTTACACAGAAAGCCCCCTCATATGAGGAGAAGCATTCTCCCTCCACGGCGAAGTCAAAATACGGATCACATGGTGGGCCAACATTGAGTCAAGTGAAGGAAGCGCCAGGCACCATGCGCCTGATCTGCCAAGGTGACAGAAGTAATCTCGCAGTGATGCATGAAGAACATTCACAGGTTTCCGAGAAACAGCAGGCCGTAGAGGTGGAATGTACAAGATTGAATGCAAGCCCCGTAAGCAAAGCCGAGCTGTGCCTGGAGAGAGCTCAAGAAGCAGATCAATCTCCTCTGGTTCAAGCCAAGATGGGGCCCGACTCAGTGCTGCGTGTAGGACGCAAAGAAGCATGGGGCTGTGCGAGGCAGATGTAAGAATTTCAGTATACAGATTGTCGAGACGCTGTGCTCTGCGGGTCAAGCCGTAGAACGCTTTCCAGACGATCATTCGGATGGAAATATTCGTCTTCCACGAATCGTACGCGTACACGAAAATCCCTGACGATCTATGAACCAGGCAGTTAAGCGCCGATTTCGGAGGCCATGGGTCTTCGAGAATTATCCCCGAGGAAGAACGCTCTCGGCGGATGCGACAGAATTCGTGGCAAAGGTACGTTCTGATGTCTTTATATGCGGACTCATCTGCTGAGAGTTCTAGATGCCTGCATATAGTGTGGGTACTGCCTAAGATATCGCGCAGATGCGGTTCGGGGCGGCTGACAATGAGGAGGCGCGCAAATAGATGTTTCTCCCGGATTGATCCCAGGAGGAGTCGCAGCACTTGAGCCTGAATGTGGTGATCCTCGCATTCGTCCAGGCCATCAATCAAAATAACTGGAGGTGGACGGAGTGGAGGAATCTGCTCAAGCGTCGAGACGAACAACCTGTACGGATAGTGCTCGCCCGAGCAAAAGTTTATCGGCTTCCATCACTTGTTGTATCGCAGCGCCAAGATCGGGTGAGAACATGGCGAGTTGATATGCCAATGTCGCGAACAGGCCATGCCATGTTCCTCGCTGCGCGTGCCGACGTTTGAAGAAAAAGGATCCACCAAGTCGGCCGTTTTTGCTGCACCATCCAGAATTTCTGCGCAATCACTGATTTTCCGGCTCCAGCAGATCCGTAGAGCCAAAGGAGGGGGGTACCAGTCGGAGAGTTATCGAGCGACCAATCACGCAGTTCATTCAGTAGATTGCTGCGTGTCCCAGGATGGCAAGGCGGTTCAGCGAATCTTTCCCCTGAGTCATGCAGGGCGGAAGTGATGACATGGCGGTACAGAATGTCGATTCCTCCAAATGTTAGAAATAAGTAAAGAAACAGACTGGTGCTTCAACACGCACCGGATTCCCCATATGATGTGACATTCGTCTGTGTCATGTTTCCGTGAACAGTGTTAGATATGCTGTGGGTAGGTAGGTAGTATTACACGGCACGGTCCCACTTAGGAACGCCGGTTCCCAGGGATTATCTAAGTGTACATGCGCCAAAGTACACTATTGCCCCTGGACTCCTCCATAGCACCAGAGACGAGCTCACGGACACGCCATGCCGCCGCGGTAGATCTAAGGAACTATAAAGAAGCAAATAAATCAAAAATCAGCAGAGAATAAGGAACCAATTATGTATACCAGGAATTGTTTGCGCAGAACACAGGAGTTAAATTGAGTCTTTGGAGGACATCATGCCAAAATTGCTAGTGGATTTTGCACGCTAGTTCACGTCTGTGTAGCGCAAAACTCCATGGCCATTTGGTGAGTTGAGAGCATTACTCTGGGTCTTCACCATATTTGGGCCGGGAATATTCATAGGCTGGTAGTTCATCCTTCCGACATTCAAATTGTCTGTGAAGCAGCACAATTTCTCTGATGACTCGAGCGTGTCTTAAAGCCATTCGAGCATCACTTTGTCCATCAAGTTTACGGAGTTCTCAGCATTTTCGATCAAGGTCGGGGCATTCAGAACTAGCTTGAGGCGAGCAAGTGAATGGCGTGTTTGCAGCCGCAGTGCGTTCTTCCATGGACCTGCACTTTCTCCATCCTTTGGCAGAGAGTTCCAGTGCGCTATATAAAGCTGCCGGACATGCTGATTATCGAGTCCAAGGAAAGCATCTATGAAGTGCGACATGATTCAAACGAAGACGTCAGAGTCAAATTGGTTTCTCTGAATCTCTGTGACTGAGGGCGCGAATGCTGCAGTTTCAGCTGCAAGACGTCAATCATTGTGTACAGTGTGAATGATCGGAGGTGTGGACACTGATCGGTCCGTTACATGCCGTCTCAGATCACTTGCTGCCTAGTTGCACGTGTGGTTATGCTGACTCATCGCGCCGCAAAGCGGGGGACTGCTGGGCAGAAAAAGTCATACTATGGGAGACATACGGGCATTGAGAGAACGGAAGATGAAATTGGTTGCTGCCAGAACATTTGAGATGTTTGGGAAAAGAAAGGAATCAAAAGGGCAGAGGCGGCGGATGGATCGAGAGGCCTGCATCTGGATGACGCAGACGACCGCGATGGCTCCAAGCCAAAGACACCCTCCTTCTCGCTAGGTGGTCTCATTGGGGCCCATGGGACTGAAAGAATATGGAGCGGCCTTTGAAAAGCTGTAGTATTATTTTCGTACGTCGATGATCATCGGCGTCCGCGCAATTTCTCTCGCTGGTGGTATAGGACAGTGGGTGTATCGAAGACAACCCTTATGGTGTTCGCTATATCCATCCGGGCGGAGAGTTTGAGCGACGGTACGGCGTGTCTCGAGTTTTTGGGATTCGATGATGGTGGTGGGATATACCGCTTTGTGGGGCTGTAGGACCATCGGGCATGGGCGGTATGGGGGACCCAGATCCTCTCGGCAGGTAGGACGGCGGTGGCATGAGGTCGTGTGGTGAACTGGCTGGTGGAGGCTAATCGCGGCGAGTTCGGCACCGTTCCTCTCCGTGTAGCAGTGTCGATGAGGGAGACACTGCCGACGGCGCGTTGAAATGCTGCAGAGTGATATGTTCATTGGCGGCGCCGGCCAGGGAATGATATTCACGACGCCGCTGCGATCTTACTTCGAAAACAGAAAGTCAATATTGTCTTCCTAGGCAAGTGAAGCTTACAATATGGAGCACTGCAATTGACATGGGGCGGACTGTCCTGAGTCTAATTAGCTCTGTGCTTGCATGAGTTGAGCGTGATACTTAATATGCATTGTATGTAAGGAACGTACGTGGATGATCATCCGAATATCCAGCTAAAATTGGTGGGCCATCGGCCCGCTGCTGGGATACAATCGCTGTGAACGTCTGGTTCATATTCCCGGCCACATCGTTGAATGTCCCTCCATCAAATGTAACCTGCGAGCCTTGAATTAAGATGGGCCTCATGGTGAGGGAGGCGGGGAAAGGGCAGCCTTGAGGGAGTTTAGCCAACCCCGAGCGTGTATCGGCAATCTCAGCTGGCGACGCTGGGGATGACATGAGTCGATAAATCTCACGCACAGCCTTCGGACCGCATTTGCCGAACCGACAAACCGAACTGTCACCGAACACGGGGTGCGCCAAATCCGAGTCCTACATATTTCCAACTGATGAGGACCAAGGGATATTTGCCCTCTTTCTTTTCCTGCCTTCGCTCGCTAAAATCTTAGGTCTTGGAGAATCCGACTCAGAATCGAACGCGGTGACGTGAGCCCATCTGATCTGGCCTCCTGGTAAGTAAATCAGGATGCCCGCAATCGGGGGCTCAGTTTCCGCGTCTGAATGTTCGGTATTATCCAGTCGTATTTTTGTTGCCATCCACACTCAAAAGAAAATCCAAAGGTTGCGCATGGGTTATCTCTCAGTCTCTTTGAGTCCTGCTTCTTTCTCGCGTATTCCCTTACGCGAGACGACAAGCTGCTAAATGGAGGTGCAATGAACAGCCGACCTTCTGTAGCGCCCTTGGTGTCAATTCTATTCCGGCTCTGTGAGCATACCAGTATAAAATTTTGCGTCTGCGATCTCTGGGAGAATAAACCAAATACATTCAGCTAAATTCTAGTTAGCAGAACCTGTGATGGGGATGAGTTAAGATGGGTTACATCTCTGGGGACATAATCTTGGAGGAAAATTTTTGTCGCCACCGAGGGTAACAAACGTCGAGCGAGAGCTAAGTCAAGCCACTTGTCAGCGGCGCTACAGACAAGGTGGACTTCCGCCAGAGTGTCACTGGCTTGCGCAAGGGTCGCGTCGATGTCCGGCCATTCCACGTCGGAGGTCGAATCTACCGCAGGAAGGCAGAGGGAAATCTTTTTGAGCGCCTTGAGATGACGTAGATGCCCACCGAGATAGAGGGCAGAAACGATGCCGAAGTTGCTCTGGACAATCTCCAAGGAACGTATACTTGTGTTTCCTTCGAGAATATCGCGGGAGAGCCGTTCGGCTATTTAGTTCAAGTCAGCAGGGTATAAAAGCGATGAAGATTATTTGGACGCACAGGGTGGATATACAGACGGAGCTTTTGAATATTGTGTCCAGATTTCTTTAAGAGCGGAACCATCCGCGTCATCCTCAGGTCCAGGGATCGCAACTGCGTGATGTCAACCATCCGTAATGCAGATGCTATGGCTTCGGTGACAGTAGACTTGATGTAAGTCATCCTGAGAGACTCGAGGACAACAGACGCCTGCCGAGGACCGGGGCTCACAGGACGAGCGCATGTGTCGATGAAATCGATGGCATCTAGTGACAACTCTTTCAAGCCTATGGCGTGGCTCAAGAGTGCTTCTAGTGCATAGACATCGATGAAGCTGTAGCGAGAGAGGTGGATTGAACGAAGAGAGGGAAGAGAAAATGCTGCTTGAAGAGCCGATTTGAGAAAGAGTGGCTGTGGTTCCCAAGGCCGGTTGTATTTTCCGGCGATGACTTCGAGATGCGTCAAGTGTGGTAAGAGGGGCATGAAACGAGAAACTGAGACCAAGTTGTCACACAAAATAGGGGATTCGATGCCGGGTAGGAAGAGGGAAAAGAATCTAACATATGTGCCGATGTGGGGGCTTTCCACCAAAAGCCGCTCTAACTTGAGTAGATTGCCCTCGAGGCAGGTGAGCAATGCAAATAATTGCCGTTGTCTCCTTGGGAGAAATGAGTGAGACACCAAAGCACAGACCCTGAGGGTATCTGCTTCGCAAGGTTCGTTGCAAGTTGTACAATCATCAAGGAACACTGTCGATGATCGCATCCACAATCTCTTGTGGGATTTGCATTGTGGCAGGGTCTACAATTGCACGTAAGAAGGCGACTGAAGATAGCAGTGGACAGTAGGAAGCTACCTTCTTGCTCGATTTGAGTCGAGTCACTGTCAGCGCTGCTGTTAAGCTGTGAGCTTACGTACATTCACCATTCGATGCCCCTCCCCTCCCTCGCAAGCTCGGGGGTCCCCCGAGCCGGGGCATCTCATGTCGGCACGTAAAGACTTGTTCGCGTTTTCTAAACGTTTTAGGCCTCTCTGGGAGGAAGGCCTCTGTTGGTGAAGGCTTTGGCGGAATAAAAATAAAAATAAAATAAAATAAAAACTCACCACCGAGGTTCGAACCTGCGGACTACCGTAAAGACGACAATGTCAACGCCAACATCATACCACTATCTAACACTTGGGACCACGCAGGGCAATATATTATCCTAATACTTATCCAAAGCCTTGGTTATTATGAGTACTTATGTAATAAGTCTCGTCCCTTTCAGAATGCCCGATCGGCAAAATCATCGATTTTTTCCTGTGTTATGCTCGAAACGTTGAGGGACTTTTTAGGGGCAGTGTTATTGAAATTAGGGGCTGTGCTTAATTTTTATTCAAAAAATCCTATTGAAATTAGCGGCTGTGTCATTGTCCTTGTTGATTTGAGATCATTTTTGTCGTCGGTTATTCGGATAGTGAAGTAGCCGATATTCGGCTAACTGTATCCGAGCTCTATCTACATCTTATCTAAGATACGGATCGTCGCACGGATTCTGTTCGGCAGCTTCGGCTGCTTCGAGACGGAAGCGCGGCCTCCGGTGAGCGGTCCAGGCTTCCTTCTCCTTCCTTAAGCTACATGTTTGTGATTAGATGATACAATCATGTTGCAGCACTTGAGGGGTGTTGTATATCTTGGAGACGAACACTTCACCTGTAGAGTAGTCAAGCCCAATGGTAACCTATGGTATCATGACGGCATTCTTACTGGGTCAACGGCTCGATACGACGGACTCTTGCATGCATTGCCACCGCCATTTATTTCCTCTTGCAATATAAACGGTGACATCAAAGAAACGGTAGGTGTGCTGTACGTGAAGAATGGCTAGGTCGGAGTATAGATCAGATAAAGGCTATTATTCTCCTCATGATCTGTATACACAGACTTTTATTTTGCTTCGTCACTTAAATGGCTTGCTAGAGAACGAGGCAGCGGTTAGACAGCTGTCAAATAAAAACTTTCACATCAAACAGCCAGTCGGAGAGGCCGCCGAACTGAACTACGAATAAAGATAAGTACGAGTTTTGCCGGGCAACGCCACGGCCCCACTACCCAAGTCAGTGGCATGTATACCATCCCTCGGGTATCATATGATTTGAATCACAGTTCCCATCATGATCCGTGAAAACGTGCTGGGTCAATTGGACTGACTTCTTCGGGGAGCGGGACAGGCGCGCTACGAGCGACGACACTGGGCATGTACGTTGCATTGCCAATTCGAGGCATGCTTTTGACGTGGCCGATATGGCAGGTAATGAATCCGGAACAATCCGGTATCCATGCCGTTAGCCATGTTGGGGTGCCTGACATATATAAGATCGCCTTTCTGGCCTTCACACGCTTCTCGACCTTTACTCTCACAACCATGTCTGAGTTGGAAACAGTGTGAGTATCCCGGACCTCTTGTTGAGAACATTGATTCACTGATTCATGTCCATTTATTAGCATTCAGCTTCACTGTAAGCAGCTGCCTATGTTAATGCTGCCAAACTATCCTTAGTCCTTTTCACAGGTATTCGTGTCGCGTCCTGCACTAACCCCCATGATGATCTTCCGGGTGACATGAAAATGTTTGCCCAGCTCATCATTGAAGAGAATATTTTCCAGCAAACCTTGCCAGTGATGTCAGAGCATGATCAAGTGAGTTGGGAACTTAGTTTTGAGTGTAACATGTGAGTCTGTAGTGGCCTTTGCACAAGACACTTCAGATTCACCAAGCCACATTTCTTCTCAGCCCACCCCATGCTGTTACATTCTTAGTGGCAGTCTTACGCCAGAGTGAAACTAAGGGAACACGGCTTGTTGGCTATGTTGAAATCACACAAGACCAAGTCCTTGAATATGTGAAATTGGATAGGTGTAGTAGGTGCAGTCCCCCTACTCGAAGCATCATCACTGAAGATTACAATGTAGCCCTCCAGCTTGAGCTCAATAAAGTGAATCCTGATGGCCCTTCTCTCAAATTCAATGCTGGCTTCTCAGTTTCAAAGTTGCCATACCAGGAGGTATCTGGTTTAAATCTTGTTGGCATGCCAGAAAACACATGTAAGACTGGCCAGATATTGTTGGACCATTACCTGAGTTATACCCAGTTACCTCCGTCAAGGCTCACGGGATCAAAAGTGAGCTGCAAAAGATGTATGAAGACTCTAAGAAGGCCCAATTTTCTATGGATGTGCAGCTGCTTTGGGTGATGCATGAGAGGATTCTACTATGTTGCCAAAGCAATGAAAACAGGGCTCAGTGGCTGATTATAGTCGGGGGTATTTATTTACGGTCATACCAGGAATCTGGGACTTTGGATAACCTGAACCAGGCAGTCTGTGCATACAATGATGCAATGCGGGATGCCCCAGGGTCTGTCATCTTTCATGCAGCTCTTGGAAATTTGTTGGTGCATCGCTTTGAGCGGCTTGATAGCCTGCTGGATATCAACCAAGCTGTCCAGATGCTTGAAGCTGCTGTTACTCTCACTCCAGATGGCCACCCAGAAAAGCCTGCAATACTGAGTAGCCTCGGGACTGCACTCTGGAGGTGCTTTGAACGACTCGGTGATCTCAATGATCTCAACTAGTCTGCATTGAGGCATGAAGCCGCTGTTACTCTCACTCCAGATGGCCATGCAGGCAAGCCTCCACGACTGCGTAACCTTGGGGCTTCGCTCATAAGGCGCTTCGAACAACTTGGGGATCTCAATGATCTTAACCTGGCTGTATTGAGACTTGAAGCCGCTGTTAATCTCACTCCAGATGACCATGCTGGCAAGCCTTCAATGCTGAGTAGCCTTGGGGCTTCACTTGTCAGGCGCTTCGAGCGACTCGGTGATATCAATGATCTCAACCAGGCTGTATTATGGCTTGAAGCCGCTGTTACTCTCACTCCAGATGGCCACCCTAACAAGCCCTTATGGCTGACTAACCTCGGGACTTCACTTCGCAATCGCTTTGAACAACTCGGTGACCTTGATGACATCAATCAAGCTGTATTGAGGCTTGAAGCCGCTGTTACTCTTGCTCCAGATGGCCATCCTGGCAAGCCTGCATGGCTGACTAACCTCGGCATTTCACTTGGCATTCGCTTCGATCGACTGGGTGATCTTGATGATCTCAAACAGGCTGTATTGAGGGATGAAGCTGCTGTTACTCTCACTCCAGATGGCCACCCTAACAAGCCCTTATGGCTGACTAACCTCGGGATTTCACTTCGCAATCGTTTTGAACAACTGGGTGACCTCGATGACATCAACCAATCCATCATGATGCTCGAAGCTGCTGTTACTCTCACTCCAGATGGCCACTCAGAAAAGCCTGCAATGCTGAGTAGTCTTGGGAATTCGCTCAGCAAGCGCTTCGAACGGCTTGATGATCATGATGATATCGACCAAGCTGTATTGAGGCTTGAAGCTGCTGTTACTCTTACTCCAGATGAGCACGCACAAAAGCCTTCACGACTGAATGACCTCGGTGATTCACTTGTTGGCCGCTTCAAGCGCTTCGGTGATCTCAATGATCTCAACCAAGCTGTATTGAGGCTTGAAGCCGCTGTTACTCTTGCTCCAGATGGCCATCCTGGCAAGCCTGCATGGCTGACTAACCTCGGCATTTCACTTGGCATTCGCTTCAATCGATTTGGTGATCTTGATGATCTCAAACAGGCTGTATTACGGCTTGAAGCCGCTGTTACTCTCACTCCAGATGGCCACCCTAACAAGCCCTTATGGCTGACCAACCTCGGGATTTCACTTCACAATCGCTTTGAACAACTCGGTGACCTCGATGACATCAACCAATCCATCATGATGCTCGAAGCTGCTGTTACTCTCACTCCAGATGGCCACCCAGAAAAGCCTGCAATCAAGCCTTCAATGCTGAGTAGCCTTGGGGCTTCACTTGTCAGGCGCTTTGAGCGACTCGGTGATATCAATGATCTCAACCAGGCTGTATTATGGCTTGAAGCTGCTGTTACTCTCACTCCAGATGGCCATTCTGGCAAGCCTCCAATGCTGAGTGACCTCGGGGCTTCTCTCATTAGGCGCTTCCAGCAACTCAGTGATCTCAGTGATCTCAACCAAGCTGTATTGAGGCTTGAAGCCGCTGTTACTCTTGCTCCAGATGGCCATCCTGACAAGCCTGCATGGCTGACTAACCTCGGCATTTCACTTGGCATTCGCTTCAATCGATTTGGTGATCTTGATGATCCCAAACAGGCTGTATTGAGGGATGAAGCTGCTGTTACTCTCACTCCAGATGGCCACCCTAACAAGCCCTTATGGCTGACTAACCTCGGGATTTCACTTCGCAATCGCTTTGAACAACTCGGTGACCTCGATGACATCAACCAATCCATCATGATGCTCGAAGCTGCTGTTACTCTCACTCCAGATGGCCACTCAGAAAAGCCTGCAATGCTGAGTAGTCTTGGGAATTCGCTCAGCAAGCGCTTCGAACGGCTTGATGATCATGATGATATCGACCAAGCTGTATTGAGGCTTGAAGCTGCTGTTACTCTTACTCCAGATGAGCACACACAAAAGCCTTCACGACTGAATGACCTCGGCGATTCACTTGTTGGCCGCTTCAAGCGCTTCGGTGATCTCAATGATCTCAACCAGGCTGTATTAAAGCTTGAAGCCGCTGTTACTCTCACTCCAGATGGCCACCTGCACAAGCCTTCAAGGCTGAATACCCTTGGGGATTCACTCTGCAGTCGCTTCGAACGACTTGGTGACCTTGATGATATCAACCAATCCATCATGATGCTTGAAGCTGCTGTTACTCTTACTCCAAATGGCGACCCTGGCAAGCCTTCACAGCTGAATAACCTTGGCAGATCACTCCTTGGCCGCTTCCGCCAACTTGGTGATCTCAACGATCTCAACCAGGCTGTATTAAGGCTCGAAGCTGCTGTTACTCTCACTCTTGATGGCCACCCAGACAAGCCTTCACGGCTGAATAACTCCGGGATTTCGCTCCGCCTGCGCTTCCAACGACTTGGTGATCTCAGTGACCTCAATGAGTCTGTATTGCGGCTTGAGGCTGCTGTTACTCTTACTCTGGATGGCCACCCTGACAAGCCTTTATGGCTTGACAACCTTGGCAGGTCACTCTTCCGCCGCTTTGAGCAACTCGGTGATCTCGATGATCTCAACCAGGCTTTATTGAGGCATGAAGCTGCTGTTACTCTCACTCCAGATGGCCACCCAGACAAACATTCACGACTGAGTAGCCTCGGGGGTTCATTTATCAGGCGCTTTGAACAATTAGGTGATCTTGGTGATCTCAATGAGGCTGTACTGCGGCTTGAAGCTGCTGTTACTCTCACTCCTGATGGCCACCCTGAAAAGCCTGCATTGCTGAATAACCTCGGGCATTCACTGCTCAAACGCTTTGAGCAGCTCCATGATCCTCAAGACTCCCAGCAGCTGCTACGTCTCTACACTTTATCTGCATGCTCAGAAACAGGGCCTGCCAGTGTAAGATTTCAAGCGGCTGCAATTTGGGCAGAGTATGCCCACATTCACCAACCTTCATCTGTACTCCATGCATATACTACTGCCATTGGACTTCTGCCTGAATTGGCATGGCTGGGGCTGTCTATAACCGATCGGCATCATCACCTCTCGCAGGCAGGCCAAGTTGTGAGAGATGCTGCTTCAGCTGCAATTGCAGTGCATGACTACCAGAAGGCAGTGGAGTGGCTTGACCAGGGACGTTCAGTTATCTGGGGTCAGCTTCTCAATCTGCGCACACCAGTAGATGAACTGAGGAAGAGCCATCCTGACCTCGCTAATCGGGTTGTCTCTCTCTCTACCTCATTAGAAGCTGCTGGTAGCCGGAGTAATGATGTTGCTGATGCTAGCAAACAACAATCACTTCAGTCCATTGCACAGAAATCTCATGACCTTGCTCTTGAAAGGAATCGTATTCTACAACAGATCAGAGAGCTGCCAGGATTTCAGAGTTTCCTATTATCGAAGCCAATTTCTGAGCTTTCACTTGCTGCGAACATGGGCCCTGTTGCCATCGTGAATATCAGTGCATATACATGTGATGCTCTGATCCTTATGCCAGGCGTTGCAGATAAAGTAATCCATGTCCCACTGAGTGACTTCACACTTCCTGAGGCACAGGCCCTTGCCAAATCCCTGGCATCAATTGTGGGAACTCCTGGACGCAGTGATAGGCTATTCGGATTTCAGGAAGGAGATATGGCTCCAGATGATCGCTTTTCCCATATTCTCTCTGTGCTCTGGTTTAAAATTGTTCATCCCATCCTTGATGCACTTGAAATTACGGTAAGCTAATTTAATCCGCACACCCAAATCTGATCCTAATGATTGTTATAGACTCCAGTGAGTCAAGATTTGGGACGGATCTGGTGGTGTCCAACAGGCCCACTAGCATTTCTTCCTATCCATGCAGCAGGAGTCTATGGCAAAAACCAAGCTTTTGGCTCGAAATTATCCGACTTCCTGATTTCCTCTTATACACCTTCATTGACCACCTTGATCCAAGGGCTTCACCCACATTCTGAGTCCCAGGCAGAACTTCAACTCCTTGCTGTCACTCAGCCATCAGCCCAGGGGCAGTCCTACCTCCCAGGAACTCAGGAAGAAATAAAATGCATTCAGCAGCATGTCGAGGGAAAGAAGGTCCAACTTCAGTGGTTGGATGAAGAAATGGCAACAATAGATGAGGTTCAGAAGGGCATGATGAATTCGAGATGGGTCCATTTTGCATGCCACGGTGTGCAGAGTGACTCTCCAACTGAAAGTGCCCTCCTCCTTGCTGGAAGCTCACGGTTGACACTCTCAAACATCATCCAGCTATCTCTCCCGAATGCTGACCTGGCATTCCTCTCTGCATGTCAAACAGCCACTGGGTCCCGAGAGCTCCAAGACGAGGCAGTTCATCTCACCGCTGGCATGTTACTAGCGGGATACCGAGGTGTCATTGGGACAATGTGGTCTATCATGGACAATGATGCCCCACAAGTTGCCGGGGATGTTTACGCTCATCTATTGGATGCACCACTTCCAGATTCGACGAAGGCAGCTGAAGCGCTGCATCTCGCCGTTCAGAAGCTCCGAGAACAGCATGGAGCACAGAAATCATTTTTACACTGGGTGCCTTTCATACATTTTGGCGTTTAGCTTGGGCAATATAACAACTGTGTAGGATATGGGTAGGTGTAGAAGTAGTTTGGTAGTCATCCCTGATTCTGTAGGACCCCTTGTGAGTTAGCCTTGATTTTATTTGACGGAGTGTTCAAGGTTACAAGTTACAGCCTCTATGAGAATCTCAACAAGCCTTATGTATATTGCATCCAACTCGATGTTTGTGTACTGTTTCCAGCCTGAAAAGCTTTGGTGACTGGAAGAACAGAATGCCAGAGACAACTCAATGCCAAGAGCACAAGCAGGATTCACAATGCAAAGATTGAACTAGAGTTGTCGCTTCACTCAACAGGAAGCCAGTCAGTTGAGCACTCAAGACTCAAGACTCAGAACTCAAAACTAGACAAACCAGACTCGCAGGCTACCTATTCCCAACCAAACCGAGCAACACTGTCTGCAAATTCATACCAAAACGGAGTGAAAAAATTCCACTCGAAATCAACATATTGAGTAGATGGACCTCGTTGGCGCTGCGCAGGCCGACTACTTACACGTGGCCCAGCCCGCGTGTGAGACCTGCTGCGGCTTGCACACGGAGTGCACCCCTGCCCCTATATCGAATTGCGCCGCACGCGTTCTGTTGTGGTGTGACTTTGTGCATGCACAAAGGTATGTACATATATAATCTTGTTGATATCATGCTCACTTATATTTCCTAGCTCTTTTATTTGACGCGGACACCACCGGGAGAGCCGGCGTCGTGGAGCCGATCCAAAGACACCATGGGGAGGTGTCTTTGAGACAAAGTGGATTGCTTTATAGGAGGCATTCATCGAAACTGTGGGCTGGCATGCTTCATTTTTGTTGTCAATCAGTCTAACAAATTCACAGTATTGTGAAAGCATATCTTGCCTTTCATATGCGCAAGAACCCGAAGTGGGATGCTAACAAGGTGTACATCAGTACACCGAATGAGATAACAGCATTTATAATCCACAAATGCGGCGAAAAGGCCAAAGGGTGTAAAGGGAAGAAGGTATAATTTTCTCTGCCTTCAAACCGTTGGATAATTTTTTTTTACACCTCTAGTATGCAACTGCTGTGTCGACTCGTGCAGCCTTGATATACTGGTATAGAACAATACGCGCAGAAGAGAGTGTCACCACAATGGCTGACACCATTAGGCTGAATCCTACCCTACCTTCGGGAGGGGGCTACGATCGATCCTATACTACCAGTTCAGGCCATAACATTCACATAGGTACAGCTGCAAATCATATTTATCCCATCCTATCCCTCCTTTTTGTTATATGTCAATCCTATCCCAGCCATGAGCTTGAGGATTCCCCCAATCCTATGTATCTCAATTGGGCTCGACATTGGATTGAGTTCAGATTGAGTTAGAATATTTGTATTCAACTGTTCCCGCTACCTTTGTGTTATATCTCAATCCTATCCGACTCGTGAGCTTGTGATAATGGGATTTGCTGAATCCTATCTCAATCGGCGTTTGACATCAGATTGTGTTAGGATTTGAGTGAGGATTATGTTCAACCCTTCCCAATCCAAGTCAGTCAATGATTGGACAGAGCTGGTAGTATTTAATTACCACAATGTTTAGTTTCGAAATAGGTAGGATAAATCCTATCTCAATCCTATATTATTAACTTGATCCTCATCGAAGTATTCGTTAAATATAGCACCTGGGTGGCGCTGACCGTCGAGAATTCACCAGTCAATCTTCCGTGAAGGCTTGAAAATAACAATTGTTATCGTGAAAAAATAGATATAATGAGCCCTATGAACTAATAGTAATCCTCTCACGAATGGCCCAGAGGTAGTTGCGCTCCCTAATTAATTGGTTAGTGAATTGAGCAGGAGAGGGAATTGCTGTAAAATATTTACCTTTGGATACTAATGATTCTTGATTTGCCGACCCTCATCCAAGGCGATCCAGAGCCGCGCTGCTGAGCCTCGGATTATCGGACACTCAGCTCTTCATCGCTTGGTGAACGACGAATTATATGCGAAGAACACGAAGGATTCTCCTAAAGCAGCGTTGAACGTAAGTCATTTGATTCATACTCGAGTGAGTGCTGATTGTGGATTTCTTCCAGTTAACCAAGTTAAATGATTCCGGGATCGGGCCAACCGAGATCGAGCCGTGGAGCAGAAGGAGATTGTGGGGGAGGAATTCTCCCGAACTACTGTGTCCTTCACAGAGATCGCTACAGCATGGAAGGCTATCGAAGGGGCGAGTGTGCCAAGGTCTGGGAGAGCGGCCTATGCATACCTCAAAGTTGGGATGTACACAAAGCTGGCGGCAGCGTGCTTCAAGGTGCATGAGTCAGCTCCAGGACAAGGACGAGGAGGCAGCGGAGGCCACGGAGTTGAAGAAGAAGGGCCTTCTGAACACGAAATCGTCAGACAGCTGGAAGGTAGACTCTGAATTCTCCTCTTGTTGTTCAATGGTTGACTTTTGAACTTCACAACAGGATTATTCACCGACTGTTGTGTAATATATCGTTAGGATAGGATTTTGAACCACAGATTTTACCTCACAAATCTCAAACCAAAATTCCAACTTAACCCTTATTGAAACCAATGGTGCCTTGCCGAGAGATCGGTTTGTATCCCCAGATTGCAGGCTGTTCTCAAAAATAAAATGTGTGGATAGGATAGGATGGGATTTCTGACTGGTGGATCTCACCCAAAGTCTTATCCTACCCAACACATGAAAGATAAGATATGGATAAGATCGGAGATAAGATAGATAATTCTGCTGGAAGTTCGGAAGCTCAGACTTGAAAAGTTGCATAAAGAAAATCCTGAGGTACGTTTCATAACGGGGTGGAGCCATAAGTAGCATATGTACAGTGAAAAGTGTATATTCGCCACGAACTAGACTCCCACGACTCAAACTCCAACAAGGACACAGAAATCTTTGCCGCCACAGATGGCAGCCCAAATTTAACGAGGGCCAAATCCGGAAAGGTGTGAGCGTCGGTTATGCCGTAGATTTGGATATCTATGAGCTTGTCGCTGGCTGGCGCGAGGACAGCGTCTAGATCGGACCACGTCGCTGCATGGCGCATGGACATGATGGATCGCTCCAAAAATTCGGAAAATGAAGGGAATTTTTTGTGAGAAAATTTAGATGGCCCAGGTCGCCAATATTCCGCAGAGTGGACGCCATTGTCCAGTTGTTCGCGAAAACTTCTATGGAGTGCAGACTCTTGTTACTTTTCAAAATGTTGGGGTCACTTATTTCAAACGGTTCTAGTCCAGGAGTTGAGGATGTGCAAGAATGGGCATGTATAATAATCAGGCGCACCATCTGGAAAGAAAAATCGCACTTTCTGGATTGTTTGTGCATTCGCCTTAAAAATCGGAGTCGCAACTCGCATCCTCGCCACCTCCAGAGATCGTAAATGCCGAACGTCGACCATGTCAAAAGCGGCCACAATCGCAGCCGTGTCAGGGTCACCCATGAAGTCCACTTTGAGGGACTCGAGGACGACAAGTGCTTCACGGTGGGCAGGACCGACACGACGAATCGAGCTATCGGCGAAAGTGATTTCACACAACTCCAACTCTTTTAATCCTGTCGCGTGGCAGAGGAGCGAGTCGAGCATCGGCGCATCGGGAAAACAATACTTGGAAAGGGAGAGACGCCGCAAGGAGCGGAGTGAAGTCACTCCTTCAAGGGCTGTACTGAAAGGGGCTGGCTGGTTGTCCCAGTGCTGCAGCGTGGGGGGAGTAACCGCGAGAGATTCGAGGTTTGGCAAAAGGGGAAGACTTAGAGCGGCCGAAATACAATCCTGGAGAAAGTTGTCGCTGACCCCGATGAGGGAGAAGTGTTTAACGTAGAGCCCGATGTGTGGGGATCCTGAAAGAAGTTGGTTAAACCTGAATACCGTGTTCCTTGCCCTGGAACAGGTGATGGAGGTAAACAGTTCCCTTTGGCTTTTCGCTACTAAGGAGCGACTGCTAAGAGCACAGGCCTTCAGCGTAGCCACTACTTCGAGGGGATTAGTCCGAGTTTCACGATCCTCTTGTGCCATTGAGATCGAGAAGTTGTCAATGACTGCATCGACGAGCTCTTGCGGCAATTTCATGTTCGTAGCTGCAGAGATGGCTTCGGTTAGTAAAGGATTGAGAAGAGCAGGGAATAGTACATGCTGGTCAAGCACAGAAAGCACACCGCCAAATGCAAAATTTCAGGTGACCTGAAAATGTAACTTAAATTATTGGTTTCAGCAGCCAATTTAGGGAACCATTATTTTGTACTTTAAAAAATTGTTTTCAGGATACCCTAATTTTGTAGCTGAATATATGACCTTAAGCTACAACTTCAGGAAGCCTGAACCTTTAAGTTTCAGGCACAATTTTTGCAAGGCTGAAATAGCGCCTTAAATTATGAATTTCTGTTGCGATTTCATCAGAGCTGAAATAATAAAATTAAGGGTGCCTGAATTCAAGGCTGATACTACTAGTTTCAGCAATGGCATAATGGCGACTTAAAGTAATCGATTAGGGTGCACCGAAATCGGCACTGAAAACAATAAATTCAGTCGGTGGTTCGGCCCGCCCGAAACAATAAGATTAAGGGGTCGTTTCGGCTGTTCCCGAAATGTCGCCTTAAACCATTAGTTTCAGCGCAACCGAAATTCTTCTGCAGATGAGCGGCAGATGATCTGCCGCTCATCTGCAGATCATCCATAGTAGGGCTCATCGGTGCCGCACACAACAGAAAATCAATTGATATTCACAAAATACAGCTTCAACATTGCCGTAGAACATGCTGAGATCATTCTTTATGAGTGGTACCAATGACCAGCAGGTGAAGACCGGTGAAAATGTGAGGATGTGGATCATGTGCAGATGAGCAGCAGATCATCTACCGCTCATCTGTAGAAGAATTTCAGGGACACTGAAACTAATGGTTTCAGGTGCAGATTCGGTGCCGGCCGAAAGCGTGCCCAAATCTTATTGTTTCGGGCAGACCGAAGTGCCGCCTGAATTTATTGTTTTCAGTGCTGTTTTCGGTGCATCTGGATCTATTAGTTTAGGCTACCATTATGCTACCGCTGAGACTGGTAGTTTCAGCCTTGTTTTCAGGCACCCTTAATTTTTTATTTCAGTTTTAACAAAACTGCAACTGAAATTTATAATTTAAGGCAGCATTTCAGCCTTGCAGAAATTGGGTCTGAAATTAAAGCTTCAGGGTTTCTGAAGTTGTAACTGAATGTACTATATTCAGTTGCAACTTCAGGAGTCTTGAAAATAGTAATTTAAGGTGCAACTTCAGGCATACTGAATTTGGTTTCTGAAATTGATAATTTAAGTTACATTTTCAGCCCACCTGAAAACTTGCATTTGGCGGTGTGAAGTCTGTTATCGGATATGACGCACGATCATGATGCCACGATGCCAATCATGCCGAATAAATCAAACAATACCAACACATAACGCCGCTGCGTCGCGTCCAACTCCAACTTACTGAACCCTACAAAATATTCCGCGACATAGAACCATATCGATACTCGTTGGCAAAGCTGGATTCCATTCAAAAAAAAAAATCAAAAATTTATATCCGCACTGAAACCTGAACGTCGGAACGTTGAACCGAACTTGAAATATCTGTTCCCTTCGACTCGTGAAATCTCTGTCCACGAAGCTTGAACGTCGCCTGGTATGCTCATTTAGCCTCCCGAAAATGTTGTGCTGATTTCACCATATATTTTGGGCTGGGTAGAATTTGGTTCTCCAGCTATCTGCTTCCGTTCAGGTTCAGAGATTTTTGCAGATTCGGACCAATTCCCCGAACCGAACTTTGCTTGACAAAGCACACACCGGTATGTATATCGTGAGCTTAAGGCCTCCGACCGAACCTAGATGCGTAGCAGATCCGCCTTGATGGTAGATTTGAAATCAGAGGGTACCAGTGAACTTTAAGCCTTCACAATCGTTAAATCAGACAAGGTGTGGAGGAGGTTGCGTAGAAACAGCATCCTCCACGATTTAATTATCGATGAAGTGTGTAAATATTAACGAGTGGAATTGCAAGGGCTGCAGGATGTCGGATCTTCCAATCAGAAGGAAAGATACGTGCGCATGTCTTGGTTCGCGTTGGTGGCGAGTGCAGCGCAATCCCAGAGTTGGAGCTACATATTGGAGGCGTAAATTGAGTACACCGTTCCCCGACCACAATGGAGAAATGAAACACGCACGGGATTTCCAATGGTGGAGTTTCCGTCAGTCACATCGAGGCACTTGTTGGATCCCTTCCATTCAATTCTGTCGCGGCGAAGCTGGAATAGCTGGTTGGTGTTGCCCTCAGCGCAGGTCTAGACCTGGAGCTTTACGCCGTTCTTGTTCTCGCCGTTTGGCACGTCGAGACATTTGTTGTCGTATGTCTTCAGTTGGCCAGTGAGAGGCTCAATGGGAGCCGTCCAGGTGTAGTTGCCGCCAGGGAAGTCGGTGCCGGCGTTGTCGACGCCACATCCGAGGAGGACTACCTTTGCGCCATCAGCGTCAGAGGCTGCGCCAACGCAGAAAGGCTCCCCAGTGACTGCGTTCAACGAAGTTAATTCAGGCACATGATCATTGATTGAACACTCACTCGGCGGGGGCTGGACATTTGCTGAACATCGAATGGTTGAGTCGAGAGATAGGTTATCAAATAGTTAAATTCTTACGGTTTCCAGCGTATATTCCCTGAGGGCTGCGCAAGTAGTCGATGAGCTTCGCTTGAATAAAGTGCACCAAGAACTCACGCGTGTGCATATGGATTGGCAGAGGAAGTCCAGTGCTGGTTTGAGTTCGTGTCATCACAGGTGAACAGCTGCAGCGCGGTGCCATCCACTATCCGTCCGCCAGTGAGGTCGATACACTTGTTGGAACCCGCCCACTTGAACTTGCGGTCAATCGTACTGATGAATTTCTGGTTGGGACCACCGGTGCATGTCCATATCTGGAGGAGGAGGAGGAGGAGGAGGAAGAAGAATTATTGTGGTAGTCTCTAAAAGGAACAAGCAGGGTACCTGGAGCGTTGTTCCGTCTGCGTTAGCGCCGTTAGGAACATCGATGCACTAAAATGGTTTTGGCGTCAGTGTAAGGCAGAGAAGAGTATTAAGCAAACGCACTTTGTCGCCAAAGATATTGATTGAACCCGGAGCAGTACCGCCCCGGATCGCCCAAGTCGCTTCCCAGTCCTGATTTGCGAGCACCTTTTGGGTGTTGCAGTCGTGAATGAAGACAGTTTCACCGTTGGCATTCTCCGCGACGCTAACACAGCCCTGGATTCCTGCGTTATAGACTGGACAAAGTCAGTTCAGACTACATGCAGCAACGGGAGAAACCGTACAGGACGGGCTAGTGTTCTGAATTTGTCTAGCCGAGGCGGAAAGAGCGAGGGCCGAGAAGGCGACGAGGACGGAAGATATCATGGTAGGGAAGAGAGGGAATAGAAGACTCTTCCGTTACCACACTCTACTTTAAAACGGAATCCCGTTGATGTATGTTATGGCACCATCGGGTGTTTGCAAAATGTAGTCCCTGCGCGAAGGTGTCGGGCTCGGTCAGTCGGCCAAGGCGCCGACTGCCGTTAGCTGTATAAGCGAGTCGCGGCTAGGTCGCGGCTGGGGGCTGCCCTGGCTGTAGAGCACTGAGATGAAGTGAGACAAAAGTGAGATGGGCTTTGGCAGCCAGCCGATGACATAGCTCCATCGAGACACGACGTGGGCGATTGATTGACAATGATTGACTCATTCAATTGAGTTCGCAATGTGCACTAAGGATGCGAACCTCATGCTTCTTACGTTGCTCTCATTCTACATAAAAATTCGTACCGTGTAGCTAGCGCTCAGGAACGATTGCAAAGGAATCAAACAAAGTCTTTCAAGTCTTCTCCTGACCCAGGCTAGGCGGAGACTTGAAAGCAAAAAGAGGTGATCTTATGATCCGATGATCACAAGCTCGTGGCAAAATGATGCTGGAACACGCCAGGGGGAAGTGATGTCACTTACGTAGGTTCCATATTTAAGTACCTTCTGACGATTTAAATCTAGGCAAGTCGCCATATTTCCTAGACCAAAGCTGTACTGCAAAGTTCCATATAATTTTGCGGTCAGGTATAACACCGACAGGTTTTTCTCGAAATCTTCCAGAATCTTGTCGGTAGGTTGCGGTACGCGCAATTTACCGCTACTTTATTTTTTCGCCCCAGTTCAAGCTTAAGTACAGCCATAATACGCTCTTATGGTGAACTGAATATTTTCAAAGCGATACAGAAAAATGACGTGTTGTGCAGGAGGTAAGAGACCGTAAGACAAGATATTCCTAGATAAAGTAGATCTTCCATTGAATCCGAGTGGCGACCTGCTTCAAAAATCTAACATCGCATCTTCCTCAAGGTCATCCATGCATTCTGAACCGATTTCCACCAGGCGACCCAGTTCCACTTCCACCCGCGGGTTGTGTCGCAGTCGCGGTCTCGATAAATTTGTTCCACACAGCAAGTGTCGCGCTTGGAACGACGGTCGACAAAGTTGTCGTGGCAGAACGCCCATCCCCATAATATATGACGGTATTTCCGAGCAGCACATCCAATGCAAGCTTGGGATCTTCACCACCGCTTACCGTGCCGTTACTAGCCACAAGGCCTGTGTCTTTGGACCCCAAAATGTAGTCCCGCACAAACGCAAATGCCTGCGTCACGGTCGAGTTCAAAGCCCCGAGGCGCAATATTTATTAAGAATAACGCACCGCAGCGGGGACCGAGGCTGGAACGAGATGTCCGGCATTCTGGAACAGTGCATATGTCACTCCGCGTTCTTGGTGGATGATGCCAGCAAAATTGCCCATATCATCCGTGAACGGCGTGGAGGGCTTGCGAGTGAACCCCTGCACCCCTCCGAATGTCATGTTCTTCGCGGTGTTAATATTTTGTTGCTCGCCGTGATGGTTTTCTGCGCACCTGAATAACCACTAATATAAATGGGTCAGTGAAAGTGTGGAAACGTAGGAACATCTCATACCTTCCGTACCACGATGGCCCACAAGAGCATCGTCATTACCAGAATAAAAGATAATTCCGACACCCTTGGCGCTCGCGTTGGTAGCAAGCTCCGTGAGGAAGGTCATAGGTCTAAATCAATTATTTCCGGTTCTAAAATAAAACGCATCGGAGGAACTCACTTTGGGCCTGCAGGGGATCAGGAGCTGATCAGATATCAGGCAATGAGGAGTCAACATACTAGGATCAACGTTGGGGCCTTCAAGATAAAGCGAAGAGTTAGATGTAAGAACAGAAATAGACCGAAATATAACGTACCGTCGGGAGACCCTCCAAATGGGAAGTCAAAGGATCGTCCCCAGTCTTTAGAGGTAGGTGCATGTAGAGCGGCTCGCGTCCTATAGTCTAGTATGAGACCCAGTTGTCAGATGCAGAAAGTCCGGCGTAATTTCCTTTTACCATTGAGGAAAAATGTGGGATCGCTAGGAACTTCGGGCTCGAGGGCATCTGGCAGATTGTCCACCTGCACCGACGAGCTGAGCATGACGAGACCGAGCCCAGAATGAATGGGAGCCTACGTCGAATCCGCCCAGAGCTGGGAATATGTAAGTATTGGAGCGTTGTGCGCAGAAATAAGCAACTTACACCAGGGGAAAGAGTAATTGAGGGCATAATCTGTCATCTCCGCGAACAAGAAACACCCATACCACGGATCCAACGTGCCGTTTGGTCTGTTAGTCAGGTCACGCTTTCACGATTGGCGCCGCTCTTCCCGAAGAGCGAGTTCTCGCTTGGGAAGTGTCGGTGGCTTCAAGATACGACCACCCTGCGCGACCAGGGATTTAAATAGTTTGGGAGCATTGCGGAGCTCCGGTCGCCCATCGAAGCCGAAAAATGGATCTTTGGGAGTGGGCAACGGGCCATTTTGCGGGTACGTCAAGTTCATATCGAGGTCGCAGAGATGCTCTCTGAAGCGATGAAGAATACCGCTAACATGGAGAACGAATTATCGCTTACTGAGTCTTGAAATAGTTGAAAACGTCTGAATCAAAGTTGATGAGTTGAGGATAAGTTTGGATGATCGTGAGCTTCCGGCGTGCGGTGTGAATAGCAAAAAGAACGGATGACGATGTGTCTTACAGTGGGAAGATTCTCGAAGGTAGCAACGGTGCTTAATGTACCGTCCCCTGAAATGGTTGCCAAAGATAAGGTACGGGGAGCAGGGAAAGATGGAAAGATGGATACACCGATAGCAATTTTTTTGAGATTCACCGGAGGGTTTGGGGTAGAGAAGATCGCCTTGGAAATGTATGGCTGATTTCATCTCATCAAATGGCGGGGCCGCGGATGCATCCCTAATACTCACAATATACGTGCCTGGAAGGAAAAAGAGAAGACTCGTCAATGGGTGACGGGACGACCTGATTGAGATGGGGATTACCGGCATAGCTTTCTCCTGCCAAGTGTAAAGGCCGTCTAGCGAGGCTGGGAAATATCTTGACAATGTTGGCCAGGAACCCCACCTTGTTTTTTTAAGAATGTGAGTGATTGATTAATCAGAGCAAGTGGCTCACGAAATCGGCCCCCATTCCATCCTCGTCAGGAACTACGGTAAGCCCTGTTAGCAACGTCTGAAGAATAGTCCAAAGGTAGTGTCACAGACCGTAACCATTAGAATCGGAAGTGGAATATCCAGTCCCAACTAAAGCATGATGAGAATTTGTATTTGAGATAGAAGTTCCCCACGTACCTGGCTGGTCTACCCAGAATGTGTCTGCCAGCCTGTCCCAGCTGAAGTTGTTGCGAGCGATTGAATAATTTCCTGTAATTTGGATAGGGCCGTTCTAAAAACTGATTCGCAGGTGCTTTAATTTTATAAAGACTGAAATTCCAGTACCTCTGTCATTAAGCCGATGAGACTAGAAGATCTGGGACCGCCTGGGAGGGAGAATATGACCCCTTGGATTACAAGACCAAAAGACAACGTACCGTTGAGCCATATGATCCATGGGTCTGTGTCTGCAGCAGCACCAGTCAACGACCCCTTGTTCTTTTCAAATGCCCAGAAGAAGAGGGTTGCATTGGGATGGCCAGCACGGCCGACGCCGACATTCCCGGCGAAGCTGCTGGGGACAGCGCCGGTGATATTCGGAAAAGCGCCAGTGACTTTGAAGTCTGCATTTTTGGGTTATAAAGTGAGAAATATATAAAGAGAAACCGTACAATCCTGCCAGTCGGGGCCGAAGGGAGTATCCGGAATCCCAGGGTATGAATGGGGAAAGCTGCTGGGAGCTTGAGCCAAGCATCGAGCCACAATAATGAATGCGGCGGCAAAACGTAGGAACGCAAACATCGTAGTGGTGGGAAGAAGGGGCGATGGGAACTACATTACGGGCTGCTGTGCGCACACGCTTATATGAAGATACGAAGATTTGACGAAGATAGATTGATACAAGCGACTATGCTAAATATAGACCACAGAGGTCGCATCAGTAAGATTAGATCAGTGTGAGTTTGATCGGTTCGCAGGAGGTAAAGTCATTCGAGAGACACCACCACCATTGACGGAATCTATTGACAAAAAATCGGTTTCTTGCGTCGCAGATCTAAACATTACGACGAGTTGTTGCGAAAGAAATGGAATCGCGCATGCCTCCGCCACAGTTCCCAGCTGTTCCGAGTCTGATGTGTCAACTGCGCAGGCTGCCAACAGGCTGCAATCACTGTGGAGACTTCGAGAGCTGCGGAACTATACGATTGCCTTAACCGAACGTTGACATTGTTGTGATGAGATGGAGGAACACCTACGCGGCACTGGACCCACAGACTGAATTTGGGCCCACATACGAGTTTGAGTACAGACCAAGGAGCTTGATAGGGTAAACATGGTTCTACATTCTCGTCGAATAACCAGCGCACCTGGATATTTTCCAACAACATCAATAAACTCTTCGTGCCTACACATCAACGTCAAGAAGCATTCCGCAGCGGATATTATTATCTTGCTCACTCGCTCCGATTCGCTCGTCGGCGCCCGAGTTCACTTGAAGTTACTGCCCGCAGCTCTCCGCAGTGAACTATCTTGCATCTGTGTTAGTTAAGATAATGGTTCCGGTCTACGCAGGTAGGTCCCCTTTCGGAGCGTGCGTTTTCGGCATCTCATCTGAGTTGTTGCATTCTGATTCTGTTCGCACGACAATCCAGACGATGTTCAGGAGAAGATCGAACGGTCAACTATAACCTATAACATGGAAGCTTTCAACGAGGTACGTTTTTGCTGAACGGATCTTGAATATATCCCTTTTCCTGGAATTTTCCTGTTTTTGGAAGAAGAAGAAGAAAAAACAGACTCTCGACCGAGGTCAAAGCAGCACAGACACAAAAGCATGAGAAAATGGCCAGGGCGTAAAGAGGTAACAATCGAGTTGTTTTCAGGTACAGACTGGAGAAGGCTGTGCACAAGTTGAAAGTTCGAGTGCCATCATTCAGTCAGAGGAGGTTCAGAATTATTGCGAAGTTCACAAAAGGCTTGAAAAAATTCGAGTGAAAACTAAGGAGAAGATCAAATATTTAATCAACCACTTGCCATTAATTCCTGGCCGGAACAACCTCAAAATACTTTACAAAATTCGAGTGAAAACTAGCGAGAAGATCGAATATTTGATCAATCACTTGTCATTATCCTTTCTGGTTGGAACAACCTCGAAATATTTTACAAAATTTAAGTAAGAAAACATGTAAAAGGCAGTGCTTTTGAAGACTTTTTGGACTGCGCGTGGGTCATTTGACGTTGGGGAAGGGGCAGGAGAGAACGGATAATCTCAATGGGTTGATTGTATTTGTGATCGCGCATCAGTGGCGGTGTTGCCACGTTCCTAACATCGCTTCTTGCGACTTCTTCAGTACTTCGCTCATTTCAATTTCAGGCGGGACCCTGCCTACTCATGGCTCTCTCTAAAGGGTTTGCGCTTTTGACCTGGGTCGCTATCATCCACCTCGCCGGGATCTACCTCTTCACCAGCGGCTTTTTGCTGACACGTCTCTCCTTGTCTAATTCCACAAAATGCCTGGACAATTCATGCGTTCTCCCGCCAACACATACACGCGCGGTTCTACTCATAATAGATGCGCTCAGATTTGACTTTGTCTCTGCCGCGCCTCCGATACCGGCGTCGCCCTTCCACCACAACATCCTGACCCTTCCCCGCGAGCTTACGAACGCAAGCCCGCGGAAGTCGTTCTTGTTCAACGCGTTCTCGGATCCTCCAACTGCAACGCTGCAGCGGATTAAAGCCCTGACAACGGGATCGCTGCCCACATTCGTCGACATCGGAAACAACTTTGGCGGATCTTCCATTGCGGAAGACTCCATCATGAAGCAGCTCGGCGCTGCGAATAAAAGCGTAGGCACATCCGTCCATGCGAGTTTCTCCAATTGACATACAGACTATAAAAGTCCGCATTCATGGGCGACGACACGTGGATGTCCGTCTTCCCCGACTCGTTCCGCCCGAACATGTCGTTTCCGTATGACTCCTTCAACGTCGAGGACCTGCACACCGTCGATGAAGGAGTCATCAGACACCTCTTTCCGCTGCTAGAAGACAAAAGTAAACCGTTCGATTTTCTCGTTGGCCACTTCCTGGGCGTGGACCACGTCGGACACAGAGTTGGCCCCGACCACCCGAGCATGAAGGACAAGCTTCAGCAGATGAACCGCGTTCTCACGCGCGTTGTGGATGCGCTGGACGAAGATACCCTCCTCATCGTGCTCGGCGACCACGGCATGGACCGCTCAGGTGACCACGGCGGCGATGGGATTCTAGAAACGTCGTCCGCGATGTGGGTATACAGCAAAGGTCCCGATTTGTCCATAGACCCCTCGACGATCCCGTCCGGACTCCTCCAATACACGACCTTCCCCACGGCCCCCACATCACATCGCGCGATCCAGCAGATCGACATCGTGCCCACTCTTTCTCTTCTTCTCGGACTCCCGATCCCATTCAATAACCTCGGCAGTATCATCCCCGAATTATTCTGGCGCGACGAGCAAGGCTCCGGTCTAACGCGCGCTCTCGAGATGAATATTGCGCAAATCAAGAGTTATCTTGACGTGTATCGCGCGAGCTCTTCTGGCGGCGAGCTCGATGACGCGTGGCAGAGTCTGCAGAATGCCTGGACGGCTACCCAGGCAGTGAAATTGACCACTGAGCAAAACATGATCCTCATGTCTAACTACACCCGCGTCGCGCTCGCCGCGTGTCGTTCAATATGGGCGCAGTTTAATGCTCTGCTCATGTCCCTCGGTTTAGCCTTGCTGGCCATGGGATTGCTCGCTACGTGGGCGACATATTCTGGCCTTTCCCGCGCCGCAAACAACTGGGACGCCTGGCTCGGGGACCAGCTGCAAAACTACATCCGCGGGGGCGCCATCGGGACCGTTGTGGGCATTCTCGTGTATCTGGGCCTGCAGTCCTATATCCCGGGAATGGACGCGCTGGACTGCATCCTTTTCTTCGCGCCCTTCGTGTCCTGCATAGCCATGATAGCCACCTCTCCCCCCTCGTTCTCCGCATCGACATTCGAGTCCATCCCCGTCCCCTTCATCCTGCACACGCTGGCGTTCCTTTCCAACTCGTTCACATTCTGGGAGGACCGGATAGTCCCATACCTCCTCATGTCCTGCGTCGTTCCGTCTGTCTTCACAGGGCTCACTGCGCCGACATCGCGCCTGCGCTGGCGCATCCTCGGGTTTTCCGCGCTTTTCGCCGCTTGCGTTCGCGCGATGTCGTGGAGCACCGTCTGCCGCGAAGAGCAGCAGCCGTACTGCCACGTCACGTTCTACGCCTCGTCGTCCCTGCCCTCCCCGCCCATCGGGGTAATATACCTCGTCGTGCCCACAGCGCTCGTCCTCCCGTGGGCCCTCCGCCGCATCCTCCGTATCTCGCGCTCGCACCTCGGCCTCGCGAAGTTCTTCCTTCCCTGGGTGCTCACGCCGACGCTGCTCGCGGGTACCGGCTACTGGTTGCTCGAGTGGGCTGACTCCGCCAGCCTCTTCGGCGCCGAGTGGGCGCCCGTCCTGCGCGAGGCGCGCACGTGGCTCGTGCGCTGCGCGCTTGTGTACCTCCTCGCCGCTGGCGGGACATTATGGTGGCTGATTCCACTGTGTCTCGACATCGAGTCCTCGCCCTCGCAGGTCGGCGAGCGGACACAGGTGCGGATAATCGGGTACGCGAACGCCTTCGGCGCGCCATACCTCCTCTTCTGGACCCTCTTCCTCGCGTTGGTGTACATCACTACCCAATTGACGGGCCAAATCGTCCTCGCGCTCGCTGCCGTCGCGCTGCTTGCGCACCTCGAAGTTACGGACAGCGTGCGTGACGCGCGCGCGCTCGATGCCGCGCTCGCATCGAAGCAGCTGTCTGCGCTGCTCGCCGCAGAAGGCCCGTTGTCGTCCCCGCCGCTGCGCTTCGGCGACGTCGCGCCCGTTGCGCTACTAGGGCTGCACGCGTTCTTCGGCACGGGCCACCAGGCGACGATCTCGAGCATCCAATGGAAGGCTGCGTTCATTCTCACTCCGACAATGAGCTTCGCGCTATCGGGCCTCACCGTCATACTGAACTCGATCGGCGCGCTCTTCCTCGCGGGCCTCGCGGCCCCGCTGGTCGCATTGTGGAACCGCGCGCCTCTGTCGACGCCGGCGCCCACTGCAAAAGGCGATAAAAGCGGCAGCGCGAAAGGCGAAAAAGAAGAGGGCGTGACGGGACCGCGACCCGACACCCAGATCAAGGGGGAGGCGGTCGCTGCGGCGCTGTGCATCCAGCTCTACTACGCCGGGCTGCTGCTCGGCACTGCCGTGAGCGCTGCGGTGCTGCGGCGTCACCTCATGGTGTGGAAGGTGTTTGCGCCGCGCTTCATGACCGCGGTCGTCGGGCTCATGGCCGTGGACGCAGGCGTGCTGCTTGGGTTTGGGGTGGGCGTCGAGCGGGTGGGGTGGCGGGTGGCGCAGATGTTTAGAGGTTTGGGACGCGGTTGAGTTGAGTTAATGGTTGTAGCAAGATCTTGAGAAAACGACTCCGAGTCGAGGATCCGGATGTTTTGAGGCTACGTGATGTGAGTTGGGAGTGAGTCACATACTGCAGGGAGGCGAACCTTGGCTTTTCCTTTTCGACATTTCAACTTGCATTAAAAAAATATCAAGAAAATATCACCACCAAGTTCAAATGCGTGGTAAACAAAACAAAAAAAACATTCCAGAGCATTCTCGTGTTGTATGAAATTCTGCGTGTTTCAAGAGTCGGAATCCTCACTAATTGCGGTCAATCGCGGCCAACTGGGGAAACTTTGTTGAACGTCAGCCAAACGTTAGCAATCATCGCGCCATCCCGAACCCACGTGACCAGGCTCACCAATCAATTGACATTTGGTGATCGATAAAAACAAACGCGTCTTCCTTCCTCCCACCACCACTTTACTGCTCGTCCGCCCCTCCCCACCCTCCTAAAGACACCCAACCATGCCCGTAACACCCATCGAGAACTGGGCCGAGTTCACGAAAGTGGTGCGTCGCGTCTCATCCGCCGATCTCCCGGTGGATTGAAGCTCGAGACCTCTCGGAGACTAGCGTCTAACGAGCAATCGCACTTTAGATCAACAGCCCCACGCCTGTGATAATCGACTTTTGGGCACCGTGGTGCGGGCCCTGCAAGATCATCACGCCGATATTCGAGAAATTCTCGGACAAGCCCGAGAACGCCAAGCTGGCGTTCTATAAGATCGACACGGAGGAGAACGAGCGCGCGATGGAGGAGGCGGGCGTGCGCGTCGTGCGTGCCCTTCTTCCTACTTGTTTTTCAAGGAAACTCACAGTCGACCCAGATGCCCTCCTTCATGGTATTCCAGAACGGAAACAAGATCGGCGAGAGCGCGGGTGCACTCCCCACGCCCCTGGCTGTGAGTCTTCTGTTTTGGAGCACTTCTGAGATTTTCGCAAGTTACTTATTTGTATTCTGTGCAGACGCTTATTACGAAGCACGCTGCTGCTGCTGCTGCCGCCGCCGCTGGTGGGGATGCCGCTGCCGCTGCCCCTGCCTCAGCCCCAGACGCAAAGACGGACGCCGTCCCTGCACCCACCCCTGCCCCAGCCACAGACGCAAAGCCGGACGCTGTCCCCGCCCCTGTGCCTGTTGCTGCAGACGCACCTGCTGCCGCTGCTGCAGCAGCACCCGCTCCGGCCGCGGACGCCCCTGTCCCAGCGGCTGTCCCGACCGCAGACGCACCCGTAGAGAAGCTATAGGGCCTATGCGTTTCGACATCTCCGTCGTCTCACCCTACTTCCGCCGTATGTAGATCAGAGTACGCTGTACCAACGCTGTACTACTTATTTGAATAATTATGGGGGTGCGGTATAGCTATCGTTGTGCATGCGTGGCGTGCAGCATGTGGAGGATCTGTGGGCATGGGGCGCGAGGTATTTCGTCTGTATTTTGTTTTGGCCGGGGTCGATCAAAGTGTATATTTACACCACCGACTTCGACGGTGAAAGGTTCGATACACGAAGACGCCGCGCTGACAAGATTCGAGATTCAAATGGGAGCACACCGCCAGTTGTATCCCAAAGTCTCAACAAGATTCGAGACTAAACTGTGGGCTGAGAAACACACGTGGAGGCCAAAGCGATTAATTGCAAACATATCGTACATCTTGCCATCCCCGCATCCCATCTCATGTCCGCGGAGAGCTCTTCACATCGGCTTCGCGGGGAGCTGCGTCAGCAGCACGCCGTAGCGCTTTTTGATCGTGACGCGGTGCCGCGAGAACTTGTCGTCGGGGGAGAAGCGGGCTGTCGGGGAGAGAGAAACAACACGGATCAGTGACAAGGGAGGGGGAGCGGAGGCGGAGGGGTGGATGAGGGGAGAGGGAAGGGAAGAGTGCATACCAGGATGCGCCGACTTGGTTATGCGCCCGTTGTCCGTGAGTTTCTGCGCGGGACATAATGAGCGATTCGTAGGAAAGGAAAGGCGGGAAAGGCAAGAAGGGGTGGTCCAGAATGAGAGAGAAAGGTAGGAGACGTACTTTGAGGGTATACACCCGGTTGCCCGCCGCGTCCATCGTGTACATGAGATGCATGCTGAAATTTGGGAAGGCCGCAAGAGGTGGGAGTGTGACAGTCGGCGTGACGGACGAAAATTTCGATTGGTCCGGATCAGGTCGGGATGATGTCCGGTGCGACCCGGCGAGTTGTCACTGATTTGCTCGATGAGCTGCCTTTGAGCAGGCTCATACATAGACTGTAGAAAATTGTGAGCCTTTGTGCAAATACCGCCGGCGCGCCGAAAGATGTCAACCATCAGTGCGAGCGAGAAATCCAGACTCGAGTTCGGAAGTGAACTCAAAATTGCCGATGAGTTACAAGGCCAGCCCGACACGGTCAAAAAAATCAGAGAAAAAAAATCTCGAGGCTCGAAGCATGCGTTTACTCTGCTGCGGACCGCAAGAACACATTTGTTGGATTAGAGCAGCGTATTGCTTACAAACTCCCGAAGAGTCCTTCAAATTGAGCGCAAAAATGAGCTACGATGCAAAGTCGAGTTCAGCAACGAAGATCATTGGCCAGATCCCGATATCGCAGAACTCGCAGATCAAGGTCATGCTTGTTAGCCCGGCATTGGCGCTGCCATCGGATGGGGTTCGAGCGTCAAAGGCCCGCCGAAGAAGGCACAGGTCTTGAGTGTCGGGAAAGGAGTGGTCGCTCAATGGGACGGCGCGGACGAGCCTGAAAGGAGATGGACTCACTGGGACTCGACCGGAAGCTGAACTTTATCTGCCGCGTTGCCTCTCAAGCAAAGGTTAATCTGGCACTGGAATGGGAGGTCATGTCATGGTTACGTCGGATTATTCTTGTTGGCATTCAACAACTGCCGCATATACATGCGGCGCCTTCACACTATGTCTAGGGTCCCGACTGTAGACTACAGATGCCAGCTCCAATACAGCCGTGACACAAGACAACTTTTTGCCTTGCGGTTCAGTGACAGATAAAATATTATAATTCAAACGCCTTTCCCTTCCACTTAGCGACAAATTCGAATATTAATGCGAAAGCGAGACTTTCCAGAATTTTCGAGTACATTACGAAAATTCATAAGGCCCTCCGGGCATCCCTGGTACCTGGATAAAAACTTGCACCAGGACCTATACTAATATCTGAGCGGTATGATGATATAGTTCACAGAAATCAAGACAGAAATTTTGGCTCGATGTTGGTGGGCGAAAATAAAGAAATAAAGAAACTAGCGTAATCTTTGGGTGTATTTGGAAAGCTTCAATACTGAAAGAAAGTGCTAAGAATATTGTCCCAGGTTCGAGGAAACGCTCAGACAAGGGGAGTGAGCTCGAAAAAATGTGTCAGAGACCCTTAAATATTTGAGGCATTCAAGATGCCCAGATACGAGCACAATTAATTGCCCATCAATCATGCGCGGAGTTCGAATCTGGCTCTCAAGATCATGCGCCAGAATCAATCGACGACCAAGCTGTTTCAAAAATTCTCCGCAGCCGGAAATGACACATTGGCATCTTGAACTGCTTGCTGCTGGCCATCCATCCTACACGGGTTCAATATATTTTGGGGCTGCAGCTGTATGTACCTGTCGAAAACTGTGCGCATCAATTTCATGGCCGGCCCGTTCAGGCGACCCGGAATCCTCCCTTGGTCAAGTGCAGTGAGTCAAATAACATGCACTTCACAAGCGCATTCCTCCAGCCTATAAACTCCGCTCGATATCGGTGATCAAGTATCGACCACTAACATCAGTATCAAGCCGAAATTTTCAAATGTCCATGCAAGAGATCCGATACACAAGTTTTCACAACCATTGGGTACATTTGGACCACAAAGGTGAGTGAATACAAAGATACCTGAGTCACTATGCCTTGGCGATGATGGGCGATGATGATCTATGAAAATATGCCGTGGATGTTGAGTAAGGCAGAGATGATGACTCAGATACCAATGGTTTATGAGTACGCTCCACAAGTATTCAAATAGAAATTGGTGAAGGCAGCAAGGACGCAGCGTGGACCTGCCCCACAAAGATTTACTCTGTTGGTCATTCATAAGTCCTTGAAGAATTTCACCTTATTACACTAATGAGAGGGAGGCTTTTGAGGGTTTAGGCAACGGAGAATTGCTGCAAAATTTTAGAAATATCCCGAAGAAATGAAGATGATGCGGGCCGCGCTCTCTGAGTTCTATTCAGCTCGAATATTGGACCTCACCACTGATGATTCGGACTGGTTAAAGGAACATTGTCTCAAGTACAAATCCATTGGACTGACTGAGCCGCTTGGGAGACTCAAGAACAGAAAACCCAGTCAGAGACAGGTTTTATTTCATAAGGCCCTGTCACGAATAAGTTGTGCGAACTGAGCAGTGGTCATCTTGCCCAGGTTCGACGCGGAGTGCACCTGGATATAATTCGGGAATTTTGGCAGGATAACGGCGCTGCATTTATTCAGACAGGACAAAGATAGAGACACATTGGTTATATAAATGTGATGCATAAAGCATGAAGGCTTCCCCACGCAGTATATAATCACAACTAGGCCTCTCGCATTTTGACCTTTTCTACCACGCGTACCATAAATGCGGAGGCGTCTCCCGCAAGACCCAAGTGCTCCTTCGCATCTTTAACAATCTTCATCACCGCTGGGTCTTCGGCGAGCTGACAAGAATGTTTGTCACTGGGATATCGGTCCGGGGCTTTATGTCCTTACCTCGTGAAAGTCACTCTCGGACTATCGTTGAAGTTATCATCAGGATCATCGCTGAAATGGCTCGGGAAAAACTCCCCTTGAATTCAGCGTTGACGATTATCGTGTTGCGCACTGGTGTCGGAATCCCGACGCCTTGGATATGGGGATGAAGGTTATCCAGCGAAAAGCACTGGTAGCGATGCATGAGCCGTAGATGGAGGGAACCAATCGAAGATACATACGAGCTCGTACTTGGTAATTGTCTTCTTGGCCACCGGCAACGCCAAGATGATATCGATGAAAGCTTCGAACTTCCTCTCGAAGTCTTCAGCTGAAAGGTGTGCGGGAGGATTGAACACGGCCATAATGCGGGCATGATTCGGGGAAGTCGCCATGGTGGGAGCTGGGGGATGACATGAACCTCAAGATACGCTATACTTATATATGGACTATTTATCAGGGGTGTTAGGGCGCTTCACCTGGACTGACAAGGGAATATGATACGATAGTGGAGCACTGCCGTATGCTACTACGAAAACTATTAGCCAGACGTCAGCCTAGGAATAGTCATTGGGGCACAAATCTCCGCCCTTCCTCCAATTACATATGTTCTCATTGTCTTGGAAGTTGGAAGCAAGGTATACTCGGCCATTCCGGATGCCAGAGAGGTACTCACAGGTATTCTATTCTCAGTGACAGCATGCTCGAATGCCTATGTACTAGGTTCCATTGGAAGTGAAGTCGATGGCAAATGACTACAAATTCGAACTCCGGACCGTTGAGACTGTGCATTCTATTCGCTTCGACCCACCCTCCCGGAAGATGGGATAAATCGTATGTGAGCCCGTGAGCTGGAAAGAAACGCATCCTCGCGTTAGGGTTCATTGCAATAGGGTTCTTCACATTTATCTCTCGCCATTCGTGCACTGAAGGCTTACCTATCCAGTCCCAATCGCCCGGGTATAAATTCTAGCAGCTCATCACCACTCATTCTGTCGTACCATACAGTTTGTCCAGCATTCAGCAGTTTTCTGCCCCCAAAACGATCTCTATTTCGTTCCCCACTTGTTCCCCACTGAGTCCATGATGCAACCGTGATCCGGAGTTTGTTTCAGTCAATCCATTCAGATCAACCTTCTTCTCCTCACGAGAAAGGACAAATTGAAGGCGCACTGGAGACATCAAACATTCGTTGACTCTGAAACTATTAAATTCATAATTAATTTTGGGTCCGGCCCGGTTCCTAAATCGTAACCTTGATCTTACTGGGTGATCAAATCCACTTTTCACTTTCCGCCTTTGATGTGACACCCAAATGAGGCAATTGATGGCGGCAAGAAACGGCACTTCCAGCATGTCAGCCGCCACCATTTCTTTCTTCGTCTCGCCACGCCCCCGCTTACCCACTCACTGAACATCGACAACAACTATACCTATACAGGCCTATACCACCCGAGGCCTCTGTTGGCGACGCCTATGCCACGCTTTCAAAACTCCGGGCATCAGCTTGTAGACACTTTAACAAAGGAAGCTCGTACCTCGCTTGTTAAAGGGTATCAGCCGTGTCGTCCCGCCGAGCCCCCCAAGCGGACGGGCGTGCGGAGGGCGCGGGTCGGAGCAGGAGGATGCAGAGCGCGCCGCCCGCGCGGGATGCGTCGGCGGATGGGAGCAACATCGGGTTTATGCTCTTGCGCTGCGCGCGCAGTCTTTTGGGTTCGTCTTCCTCCCTTTCTCCCTGCAATATAGCCGATATTGACTTGTGTATTTGTGTAGTGTCCATGCCCGCTGGTCGAATGCGCCGACGACGCCGCCCGGGTACTAGCCATCCAGGTGCCCAATTGTACTTCGATGCGCAGTCGCAGAATGCCTACCTGCAGTACCAAGAAAACAGCCCGTGCGGCCTGTTGGCGCCCCCGCACGGTGGCCTGCTCCCCCCCCGCCCATCTCCCCGCTCAGCCCGAGCCTCATTCCTATGATCTCGAGTGCATGGCACGCGACATATCCGGGTGAGTCGACTTTCCTTTCTTTTCTTTCGCGTGATGTTCCTCCCTGTTGCATCCGCCCCTGGTTCGCCCTATACCCCCGCATCCGCCTCCTTCCACCCTCCGCGTTTGCGCTCCCCCATTCCTCCATGGCCGTGTCCGATGCATCCAGCACCCAGCGGCAGCAGCACGCCTTCGACTCCACATCCGCCGCTTACTTCAACGGACACGACTTTGCGCTCGAGCCCACGGACGGCCTTGACGCCATTGGCCTCAGTCCAGACCAGCGACCAGGTACACGTCCTTCGCGGGCCGCGTAGTCTGCGTGGGGGTATGTGGGCGGGCTCGGCAGGATGGGCGAGCCGCGGGGGATCAGCGACTTGACGTGGCGCGCATCGAGGGCGCGGGGCTGGGGGCGGAGGGGTGGGGTCGGGTACTCTTCACGCAAATGAAGAGCGAGGATGTGTTCGATTATCGTTATAATCTAATTACTTATGATATAATTTATCCAGTCCTCATTGTACGACGGGAAACGGTGCAAATTCGACTTCCTCGCCTACTTCTTGCTGCTGAGCGGCAGTGAACAGTTGCCGAAGCTAAGTTTAGTTGCCGAAGAAAATTGCCCGATTTGGGTGTCACATCAAATGTAAACTACTGATCAAATCGCGATCGGACATCAGCGGATCAGTGCCGGAAGAATGCAAGTGAAGCGAACCGGCGGAGTTGCGGCGGAGGATCCCTCGCTTCCGCGTTTTCAAGCCTCATGAACTCGGATCGCCCGCCTCTACCAGCCCTCTGCTTGAGAACTCTGTTCGCCCCGTCTAACTCACTCTCTCCGTGGTTGTGACATCCACCTGAGCCTCTGGGCAGCTCCTGAGTCTCGACTCCAGGATCCTGCGAATTCATGATCTGGAATGCGTACATCGCCGCTGCTGCGGTCCGCGGAATACTAGCCCAGGTGGGCCTAATTTTATGCCCTCTGCTCCAGGACCGCAACGACTCCCTGGCCACAGAAATACATATGCTACCTCTGTGCAAGTGAGCACTGTGGCTACACGTATCGCATCGGAGGTCCTAAAATCTCCTGCGCCTCCCCGCGCATTGTGCTCGTCACTTAGATCAGCATGATCTCATGTTCACGCGCACCTGCCTACAGTACTGGCGATGGGCCATTGGCGGTTCAACCTTTCAAGTCGTACCTCTCACATAGTAGATCACAAGCATCCTACAAGCATGCGCCCTCGCTATCCCTGCTCTCAACTGGTGCTGTAGTGCAGCTGTCTATCTCGCATTTCCACGGCGCGAAAACATCCGGGCTCACCATCCTCATGCGCTCGGTCGGGTTCAAGTTGATCGATGGTCGTCTCCGGTACGTCTGTCTCTACCCACAAGGTGTACGTTAACGTATCCCTCATGATATGTGGTAGCCCGACGACATACGACGCCCAGGCGGGCTTCGCGTGCTTTCTGCACGACAGCGCCGCCGTCTCGCAATTCGTTCATCGAGTCCCCAACCCAGACGCTGCCATCGTCACCTCTTACCGCGGCGGGGCGGCTTGGTTATCGTCGCGGTCATCAATTCGATTACTTGTGTCCTGGGAGACACTCGTAGCGTGTATAGCGTTACTGATGTGCCGCACTCCATTGGCAGGAGCTAGATGTCGATCTGTGGAGGGTCGATCCTGATTTTTCGGTCTCGGTGCGTGTTCATCCTTCCTAGGTTTTTTTCTTTCTCTTTCCCGGAGACTGATGTCATTCAAAGAACTCCCGCACAGGTGCGAACCGCGGTTGTGCGATCATGTTCGTCGCGGTAGGCAGGTAGCACTACACAGCACAGTCGGGATAACGAACGAGGATTATACCAGTTTATAAAACAAGCCAAATATACCTTCGCCCTGGACCAGTGGACCTTCATGCCGAGTTCAATAATTCCGTGGTCCATAACGCTAGTGTTAATCGTACGTGCACAGAAACCCAGGCAATGCACCATCAAATAAACGGCATAGATCTGGCTAATCTGAAGAAATTTCAGCTACACAATTTCTCGAACGAGGTGTTGGAGGGTCTTGGCCTGCGCCACATGTGACATGCCCGAATGTGACGCTGAAAACAGGTATAGCGACGACACGGCCACGCGGGAAAATGCGGCCTCGGCTCTCGAGCGCCCAATAAACAGGCGTGAAGAGCCCAGACCCGCGGAATCCACCCAATGTGGATTCCATCCGCTCGAAAAGCCACCTCGTTCGGGCGATGGCGCACACGCCTCACCAATCGGTACGGGGGTTAAAATGTGCTCGCTACAATGTGCCGCCTCACAAGGACACTCGCATAAATGCAAGGGGATCTTATCCGCTCTCACCTTTTTTTTATTTCCTCTTCTTCACGATAATGCGTTTTTACACATTCTTGTTATTGAATGTGGCGGCGGCAACTGCTCTAGCGCAGCTTGGCCAGTATGTCCGGGCGAGTTCCTTGTGGGATGCGCTAATTGAATACCAGATTCTTCTAGGATTGCCCTATGTGCTCCCACTGACGACGAGGGTGGGGCGCTCATAAAGTTCCGCCTTAGAACCGAATAGTCAATTCATAGACTGCTTTTACCCAATGCAGGGCTCTGCACCTACTTTGCCTTCGTACTTCAATTCATCTACTTTGCGGGTACAGATCGCAGATTTTTATTATTTTATTTAGCAAGGATCCTTCTCCTCCGGATCATGAATCCAGCTTAAGCCCTCTCCATTAGATAGCAAAAAAAAAACACCAAACCGGCTTAAACTTAAGCTGGCTTAAGCCGAGTAAAAACATTGTATATGTACTGTGCTAGTACAAAAGACGGCGACGACTTAAGCCAACCGTCAGCCGCTCCAAGCCCAGGCCAATCCGCTTGAAGTACGATTTGCAGGTTTGAAAAAGCCTGTCGTAAGTTGGCTCAAATCAATTCCGCCACCGCAGCGCTCGAAATATGGATTCCGGCTTAGCTAGCTTAAGCTAATTACGGAGACAGGCTTAAGCCAGTGGGAAATACACGCACCCAACTCAGCCAATATGCTGTATATTTGAGCCCATGAATTACGAGTATATCACTACGTCCATGTCCACTGCTTTCGAACTCTCTTATCTTCACATGCCGTCTGCCACTAGTTACCCCACCATTCTGCAAGCTGGCTGGTGCATGCAGATAACGCACAAGAACACCTCGGATGATAGGATTGCCACTCCATTGTCGGAGTGGCATTGCAGTGACAGTGGCAGCATTGAGAGTGTCCCGCCACATGATCCAGTTTTCCCCCTACTAATGCCGCCGTAATTCTTGAGTATCGCCCCTCACCTACCGAAGATTAACGCTTAAGACTTATTATTTTGCTGAAGCCGCTTCAGCCCCACTCCATGCGGACCTTTTCCTCAATCTATGATTATCAAGGTGCGTTCATCCTCGTTGAAGCCCTATTTTCTACACTTGAGCCAGCTTGCTGATGAAATTCAAGCGGCATCGGAGTTGGCTTGAAGTTGGCTTAAGCGAGGTATTAGCATGGTTGTTGCATGGTTGTCATATGGCTCTATTATTGTTATTTACTGGGCTTAAGCCAGCTTGAGTTTAAGTCGGCTTAATGATTTTTCGTCATCTCAATGGGCAGGGCTTAAGCCAGGTAGAGCTGGTGACAGCTGGATCGAGTGTCTGTCCATACTCCATAACACCGACCAGTAGAAACACGGGAGGCAAAGCTTGCAGCATGTCATGACTGCCGTCGGCCTCTGGGTGCGTTCAATTTTCTTTAACGCGGTTCCGCAGTTCATAGCCTCATAGCAGAATGGCTACTGCAACATGTGTCCCCTTCGACGATGCAGGAGGCTGTTTCATGGCATCCACAGTCCAAGATAAGACCGTAACTTGCTGGTAACTTGCTCATATTCTATGGCCGGCCAATGCAACTACGTGGGTCTATCTCTGAGACCGTTTGATCCCTTCAAATTAAATTTCATAAGATGGCAAATTCGCTTCTGGGTCTGGACGGCCTCACCTACACGCCCTCGAGTATACGCAATGCCGTCGGCGACACTGCTACCTTTGATTTCCACCCTAAGAATCACACAGGTCAGATTTTTTTGTTCAATCTCACATTGCTAGACTGAAATTTCGCCCGCTAGTTACGCAAAGCAGCTTCGAGAAGCCCTGCACGCCTCTCGAGGAAAACAACAACCTTTCGAAACGCTTTGGCTTTAAATCTAGGACCTGAGTCACCTGACCTGCCCAAGTATGCTGAAACTAAAAGGACTTGGCTTTAGGGCCATTGCTACGCATGGCAGTACGAGTCCTTATTGCCGTCCATAAATGAGAATCACTGCATTCAAGGACCTTCAGAATTTATACGTGATCACTGATGCTTCTTATGGCTACGGTACGTGAAGGAACTCCAGATGTTGAAGAAAAAAGGACGCGGCGGCGCTACGCGCCGTGATGATGGCGCAAACGGGGAGTGGGCGGGAAAGGCCGGATCTGGAGTTGGACAGTGGATGGCGACGTGGCGGTAACAGCGTGTTGCTGTTTAGTTTAAGTGACTGAACCAGCAACGCTAATGAGGGGCTTACCCTGACTTCCGATCAATTTGGGGGGAACGAGGAGGTTGCGTGAGACGCCAAGAGCGTCACCAGCAGCTGAAAGAGGTCGGTATTCCACGTTAGTTTGAAGAAACACACGCCACATAAGCGAAACTCACAAGGAGGGGAAGACAATGCGGAAGGTCAGTTTTTAAATAGTTATAGGTGGGATATCGCACAAGCTTACGAGATGAAGGATTACATGGCTGTGGGGACCGATTTCGCGGAGACGCAACACTGAACAGAGGCTGCGCAGAGGCCGGAGGGCACAACCAGTAGAAGAAGGAGCCTCTGCTCGTCGTGTTAGCCCTACTCAGTGAACGAAGACAAAAATAAGGCCTACATGATAGCCTCACGGACGACTCATTTTGCGAAAAATTAGAAAGTTTTTCCATAAGACCCCGACACCGTCGCCAGCAGCTGCTGGAGGTAAATATTCCACGTTAGTTAGAGGAGTTAGACGTGGCATATAACACAAAACTGACAAGGACTAAACATCGACTTGCATGCCAAAAAGTACGATCACAAAGAAGGTAGATAATTTTGAGCGTTCTGAAGAAGCGATAGCAGTTGATTCAGAACAAAGAAATAGCTGAATAGAGCGTCCCCAGTACCCTATTTTGAGAAATAGGTGAACAGACCTCGGAGGCAAATTCCTGGTACCGACTCAGGTACCAGGTCTCCAAACCAGAAATAAAACATGTCTATTGCAGCCGCGTTTATGCACTCGATCGTGTCGGTCCGAACTCCGAGTGTAAAACCTCTCACGCCTGTCAAATCTGATGACTGATCAACAGGGGTCCACATGCTACGATACATATGATGAACAGGTGCCTAAAGTTTGGGCTCATAGTCCATCACTGTGGTTACCTATCGATAGGTACTGCGCCCGGGCTGATGGATGATCCCATTCTTGATCCGCATGATCCTGACACCGCGTGCCGGCGGTTTCCGCATTTCTTAGAGTAAGACGAAACCCGCTAAATTATACCTGTGTAACTCTTCGGGGACATTGATTTTGATAAAAATCAGATCTATGAACAGCCTCAAACCGGGTTCATGTTATAATTGTTTTTTTCCTGCATGCTTTCCAGCCAAGAGGATGAAATGTAAAAATCTCCCGCATATCTTGGTTTTCTTTTTCAGTAGGCACATCAGAAATTTTCAAAACGCAATGATATCCTGCAGTCCACAAAGCCGATAGAGAGTGGGAGAAACATAAGATTTGGAATAATTTCAAAACACGGCTCAAACGAGGTCAATTTATGTAATGTGAGAGAACGGTAGACCGGGAATCCAAAGTCTTATAGCTGGATTTTATAGTGGGACACTGGGAGCCTTGGATACTTCATGGAAAATGCCAATGCCCCAGCCTTTGATACACTTTGCCCGTATCAAGGCCTAGGTCACTAAATATAAGTAGTGATTGAATAGAGAATTGATTTCGAGCGCAACCGCGAATAAGGAACCGTGATTTATGGGAGTCCATTACACCCAGTACTACATAGTAAAATAAGCCGGTGCAGAGCATGCACGTTTGCTGGAGAGGTGCACATTATGTCCCCGTGTTGACATTCCGCTCCAGCTACATTAACCGTGACATGCGCGAATGTCCAGCGGCCGATGGTGTCGATTCTGGCTGCGACGCGGGTTTGGAGTGAAGCTGTATAATAATTCAGCCTACTCAGACCACCACATATAGTGTTTCTTCGAGTCACGGTGCAGCCAGTGGCTCGCACGACACTGGTGCAGTTCTGGGGCTTGAGATTAGACTCTGTAGCTGCCAGCATTGCTTATTCTATACTACTCAATGGAGCAGCGCACTATCAATACAACTTTTTGACTTTGATTAAAAAAATATACCAAACCTGCCGACTCGTAGAAGGCAGAGTGCGCAGCACTATTTTGTCTTCTTCTGGTTTTTAAAAAAACCTCGGTGGTTCAGAATTTGGTGTCGGGCAGCGGCTGGGATTGAGAGGATCTGAATTCTGCAAAGAAAACCAGAGAGACTGAAATCCGACTCACAGAAAACATTTTTAAACATCTTAAAAAATTTCTTGATTCAGGTCACAAATAATATAATACTCATGGGCTCCGGTGCTTATATGCTGTACAAGAGGCTCCAGAAGACAGTTAGATGGTGATATAAATTTCTCCAAATGGTGTCCGCAGATGAGGTGAAAAGAAAACGACGTGTCGTGGACGCGTCGCGCAATAACGGCAGCACGTGAGCTGATTTGTGAATATCTTGAAACCCATTGGCTGACGATAGGACGTTAACTCCGAAAGCGACAGGTCTTGAAAGCGCTGATCATCAGCGGAACAGCGGCTTCGATAGTGCAATCAAGACTTCGGGCTGCTTTTTCGGGCGGAACAGCGACGTGTGGGCTCGATTTTAGCATTTGTATAGGCAAATCTCTCTCTCTCTTTTCTTCTTTTTTCCTCTTTTTTTCAACTTGAAAAAACGCGTTTTTTGCCCAGAACCACAGACATAGTCCATGAGCCAAAGTTTGAAGCTCTCAATGGCTTCAACGCGCTGACTGTCAGCCTTGCAACCAGTAAAATAACCAAATACTGGATGATACTTTGGTACACAGTGTCATAATACGTTCAGTGCATATACATGTAATCGGTAATTAAAGTGCGAAAATATCAACGGCATCAATCCTCGTCCATCGCAAAAACCACCCCTTCCCAGATGTACAGTCCCTCGCTCCCAACGTCCTCGAGAGGTTCCACCAACCCTTCCTTGATGGCGTCCGCCAGTTCCATCTCGTAAGCGTTGTCCCTGATAGGTGGTTCCAAACTTAAATCTCAAATAGTGGTACCGACTCAGGCACCAGGTCTCCAAACCAGAAATAAAACATGTCTATTGCATCCGTGTTTACGCACTCGATCATGTCGGACCGAGGTCCGATCCAAAATTAGAAACCCTCAATTGGTCTAGTTAACGGCAATCACCGAATGATGCGCTTGAGGAGAAGGAGGGCCAATCTTGATTTGAAATCCAGCCAGGCTCTCTCCAATAGTGCGAAGACCTAGTAGTCGAGAGCAAAAAAAAGAAACAACTGATTTTTCGTTAGAATTAGGTAGGAGTCAGTGCCTGGTACGACAACCCTTGGTACAGCTCGGATCAACCAATCAACCGGGAGTTTGAATTTTAATCTAGGCTATGTTTTTTTCAACTTAAGTAAAAGTTTTGAAAACACAAAAGTTGTCCTGTGCTTTGAAAAAAAAAACCCCTCATGGAGGAACCAATGTTACCCAGAGGGCTATTGCTATCAGCAAATCCATTCTGATTTCAAAGGTTTATCATTTCTACAATTTGGCAAGTTGGAAGTTCATGATCAGAAGCCTAGGTAAGTAATAGGGAATGCCCGGAGGGCCATTTTGAAGAAACGGGTGGCTGTAAATACTTTGGAACAAATGATCAAGGTATTCGTTCAACTTGTTCATGGAGTCCGGCTAATGGGGAATGCCCGGAGGGCCATCTGACAGCAACAGCAGGTATAGTACAAATTAATTGTTAAATAGTTACTGCTGGCTGGTAAGTGTGTGTCTAGGTCGTACTGGGAGGTGCCAGGGGATGCCCGGAGGGCCTTATGAATTTAAATCGGAGCAATTAAACAAAATAACATGTTACCAAACAACAGACTCATACAGTGCATCTGGATCCTTCGCGAATTCCCTTCGATTAATAACCTGTCCTACAAGGAAAACCTCCACAAAACTATTGCGAACGAACGAATCCGGAAAAACTTCGTGAAGGTCCAGGCCGAAAGTGGAACCGGCATGCAGTGTATCTTCTATCATCTCTATGTCAGGTATCTCTCCCAGAACGATCGTGGAAAGCTTTGGACAGGCCTCACGTTGACGCAAGGCTAACTTGTGCATCATTCTCGAAAAGTAAGGCTCGGATCCTCGGCCATCGAGAGTGCATAAATTTGGCATCATACGTATAATCTCCCATATTTCTTCGGTGCAGGTCGCCACGACATCCAAAGAGGCCGTTGTCACCGGCCGCAATACTTCCTGGAGATGGGTGCTGACGTGATGCACGGAAGCCTCATCGAACATATCCAAATGAAGGTTTCGTAAATGGGGCATGTCTATAGCAGCCATAAGTTTGAAAGAAGACTCCGAAATGGGCTTGAAAAAGAGGTGCGTCAAGCAGGGCAAAATTGGCTTCAATTTTGAGGGGCCATCATCGCTTTTGCATTCGATATATCGAAGATGCAGACGTTCGAGTCGTGGAGTGCAGTTGAACAGGGAGCAGAAGTCATCGATGGAAGGCTCAAAGGAGAAGCGGACGTGGTGAAGAACCATCACTCGAAGGCTAAGGCAAATGGGTATCACGCCCCACAGCAAAAATGACATATCCAAGCGAATAAAGCTCAAGCTTGGTAGTGTTCCATTCAACGGGAATAAAACGGCACCGTCACTGGTGTACGTATCTGCCAGTGCCTTTCAACCGCTGTTGTTGGCCTAATGTTCAAATCGAGATAGGCCAATTTCGGAGTGTTCCAAGTAGACATCCGATGAACAATAGAGTCAGATGAGCGCATATCCCGAGCACTCACAGTGACCCGCGTACATCTGAAGACGATCGGCACCAAAATCGTGAAAATGCGTTCGAGAAACCCAAGACCGGCGGCTCGGCTCCCATAACGAAGTCCAGATTCTGTCGCCCCGATATAGAGTGGCACAGACATAATATACAAAGAGAGATCACATTCTCTGCTGCGTTGTAGCCAAAGGTGCAAGGTAGAAGGCGAGACATTCTGATCGACATAAATATATGACCACAATATACCATCGGAGACAACAATATCATCCCAGAGCTTGCAGACTGTGCGAACATCCACTCGCCAAGCCGCGTGCATCTGAGGATGGTCGTTGAAGGCACAGAGACAGAACCGAAAAATCGAGCACAATAGCTCGGTCGCAATTTTGTTGATGTCCACTCCTTTTCCAGTGACACTGTTAGACAGAGACGACCAAGGCAATAAAGACGGTGAGAGGGTGCCCATATTCATCTATGGAGAGGAGAGTAAGGGTTTCGTTTAAATAGCAGGGTGCGGCGTGGAGGGAGGCATCATAATCACGATAGATAATCAGTGACCGGCTCCGGGCTGACTGTATCAATGGACAGGTGGCGTATCTACGGCTGAAAGATGCCGCGCTGACAATTAACTTTCGCTGTAACGACCTGTTTGCTCGTCTCCCCCTCGAACTATCCACTCATATCCTACGGGAATACTTCACCATTGCAACACGCATTCCATTCTCCCGAACATCTTCCACGAACAGAATGCTCGTCGCCATCGTGCTGCAGCAAAACATCTCCCTCCATCTCGCCAAATATGGTCTCCGGTTTTACAGTGTTCGCTTCCTCTTCTGCGCGACGGGCGCCATTATTTCCGGTTCCACTGTACTCGCCCTCATGGAAGTCACTCCTTTCCAGCCCAATGACATCGATTTCTACTGTCCCAAAGGCTCAAGCTTGGATGTTAGGCGATACCTTCTCCTGGCTGGCAGAGTGTTCAACGAACATCGCCTGTCAAATGACTACAACGAACTTTGCGGGATTGGTGTCATATGGACCCTTCTCGGCACTGATTCATGCAAGGTCAATGTCATCGAGTCCCTCTCTCCCACCGCTCGTGACTCCGTGCTCCTCTTCCACTCCACCCCTGTCTTCGGTGCTATAGACGGGGCAATATTTTGGCACGGCGAACCTTGACTGACATTCGATAAGAAGGCTCTGACGACCCCACATCAATTACCCTTATCCACAAACCTCTACGTTCATCAGCGTGCTTGGAAAGTGGTCCACAAGTACATGGAACGAGGCTTCCGTTATATCACAGAATACGATCTGCCTCACCGTTGCGGAGTTCATCCTAGTTGCCCCATCACCCTTAGGACAGTATCTGATCGAGGATGCCTCAGAGTACCACTGCCGCCGTTCCCCTTCGATTTCCCCTCGCCCCCACACGAGACTTCCTGGACGCTAGGTAGAGGTGGTTGCACCACACACATCACGCACGATTCTAAAGCGGTGAGCTTACTAAGAGGTGAATCCCAGCCAGGCAGCCATTCTTGAACTAACCCTGCTTCGAAGACATCAAGTGGTTCGCCACATTTAAAGAACTCCTATCTGCAAAAGTGGAGCCGCAGGATATCATCCAATATCACCTCTAATAATATACGCACACCGGGCTTTCACAGCACCAACACCTAAATCACTCATGAAAATTGCGGAATCCGTAGTACTCGCAACCCGTGCCAACACTTTGCGACAATTGTCCGCCACGGTCTTTTGCCTGCCTGCCGCCTACTTCGCGCCCTATCAGTGTACGATTCCATCTTCCACCGCCACCGCGATATCCACCATTTTCGGCAACCCTTAGCTACAGATCGGATATGTACCATATGATATATCCCCCCCAAAAAAAATCATGTTCCGTCCTTTCAGACGAAAGAACATAGAAGCAGATTCACCAGACACTTTGTTGTATATGGACTCAGGTCGTAATGAGTGAACTGTGCCCACAGGAGGAGGAGGAGAAAGAGGAGGATGTATTACTGCGGTGGTCCCAGGAACAAGCAGGTACTGTACTTACATGTAGGCTACTCAGAATTTGTGATGCATCTTGCACGTGAAGAAATCACAATACACACGACAAGTTTCGAAAACTTCGAAACTTGTCTCTTCACTCATTTCTCATATTTGTTAAACAATATTGGCAAATGAAACCATTAGCTTTCGGAAGCAAAGGAATCTGTGCGACCGGACGATCATGGTATCTGCCGAGACTTTGAACTCTGGGAACTGTAACTAAAGGTTCGTTCATTCTTCAGGAGACTCGGTTCCTTCACATGGTAACAGCTATTCTCAATTATTCTCTATCTAGGTATGCCTTCGAATCTTGTAGCCAAAAATATTCCAGGGTTACTTGTTCAAACAGGGGAATCAATCGTCTACAAGCTTCCAGCTGCTGCCGTAGCTTCTTCGTGCGCGGGAACGCTTCGCTCTGAAGGAATCTGCGCGAGGTCTGTGGGTATCGCAAATTCTTGCTCCGACCATCGGATGTTCCCGAGGCTCTTCTGTAAGATTAGTTTGGGCTTCTGGCCACGACCGGCCCATATGTCATGATCCGTGTTTATTTATCGACATACTTGTTGTGTTGAATACATAGGTTTCCGGAATTCAAATTCGAATCCTTTCTGATCCTAAAATGACTAAAAATATCAGATTCATTACATGTTGGTCGTGCGGAAAGCTAAGAAAAAAATCAATCATCGTATTGCCCTGGGTCACCACTACCTTCACCATCTTCTTCAATGTCAGAAAATTCTGCTTCCATCGGTATACGTTCCGCATGAAATCCTGCTCCCTCACGATAGTAAGCCCGTCCTACAGCTCCTTCGTTTTCAACTTCGTCATATTCCTGCTCCTCAATAATTTTACTCGAGTTCGAGCTGCCCAAATAAAGCACATTCGGGTGTAATTCATGTTGGAAGCTGTTCTGAACCAGCATGGAGGCGGCAAGAAGTATGACACAGGCGGGACTGGGGTGCAGGATGCTGATGCACTCAAGTACATCGCAGAAAGGAAGGCATGTGGTGCGGCCATGGTTACGCTCAGCTTTTACAATGATAATTTCGCCCACCTGTGTAAGGAGGAGAAGCTCATCCCCTTTGTCGATGCAGTATCGCTCCTTCGGAGAGAGGATGGCATAGCGTGGGATGTTAAAGTTGATTCCAGTGAACACAACTCGGTCGCATAAGGCTATGTGGACCAAGAGTCGGCCTTGGTGGTCTCGAACAGGGACGGGAGGTGTAGGTGTTGGGAAGGAATGGTAATGGACCTCGCTGGCAAATTGGGAAGCAAATTCCACTCCAAAGCTGCCAGGCTAGTCAATGGGAAACGGAGGTCTGACACTAGTGCTGGTGTGGCCACGGACCGATGGGAAAATGGTGTGCACCCGCTCCTGAAGAGCGTATGTTAGAGCTCGTCGTTCGCGGGGGTTGTCACCGTTATAGAAATAAACTCCATCATCGAGTTGGCTACGCGCCCAGAGAAGAAGCTGAAAGTGCGAAATGCAACCCATGAGGCAGAGGATGAGCATGCTGGCAAAAAAGGAGACTCTGTTTATATTATAATGTCATGTCATAGCTAAAAACAGGTGGTCCCGATTTGGCGTGCTTGAGATTCATAGATCTAGCCAATAAGATTCAGTCTTCTCCCGAGTCGTCATGTTCCCAAACCATCCTCACTTCATAAACCAGTCGTGCGAATAATGTGGTGCAGCAGTCTAAATGTACCAACATTATTTTCTGAGAAAAGGGTTCCGTCCAAATTCATAGAAGTTTTATTCCGTCCAATGCATAGAAACTGTACACTCCTCCATTTTTTTGGGACACTTCAGGGGCTGAGTCTTACCATCACGGCCTGCTTCGATTGCGGTATTCCATATAAGGACTTCTTCTTCCTTGTGATGTTCTTTTTCAGCTTCTTACCAAATCTAGAATTCTTCTTTAAATTTGAATCAGGCAGTTTTATCTATCGATCATCTTTTCGCAGCTTGAGCACACATCAACCAAGCAGCTCAGCAGTACTCAGCCCAGAATAGAATCCTTCTCAGATCCGTTGCGTACAGGAGGAGGCTCCCTCCATATTACCGCGGTGATCCCATTGCGGAACAGGTACTTACATGCACTTGCCTCTACAGTGTACACTACATGCATCTACATCTTAACCCGTTGCGAGGGATACGTCTGCATTGCGGCCAAAGCACTAACGCCGCCACAGACCTTCATCTGACCTTTCAAAATGGAAGAATGCAAAATAAGGTTACTGATTTAATCACCGACATATATATGTTGAGAGACCCTCCCACGAAATTCAGAAACCACACCATGAGCCTCCCTTCTGAAACCAAATCCACTGAGCACAATGGCGAATCCGAAGAATGCCCTCCGACTCTGTTTGTCAAAGTATCACTGCAAGAGGCCGAACAGGTGAGAACAGATGTAAACTAGTAACAACAAATACTGGACGACTGACTACCACACTCTTTTCATTATTTTCACTCTTCATCCTGAAAAACAACCTACTGCCAGACCAGCCTACACCACGACCACACCCCCACTGGCACGCCATTTGGTCCTCTGTCCAGTCGTCACTCGAAACTCAGTACAGCCCCCATAGAGCCCACCTCGCCAATCAGGCCCTCGAGCCAACAGGAGACGGAAAGGTTCTCCCATTCCTCTCCACGAGGTCAAAAAGTGTACGACCCAAAGCTGGCCTACCGCTATGTTCTGCCACGAGAACCCACACCTTTGCTGCTTCGCCCGTCATCCGAATTCTACCCAGTAAACTTGCCAGGATATGGGCAGATAGACGAGTACGAGGAAGGAATAACCAGCGATGAGAGCCAGAGTGCGGTGGCCAGAGAGGAACAGGCGACCACGGACACAGTGCGGGAAGAGGACGACGGGATCCCCTACGATCAACGATTTCCTACTGAGCAGCAATACATGGACAGTCAATCGGGGAAGATATGGGCACATGTGCTGCCAACCTTCCTCGAGAATCGCTTCCACCAAGCTGTCCTCTTCAACTACAACGAAGCCCGTTACCACACCGAAAATGTGATAATACAGGTCGAAAAACGAGGGGAAGAGAGGGTCTTCGAGGTAGCCTATGCCCCCCGCAGTCTGCTCGCAGCAGGAATGACGCTGGAGTGCCACGGATGCTTGGTAGGAGGATGGGTGTTCAACGAGATTATAGGACGGGACGGCGGTTATGTTTACATCCGTTGCTCGAACTCCACCTTCCACGAGATCGCCGAGATCCGACTGAAACGGCCACATGTTTACCAAGGCACTTGGATGGACAAGATCCGATGCATGGCACGGTACCTGGTGACTTGCGCTTCCTTGTAGATACGGAGTAGAACATAAGCCTCCTACGTTCATTCTTCCAAAGCAATCCTGTATGCTAAAACTTCGAGTATCTCAGTTCCACACCTAATTGCTCAGCCATGGAGATGCAGTGAAGTCCAGGGACTAGTGTATGCATTGCCTTTGTATGTATATTATATACTTCCTGGGCCCGGCGTTCCTGAGCGGGACCGTGTCGTGTAATCCTACCTACCTACCTACCTAGCCTCATTTATGTTGACGTCCACGGCCTTCCCTTCAAAATTCACCCAACTTGACACACCACCCGACCAACAACCGATGGCTTCACCGCCGTCGGACCATAAACCACCCATGAACGACAAAGCAAGCAAATAATATCGGAGAATTCTCAACACATGCCGCCCAGCAACAACGAAACGACTACTCATTCGCGGCCTTCATTTCCCTCACCCCCATCACGATTGCCCATAAGATATTGAAACCAACATGACCACGTTTCATATTATCCCCAGACGACGGGGGAATCGCATTCCAGCCGGTGACAGTGTAGCCGACAGTGACGAACGACCCGAACGGTATCTCACCCAGAAAAAGCGGCAAATCTGCTATATTGGACAAGCCTGTCTTAAAATTCACTGTTGTATTCCTGCCGTCATAAACCGGAACTGCAGCAGTAAATACAGAACTACACCGACTAAGATGCGCAAACACTCACCATCGTCCTCAAACTCCAGTGCCGTCTTCGAAGAGCTGGCGTGGACGACGCGTCCTCTCCGTGACGATACAACACCACTATTATGTATCGCTTGATAAGAGCCTCCGCAGCCTTCGTCAACGGCACACAGTAATATAAACACGAGCAAAGACCCACCTGCCCCAACCGCAGCTGGTTTCGTCTGGAAAAAAGCGGCCCCATTCGATAACTGCGTGTACAATGTGCGCATGCCGAAAGCCAAGCAGATAAAAGCCACAAAACGCTCGTATTCCTGGTCATGCAATAGCCCAGCCACAGTCTTCACAGGGCGCGCCGTTCCGAAGGCCAAGCCTTGCCTCAAAAAACTCTGCACAGACATCATCGACGAGACACACGTTGCAACCTTCCCATCCACCATCAGCGCATACCGACTCCTATCCGCCAGGATAGCCTGACTCGTGATACGGCCAGGATCAAAGCGGGATGGGTTAATGTACCCCCCCTGCGCCTCGACAAATGTTATCGCAGCGACACTGTTACTACACACAAATCAGCACAAGACACACATCCGAAAGCAGCATACCTGTGGTTGATGCGCGGCACCTTCGTCGGCCACAGACTAAAAGCAACCCGACCTCCACGCAGCTGATATTCAAAGCCATCATCTTGCCGTTTATAAGAAGGTAGTAAAAGTCGACCAGCACTGCCATAAACGAAGAAACAGCTTGCAACAGTAAATACTGGAGCAGAAAAAAAAACTCACGACAACGGAAACAAACCCCGATACGACGACTTCAGGACCCCATCCTGCAAATACTCGTCTGCTACGCCACAAGGAGCGCCACGATCGCTACCACAAGAATTAGCTCGCAAGTTCCAAAAAGTAAGTGTTGCTCACTACACAGGTTTGAACATCGCCACATCACCGAAAAATACGCGCTGCTCATCTACAAACGGCGCCGCCTCCAGATGAGCATTTTCTCCCGGCCGATCTGGAGACACCGTTAGGAACGAAATCATAGCAATAACATTCGAACACACCAATTGCGGACGATACCGAGACATTCCCCGCTTTCGACGAAGTACCTCCAACAACATACACTTCACGCGACTCCTTCCCCACCCCCGCCGAACCGCGAACTACACCATCATCCATGTCCGAGGCAGCATCAAGAGGGGCAGCCATAAACCTTTGCACGCCGACCGCGCTGAAATCAGAACGTTTCAAAACACTGATTTTCCAATACCAAAACACATACGGCAAATGCTCCGAATCATGAGTCCCATGAACCGACGGATCATTCAAAGGAGCGCTGAAAAGGGAATCAAAGCCATTCAACAAACAACAGGAAAACAATCCCACCTCTGACCAGCTGCCTGCGCAACATCCGACATGATCTGAAGGGCCTCATCAATCGGGTCCGCCACATCTGGAGAACCTTCGGAGTGACCAGGAAGAACAGCCGCCTCAACGGCAATCCCCCTCTTATTCAAAATATCATTCACTATCCTGAAACCAAAAACTTTAGCAGACACCCAACTCTGAGAAAATGACTAACTCGACCACAGCCGCCCTTGTCAATTGTGGCTCCTCCGGCACCCTAAGGAAATATCAGCATCACCATTGTCAAGCCGGATGCAAACCCACGCCGCGTCCAAACTTATCCTCACCCGCTTGCGTCCTGAACGGCCCACCATGCCATCCATATCAGGACTTTCTCGCCGCTTATTGTGCCTGTAGAACACGAAGTTCTTATACTGTAAATAATGGTGCGAAAAATCTCACCTCGTGGAAACAGGAGGAGGCAGGGCCCTATGAAAATCAAAACAACACAGCCGAAGCATAAGCACGACGAACCGCGGGTTGAGATTCGAAGGCGCAACGTACATGCTACATGGGATTTGAGCCAACAAATCCCACGTTCAAATAACAAGCTTACCTGTCATTACTAACCAACGCCGTAGCATCCCTGTGAAAACCAACAATAAGAAAATAGATCTTCTATGAATGCATTTCTTCACGAACTCCTCACTGGACACGGATGCCGGCGAAGGAACACGATGACGCCGTTGTACCCTGAAAAAAACAGTCAAGCACGAGTAACCGTGACCATCACACAGCAAACCTCTTGCCCGACACTTTCGCCTTCGGGGTACGGCCGTGTGAGGGCAGCGGTGGTGGGGTGCTAAGAACGCAAGTCAATCATTGCAAGTCGACCTTTTCAATGCACAAACCTGTCTGACAGTTCAGCCAAGTCCTCGAAACTACTGAAAATATTCAAAACGGCCGGGGACACCATAATGGTTATACCCACGACGACTCTTCTAATGTCCCAGACCCGTCGGAACTCTCGCCGTTGCTTGCAAAGGTAAGTAAAAAGAAAGATGATGTCCGAATATCACATACCATTCCACGGCTTCATCGTCTATGTATTCCTTCAAGAGCGCTCGCTTACCGCTGGATTTTGTCTTCCCTTTCGTTGTAGACCTGCCGCCTATCAGCTCAACTCCAGAGAGCCATACAGTGAGTGACTCACTTGGGCTTCACACGCTTGCGTCTGCAAGACACCTATCGGCGACTCAGGATGCTAGATTCATACCTTGAACTCTTCACTGGCATCCCGAAATCTTACTGCACACCACCTGTTGGTGGCTGAGTTATATAGACGAAAGCGCCCATATGAGCACAAAATGAAGAATATCCTATCCCATCATCAGACGTCAATCGTATCATCAACAACACCCAAATCGGCAGAACCAATGACAGGGATTTCATTTATCACATCATTTTGATATAAATAGGTGCAGGTTTATATATCACCTTGATAACTGACTACTGAACAGTGATACACCTATCACTCAGCTCTGTCAACGAAGGCGACAAGAGTGATTCCTGCCTAGCTAGGCTATAAATTTATCCTACGACTTCGACTTCGCCGCTGACCGAGGGAGTGCAGCGCGGCGCGACCTCGAATACATCCTCCATATGCCGCTTCAACCGCCGCGGCCCGCAGCCGCTCGTCTACGCGACGCTCCCGGTGTACCTCCGTCGCACGCCCGCGCACCGCGACGCACAGATGCACCTACGCGCTCGTCGTGAAGCTCGTGCGCGACGCGTGCCAGAGCGCCGCCGCGCACCCCGCATCGCCAGCTACGAGCGGCCAGGCGCTGTCGATCTCGCTCGAGCCTCAGCCACCTATGTGGGCGCACAAGGCGGACGCGGACGCGGGGTACGACGCGTGCGGGAGGTGCCGGTCGCGGCGGACGTCAAGGCCGGGGGCGCTCCGCGCCTCGGCGTGCTCTTTCGGACCCACAATTGGGCCAGTTGTCAATCCTGCGATGAAACTGAGTAGCGAAGGCTCGCGTGCAAATACCTACCTAGTACCTACCTACCTACCTACCTACCTACCTACCTACCTATACCTTACCTCCTAGGCTCCTCGCGCATGCTCGCCGAAAGATCTAACCCACGGCAGATGAGTCAGCGATCAGTGGCCCGGTATAACGGTAATCCCACGGCTAGTCAAAGTAAAAGTGAGGCATGGATTGCTAAAACAAGTCTTAGTAAACTAAGGACTCGTAATTGTCTCCCGATAGCCAATTCGTGGAGACAAACGCGACCAAATTCCCCACGTTCCGGATAAATGTCAACGATGTATGATTTTTCCACCACCTCCCCAACGGATTGATTTTTATGATACATAGCAGACTCAGCCGGTCTGGGGATATAGCAGGCAGACGGGTCACTGCTCCTCTGGGATGGTGTTCGCCACCAACTCAGTTGAGAACGGCCCCAACAACTTTGCCGCTTTCCAAGCCCGTGCCAAGGCTACAGCACCAGCCCCCGCAAAGTGCGTTCAATTACACTTACCAATCGCCGACTAGCATAAAGACGGCACGGTGTTTCACGACGGACGATGACGGTGGTTCCCTTCTGAGCTCCAGTGTCGGTCCTGTTGGATTTGTGACCTGCCTTTATTCCAAAGCAGGTGTTTGCCAATACTTTGCAACTGTAAGTTTATTGTAGCCACCCGCCCATTGCTTGACCCTTCTTTAGGATGGCAGTTTCTCATCTGGGTCCAGCATTTGCTCAGACCGCATTACTCCCGTTACTGTTTCGAAACCTGAATCCCTAACTGCTTCCCAAAAGTGGGTTAAATGGGGTCCAATACCAGGAAATCAAGCCTTCAAGTCGGAACATTCAGTAGATTACAGACTTGTAGTGTAGATTAAATCTCGCAAATTTGAGAAAATTCAACATGGTGTTGGAATATTAAAACAAAGTCGGATGTATTATTTACAGATACGGTTCACGAACCGTAAAGTATGCTCCGCAAATAGCTTCGGGTCCTCCCAAAACGGAGTATGCCCAATCCCTTCCATAACCACAATTTCTAGGTCAGTGAACAGTAGCTTCATATTGGCCGAAATCTCGTCCCCAGTCTGAAGAATCAAATCCTGAGACCCGTAAAGGAAGAGGAGCGGCAATCCTGCAGCAGCGTGCTTCTTGACTGGTGCAAAATCTTGTTTGCGGGACATGATAAGCTCTATGCCTTTCAGCGAAAGAAAGGCTGTGGATCCGATCCAACCCAGCATATCCGCAAACGGAACCTCCCGCCCAGGAGCCACAAAGGCCGCACACAAGCCTATACGGGCCAAAAGGGAAGTCGCAGCGTCATTCGAAAGGAATGCCAGCTGTCCTTCGTTGAGGGGCGGCGGTGCTTGATCCAAGTATCCGTAAGGGGCAATCCACAGCGCTGCGGAGATGGGGAGAGGGCTTATATGGGCGCAAATATCCGCCAGGACGGTAGCTAAGGGAATGTTAGACTGTGGTATTCGGAACACATGTTCTAAACGCACCCCCAAGACTCCTGAAGATCGCATTAGCGAGCCAACCCAACATGTATTCGGCGGACAACTCACCAGCCGGCGTAAATGGGATTCTTGAGTTTGAACGCGTCGAGAACGGCTTGGAAATCTTCTGCGTAACGAATTGATTCGTAATCCTCGGGCCTCTGCGGCTATTGAGTCCATGTCAATGCGAAGTGCTGAATTAAATATTAGGGGAAGTGATTCTACCTTGCCGCTTCGACCGTGCCCTCTCACATCGTATCTGACCTGGAGGCACGCAATTCAGCTCTGGAGATGAGAAAACCGAAATTACACGCACCAAGTACAGATTTTCGGTCAGCGCCGCAAGTTTGAAGATAGGGTCGAATACAGTCCCATTGGAGGAGAATCCATGCACAAAGACAATATGCGGCTTCGAATAGTCTCCTGTGGCTTCCGCTAGAATTTCTGTCCCATCCTTTGAAATGAGTTGTTTGATAGTAAGGATTGGGGACATTGACGACTGAGTGCAGGTAAGGGTGAGCTATCCGTCGCCCCAACAGCCCGGCTTATGAAGCTCCAGTGCGTCTTCTCCCACGACGGACTGGATGCGGAATCAAAGAACCAAGGGGGGTTTATCTGAATCAGCGCCGTAACCGTGACTCGGTCTCCGAGTCGGCGCTAGCCTCTCGGGGGTAGCGATGCGCAGTAAACTTTGGGTATACTCTTGACTCTTGAGCAGGAGTTATTTCTGAAGGGAGGAGAGAGAGAATGAAGGGAGAGCTGCAGCGGAACGGCGCGACTCTTATTATGGTAGACTTGAATGAACGCAAAGTGAGCAGGGAATCTATTTGTCAGAAAAAACACTCTACGATTTGAAACGTGACCTTGCTTCTTTACCCGTGAGTATCCGTGTTTCCGTTTTTGATCAACTACCAGGTTCCTACCCAGCCGCAGTTCCGAGGTTCAGTGGATACAGAGTAGGAACCAGTCTCCTACACCGCCATTTGCCCAACACGTGGCCAGCACCTGGATGCGAGATATATACTACATGTCATCGAAGACTGGTAGCCAGGTCTTGTTCAGCTGGAATCTTGTCCATTTCTCCTATGGCTCCAGACTGGGGCCAGGCTGATGTGGCCGCGAGGTGGCCAACAAACCTGGAAGCCGCTGCAAGAGAAAATTTTAATTTTCTTCACACCAGAAAACAGGTATTACTATCGATTGCCCACCTTTGTAAAAAAAAATTGATGGGACTGCTACTCAAGTATTTGGAGTCGGGTTCCTCTGAAATCTAGACAGAGTTCAAGCTATGGGTCTCAATGCTGTCCTCGAAAATTTCTAGCATTTATTGGCACCTGGGGATGGAGGTATAAGCATGCCGATGAGGGGTCCGTTTTTGATGCTTTTGACCCACCTTTGTAAAAAAACATCACGCCTGTCACTCCTCTGCCGATCAGGCCGACGTTTCAGCAAAGCTTTCGGTACGTTACGTACCGAATGCAGTGCCGAGCGGAGTTTGAATTTCGTTTCAGTTTGTCACGCGTTGAAAACAATAGTTGGACACAAAATAGAAACAGGATATTATTCAACAAAAAATATGGCTGTGTGGAGGAGACCTCAAAGATTCACCTCCAATTTTCCGGGAGTCTAGACATTGAGTGTGGCAGAGGTATCAGAGGCTGAGCGTGTTTACACCTGTTTAAGGCTCAATTTTGACAGGTTTCGATTTTTTTCCGAGGTCGTTTGGACACTTACCAGCTAAATACTTCAGCTGAATACTCATAGAGTATGGAAGAGCTCATATCTATTTTATCTAAGGGATAGAGCAAGAATTTAGGTCGCTAAAAAAGTTTTTTACAAAGGTAGGCACTTTTACAAAGGTGGGCGATCGATAGTACCAATGAAACCAATGAACGATATATATTTACAGCTACCACACATGAGTACCGGCATCAAATAGAATGTGTATTCGGGACAGAATGGATGCGGTCCACACCAAGTACATACTTGGGAATAGAAAAACACGGGTCTCTGGAAGACACAACAGTCAGTATGAGCTCGAAAGGTAGCGGAGAACTAACATTGTAACAAGCTCATGACACTATATCGGTCACAGAAATCAGCGTTCCATCTTGCGTGTGCTGTCGTCAGGCTGGCTATTGGCGTGCAGGAATGGCGACGCCAGGGAGGCAAAATCATCACGGGAGGCCGCGCGACCAGAGTAAGAGCAGCGTGAGGGCTTGAAGATTTGACGGAGCCTGGTGGACTTAAACCTGTGAAAACTTGCAAGCTTGCGTTTGATGGGCGACGAGATAACAGAGCTCCCAGAACTTCAGAAACTTGAGGGGTATCTTGAGAACGTCTTGAGGGAGGGCTTGAGGAGAGCTTGAGGAGATATTGAGAGAACGGAGGAGTTGAGGCAGCTTCAGCAGTCGAAGGTCAGACACGGATATTGAGCCGGAGGGAGACTTGATCCAGAGGGAGACTTGATCTGGTTGAGGAATTCATGGTTGGTAAGAGTGGAAGACGAATAGATGGGCCAGAGGAGTAGGGGAGGAGGGTGCGACACTGAGGACGATGGGGGGAGACATTGACAAGGAGCGACCAACATGGCTGTGCATGCACGTGGTCGTGACACAAGCACAAACATTTGCGCACGGACCGATATTTTGATGGCGATCCAATGGCGATCCCATTCATAACTTCGTCCGTGCGGAATGTTCGTCGTTCACGAAGCTATAAAGCATGAAGGCCCTTCTTGCATTCTCAACGCGTTCTCCACTGTCCCAAGTATTATTATTAAATCGTGCGCAACAAGAATATTGATCCATGTATTCGGTCGCGCGCAAGTCGTGCGTGCAAAAACACACTTCAACGGCGTCCCGCGAAAGAATACACGCAGCAAAGTGGGTAGAGTCATTAAATTTAACTATCTGGACTGTTTTATTTAAATTGGGCATTTTTTAAGTCGTGTGGAAGACAGCTTTGTGGAAAAGCCGGCTGATATATGAGTAGACAGGTGGAGACGAGCTGTGAATGCACCTGCGCCGCACAGGTGGTAGCCACATCGGTCCCCTGTGGACCCAGGTTTGACCAAACATGGCACCAAGCTGACTTTGCCAGCTGATGGAAACCTGTCGGCACTTTGGCGGTGTACCCAGCCGCACGTTACGGGGTTGGGAATATACAGAGCAGTGGGACGCAAAGTGAGATCTGTAAGTAGGATAATTATAGAATTTTGATGTCGCATGATTATGTCAAAATTTAAACTCCAACCTTCGCTTAACCCAAGACTGGCATTTAACACACGTAAGCAACATAGCCACCCCCTGATCACTGCCATCAGCGGGCAATCCTTTCGTGATGGTTTTCTTTTGGGTGACTTTTTGGGCCCACACAAAGGCAGATGCCTAGGACATCGAATTCTGCTAGAAGGCATCAATGATAGGGCTAAGGCTCGTAGTAGACAGCTTGTCTTGCAAAGAGGCCTTTCCAGGAGTGTGAGAATGAATTCAGCGGCCATTAATTCCTCTTGAGCAAGGTTAGAGCAGGATAGGTTCGGAGCAAGCCCGCTCCGGCCCGGCAAGCCGGCCCTTCGCTGAAGGGGCTTGCTTCAAACTCCGCCAAACAAAGGACTCACTCATCGCCTTTCACCACTTTCAATTCTTCACAGAATGCTGAGGTGTAAATTGTTTCTTGTAAAGTGTATCCCTGGCTGTCCCTCAGCGATTTTTACTGCATATTTCTGCACCCAGGTAATTCCCTATCGTCATGTCAATGTCAGCTTCATACATTTCTCTAAATTTCTCACTGCATGTCCAGGATGCAACCCCTTTAACTTGTCAAAGGGGAATATATTGTTCAGTACTAATGTCTATGCAATCATAATTTTTTCTATGGTGGTCAGATCTCATGTGGCCAGCAGAGAGCTTCACGGGTGGGTCATGGTGAGAGTCATGTGACAGGTGATAGTCCAATATCGTCGTGCAGCGCAGATTTTGAAGCAGACACCAATGTTTTATGTATTTAATCTTCTTATAAGTATGTGATACTTGCCCCAAATGACTTGGGCTGGCAGAATACCGCGCAAACAATATTAGAATTGGATGATCCAAATATAGTGTAAATGGGGCTCTTTGTCGTCTTAGCTGTCCAGAAAGTCTGGAAATTGTCAGAAAGGGTTGGTATAGAGGTTATACAGGCTCTCTATATATCTGTATATTTTCTGGGGTTTGTCGTACTGCGAGCAAAGCTGCGTGTTCACCAGCTGTCACGTTCTGGCTGTGGGTCACAGCACGTCACAACAGCAGAACGCGATGAAGAACATCATGCAGCTCGGCATCCAAGGTAGTTGCTGCCAAGAATTAAAATGTATCCCGGAGACGTATTCTAGGAAGAGATTCAACTGAAATTTCCCGGGAATCTGTGCAGAAATTAATATTTGGGAGGCGTCGCAAAAAAACCTTGTTTTTGTCGATCTTTTACTCCCCAGAACACAGTGAATTTTAGGTATACTGGTGCGGGACAAACGCAAAAAGTGTAGCCATACTTACGAACTAAAAACTACACCAACTAACCCCATGTGTCCGAGCCCGCGTTGCATAGCTGGGAGGTGATTTCCAACCCCCTCAATTTCTGGACTCTGCGGCAAGCCGGAAGCGTGTTTGGCTTGTTTGTTCGCTCCGGCATGTCATCGGCATGTCCGGCATCGCGCGGCTTTGTCAGAACGGGGCTTGTACCGAACCTAAGAGCAGGACACGACCAGGTTTTGTTGACGAAAGGATTGCCCGCTGATGGCAGTGATCAGGGGGTGGCTATGTTGTTTACGTGTGTTAAATGCAAGCCGCCGTGGAGAGAGCATTTGGGAAATGGAAAGTCCGGGATCAAAAGTCCGGGAAAATGTCTGGCCGAGCTTCGGCCAGGCATTTTCGGAGTTTGAATGCTCCTATGACACACTAGTTTAAATTCCGCCAATCGTTCCTAAGCTCCTCAAGCAGCGAAAAACAGCATAAGATTCAGTGAATAGGTAGTGCGCACTGCATACAAGATGGACATTTGTAATGTACGGGGCCTAATGCGCCCATTAGCATGCGCGCGAAGTTCACCAACCTGCGCTCACGCAGCGGCGCGCCCGCCATGGCAGTGACTTCGCGCCTTTGCCCCGGACTCGCCAGCCTCATAGTGCGCGCACCAATGCGGCCCGGACTTGCGCTCACCCCTGACGACGTCGTCCTTGTGTCGCGTGGGTGTGGGCCTTGGAACGAGTGCATGCGTACGTACCGGCGCGGCTTGCAGACACCCCGCACCTCTTTCGCTGCTTGCCGTGTACCCCGCGCTTCTGGTTTATGCTGCCCGCCGAGAGGGTGGGCGAAAGCGCGATGGCGATGTGTGACGAGTGGGGGCGTAGCGACGAGGATGGTGGCAGGAAGCGAGAAACACGTTGTTTGTGGCTGATGTGAGCGGAGCTTGAAAGTGCCGCAAATCTTGCCGCCATCAATGTCCGCCGATCGTTTGATCCCGGACATTTGATCCCGGACATTCCAATTCCCGAATTTATTGGCCGTGGAGGGGTTGGGTTAAGCGAAGGTCGGAGTTTAAATTTTGACATAATCATGCGACATCAAAATTCTATAATTATCCTACTTAGATCTCATTTTATGTCCCACTGCTCTGTATATTCCCAACCTCGTAACGTGCGGCTGGGTAGGAGAGCATTTTAAAATGAATATAGAAATGGGGTTACCGGAAATTCCGGACCGTGTGACTGTAATGTGACTAAGTGACAAAGTTGGCGAAGAACCTCTCTACAGTGGCTGGCTGAAAACATTGTGTTGATCTGATCCTCCATGGATCATATTTCCCTTCTATGCCAGGCTTGGGTACGGACCCGCGATTTTTTTCGAGGAACCGCGGGTGACCCGTACGGGTTTGAACTCGCGGGTCGGTCGGGTACGGCATTGGCGGGTCCGGGTCCGGGTTGACCATTCGGTTAAAAAATGTACTGCCACAAAACATTACAAAATTGAGTAATGGACCCATCGGTGAGTGTTTCTCCAGACACACATGAGAACTGGGTCGCATCATCTCTCATCAGGGTAGGCAAAAAAGATTGTCCTCAAAAAGGGTTCAAGCCATTAGCTATCCATTTGTGCAATGCCAAAAAGCCATCAGATAGCTCTGATAGCTGTAGCGCAAACTCTCTATTTATTTCCGATAAATTTACAAGTAGTCCAGTGGATGGATGACATCTCATTTCCGAGTCTGCTTGGCTCAAGCCAGCGAGTACTTACATAATGTACCAGCAATGAACTTGGAAATACTTGGGAAGCGACTGGCAGACGAGTCGTAAATCGCATGCCAATAATAGTAACTCATCTGGTGAGGAGGAAAGTCGTGCAAATCTGTCCCGAATAGAGGCCTCCGACCTCGAGATGAGACTTGCTTCGGGAAAATCTGATGATGCCAGGACACAACAAAAACAAAGCCCGGGTGCAATTACCTCTTGTCTCACTGGCAGTGAGTCACTTGCCACCACCAAAACCCAATCGAACTGCAGATTCTCTTTCCAGCTCAAATATCCCCCAATACGAACACAAGATTTAGCACTTGTATCCTAGTTCTCCTTTTGTAGCGGCCACCCTTCCAAGAACGTAATTTATCGGCTCCCTCCCTCGACTTCTGGCCGCCCAGCGGCCCACTCATATCATACAAGGGTACCCAGACGCCGGCGAGATGGTCCGCGCTTCGACAGGCTGCCAAATACCGGTGCAATAGCCTCTAAATTAGCCGCCCATATCGCCCTGAGATTGGAATCGATGGAAAGCCGTCGCGAAGATTCTTATCGAAGCGAAATGCAATACTTGATGGTACCGGAGGCACATTGAAGCGGCGACGCTGGATATGAGAGAAAATCCATCTTGGGTCCATCCATGGTAACTAGTTCGCTCTGGTCAATCGCTGATAAATTCAAGTTTATCAGGATCGACATTCAACAGAAACGGCGAATTTAACGAGGATGACAGATGACAGGTGTATTTGGGTCACCTCTATAAAGACCGAGCATTGCTTTAGAAAGAGTGCAGTTGTTCGACGGAATCTTCGCAGCGTCCTCTTTCTAAATTACTTCATACGGTCTAACGAGCACAAAGTTACACCTCAATTATGCGCCCCTGCCTCGCTGCCGCGCTCCTCGTTGGACTGCTCACGCCCTTCACACTTGCTGTACCGGTCGAGAGTACCGAGACAGTTCTGACTCCGGGTGGCTACCACCTGAAGTCCCACGTCCACGAAGTCCCCGTGGGAGGAAGGGTTGTGCATGTCGAAGACGAGATTAACCTCATCGCCGCCAACGGGACCATCCTCTACGTAGCATCTCCATCCAATGTCACCTCGCGTGCAACGGTGACGCCTCGGGCGCTACAGACTGGCTGGGTCACCTACGCACACTGGGACGACCCCGAGCCCATTCCCATTGGGGTTATAGACTCCACCTGGACGGTCCCCCCACTTCCGGCCACAGCGCGCGGCCAGGAGATCTTTCTGTTCAACGCCCTGCGTTCCACCGACGGAAACATCATTATCCAGTCCGTGCTCCAGGTACGTTGTTCCGTTACGTTCCTCAGATTTATTTCTCTATTCACCGCCAGTACGGCGCCTCTGTTTCCGGCGGCGGACCATTCTGGAGTGTAACCAACTGGTACACGTCCGTCTCGCCGCTCAGCATCTTCTTCTCGACCCCCGTCCGTGTGAACCCCGGGCAAGTACTCAACAGCGAAATCAATCCCTTCGCCGTCACCGGAGCCAACCTTGCCTACGTGTGCTCCTTCCTCAACATCCTAGGCTCGGACATCGTCGTGTACAACGTCCCGAAGCTCCAGCGCGCGTACATCGTGCTAGAGACTTGGAACGTCGTGGCGAAGAGCGACTTGCCTGCTGGGTCGACAGTGTTTTCGTCCGTCCACGTCAGTCACGGCATCGACTGGCCCCAGCCAACCGTGGTGTGGAGCCATGTTGACGATGTCGCAGATGGGACGACGACGACTATCAATACGGATGGTGGGGTCAATGGTAGGATCACGATCAAATACTAGTAATTCCCCCAAGGAATCATATACTGTAAATTTTCTGGATATGGACTTCAAAGCAAGCTTTAATCCCCAGTTCTGTAAAACCTATTCGTAGCAAATCTGGCAATGCTTTCGGATCCCGTCGACGTTCTTCTCGACTCCGTACGAATGGCTGTGCGGACTTCGAGCTACACTGCACGGACACTCTAAGTGACAGTGTTTATTTTGTCGGTCGGATATTTGGCAATGCATACGAATAAATAGGCCGAGCGTTCATCTGGGTAGGACTACGAAAATCCATTAGTTTGGCGGCGTTAAACTGGGTATTTATTCGACAGCAAACAGGAGAGAAGTTCTGCTTGGGACTGGGTATTATGCTAAAAGCTCCCGATATTTGCAAGTTAGAGCAGAATTGAATGTTTAGATTCACAGATAGTTGGTAAACAAATTCTGGCGCTTACATAGGCACAGTAACGTGCGTGTATTGATTGGGTTGTGAGAATTGCAACGGATCAAACGCCACAGCTGATGGACAAGGCGAAAAAAATGACCTCGACTTATTAACATTAAGAAACTACATCAAGAGCTGTCAGTCGAACAACTGAATATGAAGGTTGGATTCAACCGCGATAGGTAATGATGACATCAATCTCCGCCGGCATCTGCCGTGTGGTGATCTCGTGTGTATTCTTTCCCCATTTATCCTTATTCCGATCTGACCTTCAGCAGGCTGCCAAATAAAGGTGAGGAGACAGCTATTAATATTTGGGCGCTCGGTTGAGATTTGAATCACACTCTGTACAAAAAATGCTGTCGAGATTATTTATGTCTTTCAGCAACTTGAAGGAAATTGCAAGGGCCAAGGAATTGAAATTGAACACTTGACTACTATGACATTGAGAGTGATAGGCGTACAAGTGGTGTAATAAACCTGCTCGTCGAAATACTGAAGGGGCATAGAATCCAGCCTGGAGGTAGCGCACTGTCATATATGGAACCATTGATGAACCTGTCAGGGTCAACAACAGCGAATTTCGGCAATATAGGTGACGGAAAGTGTAGCCTCTATAAAGAGTGAGAATTACATCCGAACGACCGCAGTGCCTCCGAAAAAATCCTCACATTTGGAAATTAGAACATACGGTAGTCATATGGTGCGACTTGTCCTCTGTCTGGATTTTCTTATTATCTAACAAGCGTCAAGTACCAAAGTTATACCATGCATCTCTTCATTGCTGCATTTCTCATCGGATTACTGACGCCCGTCACACTTGCGGTACCCGTAGAGAGTACCAAGACTGTACTCACCCCCGGTGGTTATCATTTGAAGTCTGACGTCCACGAAATCCCTGCAGGAGGCCGCATTGCCCATGTGGGAGACGAGATCCATCTGCTTGGCGTGGATGGGGCCATTCTCCATGTGGCATCGTCTTCTAATGCGACCTCGCGTGCGACGGTGACGCCTAGGGCGCTACAGACCGGATGGATCACCTTCGCAGCCTGGAACAACCCCAACATCGCTCCTTTATCTTTTCTCCAGTCGACGTGGACGGTCCCCCCTGTTCCCGCTACACAGCACGGTCAAACGATATTCCTTCTCACGGCTTTGCAAACCAGCGATGCAATCCTGGAGTGCGTTCTACAGGTAAGGCGTCTTTGAATTTCTTTTTCCATTGCTTAACATGGCCTCGCTGGCAGTACGGCCCCTCTGCTGTCAGACTTCCACTGAAGTGGTAGTCAGAACATTGATTTTCGAGGCGAATTTCACCCACCGACAAAGTGATGGGATTATTGATGGGATCAATTTCCTTTTTCGTTCTGACTCATTTTTAGTCATTTCCACTCATACGCAACACAGCAGTTTGAGTCAAGTGGAATTGACTCATGCTTAGTCATCATGACTCACGTGGAGTCATTCTGACTTTTTTCACTGTAGTATAAATTTAGCCCGATTTGTACTCCCCCAATTAAGTACTTCTTACCCAAAGTCTTCCCACGCACGTCTCGCCCTCCGGAACAGTATCGGTTACTGTTCCTCATTCGTATTCTAAGTCTCCGATCACGCATGCACGACCCATATCACGCATGCACAACCTGTTTCCCGCACGCACAACCTGTTTCCCACACGCACAACCCGTACCCCACACGCACAACCCGTTATCCCACACGCACGTCTCGAACCTCGATTACGATAATCGAGCCATGCACACGTTCCGCACCTGTCCACACCACCGTACCCATATCCCTTCCCGAATCATTTGATTCCTTTCCTTTGATCCACCCCCAACTACAACCTAGCCGGCGCTTCCCGTCGAATCCTTAACCTTTTTGATTTGTTCTTGGATTTAATTTTTCGAGACAAATCCCAGTCAGAAACTTTGAGCTCTGACACGAGTGGAGCCCACCGCTTGGGAACCCCTTTGATTGTAGTTTTTGCCTTCAGATTAAAAGTCTGAGGACATTCGGATCACTTCGAACCGGAATCAACCCCATTGATGCACACGAACCCCCACCGATTCACCACCCGAACCAGTATTCACACCATCCGAACCGCCACCCGTCTTTCCCACCGCCCATACCAACAGCACCTGACACAGCCACACCCGAACGAATCACTTGATTCTCCTGATACCTCTCCCGAACTCGAACTCCCCACCGAACCCCTCGAATCCCCTAGTTTCCTTTTCCCTTCCACCTTCGAATCCTCCGACTTCGACGACCAGTTTTCCCCGCTTCACCCATCCCAATCACTCTGCACTTCGCCCGATCATTCAGCACCGCCTTCCCAGTTTAGCATTCTTGAATTTCCTAATTCGGAATCTGAACTTCACCCCGTTACGTCACTCTCATCTTCACTTCATTCAACACCGCCTCCCTTACCACCCGTACCGACTATGTCGTACAATTTACCCACCCACTCGACTCGATCTGCTTTGGACATGCCCGCGCGCCATGCTCGGGAAGCTCTGAAAACCTTTCATGGAAAATATTCCGAGGTGGATATCTTTCTCAGAACTTACGATAAGCTTCTGAAAAAGTATAACATCACCGACTCGCAGGAGAAATGTGAGTTAATCCTTGAATATTGCTCTACAGAGGTAACCGAATTTATTAAGTCCTTGAAGCACTTCAAGGACCACAACTGGACCAATCTACGCAACGCAATCTGGAAGTACTACGATGCGGAGAAGGTCAGCCAGAGATACCATCCATCTGATCTCACCACATTCGCTCGCAAGTGTTCGGGGAAGGCCATACAGTCCATGGAAGAATGGAAAAAGTACTACCGAAAGTACAATGCCATTTATGGAAATATGGGTACTTCCTCCCTCACGGAGAACGAGAAGAATGGATATTTTTGGCTCGGCATTCATCGATCTCTGCGTGATGAACTTCTTCCCCAGATCAATATCCAGGACCCCACTCGAAACAAGCGTAATGCACCCTCTATTGACCAGGTGTGTTCTGCAGCCGAAGAATATTTCCAGCGCGACCAGTTCCCCGTGAATCTCCTTGATGCTAAAGGGTTTGGCCTTAAGGGGCTTAGATCCTATGACAGTGATTCCAGCAGCAGTGAATCCGATTCCGATTCTTCCACCGACTCTTCCGACTCGACTTTTGATACCGAAGACGAGCGGAAGTGGAAGAAGAAGTTGAAGGAAAAATTGCGCAAGAAGTGAGAACGCAAAGAGGAGAAGGCTAGGAGGGAGCCGAAGAAGACACGTACCCCTGATCCAGACCGCGATATTTCCGCACGCGAGCGCGCCCGTACCACAAAAGTGGATAAAGGGACCGAGGAAGTAGCAGAGCTCATCCAGAAATTAAATGCTATGTCCATTTCGGATCCTCATTACGGTGCGGTGTACTACAAAGCTATCAAGCTCGACCCGTTGGTAGCCGAGTGTATTTCTCGCAAACCTCCCAAGTCATTCGACTCTCGACCGCAGTTCACGCCGCCTCCACCACAACGTCCTCCTGCTCCCTCAGCCGCATCCTTCCAGCGAATGCCCCCTCCGCATATGGATTACCCACCTCGCCAAGCCTTTAACGTCGAGGTTACTGCGCCCACTCATCAGCCCATGAACCCCGTACCTATGCCCGCGAATCCGCCCATGCCTATGAATTTTCCTCCTCTGCAAGGATGTTTTGGGTGCGGTCGAGAAGGGCACCGGATTGGTGATTGCGAATACATGAACTCACTCTTGCAACGAGGAATAGTCATTCGCGATACCATCACCCACCGCCTGGTAATGCGAGATGGTACCATTATTCGAAGGCGTAGTGGCGAAACACTCGCGCAAGCAGCAGAGCGCCAAGGCCAGCCTTTGAGCCTGCTATGGTCTCGCGGCCCCATCCTCAAAAATGCAGGAACACCGCTAGAAAAGCAGGTGATGGGTTACTACTGGAATGCCAGCAAGGAGAGCGAGGTGGACCCCGATGAGGCCGCCGAAGCCTACAGCAGTGCGAGTGATGAAGGGCTGGAAAGGTTATTCGACCAGGACTTTGAGGAAAATTCGAGCACGGATGAGGAGACGTACGAAGACGCGCCCGAAATTTCTGACGATGAAGCCGATGAAGAGGAAGCCTGGGAAACAACTGCGCTGTCCGACGAGGAGCTTGAGGATGAGGATTCAACTGGCCTCAAGATTTTCTACACACGCACATTTAACAAAAATGGGCGCAAGGTGGAAACCAGACCCAGGAGAATTTACGAGGCCGAGAGGACCATCCCCGGCACGAAAGCCGCGTGCAAGCAAGCATTTGATGGTGTTTATCCACCACGCAGACCCGAGCCAGTCAAGAAGTCCCCTCCGATTTTACCCAAGTCGAGCCAGCCTCCACCACCGAAGGAGAAGGTGCCGGAGGTACCTGCAACTGCACCACTTCGACGCTCAACAAGGAATACCGAGCCGGGAGCTACGCCTAGGCCCCCTGCGACGCCCGTAGTACGGCCAGAACGCGCTGCGACTCAGAAGCATCCCATGGCCGCGATCCCACAGCAGCGCCCTGTTGACGCACAACGAGTCCGAGTTGCCGCTCCCGAGGATGTCGAAATGCCAGACACAGAGTCATCGAGAACGCCGAAGAATGGAAGGAAGGAGCCTTCTACGCCTCGAGTCATCGAGCCACCTTCCTTGCAGAGAAAAACGGATCGATCTCCAAAGCCCGGTGGCGATCCACCCAAAGAAGCAACCAAGCAGGAAATTTCCGGCAGAAGGCCACCAGATCTGAAAAATCTGGTGGAGCGCTGCTGGGAATTGCCCCTGGCTACCACGTTTGGGCAGCTCTGCGACGCGTCCAAGGAATTTCGCACTGCTATTTCGGAAAGAATTAAACCGAAATTAATCAAGGCTGTCATGCTCACCAGAGATCGCCGCTCGGTCGTCGCGCATGTTCCAGAATACCCATCACCGGAAGAAGACGGTGTGTTGATCAAAATTTGCATGGAAATCGCAGGCCACCCCGTTGTAGCAATAATGGATACCGGTTCCCAGCTTGATGTTATTCGCCAAGGCATCGCAGATCGTGTTTTGAAACAACCTACCGATGTAACATGTGTCATTCAGATGAACGACGCAACGGAGGTGAAAGCATGTTAAACGGACGCGTCGATCGCGTGCGTATGTATTGCGGCGGCGTGAAGACCCAGGCGAACCTATACATCAGCAGCAATCACGTACCCTTCGATTTATTGCTGGGAAGAAAGTGGCAAAGGCAGAATTTCGTCGGGATCGACGAGAGAAAGGACGGCACATATCTAATCTTCAAAGATCCCCGCACCCTCGAGCCCAAGTACGAGCTTCTTGTCCAAACGGAGCATGTTACGGAAGCGGAGGCACGGAGTTTCAGGTCTTTTCTATTGCTCCAGGAAAGGACAGATGAATTACAGCAGGATTCTGAAGAATGGAGGCCCCAGCGATTAAGTTTGCCCAGCACAGGAAATTTAAAGGAGAGTTGTGGCAGAGAAGGCGACGGAGCGGAGGAAGAGGGCGACATGAGGCTGGTTTGTCAGCCCGGACCAGCGCTCCGAACGGAAGCTCCCGGGACACCGTGTGAAACGGCGCATCAAGGAGTCAAAGGACTTTCCCTTTTGCTTCTTGCCATTCAATGGCGCGCTCCCGCCCGCATCCCCCGGTCTGGCGACGTTCCCAGAGCCTGGGATTGTTACGGTCAAGAGAAAGACGTCCCGGTGAACGCTTCCGCAACATGGTCTAAAAGCGAGCGCGCAATAGTCGAAGGTATTGGGTACGTCATGGACGCGTCGGAGCGCCTCTTGAGCCGGTGCTCGACGCGCCTTCGCAAGCGTTGTCATGACTCAAAAGTGTTTGGAGTCAGAATCGATTTATGACCCACGCTTCGCCTCTAAGAAATTGAGGACAGTTCAATGACATCCCACTACACGGACGGTCTAGCACTATTTTTCGAATCATCACGAATGGACAAGATTCGCATTTTTGCATTACAAAGCAGCAGGCACACAATTGGTCATTTGTTTTTACAAATTTATTAACTACGCACAGGATTGCACAGCCACTTACCACACCGCACAGCATGAATAATTAATCACGCACAGCCTGCCTGATTAATTAAGCACAGGATTGCACAGCCACTTACCAAACAACACAGCAACTTTAATTAATCACGCACAGCTTGGTGATAAATTGCTTGACAACTAGGCAACGGTGACAAGCTAAATTGCGATGGGAAACTAGGGTCGCCTAGCAACTGGCAACTTAAATTGCGTTTCAAGGGATGGATTTTGTAATCAGGATGACTCATCAATGTAGCCAGTAGTATATAAGCCGCTGTATTTGCGTAGTAATAAATCATCGAAGATTAGCCCACCAGTACTTTACGTCTATAAGTTTGCTCTTGTTTGTCTCTACACTGCTTTTGGTCATCTTAGTTAGTCATCAGCTAGCTCATTTGCCTAATAAGTACCTCAGCGCTTCACACCGAAAGTGACTGTTACGACTGCTAGGTTCTCTCACCCTTGGCATACGATACCCGAGGGACCCTCGTAATCAACTGTATATTATCGGATCGCCATCCCGTTGGCTACTTTGTTTTCTATTTGGTTTGGTCACCCCTGGCTTACGATACCCGACTGACCCAATTAGTCATTCGAATAAATTTTTCTACTACCTGCAGGTTTGGGCAACTTGGCATACGATACCCGCCTAACCCTTCTAGTCGTGAGAATCAATCGGTAAAAGCTTACGTAGTATAATACTTTTTGCGGATCAGCAGGTTTACTCACCTTGGCATACGATACCCGAGTAACCCTTCTCTTTGACGGTAATACTTGTGCTACACATAGTTACATTTTAGCTACATTCATACGAGCTCCCGCGTCTACTTAGATTTACCTCTATTTAGCTACCCCCTATTCTTTTGTACGTTACCTCCCCTACCTACATTAGAATACTCTTTTCCCAGGACTACCTACATTACCTACTTATCCTAGATTCGCACTTACTAATTTCCACCCCACACTATTTTCGAGATCACCTCAATTTAGTGATAACTCCCTGATACAATAATTTTTCGAACCAGAGAGAATCGCTCGAATAACGACACTTCCAGCGCACCTCTCGTATAACAAATTATACGCACGACATCTTGGTGACCGACGTAGGGGGAAATTTTATTGTATCACACTACATATATACTTCCTTCTACCTTAGCTACAATGACTTTTAATAATGCTCACACTCAACAGGACAATCGAGCTCCATTTGGGCCTCAAGAAACCCGATGGGGAAATACTGGACAAACCACTCGAGCACGTGGCAGCGATATACCGCTTAGACCGCAAGCCCAACCAGACACAGATCCTTGTGTATTCTGGACTGCGGGTCCTCAGCCCAATTTTTCGTACCCCGCGCCCGACCGTAATTTACCATTTCCTAACATTTCGAGTCAACCTCCACCTCATATGCGCGATCAGCCGCCTCATGTGCCAAGGCAAACTGAGCCGCCTCCGCCGCGAACTTATCCTGCACCTAATTATGATCAACCTGCGGGACTATTCGACACATCTAATTACTCCGCAGACGAGCTTGACTCAATGTTTAATTCACCGCCACCGTCACCGCCATCTTCGCCAGAACCCACACCAATGCGCATGCCAGCCCCTGTCTCCTTTGGAGCTCCTACGCGAACGGTGCATGACATGCCCAATCGAGGTTCTAAAGACGCGCCCAAGACTTTTAAAGGCTCGTACGCCGAGGTACAAGATTTTATTCACTCTTACGACAGGCTGTTGGTTAAATACCGAGTAACAGAAGCTTTTTATCAATGTGAGTGTATTCTCGATTATTGCGGTACTGACGTAAAGGACTTCATACGAGCCTCAGAATATTACTTACGACAGGATTGGCCCAGACTACGCCGCGAAATTCTTACGTGTTATGATGCGGAGCGCGCGACTTCACGATATAAACCCAGCGACATTACAGCTTACACGCTCAAAACTACCAAGAAGGCCTTTCGAAATTTAACTCAGTGGAAGAGGTATCTTAGAAATTACAAGACTATTTCTGGGACACTCCTCAACCAGGGGCAAATTACTCGAGAAATTCGCGATGGGTATTTTTGGTTAGGAATTCAAATCGATTTGCGTGGACAACTAGAGCGCCAGATTTTATTAACCCACCCTGGAATCAACCGCGAGAAACAGTACCCCATGGCCATTGTAAATGATGCGGCAGCTTGGTACTTTAGCCGTAGTCGCGCAGAGACGATGATGGTTAATGCTAGCGCGTATGGAATTGCCGAAGAAGACGACGACTCAGACCGCGAACCGGAGGACGACAGCGAAGAATACAGTAGTGACCAGTCGGATTATGAGATAAGGAGGCGGAAGAAGAAGAAGCAGAGGCAGAAGAAGGTACGCACCGATGCTAAGGCCAAACCCGCGCTGAGGAGCACCCTTAAGACGGAGGGTACAGCAGATGAAGTTACAGGATTGATTCGTCAGCTTAATAAAATGTCGATTGACGATCCCGAATACTCACCTGTATTTTACAAGGTGCTCACGATGGACAAGACAGGAATTGCGGCGAAGTGCGTCCAACCACCGCGCATACAGCATTGGGGCGAGCATAGCCGAGCTCCTAGCCGAAATATGACACGACCAGCCGCAGTAAATTCAGCTTCCACACCAACCGCGCCGCCTGTACCCGCTACTTACCCAAATAATATTCCATTGCGGAGTGCAACTCCAGATTTTCGAGGGTGTTATGGGTGCAATAAAGAAGGCCATAGAATGAACGAATGCCCAGAACTCCAAGCCATGTTGCAGGCTGGTACCCTGGCATACGATGGAGAAAGCAGCCGCCTACGCCTGAAAGACGGCACATGGATTCGGAGGAGTCCGGGGGAAAGCATCGTAGAAGCTACCAATCGCTTATTGGGACCCAAAGTGATGTTCAGTACATACGACTCGGAGCCGGAAATCAGCCGTCAGCGACAGTCATTCTACATGAATCCGGACCGCGCCCAATTTATTGACTCATATTCGGCGTCAGAAAGTGAGCGCCTAGTTGAGGAATCCGAATCGGGGTATCAAACGGAATTGATAGAAGCTACAATAGAGTCAGCCGACGAATCAGGATCTGCAGAAGAGAACCCAGGGCACAGGGTTTACCTAACGGTGCCTAAAAAGCATTCGGATCAGAGTGACGTACCAAAGGTGCAAAGTGCCGAACGCACTGTGCCGAGTACGCGCAATGCACGACGAGTCATTTTTGACGGCGTTCAGGTCCCGAGTAAAGACGAGATCCGTAACCGCCCGAACAAGCAGCTTGGACGCGAACTAGACGCGCCACCGGCCCCCGATCCCCGCCCCATAACACAGCCCATCAAACCGACGATCTCGTTGCCTGAAATTAAGCCTGTCGATGCACGACAGGTACGCTTTGACGTGCCGAGAATTGACGTGGATACGCCCATGCCGGACTTACCTAAGGGAGGCACGAATGCCAAGAAACGAGAAAATAGCTCTTCAATTAGCACGCGGATTCCAACGCCCGGGCCGGATAGAGAAGAACCCATAAATGGTAACCTAAAAACCACAGGCAGACAATCCGATCTACAATCAACGGTGGACGTAAACGGCGTATTGGATCGCTTGCTGAATTTGACATTGCCACTTAGCGTAGGCGAGGCTTTCGCTTTATCGAAGGAAATTAGAAACGGGATACAAGAAAGAACACGTTTAAAGAACGTTAAAGCAGTACTGATAGGACGATCGTCAAACCACCCCATATTAGCCAACTGGAACTGGCAACGGAGCGAGGGAATACTAATTAAAGTCGAAATGGAGACTTGTGGGTGTAAGCTCATGGCCATTATAGATACGGGGTCTCAATTAGACGTTGTACGGGCAGACGTAGCCGCGCTCGTAATACATCGGCCGGTTGACATGACGTGTGTAACCAGCATGAATGATGCTAACGGAGGGAAGGGTCAGTTAAGGGGTAGAATCGATGAAGTGGAATTTAATTGTGGTGGCGTAACGACCAAGACAGACCTATGGGTATCGCAACAGGCACCCTTTGAACTATTACTAGGCAGGCCCTGGCAAAGAAGCAACTTAGTCACGATAGACGAGAGAGAGGAGGGGACCTACCTTGTATTCAAAGACCCAGAGACCCGCCGACCGCGTTACGAATTACTAGCCATCCCACATGATGCGGGGGCGGATACATATCACTATTTACGTCCGCCCGACTCGCTAGCGTACATCGCCGAGGATTTTAGAGACAAATGGGGAATTACTTCACCAATTTCGACGGCCCTTCAAGACGAGGGTGCAAAGACAACCGTTTCGGAAAGTAGCGGTCGAGGTACGTCATCCGAGAACGTACGCCACGCATCAATGGAATTAGGATTTGAGTTTATTCAGACGTGCCGCGTAACATTAGCTCTAATATCCTTGATTATCGGTGGCACCCTGGTTTGCATGGAAGCGGCGATCAGCAAGGCAATGGAAAATGGGGCGCATAAAAGAAGAACGAGCAGGGACGACTTACCTCGCACTACCTGCCCAGCTTCCCCCTTCCCTAACGAACTTCCCAGCCTCTTAACTCAGCCCAATCGCCCTCGTACTATGCCCTCGCACCCTATCGATCCGCCGGACGAACTGAAGAACGAAGTGCATGAGACCCAGGTTCTCAGCCGTGAACGGTACGGCAGCTACGGACCAACGGACGGCGGCGACTTAGCAGCGACGCCGTCGGACGCCATCGAAAGCACAGCGGATAAAGAGTGGTTCGCTCACCTTCATGATCACAACATGCACGTACGGCCCGGTCTTCTTGCCACGCCGCAAACATTTTACTTAGGACGTGAACTACAGGAAAATCAGCAAGAGGTGCACAAGGGAGTAATGATAAACGCACGTATGTTACTCCATAACCCGGAGACGGGCGTTCCAGGCAGTCAAAACGGGCATGCTTACTTTGTTTTCCAATCAGCACCCGTGGATCCAGGAGCCAACTGGGATATCGAAGTCCCATATGCCGCCGAAGCATCCATCCGTAAGATTTTGTTGCATTACGCAGACATAGCGGTTAACGAGACCGAAGGCGATAAAGAGTCGGTACACGAAGTCGGCAAACCAGCGCGGGGTAGGTAAAGAGTTACGCACCGACGCCCCCAGCACGCCTGCGAGTGCGCCCGAGCTTGCGCCCTCGTATGATACGCCAGACAACCTAGCGACCTTCAGCCAACGCAAATATCGGTATTTGCACTTCCCAGGCCACAGAGTCCCGCCCTTCGACGTATCCCACATGCAGAGCATCGGCACTACACAGGGGGGCGAGACCGTTCTACGGTTTACGCTACGGGACGACGGTCCTACAGCCAGTACGAGCGAGAACGTGATACCGAAGCGATTTGACACTCCGGTACCGCCATTCTGCTTGCTTCACGCCTGTCCGCCTCTTGACCATCTATCGCGCAATGTCCAGCCCGCGTCCCCTATCGCCGAAGAAGGAACTGACCAGCAAAGTTCGAACCGACAAGAAAAGCCGTCCAGCCGACAGATTACTGCGCACCCCAAGTATCCGGTGGCCCGCGACACCGCGGAGCTGGTCGCCGAAGTACTAGCTAGAAGTGTGTCGCCAGTGAAGCTGAATCCCGACGCCATCGAGCGCGCGCGGCAGCGCCTGCGCAAACGCAGAGAAACGACATCCAGCGAGGACGAGGTGACGGAGAGGAAGAAGAAGATCGCCGCTACACTGCCACCTGTCGCGGAATCCGGAGACAGCGCGGCATCACGGCTTGAAGTCCCGGTGTTCCGCGCACGCGGACCGGTGATCTCACGCGACCACTACTCGTCCAGCCCCGAACCTAGCCACCGTGACTCTACATCGTATGCGCCTTCCCTCTCATTCCTCGATGACGCGATCACTGAGATCTCGGTGGATAGCGACGAATCCGATATAGATCCGCGCCGTGTTCTGGACACCGCCATTGCCGAGGCTCAACGCCAGCTCTCGCGTGAGCAGCCCCGCCCTGTGCCGTTCGTAGGAATGCTCTTAGCGCCACCTGCGCCAACGGTCCCCTGCCTTGACTCTGTTGTGGAGCCGGCGCCGATAAACTTTCACGCCCGGTCTGTCCCCGTTCCTGAGGATCGCAAATTAACCGCTCACGTACCCGTGCCTAGTAAATCACCGGTTATGGACACAGATCTGTTTACCTGGAAACCCATGCCAGGCGCCGTGAGCCCTATCAAGGTCAAGAGTCCCGTTAAGGCCAGACATCCGGGGCCGCGCGTACCTTTGCCCGGCGGACGCCCCATCACTATCTTTGATGAGTATTTGAACCAAGTACGTTCGCCTCGCCCGTTACACTCTTTTCAGTACCAACGAATATTGCAGGAGCTGTCTAGCGAGATGACATTCCATGAATTACCAATGCCCGAGTACCCTGCCTCCCCCGCTTCCGATTCCTCGATGCCTAGCCTGCGCACTATTGATTCATTTGACCGCGTCGAACGTGGCGAGCTGGATCTTACCACTGATGCGCCTCGCCTTGTTCCTGCGGCTGCTCAGTCCACCTTCGGCGAGCCCTCGTATACGCCCCACCACCCGCTAGACGATCTTCCCATCGAATCTGTTTCGGTTGAGGAACTCAAAGCCGCCCTGGACCGCATTTATCACGAACATCCACACGACGAAGTGGAACGTCGGCGCGCGATCTGGCAGTACACAGAGAACTGGAACTGGGGACGCCGTCAGCACATCAAGCTGTTCAGGTACAACCGCATTCTGGTCGTCATGAAGCCCTTCGAGGACTCTATCCAGACTATCATCACCCATCTTGCTCGACTCTTTGACTACGACGCTATGCGACTTGGCGACCACCAATTGCTCCAATATATCTCGCGACTCTCGCCCAACACGCCTGCGGACGAAGTAATTCGGTTCAAGTCCCGCATGGTATGTACCTTTATCAACCTCGGCCGCCCGCACACCTACAATGACGACTTCGAAGACGCACTTCGAACCGTCGATTCAATGGCGTTTGACTCCACCACCGGCGACCACCGCGTCGAAATTCCCACCGCCATACCCTCCTCCCCTCGCGGAGACCGCTTCCGCCACCGTACTTTTAACGACTATGCGATTCGCCAAGGCCCCATCTACCTGGCAGCCATTAAAACGGAGTACGACCGCGACCCAACGCTGTTTTCTCATATTACCAACGTTAGGATTGGTATATTGGAGGGATTGCGTCAGCTCGACTTATACACCGGCCAACGCCTCTGGGAGATGGATTTATCTGTCTTACATCGAACCGGAGCGAGTCCCCTTCCTTTCTTACACGATCGCGAATACGCCCAGCTCCGCGTTCTTGGGGACGCTTGTGAGGCCTTTGGAGACGTTGAGGTATATGACCTCATTGACAGATTGTCCCGCATTCGTTTTCGGAAAAGCTCTCTCATCACGCATTTTCTACAGTGTGGCCTCTTGGACCCCACTTACGACAGCCGAAGCACTCAGTGGGATGACGACAGCGACTCTGAGCTTGGCGAATCGGATATGTACCGGTTTTCCCGTCCGCGCGCACGTATTCCGCCTAATTTTGACGCATCCGCCATTAACCTTGAATCTCTTGAACAGGCCACTGAATGCGACGCTTACACGACGACTAACGTATCCGCGGCCGCAAGCCCTGACCCAGGACGATCCGTTAGCGCCCCTCCTTCGACTAATCATCAAAGCGCACCTGCATATTCCTGCGACGGTGAAGTTCTTGAGAGCTATCAGCACGAGTGCGCCGCGCACACGTTCGCAACTTGTCGGCCTTTTCTTCGCCCATATCCTAGCTCTTCACGCTCATAATCCTGGTACGCAGCGATTTTTTTCGCTCCCCGCGGATGATTTTACTTACCAACAGACTAGAACCTTCGTATCGGACGCAAACAATCTTACCCCCGCCCTCGGCCTTCCTGAATGTACCCTTTTGAACGATGGACAACTCAGATTTACCTTGTACGCTCTCATCTTCCTTATCTGCACCTTTCTACTATACATGTTTCGCCCTTTCAACCTGGACCTTGACTTGATCTCGGACATCTTTTTCCCTACGAACTTTTTCTTATTACGGACATTTTCATGGACTTTTATTTCTACCATACTTACGAACTCTTTCTTGATACGAACATTCTCTTGGACCTTATCTTGGACCACGCGCATGGACGCTCCTTTACCACAGACATTTTTGAAGACTCTATCTTGGACTACGTATTGTGCACAGACACTGTTTTCTTTTCTTGTACAACTTACGGACTTTCTTTTTACTTACTGTGAATCTCTGATACGCCTTGCTGCTACTGTACTAAGGAGGAGTCGGACTCGAGTAGTACCTTATGTCTCAATGCGAGCATGTTTGGCGTATTTAACGAGGGACTTCAAGAATAATCAGCAACAATTTGGGCCTCAAGTTAACGCATTTACCTTTCAGGCCACTACGGAATACAACAATATTACTCTTAAGCTAGCTAAAGACCTGGCTTTACAAGACGCAACAGACGAATTCGTATTAGAGGACGACGATGAATTTGTATTCTATCCAGTAGAAGTACGGAAAGACGACGGGACATCACACCAAGCCTTCACAATGTATAAACGGGTCGATAAAAAGATCAAGCCGGTTTCCACTACATTCTCACCCGACTACGCCATTCGACGAACTATTCCAGAAGATCCACTTCTAACTCTACCCGAATTAAGCCCGCATCCGCCTCCATTCCAACCCACCAAGCGAATAACGCAAGAACGGCTGGCGCAATTAGAAATAAACAAGGATGGGTTCTTAACTAGAGAAGAAGAAAGGCTCTTTGAGCACATAATGCAGCTAAATGAGGAGGTATTGGCCTTCGAGGATTCGGAACGGGGCACCTTCAAGGAATCATATTTCAGTCCCTATAAAATTCCGACTGTGCCGCATACGCCCTGGGAATACAAAAATATCCCAATTCCTCCTGGAATTCTTTCAAAGGTCATCGAAGTACTTAAACTCAAGATGGAAGCGGGTGTATACGAACCGTGTCAATCTTCCTATAGATCGCGGTGGTTTTGTGTATTGAAGAAAAACGGAAAGCTTCGAATTGTACACGATTTACAACCACTAAATAAAGTCACCATCCGTGATGCGGGGATGTTACCCATTTTAGACGACTTTGTTGAAGGATTCGCGGGACGGCAATGCTATACAGTCTTCGACCTATACTGGGGTTTTGACGCACGACAGATGGAACCCGAAAGCCGCGATATGACGGCATTCATGACCCCTTTAGGATTATTACGCATCGCCTCAATGCCTACTGGCTTCACAAATTCTCCAGCGGAATTTCAAAAATGCATGGTCTTTATTTTACACGACGAAATTCCACACGTAGCGAACATCTTCATCGACGATTTACCTATTAAAGGACCCAAGAGCAGCTACTTAGGACCTGATGGCCAGCCGGAAACTCTAGCAGATAACCCTGGAATACGCAGATTTATTTGGGAGCATGCACAAGATGTGCACCGAATCATGCACAAGGTAAAATGTGCGGGAGGGACATTTTCAGGCACCAAGACCCAAATAGCACGTCGCGAAGTTCTCATAGTTGGGCAAACTTGTAACCCCGAAGGGCGAATTCCAGACACCAAGAAAACATCTGCAATATTAGACTGGCCACCCTTAACCTCGCCACATGAAGTTCGCCGCTTTCTTGGACTCTGCGGCACCGTACGAATTTGGATTCAGGGCTATTCTACAGTTATACGCCCACTTACGGAATTGTATCGTAAGACCGTAGTCTTTGAATGGGATAAACGAAGACAGGCAGCATTCGCACAGATCAAAACGTTAATCGCTTCAGCTCCAGCACTACGGCCTATAGACTATGAGTCCGAAAAGGCCGTGATCTTATCGGTTGACTCGTGCCGGGAAGGCACCGGCATGATTCTTTCGCAAATAGATGAAGCGGATAAGCGACGTCCTGCTCGGTACGGATCATTACCTATGAGCGAGCGCGAATCAAGATACTCTCAGCCGAAGTTGGAGTTATTCGGGCTATATCGAGCTCTTAGGGCCTGGAGACTTTACATCATTGGAGTCAAGACTCTAAATGTAGAGGTCGATGCCAAATTTATCGCAGGGCTTCTAAATAATCCAGACTTGCAGCCAGACGCGGCAGTCAATAGATGGATCCAAGGAATTTTGATGTTTCATTTCGCCTTACATCATGTTCCGGCAACCAAATTTCAAGGTCCGGACGCTCTATCACGCAGAGGGAAGGCTGATCATGAAGTCACCATCAGCGACGATGATAGTTGGTTAGATAAGATTGCACTAGGCTATCTGAAACCTGTTCGCTACTTCACCAATCTCCATCAGACTTATGAGCGCCGAGAATTCTATTCACCTCATCAACTACCTTCTTGTCATATGACTCGCACTGCTCAAGAAACTTTGTTAGAGCAAGTACAGCGATTTCTGCAAACATTGGAAATGCCCAATTTTGATAACACGCAGAAACAACGACGCTTTATCGCTAAGGCTACCGAATTTTACGAACGAGGCGGTAGACTCTGGAAGCGAAATGGAGATAAAGGACCCTTAATAGTGGTATGCGACCCTGCAGCACGATTAACAATTCTTACGCAATCCCATGAAAATCTGGGCCACCGTAAAACCAAAGCCATGTGGGAGTCCCTACGTACCCGATTTTACTGGCCACATTTACGGGCTGACATTCAGCATCACGTTGCCATCGTGCCATCAGTGCCAAATTCGAAGCACGCGGAAGGTAGAAATTCCCCCGACCATATCGGCTCCGGTAACCATTTTCAGTAAGATCTATATCGACATCATGAAAATGCCAAAGGCAGGCGGATATAGTATGATAGTTGCAGCTCGGGATGATCTTTCCGGATTTTGCGAGGCTAAGGCCTTGGCAAGTCAAACCGCAGACAGCCTCTCAACATTTTTCTGGACGCACCTCTACTGTCGATACGGATGCCCACTACAGGTAGTTACAGACAACGGGCCTGAAGTCAAGGCTGGCTTTGAAATCCTAATGAAACGACTAGGCATTCCGCAAGTAACTATATCTCCGTATAACAAGCATGCTAACGGAGTAGTCGAACGCGGACATTTTACGTTACGGGAAGCGATCGTTAAAGCTTGTGATGGGAAAATCAATCAGTGGCCCTCCAAAATAGCAGCAGCACTTTTGGCAGATCGAGTTACCATAAGCAGTGTTACCGGATACTCCCCGTTCCAGTTACTTCACGCGACTGATCCCATACTGCCTTTTGATCTCATCGAAGCCACATTTTTAGTCGAAGGCTTTCATTCGGGGATGACTACATCCGAGCTCTTAGCCTTTCGAATTCGACAGCTTCAGAAACAGCCACAAGACCTGGCACGTGCAGCGGAAATTCTACGTAAATCAAGGTTTACCTCCAAAATGCAATTTGAGAAAAGGTTCAAGAAACGTTTACAGAAGACCGATCATAAACCTGGCGATTTAGTATTGCTGAAAAATATGAAGCATATTGGAAGTGTCAGCCTAGATCTTAAAGTGGCAGACCGGTATTTGGGACCTTACGAAATTCATCGCAGGAACCGAGGAGGCGCGTACGAATTGAAAGAATTAGATGGAACTCATTTCAAGCAATCTCCCATTGCAGCCTTCCGACTCCTGCCTTACATCACGCGTAATCACTGGTTCATGCGCACCGGATGGATGGGTGAAGACGATTTAGACTCCGAAGAAAGCGAGTCATCCAGCACGGAATATTCCGAAGGGGAATGAATAAAGAGGCGCCCATCGAAGCCACTGACGGCACCAGCACCCTGCACCAGGCATACAAATTCAATAAGCTCACGAATTCCGCCACCACCCGTCGTAATATAAATGAGGGCTCTTTATTCATGCCGCAAATTCGTCTCCCCACCCTCTTACTACCATGATGAAAATTTCTGCGCTCTTGAATCTCATGCCCCGCGATCCTCTGCCTTATCTGAACCCGCCATTCGACAATCACGCGTTCGCGCCTGCCATCATTACTTCTGATGGCGAGGAAGAATACCAGCGAGGCATATACCTTAGCCGACGAGATGCCCTCGAACAGCGCGTGAGTATAAGATCCACTATAAGAAGCCAAGGCACAAAGCTAATTCGATTGGACCTGATGCTAGTTTGCTGCCGCAGAACAAATTCGACTAATCTTTTCCCACTTCACTGGCCCCTGGTACCAGACCCCCTGGCATTATCTACCCGTCGATTGCCCCGATCCCTCCCAGTCTCGAGACATGGAATGTTCTCTCTACGGAATACCCTCCGCATCGTACATCGAAGCATCCCGACAAGCCCGACAAGCTGCAGCTGCCACTGCACCGCCGCCTCGACTCGAACTAAAACCCGGATACGAGCACATCGCCAACCCCACGGCCCTTCGAAACGCATTAGCCGTACAGATCCATTACTATCAGCCATTACCAACCTCGCTGCCTGCGGCACCTCGCACGAAAGCCCTCTCATTCGCCCAGCGCCGCCCACCTGACCCACTTAATGTGCGAATTACTCGCTTCGCCGACGAAGATCGCTTTACTGGAGATCCGAAGTACCGCAAACGTCTCGCGAAGGGCGCTACGCTGCAGTGCTATGGCGAACTGCTGGGAGTGGTGGAATTGGAAGAGCGGATGTTCGACAAAGAGGGATACACGTTTGTACGCGCAGCCGATCATATGCGCCGCCGCACTTATACTCTAGGATTCGCGGAGGGTCAGGTGCAGCTACCCACCCCGTTGGAGGAATTACTAAGCATGGAAGCCGCGTATCAAAGGAAGCAGACCGGAACACCAGGCATGCTTCCGCAGCTACAGAAACGATCATGGCATGATACATAGTTGGTAACATACACTATCACATGGACGAAACTAGCTACCGCTTACTATCTTGGCTGCAATTATATTTCTTGGCGGCTCGACTACCAGGCCACAAATTGATTCAGTATGGGAAACCGAGGACGGTTTATAATTTCGTTCCCCGCGGATGTCATGACTCAAAAGTGTTTGGAGTCAGAATCGATTTATGACCCACGCTTCGCCTCTAAGAAATTGAGGACAGTTCAATGACATCCCACTACACGGACGGTCTAGCACTATTTTTCGAATCATCACGAATGGACAAGATTCGCATTTTTGCATTACAAAGCAGCAGGCACACAATTGGTCATTTGTTTTTACAAATTTATTAACTACGCACAGGATTGCACAGCCACTTACCACACCGCACAGCATGAATAATTAATCACGCACAGCCTGCCTGATTAATTAAGCACAGGATTGCACAGCCACTTACCAAACAACACAGCAACTTTAATTAATCACGCACAGCTTGGTGATAAATTGCTTGACAACTAGGCAACGGTGACAAGCTAAATTGCGATGGGAAACTAGGGTCGCCTAGCAACTGGCAACTTAAATTGCGTTTCAAGGGATGGATTTTGTAATCAGGATGACTCATCAATGTAGCCAGTAGTATATAAGCCGCTGTATTTGCGTAGTAATAAATCATCGAAGATTAGCCCACCAGTACTTTACGTCTATAAGTTTGCTCTTGTTTGTCTCTACACTGCTTTTGGTCATCTTAGTTAGTCATCAGCTAGCTCATTTGCCTAATAAGTACCTCAGCGCTTCACACCGAAAGTGACTGTTACGACTGCTAGGTTCTCTCACCCTTGGCATACGATACCCGAGGGACCCTCGTAATCAACTGTATATTATCGGATCGCCATCCCGTTGGCTACTTTGTTTTCTATTTGGTTTGGTCACCCCTGGCTTACGATACCCGACTGACCCAATTAGTCATTCGAATAAATTTTTCTACTACCTGCAGGTTTGGGCAACTTGGCATACGATACCCGCCTAACCCTTCTAGTCGTGAGAATCAATCGGTAAAAGCTTACGTAGTATAATACTTTTTGCGGATCAGCAGGTTTACTCACCTTGGCATACGATACCCGAGTAACCCTTCTCTTTGACGGTAATACTTGTGCTACACATAGTTACATTTTAGCTACATTCATACGAGCTCCCGCGTCTACTTAGATTTACCTCTATTTAGCTACCCCCTATTCTTTTGTACGTTACCTCCCCTACCTACATTAGAATACTCTTTTCCCAGGACTACCTACATTACCTACTTATCCTAGATTCGCACTTACTAATTTCCACCCCACACTATTTTCGAGATCACCTCAATTTAGTGATAACTCCCTGATACAATAATTTTTCGAACCAGAGAGAATCGCTCGAATAACGACACTTCCAGCGCACCTCTCGTATAACAAATTATACGCACGACAGCGTATCTGGCCTAACAACCACGTCTCCGCCCTCGATCACACCCGGGACCAAATGTCCTACCAAGTTCTTTCTTCGCTTTCTCTCGAGGTTTCTTCTCTGCCTACTTCTACTTCCGAGCCCCAACTCTCTATGCACCCTCCTTCCCCGACTCTAGCTCCCGTTTCTGCGCATTCACTTCGTTGAGACGGCTGAAATAAAAACAAGCTTACAATTATGCTAATTCAGTCTAAACCGATCATCTCACTGCTCGGTGGTATACAATTAGGGCCAGAGTGAGCTCCGAGCTACTGGCTGAGTCTCAGAGATGCGATGGAGTACAAAGGATAAGCCATACGGTGACTATATACGATACTTTAAACAATGTGAGGTCAATATAGTGTCCCGAGAGCTTGTTGCGAGGACTCGTCTGATAGTGACCACAACTCATATGTGAGGGCGGTATCACGCAGGATTGCTAGAGTCCATACCAAGGAGAGTGTACGAATATCCTATTTATTTAAACACTGCTACATGAAGACAAACCTCAATGGCGGGGATTTGTGCCCAAAAGGTCCTTGTCGCGACAATAGTTACAGTCGCGACAACAATATCTAGTCGCGACAAGACAGTCGCGACAAGAAGAACTTCTCAGGAATATGCCGAGACAAGTCACGATAGTCGGAACGACTCGCGACTACATCCCATCGAGCTCCGAGACCGATCACAGCCACGTGCACAGACAAGTGACTCGAAAGTCAATCCCGGAAATGTCCGCAGACTCCGATGTCACCCGAAACTCCGATTGATCGGAATGGTCAGTCACATGCGATGTCGCGATAAGGCGTCATTGTGTCGTGATAGGTCGAAAACGCTCTAGACCTCTCATGACTAAGGCTAAATCAGTAATAAGGCTCACGCCGAAGAGACGCGACTGCTACGGCATGTTGCAAATGGGTTTAAAGTCCTTAAAATAGAATGCCGGCCGTTTTCGTGGCCTTGTACATAATTCCTATTATTCAATTTCCTTATATAGCATGTACTAAAATGGACTGTAAAGTAGTATAAAAGCAGAGTAGTTTTAATGTGTTCTGGACTGCATTTCCCTCATAGTTATTATTGCCGTGACTATTTTTGGTCACAGTAGTGATTTCTCACGAGTTTAGTGCACGTCTGGAGTTCTATTTATATGCGGAGATTTGTTTATACATTTCGAAGTTTGTACTTAGCCCCAACTCAGTTAGATAGTCAATACACGTTGTGATTGATAACCCAAAGTCATAAGCTTAAGTGCTGAACCAGAAAGTCTCTCGTGAGAAGCATCTCGCGATAAGTTTGTAATCCAGTTTGAAGTCGCGACAAAGTGTCAAAGCTTTAAATCAAAGGTACTACTAAGATTGTAGTCACTGTTGGAATCGTTCCAGTGAGTTCGGTCGCAGTCCCACGTCTAAAGGTACTATTGGAATCAGTCCAGTGAGGCTGATCGTAGTCACTGTTGGAATCGTTCCCGTGAGTTCGGTCGCAGTCCCACGTTACAAGAGAGTCCCGTGAGACCTCTAAGTTCAAGTCCAGTGTGGCTTCAAGTTGTCGGAATTAGCTTACGTGCGTTCGCGACTGAGTTTTGTTTCATTTCAAAACCCCCGCGATTAGTGTTTCTCTCACGAGAAGCTTTAGTTGTACTCACGAGTTCTACTCGCGATAGTCTTGAGATACAGTTTGATTTATCTTCTTTCATTTGCACAATTGTCAACGGTGTATCTGCAGTCAATTCTGATTGACAGGACCCAAGTACATTAAATATTGAAGAGCACTTTGTGTAGTTTGTTTGTTGGTTGTGTGTTGGTTGTGGTTCGATTTGTGTGTCTCGTACACATCTATTGGATTGTGATTTTCACGGCTATACTCAGGTGCACCATCTCATCGTCCTTCCGCCTCTTCACGCTCCCTCCCCGATCTTATCGACGCCGCGTCGGAAACCTCTTCCATTTCCGACACCGCACTCGACGAATCCGCCCTCGAAGACGCATACAGCTTCCAAGATGCCATTTATCGCGAGCACGCCCACCGGCACCCTCTGGACCCCGTAGGCCGCGTCCCGCTTCCGGAGACGGGTTTCTACGATCCCAATCGCTACCAGCACGGACGCCGCACCTCTCCGAGCACCTCCGACACCGAAGAGCCCACCGCAAAGCGCCTCAAAGTCGCGCTACCCGACTCCTCAAGCAGCTCGGACATGGTGCACGATCCGTTCCACGACGACTACACACGCGTCCTGCAGCATACGAAGTACTTGGCGGACATGCGTTGGATGAGGATCGAGGTGCGATGGCTGATTGATCGAATCATCGCCGTCCTGGAGCAGCAGGGACTCGAAAGGAAGTTTCTCGATATTTTTCTCCCCACAGATAAAGCTTATACGGCAGATAGCGTTCGCGAAGCGTTCGAGCTCGAGTTTCTTACGAACTTGGACGGTACCTTTCGCACCAACTCCTACCACCACAACGCTATTCTTCACGACGCCGAGGCGAATTTTCTGCGCGCTGCGAATATCCTTTTTCGCGATCTCGAACACTGGCCGCTCGCGTACTCGATTGAAGAGCTCCTCCACATTAAATTCAAGCACCATCACGATGTGGAGCAGCTCCTCCGACAGGGGCACCTCCTCAATTATCGAAACTACAACTCCACCGATCCTGAGTCCTTGGAGAGCCGCCTCGAAGAGATGGATATCGCGTTTCCGAGGTCTCCTCTCACTCCCATCGACGAGGACACCTTCGACGAAGATATGGCGCAGACGCAGGAGTACTGAGCGGTACGGAGTCTCCTTATACGCAATCCTTTTACTGTGGCTAATTTATTTCCCCTTAGTTCTTGCATCTGCGGAACTATTATCTGGAAATAACCCCACACCGGCTAATGTTACTTCGTATTGGACCACCCCTATCGATGATCTACCCCCGCTTCTTCCTCTTGCGTCCCCGAATTCTCCCTCACTGTCCTTACCGTTCCTATCTACGATGTTCCCCGCGATGCGCGATGATTTTGTGCCCCCTCCTCGACTTTCTTTCGCTATGTTCCCCGCGCTCCGCATCTTCCCGCACACTCCCATTCACCAGCCGTCTCCTATTCCCCTTGCACCCGCTCACTACGCCTACGGATCGGTCCCTGACACGCCTTTGCCTGGGGTCACGAATTTTCTCTCCACAGTGCATGGAGCCGGAATACTGATGGCCTTTCTTGTTCTTACCTGTCGATCTTTTCGCTTACCGTATCAAAGCCTACTGCGCCCCACCTTCGTTCTACTTACTCGGATTTTGTGTACTTGTCTATCTGGTCTTTGGATTAGCATATTCGGAATCTTTTCCATATTTCGAATTGTTGCGTGGTTTGTGATACATGTACTCGGTCCGCAATTACATGAATCATATGCTATTATCCGGGAACCTTATTGTGGGTTAGTGACAGCTCGAAAACCTGCTACACTGATCCGGTATGCGAAAATCCATAAAACGAAGCCACGGTACAGGAAGCCAAAGCGAAAATGGAGACTACCAAAGTTCAGGCCTGAAGTACGAGCACGACAGAACTTGAAGTTCAGGCCTGAACCACACGCGCAACGGAACTTGAAGGACAGCCTCGCAGATATTGGAGTCGGATACTCGCAGCTCCGCAACATGAAAAATTATTGGCTAGAAGAGGATGATGAGTACATTTTCTATCCCACATACCCGGACGAAGATACCTCATCGGGGCATTGCTTTACCGCATATAAGCGTGTTGACAGAAAAATTAAGCCAGTACCGGCTACTTTTCCTGAAGACACGGCTACGACTATGCAAGTGCCCGAGGACCCTCTCCTCACTCTGCCAAAATTATCCACACACCCTCCCCCATTTACGCCAACCGAACGACTCACGCAGGAACACCTTGAGAGCCTCCAATTAAATTCGGATGGGTTTTTGTCTCCCGAAGAACTCGCTTTAATCACGCACGTAATTTCGCTGAACCAGGACGCACTCGCTTTTGTTGATGAGGAACGCGGAACTTTAAAAGATTCGTATTTCTCGGATTATAAAATGGCGACTGTACCGCACCGTCCATGGGAGTACAAAAATATTCCCATACCACCTGGTTTATTGCAGAAAGTCATTGATGTGCTGAAATTAAAGATGAGCGCCGGCGTATACAAACCTTGCCAATCGTCCTACCGATCGAAATGGTTCTGCGTACTGAAGAAAAATGGAAAGCTACGAATTGTCCATGATCTTCAGCCGCTCAATAAAGTATCCATTCGAGATGCAGGGATGCTCCCAATTGTGGACGATTTTGTTGAGGGTTTCACGGGATGCCAATGTTACACGGTTTTCAATTTGTATTGGGGATTCGACGCCCGCAAGATGGAGCCACGCAGCCGCGACATGACTGCTTTCATGACCCCTCTCAGATTACTCCGCATCACTTCCATGCCCACCGGATACACCAACTCGCCTGCAGAATTTCAGCGGTGCATGACCTTCATACTCCACGAGGAAATTCCTCACATCGCGAACATCTTCATTGATGATGTACCCATCAAAGGTCCCGTGAGCAGCTACCCAGACGCAGATGGAAATCCCGAGACCTTACCAGAAAATTCGGGAATCAGATGTTTCATCTGGGAACACGTGAATGATGTTCACCGCATCATGCATCGAATTAAATGTGCAGGCGCCACCTTCTCTGGTACCAAAACTCAAATTTGTCGACGTAAAGCCTTAATAGTTGGGCAGCTGTGCCATCCCGAGGGCAGGTCCCCTGACATGGAACGCGTTGATAAAATTCTGAGTTGGCCACCCTTGGAGAATCCGCAGGAAGTACGGTGATTTTTAGGTTTATGTGGCACAGTACGAATTTGGATAAAGGGCTATTCCGGGCTGGTCCGACCACTGACAGAATTGTATCGGAAGGGAGTCACATTCGAATGGGACGAGAGACGCCAGCATGCCTTTCAGCAAATAAAGGAATTGGTGAGCTCCACGCCGGCATTACGCCCCATCGACTACACTTCGCCGAACCCCGTAATTCTCTCAGTGGATTCCAGCAATAAAGCCACAGGAATGATCCTTTCTCAAATCGACGAGAACAGAAAACGCAGGCCAGCAAGATATGGATCCATTCCCATGTCCGATCGTGAAAGCCGATATTCTCAGCCCAAGCTGGAATTATTTGGTTTGTACCGAGCACTTCGGCATTGGCGATTATACGTCATCGGAGTCCAGAACTTGCAGGTGGAAGTCGACGCACAATATATTCGAGGAATGCTGAATTCACCGGACTTGCAGCCCAATGCAGCAGTTAACCAGTGGGTCCAAGGCATTCTAATGTTTGACTTCGAATTGATTCACGTGCCCGCGGAACGATTTCTCGGCCCCGATGCTCTGTCCCGTCGGACTCCGGATCCCAATGATCCGCGACTAGATGATGACAGTTGGCTCGACGATATCGCGCTTCTCACCCTTCTTCCGGATCGCAAACCTCCCTGTATGGATTCCAGCTCACGTAAACCGCCTATGTACCCGCCTACGGACCTCCCTTCTTGTTTTCTCACGCGTGCTTCGACTGAGCGCCTCCTACTGGATATTCGGCATTTTCTCAACACTCTCGAGTCCCCGCACATCGCTGATTTAGCTGCCAAGCGCCGTTTCCTGCTGCAGGCCGCTAAATACTTCGTCTCCCCCGACACTGGGCACATGTATCGCCGAAATGGGAAGCTACCGCCCCTTCACGTAATTTTTGACCCCGAAACGCGACTCGACATTCTAACCCAGGCACACGAAGACTTGGGACACCGAAAACTCGAGGCTACGTATGAAACCCTACGCCGCCGAGTGTTTTGGCCCCACTTGCGTGCAGATATCCAGCACCATGTGAATTCGTGTCACGAATGTCAAATTCGAAGTCTGAAGCGCAAGGAAGTTCCCGTTACCGTTTCGGTACCCACGACGATTTTCAGCAAACTCTACATCGACGTGATGTTTATGCCCAAAGCCCAAGGGTATAAATTTATTGTGGCTGCCCGAGACGATCTAACCGGAGTATGCGAGGCTCAAGCACTCAAGTCCTGCACCGCCCGCACACTTTCTACCTTCTTTTGGAAATATATATATTGCAGGTACGGAGTTCCGCTACAGGTAACCACAGACAATGGCTCCGAGGTCCAAGCAGGATTCACAGAGCTGATGAAATGCATGAGCGTCCCGCACGTCAAGATTTCCCCGTATAACAAGCATGCGAATGGTGTCGTAGAGCACGGACATTTTACGCTTCGCGAAGCCCTCATTAAGGCATGTCGGGGAAGGATAACTCGCTGGCCCGATTTGCTAGCCGAGGTCGTGTTCGCGGATCGTGTGACTGTCAGCAAGGTCACCGGATTCTCCCCGTACCAGCTCCTGCATGCTACCGACCTGATCCTGCCATTTGACTTAACCGAGGCTACATTCCTGGTCGAAGGGTTTCGCTCCGGAATGAGCACCGCGGAATTGTTGGCCCTTCGTGCACGTCAACTCGGCCGGCATGAGGAGGACATCAAGAAAGCGGCGGAGACCCTGAAAGCTGCCCGATTCAAATCAAAGGAGCAATTTGAGCGAAGATTCATCAAGAAGCTGCAGAAAGATCACTATAAATCTGGTGAATTAGTCCTGTTGCGGAAGACTCGCGTCGAAGGCACCTTAAATCAGAAGACTCAGCCCCGCTACCTTGGACCTTTTGAAGTCGGTCGGAAAACGCATGGAGGTGCATACGAGATACTCGAGTGGATGGAACCCCGTACCCCCTGAACAATGTTGCCACATTCAGACTTCTTCCTTACATCTCTCGCGATCATTGGTTCATGAAGCGAGGATGGTTGGGCGATGATGATGAAGACGAGTAAAGTTTTTCATCGCGTAAACCCCTGAACACTCCAAGCACGCTAATTCGGGATTTTTCTAACTTTAGCCCCACTTAACTGGACGCCTTCGACGGAATTTCAAATAACCCTGCCCTTTTTCTTTCATGGGCCCCACCTCCTTCCATTCACTTACACTTTGGGCATGCCGACGACTCGACGACAAGGCATTCTGCTACACCGGTTCAGACGAGCGAAAGCGAAACGCATTGCGCCGCGAATTGAGATTTCGCATGCCCTCACTCTTCCCCGCACCTACGCGCCGCCCACTCGTGCCACCCCATTCCCTCAGCGAGTTGGAAGCTACCACCAACCAAAGCGGCTTCGAGTATGCCCCACGATACACCAGCCAGACACATTTCGAGTCCCTCCGAGATGCAGTATTCCCCAGCGTGGATTCTCCGCCAGTCTGCGATTTCAATGGACGGATATTGCTGCACGTCGAGCTCAGCGACTGGGTAACCTTCCTCGGAAGTGGTACCACTGTCCCGCGCTATGCTATCCTGCACCCCAACGCTTCCGCCTGCATCGACCGTGAGGATCAGCTGGTACTCGTAACACCACAAGGCAAAGTGTCTGTGGTAAAAGTCCTACGAAACCATGGACGCACTAGCCGCCTCCCCTTCACCGACATGCTCGAATGCCTCGACTTCGCCTTTACCTATCCCACTTGCTTAATTCTACTCGCCCCGCAGCGACTCCTGCACGATACCTTCCTTCCCACACCCACACCTAACAGCCTTTTCCTAGGAAGTTCTGCCAGCAGCCATATTCTTCTCGAGACCGCGTACAATCTCGTTTCAGATCGCGCCGCACTTCCACGAGGCTATTACCGAGAAGGAGAATCTTTCGGGTTGGAGCGAATCCCAGTGGTGGTACTCTCGGACACAGACGAAGAGGATCAGTTAGCAGATGAGGCGGGAAGCGTCGGATAATTCTTTTCCGCTCGTTGCCTTATACATCCCACGCAGATCCAGAACTTGTGACCGCGAATAACACGAGGCTTCCAAAATTTACGATCTGCATCAAAATGCAAGCTTAAATTCTGGGAATAGCCGAATTCGAGTCATAATTCTTGTTTTCTTCCACGATGAGAGCCTCGCATGGATAATCTCCACCCAACCGCCACGACCCTTACAACATGGATGCCCCAGACATGCCGGCTGCCACCTGATGCTGGGCGCCCCTGCCTTAGAAGTCGACTGCCACCACTGTCCTTTATTACGCTCTTTTCTCGACTAGCCCCCCATCTTTACTCCTCCCGCTTCAACGAAAATCGCCATGGAGTCATTCACCTTCTTCAACAATCGCATCCCGCCTGTTTTCATCGATGTACCCAACGGAGTGCCCACACCCCGCGGCACCGTGTGGATGAAGAAAGATCGCCTGAGGGAGAGAACCTTCATGCATTCGTACCCTCTCCTCGCCCCAAACCAGCCTTCCAACCTCCCCGATCGACAACGGATTGCATACCCCGTCACCCCTTTCGATATCGTCGAAGTTCATCCCCAGTTCCGTATTCCGCGATACGTGGTTGGCCCTGTTGCCACCTTGGTGATCTCCCCCGCCAGCTCACTCGTACCTGCCGAGGAACTCGCCCCTTTCGCCCCCATAGCCAGTCACGGCCCCACCGATGAGCTTCGCCAGATCTCCATAATCGAATGCCAGCGACAGCATGCGCCACAAGAGTCTAGGCTGATTCTTCTTGCCAAGCCAGACTTTTTCGACCGCAACCCGCTCCGTGTCCCCAACCCATGTTACACTGGGGAAGGATATCGGCTGACGCCAATGATTGCGGCGGAGCAATTCAACTTCGAACTGGATGAAGAAGAGGAGGGAGGTATGGCGGAACAGATCAACAACACCATCGACAATGCCGAGCTGCAATGTGATTCCGCGCCAGATGCGGAGGAAAGCGGAGGAATCGTGAAGTATAGCCACCCCCATCAGCGACACCCACGACAACACCATCGATGACGCCATCAACCACGCCATCCGCGAATACGTAGGCAAGCGACCACGGATCATTGCGGCAGCAGCTAACCCCTAAATTTCAGAAAGCCACGCGATTTTCGAAATTCATGATTGGGAGTGCCTTGCGAGCTCTGATTTAACTGGTTACGACTTTTGAAGCTGCCTCTCGTATTACTTGTCCCGAATAAATTTTCGTTCGTTATTCGGAACATGGAGCCGGAAAGCAGCGTCCCGATGCGGAAATGCCGACATTCTCATAATGAGAAGCCTCCGATCAATCGCGTAGAGTTTCTCTTTCGGAGAGTGGACTGCCAAACTCGTGTGCGGAAAAATTCGCCACCGCCGCATGGAGATTAACAGGCCTTTCCTGACGCATAAAAGAGCAGGCACCGTCGTGATTCCCCGCAGTATCGCTTATGGATCCGAATCCGCCCCATAACCCCGCACCCCGGCTAACTCCGCCTATACCCACCTGGAAGATATACGATTCGCTCCACGACAGAGTTGAGTTGATACTATCCACAGTCGCACCACTCGACCCAATTCGCTTCGTCGTGGACCGGTCCACACCCTCTCTTCCCCCATATCGAGACTACCGTATTCTTGACGCACGTCTCAGCCCGCCTATTCAGGAATTTGGCACGTGAACGTTCCCCGTCCATCGACTATCTGGGGGCCCACTGTATTACGGCTGCACTATCCACTGCACCGGATCACAGACGGGCATCATTATACCCTATGAATTCGGACCGTGCAGCCGAAGTGACAATTACGCTATGCTGAAGTGCCATCAAGCCGATGCAGAGGACATATGGATCAAAGCCGCTTACAGGCTGGTGTACTGGGACATGCTCCCACTGGATCGACAACAACGACCAACAGCCGAGCATGGAAACCATACGGAAATCCTGCAGATCGTCTCGCATCCCAACAACGAAACCGAGGAGTCATCCATCCTCTCTCAAGGGAAGAAGAGCTTAAGAAGGAATTCGAGCGGTCAACCGAGGACGGTTGAGGTATGTTCCCCGCGGATGTCAGACTTCCACTGAAGTGGTAGTCAGAACATTGATTTTCGAGGCGAATTTCACCCACCGACAAAGTGATGGGATTATTGATGGGATCAATTTCCTTTTTCGTTCTGACTCATTTTTAGTCATTTCCACTCATACACAACACAGCAGTTTGAGTCAATTGGAATTGACTCATGCTTAGTCATCATGACTCATGTGGAGTCATTCTGACTTTTTTCACTGTAGTATAAATTTAGCCCGATTTGTACTCCCCCCAATTAAGTACTTCTTACCCAAAGTCTTCCCACGCACGTCTCGCCCTCCGGAACAGTATCGGTTACTGTTCCTCATTCGTATTCTAAGTCTCCGATCACGCACGCACAACCCATATCACGCACGCACAACCTGTTTCCCGCACGCACAACCTGTTTCCCACACGCACAACCCATACCCCGCACGCACGACCCGTTATCCCACACGCACGTCTCGAACCTCGATTACGATAATCGAGCCACGCACACGTTCCGCACCTGTCCATGCCACCGTACCCATATCCCTTCCCGAATCATTTGATTCCTTTCCTTTGATCCACCCCCAACTACAACCTAGCCGGCGCTTCCTGTCGAATCCTTAACCTTTTGATTTGTTCTTGGATTTAATTTTTCGAGACAAATCCCAGTCAGAAACTTTGAGCTCTGACACCGCTGCCGGCGGAGGTGCGTTCTGGAGTGTTGCCAGCTGGTATCAAGCTACAAGTACCGGTGCCTCCTTCTTCACGAATCCATCCCCAGTGAATCCCGGCCAAGTACTCAACGGCGCCATGGACATCATCGGCGCCACTGGCGCCAATTTCAACTACCAGGCCTCATTCCCGGAGATCGCACTCGCCAGGATTTCTATATCCAACATACCGAAACTGACGAGAGCGACCATTGGGCTGGCGGCGTACAACCTCGTCACGAAGACCGATTACCCTGATATTGCGACAACGCAATTTTCATCGATCAACCTCCAGCTGTTGGCTACTCCGGGGACCCCATTCGTGACCTGGAGCCATGTCGACGATGTTGTAGATGGTGTGACCACGACCATTAGCAATAATAATGGCGCCAATGGTATTATCACGATTAGATACAGATAAGAGGCGCAGTTCGAGTCTATATTCGCCCAACTCATTAAAGAAAACCTAGTTTGTTCTGTAATTAATTAGTAGAGGCCACGTCCACTCTTTCTGGAAATATACTTACTACATGCCACTTCAAAGGGTTGCATTTACAACAGATCCGGGACCTAGAGGTATTCACGCTGGAGCAGCCGGGATGTGGCAAAGAGAAGAGCATCAACTGGATTTCATCAAATAGCAGTGCGAAATTTCCCACTTTTCACATCATCGCCGCGGTCGCCTGAGGAGGAGAAGGAGGAAGAGAATGCATTACCACGGTGGTCCCATACTGTACCTACATACATTTGCCTCTACAATGTATGCTACAGTCGTCCACACCTTGAACCGTTGTGAGAGAAATACGAAGAGAACGTCTCGCAGACGATCCATGTCGTGATCGCCGAGCACGATGAGGAGTTTGTCCGGCGTATCTACGACGCGCTTGAGAATGCGGTTCATCTGCTGCTCATGCTCGAGTGGTCGGGACCTACTCTGTGTCCGACGTAGTCCACGCCCAGGAAGTGGCCAACGGGAAGATCGAACAGTTTACTTTTGTCTTCTAGCAGTGGAAAGAGGTGTCGGATAACTCCTTCATCGACGGCGTGCAGATCCTCGACGTTGAAGTGTCGTCGCGCATAAATGCGGACTTTTGCAGTCTGTATGCCAATTTTATTTGAGACTCCCATGCATGGATGTGCCTACGCTTTTGTTCGTAGCACCGAGCTTCCTCATGGAGTCTTCCGCAATGGACGATCCGCCAAAGTTGGTTCCTATGTCGAAGAATGTGGGAAGCGAGCTGGTTGTTAGGGCTTTAATTCGCTGCAGCGTTGCAGTAGGAAGATCTGAGTACGCGTTGAATAAGACAGACTTCCTCGGACTCGCATTCATAAGCTCGCGGGGAAGGGTGAGGCTGGTATCAGAGACGCGGCAGAGACAAAGTCAAATCTGAGTACATATATTATGAGGAAGACGGCGCGGGTATGTATTGGCGGGAGAACGCATGAATTGTCCAGGCATTTTGTGGAACTAGACAAGGAGAGACGCGTCAGCAAAAAGCCGCTGGTGAAGAGGTAGATCCCGGCGAGGTGGATGATAGCGACCCAGGTGAAAGGCCAAACCCCTTAGAGAAAGCCATGAGTAGGCAGGGTCCCGCCTGAAATGAGCATAGTACGAAGTTCAAAGGCGAGAGCATGAAGAAGTCCGAGTGAGAGGCGGCGATGTCAGGAACGTGGCAACACCGCCACTGATGCGCGATCATTACAATTGACCCATCTCTCTCTTCTCTCCTCCTGCCCCTTCCAACGTCAAATGACCCACGCGCGGTCCAAACAGTTTGTATACCTCAAGGCTCCAATTCATCTTCATCCGATCCGATTTCACGCCAGCCCCGGAGTTTGCTAAGACCGCCAGCTGCGGAAGCCATTATGGACTGGACTAGAGGAGCCAAAGAGCCAAGTCGCGTGGGTCCACAGCACTGTTTCTGCGGATACAGAAATCCGGGCCGAACGCATGTGCGGAATTAAACTCTGTTCTCTTCACAAAATCACTCTCACTCAATATTTCCCATTTATGCTTCGACCCCAGTGCCTTTATTCTTTCCAGAGGCTGCGCGACTCGACAGGCTGTCAAATAAGGGTGGAATAGACGTCCTCTAAATTGAGCCACGTAGATCCCCCTGATATTTGAATCCCTCTGGACGCAAGAAAAGCCGTCAAAATAATTCCTTGTGAGTCGCAAAGGAAATTTGCCCTAGTGGCTGCCCAAAAATGGTGCAACAAGCCTGCCCGTTGGTAACGGGAAGCACCGACACCTGGTGGGAGTCATTAGGATCGCTCAGGATCGCTCGCTGTCATATATGGGCAATCACAGAGACACCGAATTTAACAATGACAGGTGAGGGTACATAAAGCACGAATATCACAATGGAAGAATCGCGGTTCCTTCAAGTTCAACGAAATCCGCACATTAGAACACACGGTATGGCTCGTTCGATTTCGAGCATATTCCTAGATTCGAACTAGCTTCCGGTGGTCCAAAGTGCGACCTCGACCATGCGATCCTTCTTCACCGCTGCATTCCTCGTTGGAATGCTCACGTCCATCACACTCGCCGCATCAGCCGAAAGTACAGAGACTGTCCTCACCCCTTTGGCTACCGTTTGAAGTCAACGTCCGCGAATTTCCCGTGGGAGGAAGCATAACCCATGTCGGGGACAGTGAGGTTCACCTTCTGAGCGCCAATGGAACCATCCTCCACATCACATCGTCATCTAATGCGACCTCGCGCGCGCCGGCGACACCTCGGGCATTGCACAGAGTGGATGGATCACCTACGTATCCTGGCTCACCCATGACTCCTCCCATCTCGTTGCTTCAGTCGTCCTGGACAGTCCCCAATCTGCCGCGCCACGACCTTGGTCAGACGATCTTCCTGGTCAACGGCCTCGAGCCCGCCTCTGGAAACGCGATTCTGCTGACCGTTCTCCAGGCAAGTCATTGTTGAACTTTCTAACTCTATTGCTCAATCCTGCCCCATTGCCAGTACTGCGCGTCGGCTGCCGGCAGCGGTACTTTCTGGAGTTTTTCCACCTGGTATCAATCCGCCAGTACCATCTTCTTCTCGAGTTTCCTTCCAGTGAACCCTAGCGAAAGAATCACGAGCGTCATCAACCTCAGTGGCACTAACAACGCGTTTTTCAATTACCAAGCCGGCAGCTTCGACGTCGGGAAAGTGCAGCTCCCCTAATGCAACATACCAGAAATGATGTATGCGACGTTTGCGTTCCGAGCGTTCGGTGCTGTGGCCAAGACTTTTGAATTCCCAAACAGTCTGTCGGCTGAGTTTTTCCCGGTCGAGGTTTTGCTGTGGGACAATGCTAACCCGACCGTGGCGTGGAACTATGCGGACGATGTTGCGGACGATGTAACCAAAACCATTAATGCTGATGGTGGCGCCAATGGGAGGATCACAATTAAATACTAGTTGATCTGTATTTATTTCCCAGAATCAACGAATGGACTTGGTTGTCTTCCGGAAATTACATAACGTGTACAGAAGTTACCAGGAACCATTGTCCGAATCTATCATTTCGGCCTTGAACGAAATAATGAGGCTAGCACATATAGATGCAGACGAAAAATTGTTTGACCTCGAGACCATGAATTCTGTTTGTCGGCTTGGCGCCTCTTGAAGATGAAAACGGATTCCAACGCCTGAGCCTTAGACAAGAGGTCGAGCGCTGGATTAAACGTTGATTCTGCCGCAAGTGCATATGAATTGAGGTACCCCATGGTCACATTCGACATACCGGAGTTTCTGTATTTGTTTCCATTTCAGCGAGGTGAACCTATATTCATTTGAAAATTACGACGTTTATCGTTCGCTGAAATGTCCTACCATAGTCTTTATAGGGGCCCTGTTTGGGGGCACCTGAATAAGGAAAGCCAGATTCGTGGGAGCCCGCTGGCTCTGTATCTATCAGGCCAAAATTCGTGATTTCGGAAGTTACCTTTTGGGAAAATCACATACGTGCGAAGATGACATTTTGGTATCGGAACATTCCTGTGAATAACGAGTTGAGGTATTCGTAACACCTGGAGAGTTTGGGCCACGCTACCATAACGTAGAACTCGAGGAAGTGGGAGTGGCAGAAGGTCCGCTGTACACGTAGCGCGTTTATATATTAGCCCTTGCCAGCACGACATGACCAAGAATAGGTATCCCGACAGAGTCGCAGCAGTGAGACTCAGGTTGACGGACTAAAAGAATCGCCTATGATTAAGGCGCCACTTAAACCTTAGGTCCATAATTGTCGGAGAGATGTCGGCGCAAGGTAGAGTCCAAATACGGGGCGTGTTCGCTGGCGGAAGTACGCCAATGTCAAAGAACAAAGTCAGCTAACATTGCTTATACATGATGAAGCAGTCATAATATTCCAGAAGATCGAATCGCGCTGATGTCAGGGAAACTGCTCGAAAACCGAGCTTGAACAAGCCACTGAGCGTCATTTCTTAGTTTCTCTTCTCCGCCCGGGCGGCTTCAATCTCCTCTGCCAAGATGAGGTCTGGATCGCGTCCGCGCACCTCCGGTAAGAGGAGCGTGAAGCCGGCGCCAGCAATGGAGCAGCCCACGAATACTGCGACGGCCCAGTCAGTAGTGCGTCGTGGAGAAGATCGAGTCCACGTACTCCAAAGAACTTTGTCGGTACCAATTTTCTCGCTAAGCTTATTAAAGACCAGAGCGCTAATAATGGCGCCGGCCTTGCCCGCGGCTGCAGACATACCATGCGCAGAGGCGCGGAAACGCGTTGGGAAGACTTCCGCCGGGTAGCACTAGGTTGAATGTTAGCAATCTAGCAATCGTTGGTGTCTTCTGTACACTTACATAGGTCGTTCTGAAGAGAAGTTGAATTCAGTACGTTTTTTTAAAGGGGGTAGGAACGATGAAATCGCACGTATTAGCTCCAAAGTTGAAGAAGAACTTGACAAACCATCAATGATGGTTCTCTGGCAGGAAGGAGGGCGATACGGACCTGCAGAAGCGTAAAACACACAATGAAGCCAGTCTTGCTCAGAGTGTGGAATTTCCCAGCCAAGATCGCCACTGTAAAATAAATAATATGTATATTAGCTCACTCTAAACAGCAGCGACAACATGACGACCAACGGAACAATGCCTCGAGGAGGAAGCCTTGAAGTTGAATCCACTTGCGCCCCAATTTTTCAATGGTGAGGATAGAGACGTAATACCCTAGAGCGTTCGTTCATCAACAAAGTCAAGGAACCAGTACAGAGAATATTTGTTTTCACCAGGAACGAAGCCCAACGCAGTGATGATCATGTTCCCCGTTGAAATGTTGAACAATTTCTCCCAGGGAGTACCGGTTTTTCCGTCATAGCCAATCTGCTGCAAGACAACATTCTGATTGAGATTAATTCCGTAGAATCTGCGCATTCACACATCAGCGGTCAAGGAAGAAAATAAAATCCGCGGTATTCACGCGATATCTAGAAAAGTCGTTAGGTAATTGCCAAAAAAGCTCGCGTCGAATATACCTAGGAAAAACCAGCTCGCTGAGGTGCCTATCAACAGTTTCGCGTGGCGCCATTCTGAAAAATACGTGATGAACTCTGAAAATAATGATCTTTCAGCAAGGGTTTCTCGGCTGCTTCAATGGAACGGACCGCGGAAGTGCGCTTTTTTCTTCAAGACCTCTTCAATTTCCACAATTTCTTGTGCCTCTTCAGCCGAATTGGTCGCGGATTTCTCTTGCTTCTTGTCAATTTCCGTCACATCTTGTGCTTTTTCTTGAGATGCGATGAAGCGGGTTGATTCCGGTAATGTGAGCCGTTGGTAGAGGGTACCAAACGCGGGAATGAGCGAGATACCGACGATGATGCGCCAAACTAAAGAAAATCAGTCAGGTCCGTGGAATTTAGATGAGGACAGGGATGAAAGCGGAGAATAGAAATTAAATAAAGTCCGCGTACCCCCGTCAGTCTTGCTAGTCTCTCCCTTTCCGTCCATCACACTTTTGTAGGCTGCGAGAACAACGATGGTCGCCAGTGACCCGACGAAAGAGCCCCATCCCTGATATTCAAGTCAGTATCCCATCGACGAGTAAAGGAAGAATGTGATGCTCACTTGATTGGAAAATATGTACGCCAGCATGGTTCCTCTCTTCCTTAGCACAGCCCGATCGCTGGTTATACTTGCACTCATCGGATAATCTAATCAGTCCAAAATACACATTCGTAAACTAAGAAGGTGATAATAACGAGAGCTTACCTCCGCCGACGCCGATACCAAGGATGATGCGCCAGACGGCCAAGTATATAAGCGAGTTATCGGGGCTCAAAGAGCCTGCGTGGAGGTTAATAATTACATTCTAAATAGCTGGACGACGTGTTTACCAGTGGGTGTTGTGAGACACATAATGGTTGCGAAAATAATCAACATCAATTCTTTCCCGTCTGAGAAGCAGTATGCATGTGAGTTCCGGCATTCAGAAAACGACACTCACAGATGGCCTTTCTGCCCAACGCATCGGCCAGGTAACCTGATTGCGTGGTCAGTTGTTCTTTCTCCGGAGCTAGGGATTTGAGACGAACCAAAGGCGAATTGCCCGATGACGCTTCCGATGTTAGCGCCTGCCTTTAGGAAACCTTGCAGACCCGCGGGGAGAGCATGTCCACCGTAGAGGCGGTATTGAAGCATAGTGGAAACGGGCTTCCCAGCGGTCAGCAACGTAGAACAAAGCCATCGACTATTGACGTACGTTGATGACGAATAGATCGTATGCTGCAAGTCATTGTCAGACAGGCAGAACGAGGCGAGAGCTATCGAAGTACCATCGAGGAAGAACCCGACCTTGAAATATTGGTTACGTGCGATGTAAAAGGAACGGAGATCCACAAACCCCGGCGATTCCCAGTAGCTTGACCTCTGTGTACGTCAAGATGAAAGGCGGTCTATCATCTCCCCCCGTTCATACTCTTCTAGTGGGGTTCGTCCGTGGACAGAGGCCGGCGCAGAGTTGGTCGGTAGAGCCGCTTCCTTACCAGGGTCAGATCCTACCATCTCGTACGACTTTGGGAGGGCCAGGGATGGTGGAAGGGGAGGAACGACAGTTGCCGCTTAAATACATATGGTCGTGTGCCATTTTCATGCTTCGCTCGGCAAGCGAGCCATGCGGCGCCCTGTGGCAGTGCAACTACCGGATGAAACCGCTGCCGCACTCCGTTCTTGTCCTTGTTTTCTTTTTCGGTCTCCTTGTCGGCACACATCGGAACTGCATCTTCCAATAGCGATATACCGCACCAGTGAATCAGATGCAGAATTAATATCCCAGATGTGTTTGTGTGGCGCCACAGTTAAACTTACGTTGTCGAAGTTATTTATATCCATCGCCCCAGTCCAAGCGAGGGAAAGGTGCTCTAAATGAAGAAATCGAGACAGGTAAATGAGCGAACTTATCCATTTTCAACCACTCACCATTTTTATGGAAGAGTGGAAGCGATCCGCTACTAATAACACAACAACAACTTGAAACATAGACCAGGTAAGAATAGCGACCTTCCGTTATTCATTTAACTATGGATCCGACTCGTCCCGTATCACAAATCGATTACGCTCAAAATGGAACAATCAACACGGTACGGTGATACACTACACCGATATTAGTGCGCATTCCTTCTGATACTCACGGAAGATGAGCTTACAGTGTAGCCAGCATCCTGGGTAAGGGGTGCCACTGTAATGAGTAAAGTGTTCCGAGACAGATATTTTCACGCACATTTGCCATGTACCACTATATTCCGTGTAATTGGGATTCATCTCTTCAAAGCTCGTCTTGGGGATGAATGTCTCTTCTTGCAATCGATTGCACGCTGTATGCTTGACGTTGGTTTTTCTGTCATTGAACTCCTCTATCGTGAATCGGCTTCGGACCCATCTGACCTTATACATCGACTCCGATCCGGGGTCCTCGATAACCGCGCTCCCCCTGAGGGAATATCCGGGGCAACCACTAGATGGAACTCAATCTCCAAGGCCTCCATTTGCATATACGGACGAGAATATAGACGATGTGCGCACCGGCGCCTTTGAGCGATGTGAGGCTCTCAGGAGATGCAACGTGGTGATCTGAGTACAAAATTTCGCTCCCAATTCCTCAAGAGTCGTGAGTTCTGCGGCAGTCGTTTATTGGGGACGGGAGTGTTGTGTGCGGCGTGTGCGGACGTTATGGACTTCACCTTGTGTGGGACCAAACCAACAGGGAAAAAGAGATGGCGGACGAGACGGAACAGCCTTCGTACCAAGGACTTAGCCGCCAGCGTGGTCGGAGGGAAGGTAGGGCCGAAGGACGGGAAAGGGGACTGGTTGAGGAGCATTGCGCGGAAAGTTGTAGAATGCCCAGGGGACGCTCTGAGTCAATATTAATGAAGGGATGATGAAGGGCTGTCTGATGTCATGATCATAATTAAACTCGGCTTTCCTCCGAGATCAACTTCGGAGTTTGATTCATCCCACGTCATCTGCCTACAAACTGCCTTTAGGCTTTTTGTTGCCCGTTTTCAAATCACGTCGTTCACCGCTTCAAGCGGCTTGGGTCACTCATAATAGCAAAGCATCTCCGAGTCTGCCATGCAAGTGGTGGCACCGTCGCTGAACAGCCGCACGGCCCGCAGGAACGTCAATCCGTGGTGGACCTGGACAGCGAGGCTTGCTAGTGCTAGTGTCGAGTCCTTCGAGTCTTTTTCAGCATCCCAAAGCTGATATCCAAATCCTTGGACCGGCGCCAATTTCATTGGGCGTCGGTACCGCGGTCTTGCAATATTCGCATCTCATATTTAGCCTGTTCATTCCTCGATTGAAGCAGAATTCTCAACGGTGACTGCGTAATATGTGTGCCAAAAAAAAAAAAAAAAACAGCGCCGCCGAACACCATCCATGTGATGGTTTCCGGATTCCAGACTGCTTTCCCTCTCTTTCCTCCACTCTCCCCCCCGTTGCTCTCGAAGCGTAGCTTCCAGTTAAAAGGCGATGGTTATATATGCGGCCCTTGTGTTCCAGCTTGCCGCACTGATTTCTCCGGCTTTGTGCAGCTCAAATGTAAGTTCACGAAGGCACTTCTCGCTCGACTCTCACCGCACCACATATCCCCAGGTGACGCCCGTCGTATACGTCGGTTCCGATCCAGCAGGTCCTGGAAGCCCATACCAATTCATTCCGCCCACAGTGGCACCGAATGTGGGAGACACTATTCTCTTCCGATGGAATATGTCCGTGTCAGCGACCTTCAACCTCCAATCGCTCACACACCCTCATAGATCGGGAAACCATAGCGTCACTGAGTCGTCATTCAGCACTCTTTGTCAGAAGATGCCAGAATCAGCGAGTCCCAGCACAGGCGATTTCGTATTCAAGTCACCAAACGACATTACGACTCCAGAGCGGAAGTTAGCGATCACCAGTGCCGAACGTGAGTATCCAGTATCTGCCGCCTAATTGCTGCCTCATTGACCACACGGGCAGCCAAGTGGTTTTTCTGCGAGCAGACCATAGCCACTGACCTCTGCAGGGTAGGTAATAACTGTTTCGCTTATTTCCCTAGCAGTTACTAAGTCTGCTCAAGGCATGGTCTTTGCTGTCAATCCTCCGACGACTGGAGAGCGGACTTTCGCTGCGTTCCAGGCCGCCGCCGTTTCCGGAGTACGTCTCTACTCCAGCAGTCTTCATGTTTATTCGCAGGCTCCGTCTCAGCTGAACTTGCGATCTAATCCAGACGGGGAGATAACGAAGAAGAAGCCTCCCATTGCTGCTATAGTTGGAGGAGCCCTGGGAGGATTATCACTCCTCAGCTTGTCCGGCTTCGTACTCCTATTTTGCCGGCGGAAATTTTCGAGGAAACCCGTGGACAACTTGTCAGAGGCGGAGCAAGGCCTATACCCTGATGTGAATCTGCTCGACGATGACGGGCAGCCTGCGAGGGACGAGGACGCTTCGAGCCAAATCTCTTCGAATACAATGGCAAAGGCTTCCGTGGTGGGAATTTCAGGCGCTCTGGGCAATATCCGGCGAACATTGTTTAAAAATCGACGGCGGTGTCATTGGACATCGAGATGGACCCACCCACCTCAGCTTTGGACACCCAGCCTGCAGACCCCTTCCGTGATACTTTGTCCGGTGGTACATCTACAGATGGCCACGAACCAACGGCCGCAATTGCCCCGGAGGGGAGTTTCATCCAAAAAGTGCGGCAAAAGCTTTTTGGGAACCATTCAATGGGAACTACGACCCGTGTCCAAAGGAGCCCGACCACCACGCCTAGTCGTGCTTCAACCCTCTCGGTGGATGCAGCGATCCCTAATAATTTACTGCAAGAAGTCGTACACGACGGTGCATCTCCCGGGGACGGTGATATATTTTCAAGGCTACGACTTGAATTTTTCAAAAAAACGCCGCATTCGGAGGAGAATGTAACTGATCCCCAGTGCACAGGTTCCCAGTCGATTACCGCCACTGAAGCTCGTGGATCCCCCCCCAGGAATCTGAGGCACAGCATCACGTCGGCGACTGCTATGAGCAGGCGTGATCCTGCACCAACGATCGATGCACCCTCAGTTCTCCTAGGAGCTCTCGGGATAGACGAGCCTGCCACCGATTACACCCTTCCCCCTCCCGATGACAGCTTCAGCGCTTCCAGCGAGGCTACAAATAGCAACATTCCGATGTCTGACTCAGAGGCACCGACCCGTTCCCTATCCACGATGAAACGTGCACAAACACGCGCTCTTTCGCGCGACCAGCAGCGAACAGGAACCGCAACGGACGTCTTGATACAGACCATCGCAGGACTACAGCTCCTCCCGGGGCAGGGGCGTGTGGTCTCTACTGACGAATCAACGGCAGTCGCTTCGGAGCTGCGGGACTTGCGCGAGTACATACGCGTCTTAGAAGCTGACCTGGCCGCAGGGCGGCGGGCAGGAGAGGCGCCGTTGACCCCTCCCCCAGGTTACGAGAACTGATTTGGAGCTCTAATACAATTGTACGCGTCGCGGATTTGTTTATACAACGGACATTGCACAGTTCCTTTTTTTGGCCACCATCTTTTGTTCAAAGGCTCCGAAACTGTTAAAAAACCTCGGTGGAAGACATCCTGAACGGAAAGCTGTGCGGGAAATAATTGGACCGAGAAGCCGAGAATTTAAACCATTGGCGAAAGAGGGCCGAAGGCGCTTGCGGCGAGCGGCTGCACCACGCAGTCGTTTATGACCGATAACCTCTAGGGGTGGCGGGGGTCTCCCCGTAATAGATTCCTATTGAAAAAAGCTTATATTGAACTTATTGAAGCGGGAGAGGAAGTGAAGAGGGAAAAAATAAGAAAAAAAGCCTGTAAACGGTCTCGCGCCAGCGCCAGCGGAATGGAGCATCCCCCCGCGCGTGCCGATGATGCCGATGCCGAGCCATTTAATTAAAATCACCAGTTTTTCACCGTTGGTGGCAAGTTGGTGGGAAGAATGGTTGAGTGAAAGAAACAATTTGTCATCGTATTTTTACTTCAATTAAATTGATACCGATTATTCTCGCCTGAAAAGGAAATCGAGTTGCCGGGAAATGGCCCTCCGGGCGGAGCCTGGACACCCCCAAAATTCAACCGCGATCTTCAGAATATTTTCGCGATCAACGACAGGATCATGTCGGTCCAAACCCCGATCCAAAGTCCCCGAAAGAGACCGGGTGCAAACTTGCTCCAGTGTACTATGCGCTACAACTCCGCACGTTCCCCAAAATGGGACATATCGGAGTATAATAATATTAACCTGCCTTAACGGTGCTCCAGTTTGAAACAACATGCATGTCGCAAAGAAAAACAAGAACCCAAAACCATCAGTAACAGTACAACAGAAAAGCAACGGCACCCACTAGTCTGTTCCGCTGCAAGGCGCATTTTCCATCCCGCTGTCCATCGGCTGAGCGAGACGGGCGTTACGTCTGGGTCACCATCAAATCTTCGTACGTGGTGCCCCATCTGGAATGCGACTAAAAGGCTTGATGCCGTGCGTGGCGGCGGCCCTAGGAATGGTGTAGAGCGAATGTTTAAGCACCGTGGGCGCCACAATTAAATAGTACTATAATCGGTCTTCCGCAATACTTGTGATGTTTGTTTTGACAATAACTTTGACATGAGAACGGCATTACTAAGCAATCCCAATATGGCAAAAGTGCCGTCCGATAAGAACCCAGACACTAAAGTGTCCAGACATTACCTTGGTGCAACTCGCTACTCGCCCTGGGTTCCATATTCCGTCAAATAGTGCGACTTTTTCTGCATTTTCTTTCATCTTCTTCTCTCATAGTACCGGGTACATACGGTGGGATCGATGAGACCTGACAAACTAATGCTGACAATGACCTCTTGCGGCGTCCCTGGCGGCCTGTCAGAGATCCGAAGATCGCTCACGGCTCACCTCTTATGCGATCACCCTCGCTACGGTCCCCAATATTCAACCGACTCGTAGATCTCCGGAGTAGTGATGCCCAAGGTGCCAGGTGACCTCCCTCAATTCAGAGGTCAAGTCTAAGTCGCCTTCGTCGTTTATCCTGCGAGCTACGTGGCGTCGTTGTAGTGTGTACTTTAATTTATTTTCAATTATCCTTTTTGAAAGGAATGATGTTTCTACAGCTGCTCCGATGTTGTCTCTGTTTGTAATCTATCCAAATCTGTCGGTTTTTCCTTGGTTTTTACCGAGCTTTTCCCTGATCATGTCAGCAGATGAACATCGGGCCGGACACTTCTTGATCCAATCAAAAATTGATACTGGTTCGAATCACCATAACACACAGGGGCAAAACTCCTGTCGACTCAGAAATCAAATACAAGCTATTCACGGGCCTGAAAACTGGACTATTATAAAATTGAGGGCATACGAGGTAAGGAAAGACCGAGTGGAACTCCGCCATCTGAGCACGAAGCTGATAAGTACCCGCAGCACATCGCTTTGTTGCAGCAATATCATATTCGCACCCTCCAAAATTGCCTTTTGATCTAAAAAGTGATGCTTGATGCAGGAAAAGTGGGGCTCCCAAAAGGGAATAAATGACACTCAAAAGCGAAGTAAAGGCGCAGTTTTGGTCATTTCAGCCTGAGTAAATTCCTGGACCGCCGTTGCCTTGCCTATTGTTTAATCCAATTTTTTCAGTGGAAATTTCATCGCAGGTGTTGCGCAAAGTTGAAGGCGAGAGCCAAGTCAGTCACCAAAGTCACATCAATCAAGACTCTCGTTTAAAAGTGACGCAGAGTATCTGAAAACTTTTGGGCGGTGAAATGTGCTCTTATGATCGAATTCATCAGATCTTACTTATCGCATGTCGCGGTGCTGTAGCGGTCGCAGCTGCCCGTGATCC